>JAHIAL010000091.1:0-600000 GCA_021605145.1 Aegilops bicornis
TTTGACCTCATCGGCTGTGGAAGGTTGGTGCCGTTATCGTTGATGACACTGCAAGGGACGCTCGTAACGGTGCACTGTACACCCTCGGGAGTATGAAGTCTATCACCGGTCCGGATTCAGCTGTTTTAACAGGCTTGGCCTTCTATCCATTTGGTGAATTTATCCACCATGACCAATAGGGTATTTTTGCTTGTGGGTTCCTCCCTAAGGGGTCCAATCCATGTCAAGCCCCTGCATCCGCGGGAACGGCCAGGTGATGGGTATAGTTTTGAGGGCGGTGGGTGGCATGTGGCTTTTGGTTAGCAAAAAAGTCGGCAAACCGACGATCGTTGGACTAAATCCACACAGATCTCCCGGGCCTGGCCGCAGGCCAATAAAATCTCTGTAACTGGAAGGCCTTGCTTACAAGGCCCCGGTTATGCGGCGTACAAGCAGGCCCACCACATCCGGGCATGAATTTCGCCAGAGGTTTTGCCCTTCCTCTTCGGTAAGATGCACCTCTTGAAGGACTCCTGTGTCAGTTTCACTTATAGAGCCTCCTTCATGGACTTTTATAGGCTTTAGATCAACGTATCATGCAGCTGTAGCCCCTCATTTTTGGTTCGGGAGTTCCTGCCTAGTTAGGTAGGCTAGGAAATGGCTCCGGCCCATCGGGCAATAAATCACGCCATTATTTCATGGGCGGAGGGTGTTATCTCGCTGGGCGTAGCCTCCGATTGTGTCGTAGTGTTCTGTGGTCAGCAAAGGCGGTTGGGTCCGGATTGTTATTTCCGGACTTCTTCCCATAGTAATCGGATGGCTTGAACAGCCGTTCCAGTGAAGATGTTGGGCGGACAACATCGCTTTTTGGCGCCGATAAGCGCTGCTAATACGTCCGCCGCCTGGTTGTTATCCCGGCTATGTGATGAAATTCGAGCCTTCGAACTGCGTCGACATTTTTAGGGACTGCGTTGCGGTACGCTGCCATTTTCGGATCTTTGGCATCAAAGTCTTCTGCTTATTTGAGATATCGCGAGGTTTGAATGCCCGCCAAGCACTTCTAGGCGCTTAATGCCCATGGAGATCGGCCATCCCGAGGCCGTGCGTAGAAGGGCCTCAGATCTCGGGGAGTCCATGCGCTTGTTGGAGTCCGTGTACATTATCTCGGAAGGGACGATTGGATCCGTCTCCCCAAGTTGGGGGACGCCAGATGTGACGACGCCATGCCCCTGCAGGCCGTACCAACATTTTGGAGTCAGTCAATAAGTGCATGATCCAATTGAATATGCGCCCTGCATTACTCTTTAGGGAGTTCGGCTTCAGTCCATTCGGCAACAAAATCGCCAACACTTGTGACTTAATGGCTCCATCGTGGCTTTTATAGGTTATGTCGAATGGGAGGGAGCTTGATGGCCCATTTGGCAATCTGGCCCGCTGTCACACATGGTTGTTTATAATGTCGTTAAGAGGTACTTGAGGCTACATCAGTAAATCGAACACTCTTGAAAGTAGTGTCGCAGGGCTTCCGGGATGCCATGAACACCGTGGTATGCTATCTTTTGATAATGTGGGTACTGGACTTCTGTATGGAGTTAGGACAAAGGACACATAGTAAACTAGTTTTTGAAGAGGGAACTCTGTGGTCCGTCTGGCTTTCTCTGCTCGACGACGAAAGCACCGCTGCGCTTAACAACTTGATGTGTTGCGCGATATATAATAGTGCATTGGTTCGCCCATGGTGGCGCGCTGCCAGGACCGGATTTGTTGCCAATATGGCCTTTATTTCTTCGAAGTCCGGTCAGGCAAAGATCCGGGCCCACTGGCAAGTGTTCGGGTGCATACCAGGAGGCCGTGAAGGGGTAACGCCTTTTTCTCCCAAACGGGAAATAAAGCGGGTTTAGGAGCCGCTTACGCATCCAAATAATTTTTTATTTGTTTGAGGTATTTGAATATCCACCATTGTGACAGAGTTTCTCGATCTTGGCTGGGTTTGCTTCAATTCCTCTACTGCATAATAATGAAGCCTAAGAGCTTCTTTCCGGTTGAACGCCAAGACGATTTTTCCGGACATTGAGCTTTAATGTCATATTTCTCGGAGATTGTCGAATGTGAGTCTCAAGTCGCTCTACTAGAGTTTCTACATGCTTGATTTGACGACCACGTCATCTACATATGCCTCCATCGCTTCGCCGATCTGGTTTGCCGTACATGTCCGAATCATGCGCTACCGATATGTTGCGCCGGTGTTTTTGAGCCCAAAGGGCATTGTGTTGAAGCAGTAATGGGCCATATGGAGTGATGAATGCCGCTATGCTTGGTCTGGCTCCGCCCATCTTAATTTGGTGGTAGCCGGAGTATGCGCTTCGAGGAAGCACAATGAATCGTGTCCTGTCAGCGCGCCAATAATTTGATCAATGCGAGGGAGGGGAAGGGATTCTTTGGGCAAGCCTTTATTAAGGTCTTTGAAATCAACACATAGGCGCCTGTGGATTTGTCCTTCTTTGGTACCATCACCAGATTTGCTAGCCAGTCCGGATGTTTTATATCTCCGATGAATCCTGCTCGTAAGTTTGGCTAGCTCCTCTCTCCCATGGCCTCGCCTCTTGGGTCTCGAAAATGTCAAGAGCCTGCTGATCGGCTTAAATCTTTATAGGATATTTAGGCTGTGCTCGGCCAGCCGACGGGATTCTCGGCATGTCCAAGGGTGCCAAAATGTCCCGCTTTTCTCGTAGAAATTCTCGTAGCGGCGCTACATCAGGGTTTAATTGTGCCCCAATGGAAGCCGCTTGTGGTCCGTTGGGTGGACTTGAATTTTTTTTCGAGAGTACGCCCAATGGCGCATCATATCTTTATAGAAGAAGAAGAAAGTATAATTACAAGACGTGTGGGCTCAATGCGTAACAAACGCCTTGCACACAACAACCCAACACCAACACCACCCATCTAAAACCTAGGCTAACTCCTCACAAAGCTGTTGTAACCCACCAACACCGGCCTGCCCTCTTGCCTCCACTCGGCTATCTCACTAAGCTGTGAGAGGTGACTAGCTCTGAGCTGGTTTTTTGTTGCTCCACCCTAGTGAACACTCTAGCATTCCTTTGCTTCCACAAAGCCCAGAGGACCGCCGTGATCGTGGTGTCCAAGCCTCTCCTGTCCGACCCCTGGAAACTCTTCCGTGCGCGAAGCCACCACTCCAAAGTAGTTTCTGTTGGGGTCGAAGGAGGTGTGTTGATCTGTAAAATGTCCCATATGTTGTACCACACCTCCTGCATGTCGCAGGCACCTGCAAAGGATGTGACCCACGTTATCCTCGTCCTCCAAGCAAGTATAGCAAGCTGCACTCGTGATCTCGAAGGCCATGCCTCGCCCTCCTGTCCGACGTCCAAATCCTGTGATCTTGATCGCCGTAACTGCACAAAGAGCTTGCATTTCAAAGGCGCCCAACTCCTCCAAACACACTTTTGCCAAAGCGACTTGGGCCAGCCATTGCAAAGGCTCGATAGATAGCTTTGGCGTAGTATTGTCCGTAGCTAGAACACGCCCAGTGAATGTATCTTGCTCGACCTCATTCCTTTGCGCTGCCGCCAACGCATGACTCAAGTGCATGCATTGCATTAGAGCCATGAAGGAGTTCTCAGGTTGGCAATCTCCCCTCCAACTGTCATTGAGGAGCGCCTGTTGCACCGTTCTGTTATTGATCACCCTCCCATGTACCGTTTCAAGTAATAACGGTGCTATGTCCGCCACTGCAAATCCGTGAATCCACCGATCTCGCCAGAAAAGCACCTTGTCACCTACGCCAACTGAGATGTGCACCAGACTGTCGAACACTTCCCTAGCCATCCTGTCCTCAATCATCGCGAGTCCCCGCCACGGGCTCACAGTTCGTAGACGCTTTAGCCATTCCCTATATTACCCTTAGCGCTTAGCGATTGATGTTGCAAGTTCTGATCCCAAGCCCACCACGATCCGTCTCGCCGGCAAATCTTGTCCCCACGAACAAGGCATTGCCTACACCGCTCACCTTTGTCCTTGCCAGCCCAAAAAACGACTCATGTCCACTTATTTATCTCCTCAAGCACCAAGGCCGGCTGCCTTCCGCAATCATCGATGATGTACAGGTCCGGCGGATACAATGGATTGCACCAGATGAGCCGCCAGGTCGTTGATCAGCCCTTCTTTGCCATGCCGGACGAAGTACCTCTACTTTGTCTAACATAGGGCTGCCACTCAACATGAAGTCAAGCTCTTGACCGCCAAACCAGAAACCTGTGTAATGCATACACGGAACTCGCCAAATCACACTACAAGAACGCTAAGCACCCTCCGCTGTCCTCCAAGTCCCCCTTATCACGATCGCCAAGATTTCCGTAGTTCACCCGTGAGTCTCAAGCTTTCCCAAACGCATCCAAAGCTTCCTTCACAAAGCTCAAATCCATGACCGAGGGTTTAATGAACAAAGCCACGCTATCGCCAGAGATATGGAGATTCTTCCAGATATGGCCGTGATGCATGAATGAGCTAAGCACACCCACCTCCATAGTCTGCGATTAGCTTCTGTGAGAGCATCCATAGCGACGATGAAGAGAAGCGGGAGATAGGGTCATTACCGACGCAGCCCACACGCTGCGGCCAAAATCCTTCCCGGTCAAAGCTTACTATCACCTTGGTTGATGCGGACTGCAGAGGATTGCCACCCAAGTCTTCCAACACAGCCAAAACCTTAAGGCAGACAAGATCTCAAAGAGGAAAGGCTAAGATAGGGAGTCAAAGGCCCGCGAGATATCAAGTTTTAAGAACACACCGGCCCTTTTCCTAGCATGGATCTTACTGGCAACTTGTCAGATTTCATCAAGGGCAGGCACCTCCATGACAACTTCCTCCTCGTTCGACAAGTGGACTTGGAATTTGACTATTTCATTCGCTGGTTTAAAAGAGGTGGACTTGGATCTTTTATCAAGTATCACATCATCCGTGTTCACCGTGGAGCGCATCGCAGTCAGTTCCTCGGCCGCTAGGGCTTCGGATAGTGCCTCGAGGGCTAGTGCTTGGTCAGTCTTGTTTTCGGTGCAGAAAGTGCTATGTAAGGATCACTAGCGAGAGTGATGATTCCGTTAGGTCCGGCATTTTAAGCTTCATGTACCCATAATGGGGTATAGCTTGAAAAATTGTGAATGCCTCTCGCCCCTAATAGAGCTGTGGTATCCGCCGCTGAATGGGGCCACTTGAAATGTGACCTCCTCGGACATGTAATTGTCCGGTGAGCCGAACACTACGCCCAATGTAATTTTTTCCGGCAAAGATGCTTCCCGGCTAGGATTATTCCTCCTGGAAGGTTGTGCTGTTTCGCTCAATGCGGCTCCGGGGCCTATTTCCATTTTTTCGAGGGTTTCCTCATAGATGAGGTTTAACTACGCCGCCATCCATGAGTACCTTAGTAAGGCGCTTAAAGCCACCACCATCTGACCGAGGACTAATGCGGCCGGTGCTCGGGCTGTTCTGGAATTTGGGTTCACACCGGCATTAAAGGTAATAGCCATGTTACTCCATGGATTTATTGTTGCTACTTGGTAGACTTCGCAAGGTTATGGAGTGTTCGCTCGCATGTTATTTGATGCGAAAGTCTCAAGACCTGCTAATACCATACCGGGTATTGTTGGGTTGGGATTCCGGCTAGAAGCTCTTCGCCACTTTTTGGCCACCTCCGTAGTATCCAACATGCTCAAGGTTATGAGTTGGAGTGGCGCCCTCTGCTATGAATTTTGCGGTGGTCCGTGAGCCATCCCTCCAGTACGGTTCCATGCCCTTTAGGGGTTTTTGTTTTTTGGTATTTAACCCTGTGGTTGGTGATGATGCAACCCTTTTATTTCGGACTAGGGCTGTGTTCGGGGTCAGATTATCCCAAAATTTACTTTCGGTTCTTCAAGCACTTCCATCGCACAAGATGCTTTTTGTACTATGGTCACTAAGTCAACAAGCGTGTAATTTCAATGACGACTTATATGGCGCTTTTGGATTCCTTCGTCCGCGTGCAATTATTGCGTAGAGTGAGATTGGGTCCTCCTCGGCGATCCTTATCCCTGCATATAACCGTGGAGGAATCGCCCAAAGAATGATGTATTGTTTCAGGGGCTCTTGACGAATTCGGGATAGATCGCTAATGTTTGGGTGGGCGGGTGGAACTAGATCCCTAACCCGTCCAATCTAAGACCTGGGGGCCGGTAGAAGTTTTCGAACTTGGAAGTTTGGGTTTTGGATGTTATCCAATGAATTCAACCCACCACCTGACTTTAAGTTCGTGATTTGATCGACATCCGCCTCCTCGCTGAATCCGGCATGGAGGGTCGGGAATCCGGACGTAGCTAGTCCTTAAGATAGAAGAAGAGTCGCCGTGTTGTTCCTCTACCATAGTAACATGGTGGGTAGCACAGGGAGAGTTAATCTCTCTTGCATCGGTTTTAGGCCCGATCTGATCGTAGTGTCATGGCGACTCCTGTATGGCGGCGCGATCCAAGAGCTTCGTTCACGGAGGAGAGCTCGATCGAATTCTAGCTGCTCGGCAAGTTCCGAGTTAACACGAAGATTGGTTTCGGCGACCCAAGAAGTTATCGTCGGCCAAGCGGCCGAACTGGGGTCATAAGGAAACCACCTAGTCAAGAGAGTCGGGTCAAGTGCCAAGGCTCCTTTGGCGATAATATCGTTTTTAAAGACGGGATGAGGCATCCTTCCGGCGGTGACGGCACGTAGGAACTCTCAATGAAAAGCACCAATGTCGGTGTCAAAATCGGCGGATCTCGGGTAGGGGGTCCCGAATCGTATGCCTAGGCGGATGGTAACAGGAGACAAGGGACACGATGTTTTTACCTGTGTTCGGCCCTCTCGAGGAGGTAAAACCCTACTCTCCCGCTTGATTAATATTGATGATATGGGTAGTACAAGAGTAGATCTACCACGAGATCAGAGAGGCTAAACCCTAGAAGCTAGCCTATGGTATGATTGTTGTTCGTCTCTGGGACTAAAACCCTTGATTTATATAGACACCCTAATAGGGTTAGGGTTACGAGAGTCGGTTACAATGGTAGGAGTCTACATATCCAGATCGCCAAGCTTGCCTTCCACGCTAAGGAAAGTCCTGGCCCCATTAACGGGACGAAGTCTTCAATCTTGTATCTTCATAGTCCGGGAGTCCTGCCAATGGTGATAGTTCGGCTATCCGGACACCCCCTAATCCGGAACTCCCTCAGGCCCCAAGATGGAATCTCGTGGATACAGGAAGTTACGGCGGTGGAATTAGGTTTTTGGCTCCCCTTCTGATCTGTTGGGGGTACGTAGGTATATATAGGAGGAAGGAGTACGTTGGTGGAGCGTCAGGGGGCCCATGAGGCAGGGGGTGCGCCTAGGGGGAGGACGCGCCCCCCACCCTCGTGACCGCCTCTGGCACTCCTTGGAGTAGGGTCCAAGTCTCCTGGATCACGTTCGGTGAGAAGATCATGTTTCAAGGTTTCATTCCGCTTGGACTCCGTTTGATATTCCGATTCTTCAAACACCGAATAGGCAAAAAATAGCAATTACCTGGGCCTCCTGCTAATAGGTTAGTCCCAAAAAAATAATATAAAAGTGGAAAATAAAGCCCATTATAGTCCAAACAATAGATAAAGTAGCATGGAGCAATCAAAATTATAGATATGTTGGAGACGATTAAGAACCTTCATTTTCACCGATGTGGTGATGCAGTTAAGTGCGGTCCGAAGGCAGAGCCAGCGGGTTGGTGGAGGAGAGGAGCCGCGCTCGGTGGCGCCTTTTCTCGCCTTCGTGCATCTTCGAACATGGATCCCAATCTCGACTTTGACGCCGCTTATCGCTTTAGTACCCCAGGCGTCCGTCCGGACGACCTGGGCGACCGGGTGGAAGATAACGTGGACGCCCTGCGTCAGGGCCTTTCGCTTCGATAACGATGGCGTGGTCGTGGGCTGGCGATGAAGGCGGCGTGGTGAACGGCCCCGATGTTACCGACAATGACAGCGGAGAGCGATGGCGAGGCCAGCGACGCCAGCGACGATTCAGGAGGTGCCCTTGAGGATGCATTGGGGATTTATCCGATCGATCGCGTGTTGTTCCTGTTTCACCCTCGCCAGCAGATAGAGTTCGGCTTTGCCACTCAAGGTTGTAAGAGCATTTTGGGAGCGGGAGCCCTCATGTAAAAACTTGCATTCAGCGACAGTAGATGTGCGATATCACCCGTCACGCTGCGCCAAGTGGCTGGGTTTTATGCATTTAGCTGGCTGGCTTGTTTACCTTCGACCCGCGTGGGTCCCGAGATAGCCTGCGGAGGGCTGTGGTGTCTCGAGTGTCTCCTGAACGAGCCCATTAAACCTGTAATGAAAACCTCCTAAGAGGGTGTGGTGACGGCAGTCCGGGCTGCACGCAAGTTAGGCCTGGCCCCGCCGCAAGGGGCTGCATGAGGGAGGCAGCCGAGGCAAAGTGGTAACCAACGCCGAGAGATTGCTCGAACGAGACTAAACACCCTTCCCTAACACACACAAATCTCAAGCTCAAATCCAACTTAAATCCAACGGGGAAAACGACAGCCAAGGGGAAAAGCAAGGAAAGCGAGAAAAGGTCATGGACCGCACCTAGTCTCGGGTCTTGGACGTCTTCTCACCAACATGAGCTAAGTGCTGCCATCAAGGCGTGGGAGGGAGCCCCAGGGCTGAGGCCACCCCCGAGACTCAGGCGTGCAGCCCCCACTCATTTTACGTGAGAGTGTCACGGGGTGGCGGAGCCACAGGCACCGGGCCTTCTTCATAGGTACCGGCAAGTTGCTTCATATCGCCAGACGAGGGCCCCTTACTGCGCCACACTCTAGTGCCACCGACAACGACTGAAACCAAGGACGCCACCGATGGGGTAGAGCGGTCATGCCAGTTCCCCGACGACCACGGGTCCTTCCGCTGGCAGGCCCCGAGGCACCTCCCCCCGGCGAGGGCCTACCTCCTGAGGACGCCTTTGCTCCCAAACGCCATGTGATGATGCTGGATCTCGCCCCACTCCCCTCGCAGCTCCCCCGGGCGCCCCTCCTCCTCCGAGGGGTAGGAGACTACGGGATTGGGGCAGCCGTCCGCCATGACGACCTGTACCTCCCGCGATCCGTGGTTAGCGATGGCCTGCTCTCGAGGAATTAGCGGTACCCGATAGTCGCTGCCTCACAGCACGGTCGATGGGGCTTCCCCGGCTCTGGAAGAGCTCGACTTGGTGTCTCTGCCCCCCCCAATGGGCCGAAGCGAGCCACGTTCGTCCTCTTGCGCGTGCCCTTGATCCATCATGTGGGGCACATACTCTTCCGGCTGCCACCGAATGCTTCACCGTAGTGCCCGTGTGCCACGCGAGTTCAGCTTGAGGCGCCCACCTGGTGGTAGCGCGGCGGCCCACCGAGGCCATGGGCTGTGGCGAAGTCCTCCTTCGCCGCCCGGCGAGGCGGAGGCGTGAAGGCTGGGGCGATGCTTGCTGCCGTTTCGCCGCGGGCAGTGGCGGCGTTAACGGCACTTGACGGGAACAATGAAGCGGCCGCCGGCGGGGCCGCTCAAGCGACGTGGGTAGCGAGGCGGCTCGGCGCTTCTGTCACCGGGCCCGACAGCGTCGGCATGGATGCGATGGGCGGCGAAGAACAGGGCGGCGGAAGATTTAATTACGGCGCACTTACCCGGGCGCGCTAAATGTCGGATTTCGGGTTCCGGTAGACCCTCAAGGTTCGAACTCCGGGTCGCGCCGAGATCTCGCCCCCACCGACTGCACCTCGTCATTTCGCTAGGATCGAAACTACCAAAGGAACAACGAAGAGACACAAGGTTTATACTAGTTCGGGCCACCATTGTGGTGTAATACCCTACTCTAGTTTGTGGTGTGGTGGATTGCCTCGGGGCTGATGATGAATAAGTACAAGGAAGAACAGCCTCGGGTGTCTGTTCTTGGCTGGTGCAATGAACTGCTAGGGGGAGTTCAATCGCTTCTCTCTCTCTCTCTCTCTCTCTCTCTCTCTCTCTCTCTCTCTCTGCGGTTGATCTCTCGATCTGCCAGCCCTCTCACTCCGTGGGTGGCTAGTCCTATTTATAGGTAGAGGCCCTGGGCCTCTTCCCAATTATTGAGCAGGAAGGGCGCCAACAATTGGCCATTTTGAAGGGGAACATCTAGTACACTTATCCTGACTAAAGTTGGTCCTCGCCGCCAAAGGCTCCGGCAAAGGACGCCTGGCTTGGGCTCCATGATGACTTCCTTCCCGCCGTTGCGACGGTCTTGGTCTTATTGCACCAACACGGGTGCCTGTGCTTGATGCTCTCACCGGGGCTGGCCCCCTTTGCACCTAAGAGGAAATGAGGACACTGCGCGGGCTGGCACCTACCGGGCGCCTCTTTGGTCGCCATGGCTGGCGTCATGGGCACCTCGTGAGGTACCCCGCCTTGATCTCTCCGCCTCCTCGATGAGCCAGCCTGACGAGGCCATGCCCGAGGAAGCTTCCTGTCATTCCGCCCATGAGGCTTGGCCTCGCGAGGGTCTTGAGCTTGTGCCGATGAAGATGGGTCAGTCTTGGGCCACCCTTGAGCCATGCCGCAGTCAGCGGTGCAAGTCTGAAAATTCCCTGCTCCTGTAACACCGAAGCAAGAGTCTCTCCGGGCCCAAGGCGAGCCTGGACTTGGCTTAGCAAAGAAGCGAAGGGCAAGTGCCAAAGGCCAAGGGTCCCTAACAGCCTCTGCGGCTCAAGCGCCACAGGTGGGTGGCGTTGATTGGACGGGCGCCCCTGCTCCCCACGCCTCCTTATTAAACGCCCAGCTAGGCGGACCCGTGGTTGCACACAGTTATCCCTCTTCTCGCTGTTCGAGCACCTCCTGCTCTTCCTTCTCTCGAGCTCCAGTCCCCGCTTCCAATCCGAATCCTCCCTGAGGGAGTCCTGGACTAGGTGGTGTCCGGATAGTCAACTATCATCTTGGCCGGACTCGGACTATGAAGATACAAGATTGAAGACTCCATCCCGTGTCCGTGATAGGACTTTCCTTGGCGTGGAAGGCAAGCTTGGCGATACGGATATGTAGATTTCCTACCATTGTAACCGACTCTATGTAACCCTAACCCTATTCGGTGTCTATATAAAACCGGAAGGGTTTTAGTCCGTAGGGACGAACAACAATCGCATTCATAGGCTAGCTTCTAGGGTTTAGCCTCTCGATCTCGTGGTAGATCTACTGTTGTACTACCCATATCATCAATATTAATCAAGCAGGAGTAGGGTATTACCTCCATCGAGAGGGCCCGAACACTGGGTAAAACATCGTGTCCCTTGTCTCCTGTTACCATCTGCTTAGACGCATAGTTCGGGACCCCCTACCCGAGATCCGCCGGTTTTGACACCGACATTGGTGCTTTCATTGAGAGTTCCTGTGTCGCCACCTATAGGCCCGATGGCTCCTTCAATCATCAGCCAACGACGCAAGTCCGAGCGCAGACTTTTCTCCCCGGACAGATCTTCGTATTCGGCGGCTTTGCACTGCGAGCCAATTCGCTTGGCCATCTGGAGCAGATCGAAAGCTACACCCCTAGCCATCAGGTCAGAATTGGAAGTTTGAACTATCCGGCCGATGTCCGCGGAGACTTGATCTTCGACGGATTCGTTAGCCTGACGGCCGAGCTGCACACATCGTCTGATAGTAATGATCTAGCTCTACCGCTGAATAAAGGCTCCTCGAGGTCGCAGATTCAGCTCTCCGACCCTTAATCCGGAGCCGGTTTCGCTGATCGAGGACGGTTAGTTGGACACCGCCTCGGGGCTGAAATCTCTACGGCGATTGAGCGAACACCATCCCCGTCCTCTTTGCGGCTCGTGGACTCCTGTGCCGGACTCCTTTCCGGACTCGAACCTCCAGCGCCCGCTACGGTCGAATCCGACCGGCACCGATTATGGAGTTCACCACATGACATCTTTCAAAGACTCGCCTTGGCGACATCCTGAATTCACTAAAGTCTCTCTCTTTGTCGAGAGCCTGGCCGGACTATGGTCGTGAAGGTTGGGATGCGGAAGACGAAGAAATTCGGCCCACCCACCACCCACTTTGTAGCCACTGGCCGAAAGTTTAAACGACGTGCTCAATTTTGACTCGAAGACATCGACGGTATAGACGCATTTATGTAGGAGATAACCACGAACCAGCACCTATAGGATAATCGGACAGCCACCTCATCTCACGATGTATACATGGTGGATACTCCTAAAGGAAGTGAGGACGAGGAACAACGGACGCTTATGAAGGATAAATCCTCTAAAAGCAGTCTAAACGTGCAACGTAAACGCCGCACCAAGTCCCGCCGACAAAAGCGGCAGCCACATGCATCTAGCCATCAAGCAGGTCGAACCGGTGGACGGCGAACACGCCATCGAACAACCGTCCGAACAGGACAACTTGGATAAACAACCCGTCTCCGGCGAAGATAACAAATCGGACGATCTCACACCGGACAAGTTGTTGGAGCAGAAGAACCTCCACGTATAGGCTCGTTGCCACTTACAGGCGTAGCCTGAAAAAAGCAGAAGCGGAAGCTCAAAAACAGCGGAAGATGCACTCGAAATTAGATGGAGCAAAGTACTCAAAACCCGCAGACAACACGGCGACGATGCGCCAAACAAAGAGCTACCCGGCGCAAACTACTGCCCAAATTCGACGAGGAGGCCTTAGAGCCCCGCAATCAAAGAACAAAGAGGCCGCCCTCGGATAGATGACCACATGACAAGCATAGAGCGGCAAGCGGCGCCAAGACACAATCGTGCACGCCGATCCGCATAATGATTCAGATTAAAAGGATGGCCCGATTAGGTCCATCTACGGGCCAAGAAAGCAAGCTCTTCTAAGCAATGCAACACGCCAAATATCTGCACATTACGGCACACCCAAATACAGGGTGCCGTGCACACCCCTATGTTTCACCGATGAGGTGTTGGATCACGAATTTCCAGCGGGATTTAAACCCGTAAACATAGAGGCATATGACGGAACAACAGACCCGGGAGTCTGGATTGAGGATTACATCCTCCACATACACATGGCTAGAGGAGATGATCTCCACGCCATAAAATACTTACCCCTCAAGCTCAAAGGGCCAGCACGGCACTGGCTTAAAAGCCTCCCTGAAAATACCATTGGAAGTTGGGAAGAGCTCGAGGATGCTTTTCGGGCGAATTTTCAAGGGACTTGTGTCCGCCTCCGGATGCGTAGCGATTTAAGTCACATAACTCAACAACCCCGAGAGTCGACCCGCAAATTTGGAACAGGTTCCTCACCAAAAAGAACCAAATAGTCGACCGTCCGGACGCCAAGCCTTAGCAGCTTTCAAACACAACGTCAAGACGAATGGCTCGCTGAGCACCTTGGCTAGGAAAAGCCAAGAACAATGGCCGCACTAACAAGCCTCATGACCCGCTTTTGGCGGGAGAGGATAGTTGGTCGGGCAAGATGTAGTACCAACACCCAAGTACATCCAAAGTCGAGATGGAACGGAAACCACGACGCAGCAGGGACCAGCGCCGGACAAGGGAAAGCAGCCCAAAGAGCACGGCAGTCAAGGCCGGATTCAAAAGCTCTCGGCAGAATCATAAAAAACTGCCCCTCAAGGATAACAGCCACGAGCTATCCAACTTAAACGAAATCTTGGACAAAATATGCCAAATCCACAAGACTTTTGAAGCACGCAAACCATACCCACAGAGATTGTTGGGTCTTCAAGCGACCGCAAACTCAATGCCGAACACAAGGCTCGACGCACCAAGCGAGGACGATGACGAACCCCACAAGGCAGACCACCGGAAAACAAAAGAATTTCCCACAAAAAGTCAAAACAGTTAACTCACTTCAAGTGACAAAAGGAAAATCAGAGCTACGCCCATAGGAATACGGGCGCACGGCCTATCCTTGTGGAGTCCCGACATTGGTTGTCAAAACCAATCGCCTTTGATCATCGAGATTACTCCTAAGTATCCGAACGCAGGATGGACTGCCCTGATATTAGATCCTATAATCGACGGACTCCAATTCACACAAGTCCCTAATGGACGGCAGTAGTGATCTAAACCTGCTATATCGTGACACAATCCGCAAATGGGGATAGACCCAACCAAAATTCGCCACAGCAACACCTCCTTCAAGGGGGTAATGCCGAGCCTAAATGCCCATTGTATCGGGCTCCCTACTGCTAGAAGTTGTGTTCGCTCATCCGACAACTTCCGCCAAAAGTTAACCTTCCATATCGCCCCATTCAAAAGTAGCTATCAAGCACTATTGGGACGTGAAGCTTTCGCCCGCTTTAACGCAATACCGCATTATGCATCTCTTACACTTAAAATGCCAGGTCCACGTGGCATCATCTCATTAAAGGGAAGTATCAAGTGTTGCTCGAGCACGAAAGAACGTGAGACTGCCTCGATAAATACACACTAATCCGGCTCCGCTAAATCAAGCACTGAACAGGTCATTCGACCCGGATACGGCTAGACAAGTCCGGCCAGTAAACATATAAAGGCCTACTAGCCGCACACCCCTGCATAAGGGGCTGCATGCATGTACAACAAGAGACAATAAAGCTCAATTTTATTCGCTTTTTGAATCGTACTCCGTTTATTAAATATCAATTAAATTTTTCGCACGATCTTTCTGCAACTAAGTTCTCCTCTGTTACAGAAGAACACTGTGCTACACCCGGCTCCAGATATGCACAAAGCGGAGACACGTGCGCAGACGCGTGCAAGAGGGACCCGCTGTAAGGATTCTTTTCAGATTAGACCTCAGAAACCTTTTTTACTGTCTCTTGTTGATACACATACCCCGGTTTCTTGCTATAACCGAGGAGGAGGCTGGCGTTTGGCATCGGCCGCGCCGAATTTTTTTTGGCTGCACGGACACTGTGAGGCTTAGGGCATTGTTCTGCCCGTTTATAAAGACCGAATACCTTAGGGAGTGTTCGGGCGACGAAAGTTAGGCCTTATATGCATCAGCTCCGAATCATGTCTTTGGTCAAATGTTGGGTTTGCCTGCTCCTGTGTTTTGCTGCCTTACGCCTGCTTCCGTTCTATCGGCTAACGCAGCACCGTGGAGAACTATCTGCGATTGTGCCCCGGTTCGGGCCGGTGAGCAGCCTCGAGAGAAAGCCGAAAACTGACCGTCATGATATAGAGAGAGACTGGTCAACCACTCGATGACTCCCTTTGAATGTTTAGAATTCCTCCGCAGATTTAGACGAAGGACCGCTTTCCGGTCAGGCACATACGCACCGATTCGGGAGAGTGCGGTGCCCTCGTGGGCTATATCGTAGCCCCACCATCGAACCCCTATGGCTAAGTGAAAGTGCTAAAGCATTATAGCCCGGTTGCCTAGTTTGCTATGCTACCACCTCCTTTATAGGACCAAGACGTTGGATTAAGTGTGAAAACGCGATTTCTTTTGGTAAACACCCCCGGTATGTGCGTGAAATGTCAAGGCTGCCATCTTTCAAGTTATATACATATACATTAACGGCCAGACAGAGGTAGTTTGCTACTTGAAGGCACAAGTATAAAAAGCTCTTACATTAAATCGAAGCGCTGTTTCATAAAATTACACATGTCATTCAAACACAACATCCTTCGAGCACTACGTCTCTATTAAACGAGCGCCCGGAAGAACTTCCTCAAAATAGCGCTCGACTGGTACTCGGCTTCCGTCCGAATCTAGGGACGCGATATCGGTGGCCTTCATCTCAGCCCAGTATGCCTTGACACGGGCAAGAGCCCCGACCGCTTCATTGCGTCGATACGCGGTACCGCACCAAGGAACTACTGCACTAAGCCAAAATAACTCTTCGGCTGGGGTCCGCCTGGCCACAAATGAGTCATGACATGATTCATGGCAAGTCCGGATAATCGATTCAGCTCGGCCCATTCGGCCAACCGATCGGCCAACGGAAGAGGACGCTCCGGACTATGGAATTATGACCAAAATAGCTCTTCCTTCGTGCTCTTCGCCTCTGGTGCTCAATCGCGTCCAGAAGCGCTTCGCCGCTAAGTCCAGATAAGCATCCTCCGAACTCCACAGCTTATCCAACTGAAAGCATACATTGGATCCGTGATATTTCCTCCAAGAAGAACGGTTTTCCACAAGAATATCCTCGGCCGACTCAGCTCCTCCTTGGCGGTACCGTGGCGGAACGGGCATCCTTGGCTTCGCGGTGGCCTTTTAGGTTCCCTCTTGTCCCGGCTGACGTTCTTTTTTCAAGAACCCCGCAAGCGGTCGGTAGCATTCTTCAGCTTCAGGCCATATTGGCCACTTCCTCTTTGCTTCGGCAAGCGAGCAGCCCGTTGCTTTCAGCTCTTCGCCACCTTTAAAGCGGCCGTGACTTCTTCGGGCTTGCTCTTTAGCTCGGCGAATTCCGCGCAAGAGCCTCTCCACGGCAGCCAGCCCTCGCATCAAAAGCATACAAGTAGTAAGGCATGGGCGCTAAGCTCCCTTAATGTGCCCATGGAGAAGTCGCATACCTTGTGACTCGTCAAACCATTTATTGACCAGCGCGATGTCCGCATTCGCCTCGTCAAGTTGCCGCTTTAGTTCGGCAAATTCATCAGTCCTGCTGGCCACCGGACGCCCCGCCACCTACATAGGAACGGCGACATGTTAGTACTGAGATTATGATCCTCGGCATGCTGTCAGTTTTGACAACATACCGAGTCTCAGGGGCTACTATCTATACAGGGCGCATTCTATATGCATAACTGTCAGAAGATACATCATCTTTTTTCTCTTGTACCTCAAACCCCGTCAGTAAACTTCGGCGGCTTACGTGCAATCCGCTCTCTCGATGATGCAATTCTTTCAATCACCGTAGCCATTAGCACACGGTGATCTTCTCGAGATAGACACTCGCCCTGAGCAGGTCCTTGACTCCTCCGGACTGCGCCAGCTTGGCGCGGACCTTCCGACCCCGCCAACTCGGGAAACTCTCCGTGATTTACACCTCAAGATCCCCGCCTCACATGAAGGCGCGCGATAGGTGGAGGCGATCGCTCTCTATCATCTCCGGACGAAGATCCCTCAAGACGAGCTCACAGAGTAGGGCTGAGATCCGAACTACAAGGTACAATTTCGGTTATCTTCAGAAATAAATACAGGAATATCCTTTATTCACAAGACCCTTTCTTTTTACTTACGGCTCGCTGGAGGGCTGATCCCCTCGGGGAAATAGTGCGGCTGGGGTATTTCCTCACGGACCGTCTGGACGTGAAGACTTCTTTCCCCGCTTTGAGGCCTTGGCTTCCGGGTCTTGAGGCGGTCCTCTTCTCCCTTGGAAGGTAGGATCCTTGATTCCTCCTTCCTTGAAAGCCTCCTTCGTGGAGGCAGTTGTTTCCTTCTCCCCCTTTGCCTTCTTCAAAAGGCGCGGCCTTCAACATCTTGGTCAAAGTATAGGATCCGGCGTGGTCTCCTCGAGGGGAGCGGACACCTTATCAACTTTGCCTTGGCTATCCACTCTGCTCAACAAACGGCTCCCTTTAAAGGGCATATGTATGATAATTGAATGAACAGCCTGTCCGGTTCTGGGACTACTTACTTGAGTATCACGGGTGATTGCAGCTTAGTCCCGTGCATCCTCGGTCAAGTCCGGACACTTCTCTTGTGATCCAAGAACAGTTTATACATCTCCACGGGCATCGCGCCCATAAAATGTTGGAGAGCTCGTGGTCCCTCCGGATTAAACTCCCACGAGCATTTGGAGGGGGCGATGTTTTGCAGGCGTATACGCCCGAATTAGCATAACCTCGCCGCCACGACCAGATTGATCTCTCTTTTGGAGGTCTCGACACGGCCCTGCAACAATGCAGGAACGCCCTTGGACGGCCCCTCAAATGAGCCCCGGTTGACCCATGATGCCACCGCTGTGGTGGACCTGAGCGGAAGGCGGGTGGTGCCACCCATTTGGTGCCCAGAGCGGTGATATAAAAACCACTCCCATGCCACAAACCAAGCTCCTCCCGAAAGAGCCCTCCGCCACGGAGCATCGGCCAAGACTTGCTTATGACCGCCCCTCCGCACTGCTTGTTGCCCCTCGATCATCTTCGCTCCACCTTGAAGGTCTTGAGCCACAATCCAAAGTGAGGGGTAATATGGAGGAAGGCTTCACATACGACAATGAATGACGAGATGTGGAGGATGGACTCCAGATTCAAGTCATGGAATTCCAGCCCATAATAAAACATGAGCCCCCACACGCAGGGATCCGTCGGGAAACCTAAACCCCGGAGGAAGTGAGACACGAACACCACGCTCTCGCCGGGCTCGGGAGTGGGAATGACCTGCCCTGGAGCAGGCAGCCTATGCAAAATCTCGCCGGTTAGATACCTGGCGTCTCTCAGCCTTAGCACGTCTTCTTCCGTAACGGAGGAAGGCATCCACCGGCCTTGCAGGTCGGAGCCGGACATCCTCGAGGTCCGGCGCTGAATCTGGAGCTTTGGGTGTTGGAACTCGAAGCGAGGGGCGGATTCGATTGAGATTGAAAGAAAGGAGCGGGCCTTGGTCTCGTTATAAAGAGGTTGAATACCAAGAGCCTCCCCTGCGTGACCGTTCGGGACTCGCCGATAGAGGAGGCGTGCCAACGGCACGCAGTGGGGTTACTCACGTCCGTATTGATGAGAATCCCGGAATAAGGGGACACGATCTCTGCTTTGACAAGACGTGCCAAGGAAACCGCCTCGCTAAACACGCTGAGGTGGTACAGTAAAAACGATTCGAACAAAGACTTGGCCGTGGCGTGATGGCACGCTGCGGAATACGTCAGCAGATTGATTTTGTGTAAATATTATTCTCTCTACGGTGTTATGTGGAAATTATTTTGTAGAGCCGGACACTGTCCTTGTGTTCAAAATCTTCTATGAAGTATTCGGAGGAGGAACCCGCCTTGCAATGCCGAAGACAATATGCGCGCCCGGACTAAATGCGTCATTGAAGCCTGGTTCAGGGGAGACTCTTGAGGAGTCCTGGACTAGGGGGTGTCTGGATAGCCGAACTATCATCTTTGGCCGGACTCCTGGACTATGAAGATACAAGATTGAAGACTCCGTCCCGTGTCCGGATAGGACTTTCCTTGGCGTGGAAGGCAAGCTTGGCGATACGGATATGTAGATTTCCTACCATTGTAACCGACTCATTGTAACCCTAACCCTATTCGGTGTCTATATAAACCGAAGGGTTTTAGTCCGTAGGACGAACAACAATCATACCATAGGCTAGCTTCTAGGGTTTAGCCTCTCTGATCTCATGGTAGATCTACTCTTGTACTACCCATATCATCAATATTAATCAAGCAGGAGTAGGGTATTACCTCCATCGAGAGGGCCCGAACCTGGGTAAAAACACCGTGTCCCTTGTCTCCTGTTACCATCCGCCTAGACGCACAGTTCGGGACCCCCTACCCGAGATCCGCCGGTTTTGACACCGACACTCCCCCTCCCTGCCGCCATGGCTCCGACGAAGAAAGGGAAAGGGAAAAAGACTGCACCTCCGCCTCGCTCGCCATCGCCGACGGCTCCTGCTGTCGATCGATCGATCATACTCAACCGAGAAGGCTTGGACAAGGTCAGCTCTGCCATCGCCACCATCTTCAACGAGTGCGGGAGGACGATGGTCTGGCCCGCGTCTCACTTCTCCATTGACAGAATAGTCACCGAGGTCCGGTATTTCGCCCATGGCATACGTAGAGGCGGGACTGGTTCCCCCCTTTTCCAATTTCTTCAATGCTGTGCTTTCTCATTACCAGATCCACATGATGCACTTGGGTCCCGAATCCATTACCCTTCTTGCCGCTTTCGCTTTCGTCTGCGAGGTGATGATGGGCATTCCTCCTTCAGTTGCCTTTTGCTGCGCGCCACTTCTTCTCCTTGCGCCAACACCCCACCCAATGCTCGGGGTGCGTGAACTTCGTTGCCGCACCAGAAACAACGGCTTCAGGAATTGATTTCAGTCTTCCTCCGCCCGCGCCTGGGTTCCGCGAGCGTTGGCTGTATGTGGATGTCGGGGTGCCCAGCCTCCTGCTTTCGGAGCCAACATCTCCCGCTGTCCCCAATTCGGGCTGGGGCCAGGAGACGCTCACGAGCTCCCGGCTCATCTTCGTCTGGCGCCGCTTCGCGTTCCTGAGGGCGCTCGGCGTGACGGCGCCCAAGGTGGTGAAGGAGTTCCTGTTATGCCGCATTGCCCCTCTCCAGCGCCATTCCCGCCGGATGTGGGCTTTCAGCGGGCGTGAAGACCGCATGAGGCTCCAGGAGGAGGACCTGACGCCTGAAGTGTTGAGGAAGGTTCTCGTGGTCTGACCGGGACCCTCCCCGGTAGCATCCGCAAGAAGGGGTGCCCTCATTGTACCTGTGCTCGAATAGGGGCGATTTCGTGAAGTAGATGCCCAGCTTCGACGAATGGGGGATGCGCCCCGCAGGCCTCATGGGGCCTCGCGAGAACCCAGCGGTGGTGACTGCCCTTCCAGTCGCCCACGGTGGTCCTTCCTCGAGTGGCGGAGCAGGGAGGCAAGGGCCACCGGTCGAGGGGGCCTCCCGCAGACGACGCCGGCCTTGACGGCTGCAGGCGGCAGCCCCCGTGGTCCGCCCTGCGGCGGCTGAAGGCGCTGAGCCGCGGCCCGCGGCTCCCGTGGCTGAGGCCCCTGAGGCCCCGGCCACCCTTCCTGACGAGGCGACTGGCGGCGTACGCCAGGACGACGCCCCTGACGCTGGTTGCCTCGATGCTTCTTCCTCGTCACAGGCTGACCCCTGCGCTGAACTCCTGGGCCGCTTCCGCGTGGACTTCGAGGCTCTCCGGAAGAGAAGGGAGGCCTTGGGTGGCGATTACCCTTGCCGCCTGTTGAAGCGCAGGAAGTATTTTTCCATTGATGAGTAAGCCTTCTCCTTTATTAATTCCTTACTTTTCCATTGCTTCGACTGATCTCTGTTCTGCAAGGCCCTTCCTGCCGAGCTCGCGGAGATTGCTGAGGAGCCATCCCCCCAGGCCTCGCCCTCTCCACCGTCCCCAAGCGCTCCTAGCTCAAGCACTGCCCTCGTGGTGAGGCCGGTTGGAGAGGTGAGCCATCCTGTGGCGCATCGCGGCTCTGAGCACCTCGCGACCCTCCTTCGCGAGCCTTCTCGGCGCATAGCCAGCCTGCCTTGGGCTTCTCGTCTGGTCGTGGATGGCGATTGGCTGAGGCCGGCCCTTCATTCTTCGTTTGGGGATGAGCCAGTTCTAGGCCGGGCTTCTGGCGGGGCGTGCCCGGCCATCACGAGGCCGCCAGCCCCCAGCCCCCTGCCCCGAGGGGAAGTGCTGATTCGCGGCCCCCCGCGCACACCTGGGGCAGAGGACGACGCGGAAGACGTGCTCAGGCGTGCCCGGGAGCGCCGTGTTCTTCGCCAAGGGTTTCTCCGGAGGGCGGCTGACGCAGTGAGCCAGCTTGGTGAAGAGCTCGCTGACCAAGCAATTATGTCTTATCAAAATAACATAGCCAAAGAAAGCTTATTCCTACAAAATCATATAGTTTGGCTATGCTTCATTTTCGTCACACAAAATGCTATCATCATGCACAACCCCGATGAGAAGCCAAGCAATTGTTTAATATTTAGACTTTTCAAACTCTTTCAACTTTTACGCAATATATGAGCGCGAACCATGGACATAGCACTATGGGTGGAATAGAATATAATGATTGAGGTTGTGTGAGAAGACAAAAAAGGAGAAAGTCTCACATTGACGCGGCTAATCAACGGGCTATGGAGATTCCCATCAATTGATGTCAATGCAAGGAGTAGGGATTTCCATGCGACGGATGCACTAGAGCTATAAATGTATGAAAGATCAACAAAATAAACTAAGTGGTTGTGCATCCAACTTTCTTGCTCACGAAGACCTAGGGCGTTTGAGGAAGCCCATTGTTGTAATATACAAGCCAAGTTCTATAATGTAAAACTCCCACTAGTATATGGAAGTGACAAAATAGGAGACTCTCTATCATGAAGATCATGGTGCTATTTTGAAGCACAAGTGTGGTAAAGGATAGTAACATTGTCCCTTCTCTCTTTTTCTCTCATTTTTTTGGGCCTTCTTCTCTCTTTTTTTTGCCTCTTTTCTTTCTTTCTTTTTTCTTCGTCCGGAGTCTCATCCCGACTTGTGGGGGAATCATAGTCTCCGTCATCCTTTCCTCACTTGGGACAATGCTCTAATAATGATGATCATCACACTTTTATTTACTTACAACTCAAAGATTACAACTCAATACTTAGAACAAAATATGACTCTATGTGAATGCCTCCGGCGGTGTACCGGGATATGCAATGAATCAAGAGTGACATGTATGAAAGAATTATAAAGGTGGCTTTGCCACAAATACGATGTCAACTACATGATCATGCAAAGCAATATGACAATGATGATGCGTGTCATAATAAACGGAACGGTGGAAAGTTGCATGGCAATATATCTCGGAATGGCTATGGAAATGCCATAATAGGTAGGTATGGTGGCTGTTTTGAGGAAGCTATAAGGAGGTTTATGTGTGATAGAGCGTATCATATCATGGGGTTTGGATGCACCGGCAAAGTTTGCACCAACTCTCAAGGTGATAAAGGGCAATGCACGGTACCGAAGAGGCTAGCAATGATGGAAGGGTGTGAGTGCGTATAATCCATGGACTCAATGTCGGTGTCAAAACCGGCGGATCTCGGGTAGGGGGTCCCGAACTGTCCGTCTAGGCGGATGGTAACAGGAGACGAGGGACACGATGTTTTACCTGTGTTCGCCCTCTCGATGGAGGTAAAACCCTACTCATGCTTGATTTATATTGATGATATGGGTAGTACAAGACTAGATCTACCACGAGATCAGAGAGGCTAAACCCTAGAAGCTAGCCTATGGTATGATTGTTCTTCGTCCTACGGACTAAAACCCTCCGGTTTATATAGACACCGGAGAGGGCTAGGGTTACATAGAGTCGGTTACAATGGGAGGAGATCTACATATCCACATCGCCAAGCTTGCCTTCCACGCCAAGGAAAGTCCCATCCCGACACCGGACCAAGTCTTCAATATTATATCTTCATAGTTCAGAGTTCCGCCAAGGTTATAGTCCGCTATCCGGACACCCCTAATCCGGACTCCTCTCGTAGCCCCCGAACCAGGCTTCAATGACAGCGAGTCCGACGCGCAGATTGTCTTCGGCATTGCTAGGCGGGTTCTTCTCCGAATTCCATATACCTGTTGAATAGTGTCCGGCTTCTTGTGAGTATTGCGCTCCTTGGCTTCCGTGCCCAATAATGGCCATCTTCCACGTGTCAAACGAATGCGAAAAGCCAGGGTGTTTTACATTTACCCCCCTAGCTGCGCAAATGAGCTGTCTATTAAAGAGACGAGGATTTAGATCCGAATCACACCATCCTCCCTTCGCGAGCATTCATCGGAGCGCATCCGACAGAGATCCATTCCATCATGGCCAGTCGACGCAGCTCCTCCTCTCGCCCTCCCAGCCTCAGCTGGAGATTGGGAGAGATGCTCTGGCCTGCACAAATGAGCTAGTGACGCCCAAGCCAAGGGTTTCTCCCCAGCCTACATGGTACCGGGTTCGAGCCGGGCTTGCCACCTATAATGGTGGAGAGCAAGCCGAGAGCGTCCCCAATCCCTCCAAAGGAGAGCGGGTATGCCTTGTCCCTTATTTGATAAGAGGGCCTCGATTTCCAATTCATCCATTTCTCCGGGGCTCCTGAGTTCTCTACGGCCTCAGTTGCACAACCCACGCCCGCCTCCATATTGCATATTGCGGGCTTCAGAGCCCTTCTTGAGCTGTTTTTGGGCATCGAGGCTCATTTCTCGCTACCGGAAGAAGTTGTTCTCGCCTTGTGCCCCGTTCTCGTGGAGGGGTCGATATATCAAGTGGGCGGAGCCGAACTATGGCGCATCGCCGACCGGATATCTATCCGAACCCCCAAAGAAGGCGTCCCAAGACCGCCTTCGTAATGGTTTTACATGTAAGACGCCCTCGCCAGATCCTATTCGGACCGGCCTCCCTGAGTTCGATAGTACTCCTCTGAAGAAGCGCCTAAGCTGGCGTCCATGGAGCCCTCAGGAGGAAAATGACAAGAACGTCCTTTACCTGATGAGCCGGATAAGATTGTTAGCTCATTTCGGACTGACCATGATTGACGTCATGGCCACATGTATTATGCGGGGGGTGCAGCCGCTTCAGTATAGAGGCCACCCCATGTGGGATTTCAACGGGGAGGATGATGCCACGCGCTGCGGCCGTAAGGGGCCGGGATCAGTTGCCGCTCTGACGAAGACCTTGTCCGCATTGTACAAGGGAGAAGAGGAGGAATTTCTCCGCGTCAATCCACAGGGCGGATTTTCTATGTACAATCCCCCAAACTGGGTAAGTGGATGCTTCTTTTTACCCATCCGTTCCATAGTCCCATTGTTAAGTATCTCATCTTGTGATTCCGACGCAGGAACTGCGCCAGGCCGTAAAGGATATAAACAGCCTTCCTCCACAACCCGAGGATCCGAACGGTCCCTCGATCCGCCTCCCAAGAGGATCCGGACATATCCGTGGAGCTGATCGATGGGGTATTTTACCAATCGAGCATCGACAATGCCTTGGTGGCTATTACAAATGATTATCCCGGACTGCTCCCGCCTCCACAAAACCAAGATCGAAGTCTCAATACTTCAAGATGATCCGTCTGCGCTTATTTTGATCACCGTATACCAATGGTGTTTCGCAGAGGAGGACCTCGAGGCGGAATGCGTAGCTCGCGCGACTAGCTAACAAGGGACCGCGAGGGCGCGGCAGGCTAAAAGACACGCAGTCCGGGTTCGAGGCACCGGCGCAGCAAGAAGGCGGCCGCCTTTTATTCCAAGGTATTATTCTTACGATGCATACTAACGCCCGTGCTCCTTTTAGGAGAAAGAGGGCTCGCCAGACTATATCCGGAGAGGTTGCCAATCGCGCCTCCACCAACCGTGCTCCAAAGCTGTGTCCGTAAGGCGAGGCGAAACATGAGGCGTGCGTCGGACGCTCCTCCGACAGAGGATGCGGACAGATCGTCCGCCACCAATTCCGAGGTGGGGAGTGCCATGAATCACAAAGCGCCACGGACAGTTCTTCAGAATGCTTGTTTCTCCCAAGAGGCGCGGATGCCTTCAACTCGAGATGCGACCTCCGTGCCGCTCAAAATGGTCTAACCAGTATGGGCCACGGAGCAAAGATAAAAAGACATACGGGTGAGAAAATTTGATGGTTATATATGTTAGTAGCCTCCGAGACTTGAAACATTTAGAATAATTGATTTAAGGATCATTTGATATGCAGGATCTTTTAGAATAGAATACCCAACTGTCCCAGGAGCTAGAAGAGTGCAAAGCCCAACTTGAGGCCGCACTAGCCGCGGCAGGGGAGGCCAAAGGGACCCTCTCTGGTAATATATGCTTCGAAAGATAAGTATGTTGTAAAGTGCGGCATGTGTGCAAATCTGACAAGAACATTGCAGATGGCGCCGGAGTAGATCCGGACAAGCAACAACTCTTGCGCCGGTTAAAGGCCGGCAAGAGCGTGCTTACGAAGGTGAGGCAGGAGAAGAATAATCTCCAAGATGCCAACACCCAGCTGGGCGAGGAACTAAAGGATGTTCGTGCCCAACTGTCGGACTCCGTTAAGGAGAATCGGCGGCTTCGACGTGGCATGTTTAGTAAGTGCTTGAACGAACTTTGAAAAAGAGTTCGGCAAGGAAGTCGACTAACAGAGTTATGTCCAGAGGTATGCTCACAATGTCGCCCCGCAGAGGAAATGCCCGGTTCTATGGGTGACCTTCTTCCCGAAGCTCTTACAACTGCACGAACGAAGTTCAGCAGTGATGAAAGTCGCCGCCTGTGCCTTGTGGCTATCTCTGCTCCATGCCCGAAGGCCTTGGAGAGCTTGCAGAGAGGTTTAAGGGGCGCGGCGGCGCTGGAATTATGGAAGATATCGGCCTGCCGTCAAAGGCGCCAGGAGGCTGGGCCATGGTGAAGACGTGGTACATGAAGGTTGACCCAAACCACATGGCCGAGGTCGGACCTGTGGGGCCCAATGGGAAGGAGATCCCTCGTGAGCTTAGTGTACTACGGCCAGTAGAGCTGGCGCCATTAATATTCCCAACAGATCAGTAAACTAGACAGCACCTGTTGGATGGTATTGAAGAGGAATATACCCAAATAAATTGACTATGTAATTTAAGATGACATGTAAAATGCCTTCTAGCCGGATTGTAGATCGCTTGTCATGGCGGACCTTTTCGCTTCAACCTCGGGACCCGATAGTCCGGAGTGTGTCCTAATACCCTCTCGATTATATAAGAACCGGGCATGCGTGGAGACCAGGCGTAGGGTCATTAGTGCTTGAACAGCACAAGTGCCCAACTAGTTATGTAATATTACATGGTTAGTAACAAACATCTTCCGTGGAGAATAGTTCCGTTAGGGTTTCCTTTCCTCGAGGCATGCCCTAAAGTGCATGTCCGGACTGAAAAAAGCGTAAAAGCATCTGGGGCGGATAAATAAACAAGTGAGAAATCATCTTTAGTTCACCGACCGAATATTCCCTTTAAGAACGCTTAGCTTTCGGCTTCACCCAGTCGAGGTACACATCCGGCCGACCCGGCAAGAATAATCGCAGAGGTGCTCCCTTTACCGCCTAGCCGAACAATCGGGAACGTAGGGGTAAGCACAGAGCCAGCAACCCAGCTTGGCCAAAACTTAAGTCATATCGATGCATATAATGGTGAATAAAAGGTACATTCGGTAGTGTGACACATGTGTTGGGCATGAAGCCAGTATAAATAAGCTTATGTTAAAGAAGCCCCTGTGTATAATGGCCTTGGATAAGCGCGTCAATTGTAATGTCTTGAACAAAGTAGCGAGCAGGCCCTTAAAGGCTGTAAGGGAAAAGGAGGGAGAAGGAGAGAAATAAAAGACATCTAATGTGTAAAAATAGAAGAGAGGAAGGAGACGAACACGTAGTCCGCGCTAGGGCGTAGAATCTTCGAGACGGGCTGTGTTCCATGGGTTCGCTCGAGTCGGTTATCCGACGCATCTCGCAGACGCAGACGCTCCACCACCAGACTTGGTCAATAATAAAGCGACCTTCCCATTTGGGCTTGAGTTTGTCCTTTTTCTTGTCCGGCAGGCGTAGAACTAACTCGCCAACATTTTATGTTTTGGCCCGTACTTCTCTGCTTTGGTATCTTCGAGCCTGTTGTTGATAAAATGCGGAACGGGCTTTTGCCACATCACGGTCCTCCTCCAAGGCGTCCAAATTGTCCTGCCGATCGAGTTCGGCTTCGCTCTTCGTATACATGCGCACGCCGAGGTGAGTCATGAATTATGTCGCAGGCGTAACAGCCTCTGCGCCAGAGCAGCATAAAGAATGGTGTGTATCCGTGGTGCGATTCGGCGTGGTCCGCGGCCCCAGAGGCACGGAGTCGAAGCTCCTCTACCCAAAGGCGTGTTAGATTCCTTGAGGGACCGCACTAATCTGGGTTTGATGCGCTCATGATTAGACCATTTGCTCGCCGACTTGACCGTTGGTTTGTGGGTGATAGATCAAGCATAGTCGAGCTTGATGCCCATGTTTTTGCACCAGAGTTTTACCTCGTCGGCCGTAAAGTTCGTGGCCGTTATCGCGATGATGTTGTGGGGACGGCGAATAGTGTAATGCACCCCCGATATGAAGTCTATCATCAGGTCCGGATTCGCCGCCTTAACCGGCTTGGCCTCTATCCATTTGGTGAATTTATCCACCATGACCAGTAGGTATTTTTGCTTGTGGGTTCCTCCTTTAAGGGGTCCAACCATGTCAAGCCCCCAGACCGCGAAAGGCTAGGTGATGGGTATGGTTTGGAGGGCGGTGGGTGGCATATGGCTTTGGTTAGCAAAGTGCTGGCAACCGGACGATCGTTGGACTAAGTCCAGAAAGCATCTGCCTCGGGCCGTCGGCCAATAAAATCCTGTATGGAAGGCCTTGCTTACAAGGGCCCGGTTATGGCGTGGTGCCCGCCGAGTCCATGAATTTCAGCCAAGATTCCGCCATTCCTCTTCGGAGATACACCTTTGAAGGACTCCTGGTGCTTCTCTTATAAAGCTCTCCTCATGGACTTTATAGGCTTTAGATCGCCGCACTATGCAGCGTGCCTCATTTTGGTCCTCGGGAGTTCCTGCCGTTAGGTAGGCTAGGAATGGTTCTGTCCACGGGCAATGACCGCCATTATTATGTGGGCTGAAGATGTTACTTCGTTGGCGAGCCTCCGTTGTGTCGTAATGTTCGTGTCGGGCAAAGGCGGTTGGGTCCGGCTGTTATTTCTGGATTCCCTTCCCATAATACGGATGGCTTGAACAGCCTTTCCAAGAAGATGTTGGGGGGACGGCATCGCGCTTTGCGCCAATGCGTGCCAAGACGTCTGATGCCTGATTGTTTTCCCGGGCTATATGGTGAAATTCGAGCCCCTCGGACCGAGCTGGCATTTTTAGGACGGCGTTGCGATAAGCTGCCATTTTCGAATCCTTGGCATCAAAGTCTCCATTTATTTGGGATATCGCGAGGTTCAATCCTCACCGCACCTCTAGGTGTTGAATGCCCATGGAGACTGCCATCCGGAGACCATGTAGAAGGGCCTCATATTCGCTGCGTTGTTGGAGTCCGTATACATTATCCGGAGTACGATTGAACTATATCTCCTGCTGGGGACGCCGTAACGACGCCCTGCACCAGCCAACATTTTGGAGCCGTTGAAGTGCATGATCCAGTTGGAATATGTGCCGTACTCTTTAGGGAGTTCGGCTTCAGTCCATTCGGCGACCAAGTCGGCCAAAACTTGCGACTTAATAGCTCGCCGCGGCCAAAACTCTTTAGGGAGGAGCTCAATGGCCCATTTGGCAATCCGGCCCGTCACGTCGCGGTTGTTTATAATATCGTTAAGAGGTACTTCAGAGGCTACTGTTATCGAACACTCTTGAAAGTAGTGCCGCAGCTTCCGAGATGCCATAAATACCGCGTACGCTATCTTTTGATAATGTGGGTACCGTGACTTGCATGGAGTGAGGACAGTGGACACGTAGTAAACTGGCTTTTGAAGGGGGAATTTGTGTCTGTCCGTTTCTCGTTCGACGACGAAAGTTAATCGCTTACAACTTGATGAGTTGCCGCAATGTATAATAGCATTGGTTCGCCGATGTTAGGGCGCTGCCAGACCGGGTTTGTTGCCAATATGGCTGTTATTTCTTCGAGTCCGCCATGGCGGCATCCGGCCCACTCGAAGTGTTCGGTGCACGGAGGAGGCGATAAAGGGTAATGCCTTTTCTCCCAAGCGGGAGATAAAGCGGCTTAGAGCCCTAAGCCGCCACGCATCCAAAGTCAATTTTGTATTTGTTTGAGGTCCTTTGGGATATCCAACTGTGATGAGCTCGGATCTTGGCCGGGTTTGCTTCAATTCCTCTACCGGATACAATGAAGCCCAAGAGCTTTCCAAATTGCACGCCGAAAACGCATTTTTCTGGGTTAAGCTTGATGTCATATTTTCGGAAGTTGCCGAATGTGAGCTTCAAGTCGCCTACTAGAGTTTCGACATGCTTGGTTTTGACGACCACGTCATCTACGTATGCCTCCACTGTTTTGCCGATCTGGTTTGCCACACATGTCTGAATCATGCGCCGATATGTTGCGCCGGCGCTTTTGAGCCCGAAGGGCATTGTGTTGAAGCGTAATGGGCCGTATGGGGTGATGAATGCCGTTATGCTTGGTCTGGCTCTGCCATCTTAATTTGATGGTAGTCGGAGTATGCGTCGAGGAAACACAATGAATCGTGTGTCCTCGGTAGCGTCAATAATTTGATCGATGCGGGGAGGGGCAAGGGATCCTTTGGGCAAGCCTTGTTGAGGTCCTTGAAATCGATGCATAGGCGCCAGGATTTGTCCTTCTTTGGTACCATCACCAGGTTTGCTAGCCAGTCCGGATGTTTTATATCTCCGATGAATCTGCCTCCCAGCTTGGCTAGCTCCTTCCCATGGCTTGTCTCTTAGGTTCGAGAAACGCCAAGGGCCTGCTTGATCGGCTTGAATCCTTTTAGGATGTTTAGGCTGTGCTCGGCCACCGGCGTGGGATTCCCCGCATGTCCGAAGGGTGCCGTGCAAAATGTCCCAATTTTCGAGGAATTCCTCAAGAATGCAGCGTCTACATCAGGTTTAATTGCGCCCGATGGAAGCCGTTTTGTAGGGTCCGCTGGATGGACTTGGAATTTGACTATTTCGTCCGCTGGTTTAAAAGAGGTGGACTCGGATCTTTTATCGAGTATCACGTCGTCCCTGTTCACCGTGGGAGCGCAGCGATCAGCCCTCGGCCGCTAGGGCTTTGGATAGTGCCTCAAGGGCCAATGCGGCTGTCTTATTTTGCGCGGAGTGCTATGTCCGGGTCACTAGCAAGAGTGATGATTCTGTTGGGCCCGGCATTTTGAGCTTCATGTACCCGTAATAGGGTATAGCTTGAAAAATTGCAAATGCCTCTCGCCCTAATAGAGTGTGGTATCCGCTGCCGAACGGGGCCACTTGGAACGTGACCTCCTTGGACCTGTAATTATCCGGGCGTGTTTAACACCACATCCAAGTGTGATTTGTCCCTGCATACAGTGCTTTCCCGATCGATTATCCCTATAAAGGTTGTGTTGCTTCGCTCAATGCGGCTCCAGTCTATTTTCATTTTTCAAGAGTTTCCTTGTAAATGAGGTTCAATCCGCTGCCACCGGCCCATGAGTACCTTGGTAAGGCGTAAAGCCGCCCACTACTCGACCGAGGACCAATGCGGCCGGTGCTCGGGCTGTTCGAATTTAGGTTCATCAACGGCATTAAAGGTAATAGCCGTGTCACCCATGGGTTTGTTGTTGCTACTTGGTAGATTTCAAGAAGGCTGCGGAGTGTTCGCTTTCGCATATTATTTGATGCGAAAGTCTCAAAGACTGTTAATGCCGTGACCGTATCCTTGGGCTGGTGCTATGTGGATTACGAGTTAGAAGCTCTTCGCCACTTCGCCACCGCCGAGTATCCAACATGCTCTAAGGCTATGAGTTGGTGTGGCGCCCTCTATACTATGAATTTTACAGGGTCCATTGAGCCATCCCTCCAGTACGGTTCCATGCCCTATAGAGGGTTTTCGCTTTTTGGTGTTTAACCCAGGTGCGTGGCGATAATGCACCCTTTTATTTCGGATCAGGTTGTATTCAGGGCGGATTGTCCCAAAATTTTATTTCAGTTTTCCAGCGCTTTTCCATCGCACAAAGATTTTCAGATTATGGACGCCAAGTCAGCGCGTGTAATTTCAATGACGTATGGTGTTGAGGATTCCGTTGTCCGTGCAATTATTGCAGAAGAATGAAATTGCATCCTCCTCATGGCAGTCCTTTATCCTGTTCATGACTAGGAGGAATCGCCCAAGAATGGTGTACTGCTTCAAGGGCTCTTGCCGAATTTGGGATAGATCGCTTATGTTTGGGTGGGTGGGTGGAATTAAATCCGAACCTCGCCTAATCTGGAGACTCAGGGGCCAAGGAGTTTCTGAACTCGGAAGCTTGGGTTCTTGGATGTTGCCCAATGAATCTAGCCCACTGCCTGACTTTAGGTTTAGGGCTTGAGTGACGTCCTCCCCTCCACGGGTATCCGACTTGGAGGGATCAGGAATCCGGACATAACTAGTCCTTAAGATAGATGAAGACTTGTCGCATTGTTCCTCCACCACTGCAACGTGATGGGTGACCTGGGGAGAGTTAATCTCTCTCGGATCGGGTTTAGGCCCAATCTGATCGTAGTCGGTAGTGACTCCCAGGGCAGCGATGCGATCCAAGAGCTCGTTTAAGGAAGAGAGCTCCATCGGATCTAACTGCTTGGCGAGTTCCGAGTTGACGTGAAGATTGCTTTCGATGACCCGAGAAGTCATCGTCGGCGTGGCGGCCGAACAGGCGGTCATAAGAAAACCGCCTAGCCGGAGAGTTTGGCCGATAGCCAAAGCTCCTTTAGCAACAGTGCCGTCTTTAAAGACGGGATGAGGCATCCTTCCGATGGCGACGGCATACAGCGGAACTCTCAATGAAAGCACCAATGTCGATTGTCAAACCGGCGGATCTCGGGTAGGGGGTCCCGAACTCTGCGTCTAGGCGGATGGTAACAGGAGACAAGGGGACACGATGTTTTTACCTGTGTTCGGGCCCTCTCGATGGAGGTAAAACCCTACTCCCGCTTGATTAATATTGATGATATGGGTAGTACAAGAGTAGATCTACCACGAGATTAGAGAGGCTAAACCCCGGAAGCTAGCCTATGGTATGATTGTTCTTCGCCCCACTGGACTAAAACCCTCTGGTTTATATAGACACTGGAGAGGGCTAGGGTTACATAGAGTCGGTTACAATGGGAGGAGATCTACATATCCGCATCGTCAAGCTTGCCTTCCACGCCAAGGAAAGTCCCATCCGGACACGGGACGAAGTCTTCAATCTTGTATCTTCATAGTCCAGGAGTCCGGCCAAAGGTTATAGTCCGGCTATCCGGACACCCCCTAATTCGGGACTCCCTCACTCAACATTAGTCATAAAGAACTCACATACTTATTGCAAAAATCTACAAGCATCAAAACCAAGCACTACGCGCATGCTCCTAGGGGGATGGATTGGTAGGAAAAGACCATCGCTCGTCCCTGACCGCCACTCATAAGGAAAGCAATCAAAGAACACCTCATGCTTTAAATTTGTCACACAACGTCTACCATACGTGCATGCTACGGGACTTGCAAACTTCAACACAAGTATTTCTCAATTTCACAATTGCTCAACTAGCACACCTCTAATATTACCACCTTTATATCTCAAAACAACTATCAAGTATCAAACTTCTCTTGCTATTCAATGCACTTTGTAAACTACCATGCTGTTCTAAAGGACTCTCAAAATAATATATGTGAAACATGAGAGTTCAATAATTTATATATATTATAAACACCACCGTGCTCTAAAAGATATAAGTGAAGCACTAGAGCAAAATTGTTTAGCTCAAAAGATATAAGTGAAGCACATAGAGTTTTCTAATAAATTCTGATCAATGTGTGTCTCTCTCAAAAGGTGTGTAAAGCAAGGATGATTGTGGTGAACTAAAAATCAAAGACTCAAATCATACAAGACGCTCCAAGCAAAACACATATCATGTGGTGAATAAAAATATAGCTCCAAGTAAAGTTACCGATGGACGAAGACAAAAGAGGGGATGCCTTCCGGGGCATCCCCAAGCTTAGGCTTTTTGGGTTGTCCTTAGATTTTACCTTGGGGTGCCTTGGGCATCCCCAAGCTTAGGCTCTTGCCACTCCTTGTTCCATAATCCATCAAATCTTTACCCAAAACTTGAAAACTTCACAACACAAAACTTAACAGAAAATCTCGTGAGGTCCGTTAGCGAAAGAAAACAAAACACTACTTCAAGGTACTGTAATGAACTCATTCTTTATTTATATTGGTGTTAAACCTACTGTATTCCAACTATTCTATGGTTCATAAACTCCATTACTAGCCATAGATTCATCAAAATAAGCAAACAACACGCAAAAAACAGAATCTGTCAAAAACAGAACAGTCTGTAGTAATTTGTAACTAACGCAAACTTCTGGAACTCCAAAAATTCTAAAATAAATTTCTGGACGTGAGGAATTTATCTATTAATCATCTGCAAAAAGAATCAACTAAATATCACTCTCCAGTGAAAGGTTGAAGCTAATCTCGTGAGCGCTAAAGTTTCTGTTTTTACAGCAAGATCGCAAATACTTTCCCCAAGTCTTCCCAAAGGTTCTACTTGGCACAAACACTAATTAAAACACAAAACCACATCTAAACAGAAGCTAGATGGATTATTTATTCCTAAACAGAACCAAAAAGCAAGAAACTAAAATAAAATTTGGTTGCCTCCCAACAAATGCTATCGTTTAACGCCCCTAGCTAGGCATAAAGGCAAGGATAGATCTAGGTATTGCCATAATGATAGTAGGGTAAATCATGAAAACTCATCTCATATTCCCTACGTTCAGCAGCAAGTTTTCTTTGTGGCAAGCAAAAGTAATAAAAAGGGCTAAATTTAATAGGACAAAAGTCCCCAAGATCAAGCTCGGGAGGTATGGGTTCCTCCTTTGGCCCCTTATATTGCACAACCAATTCATCATTATAAGCATTCTTTTGGCAATAAGTCATGAGCCTTTGTCCAAGATAAAACCTAACCCATTGTTCTGAATAGCAAAGTCATCATTAAGTTCGGAAATTCTATCAACTAGAACATCAGTAGGAACCTTTTTTCTAAGGTTTTCATTGTAAGCAACATGATCTACGGATCGTAAGCGCATTAAATCTTCTTGATTAAAAAGGATAGCCTCTATGGGAGGACGACCAACGTCCACCCTATAATGCACAAAAATTGCATTGGCCTCTTTCATTATAAATCTGAACTCATGTGCCAAAAAGATGGTAGTAGCTTGCTTAACAGAAGAATGCTCTATATTGGAGAACTCTAGAAAGATCCTTTGTATGCAAGGATGCAAATGAATAAATTGTCTTTCAAGTTCAACTACGAGCAAGGATATAGCCTCCGCAAACTACTAGTTCTATGAAGAATAGACCCACCCATAGAGGGTAAGGTACTGGCACAAGTAAAGAAATCTTGAAGAACTCCTTTCCCAATAATATTACCGCTACCAATCCGAAACTTTTTAGTGTGTAAAATAGTAGAATCTTCAAGAGGATCATCAAAAACAAAGTTTTACATACTATTATCCTTATCAATGATAACCTCCCTGCTTTTGAGACATATGACGATCAAGAGCAGAACACACACGAAGCAAGCGAAAAAAAGAGGTGAACAGAAAGAGAGGGCGAATAAAACGGCAAGGGTGAAGTGGGGGAGAGGAAAACGAGAGGCAAATGGCAAATAATGTAATGTGAGGGATAAGAGTTTGTGATGGGTACTTGGTATGTCTTGAATTGTCCGTAGAATCCCGACAATAGCGCCAGAAATCCTTCTTGCTACCTCTTGAGCATGCATTGATTTTCCCTTGAAGAGGAAAGGGTGATGCGGCAAATTAGCGTAAGTATTTCCCTGAGTTTTTGAGAACCAAGGTATCAATCCAGTAGGAGGCCACACGCAAAGTCCCTCGCACCTACACAAACAAATAAGAACCTTGCAACCAACGCGATAAAGGGGTTGTCAATCCCTTCACGGCCACTTGCAAAAGTGAGATCTGATAGAGATGATAAGATAATATTTTTGGTATTTTTATGATAAAGACTAAAAGTAAAGAAAGCAAAATAAACGGCGCCAGAAATAGCTCGTTGACGGGAGATTAATATGATGGAAATAGACCCGGGGGCCATAGGTTTCACTAGTGGCTTCTCTCAAGATAGCATAAGTATTACAGTGGGTGAACAAATTACTGTCGAGCAATTGATAGAAAAGTGCATAATTATGAGAATATCTAGGCATGATCATGTATATAGGCATCACGCTCGTGACAAGTAGACCGACTCACCAGCATCTACTACTATTACTCCACACATCGACCGCTATCCAAAGATGCATCTAGAGTATTAAGTTCATAAGAACAGAGTAACGCATTAGGTAAGATCACATGATGTAGAGGGATAAACTCAAGCAATATGATATAAACCCCATATTTTTATCCTCGATGGCAAAAATACAATACGTGTCATTGCCCCTACTGTCACTGGGATCGAGCACCGCATGATTGAACCCAAAGCTAAGCACTTCTCCCATTGCAAGAAAGATCAATCTAGTAGGCCAAACCAAACTGATAATTCAAGAGACTTGCAAAGATAAACAATCATACATAAAAGAATTCAGAGGAGATTCAAATATTGTTCATAGATAATCTTGATCATAAACCACAATTCATAGGATCTCGACATACACACCGCAAAAAGAGTTACTCGAATAGATCTCCAAGAAGATCGAGGAGAACTTTGTACTGAGATCCAAAGAGAGAGAAGAAGCCATCTAGCTAATAACTATGAACCGGAAGGTCTGAGGTAAACTACTCACACATCATCAGGGAGGCTATGGTGTTGATGTAGAAGCCCTCTATGATCGGTGCCCCTCCAAATGAGCGGAAAAGGCCCCAAGATGGGATCTCACGGGCATGTATGATTGCGGCGGTGGAATTAGGTTTTCATGGTGCTCCTCGATGGTTTCGGGTATGTAGGTATATATAGGAGGAAGAAGTAGGTCGGTGGAGCCACGAGGGACCACGAGGGTGGGAGGGCGCGCCTGTGGGGTAGGCGCGCCTGCCTCGTGGCCTCCTCAGATGTTTCTTGACGTCCACTCCAAGTCCTTCGGATCATGTTTGTTCCAAAAATAACTCTCCTGAAGGTTTCATTCCGTTTGGACTCCGTTTGATATTCCTTTTCTGCGAGACACGGAAATAGGCAAAAAAACAGCAATTTGCACTGGGCCTTGGGTTAATAGGTTAGTCCCAAAATATAATATAAAAGTGTATAATAAAGCCCATTAAACATCCAAAACAGAATATATAATAGCATGGAACAATAAAAATGTATAGATACGTTGGAGACGTATCACGCGCCCCGGGCATTAGTACCGCTCCAGAGGAGCGGTAGTACCGCACGAGGCAGATGCGGCCAGAGCGGTAGTACCACACGGGAGGTGCGGTAGTACCACTTGGAACCAAATCCGGCACGAAACGGATCTAGGCACATCCGCAACTTTGGAGCGGTACTTCGGTTGATCGAAAATACCGTGTGCCAACATACCAAATAGCATCTCTACTGCACTACTACCCTCCTACATCCTTCTCTTGCAAAGGTTTGGCCTAAAATCTCAAGAACAACATACATCTCCCCCAAAACCTAGAAGCAAAACTACGAAGCAAAGAGAGAGGGATTTGGGGAGAAACCTTGTTCCATGACAAGAGGGAGAGGTGTGGATCGATCCCACCGGTCGCAATACGAGGAGGGCTGCCGGAGACGGAGATCCGGTGAGGTCCTCCGACACCGTTCTTGGGCAGGAGAGAGAGAGAGAGAGAGAGAGAGAGAGAGAGAGAGAGAGACGGCGTGGGAAACTAAGTTGAATGGGTATGGGGAGTTGGAACTCCCTGCCCGCTTGACCCCCACCCGCCCGTGACGACACGGTAGTACCACGGGTCATTGCGGTAGTACCGCCCGAGCGGAAGTACCGCTGGAAGAGCGGCGGTAGTACCGCTCTTCCAGCGGTAGTAAAAATTACTACCGCAATTGGAAGCGGTAGTATCGTGCCGGAGATGCAGCTGTGCACACATAGGGCACCCCATCTCCTGCGGTAGTACCGTGGCTTGCCACGGTAGTACCGTAACCCCAAGAAAATGCAAGTATCGACAAGAAAAGAAAAACAGGCCTTTGCAGCGCAACCTACAAGCAAAGGGACACTCAAAATGGCACACGCACGAAGCAACTCAAACACAAGAGCGGGACAAAGAATAACAAAGGGGAACGCAAACACGAAACACAACCTCTCCAAGGAGAGGGCGGTGGCCGGAGACACCTATGTTTGAGTCAATTGGTATGGCACCGCGAAGAATTATCCTTGGGCCCATGACCAAAACTCGTCTTTGAAGCACAAGTACCATAAAAAATGGCTAATGTGAAAGAGTTGATCACTTTATGCATAATGGGGGAGGGAGAATTCATTGAGAGAACAACACTCCCCCTATGTCCATGCCTACACCTAAACAAGATATCAAGATGAGTATGGTTGGGTGTGCAAGAGTTCAAGCCACATTCCTCGCATCAATGATATTTAGCTCATGCCTTAACTCGCGAAATCTTGCTTCATCCAAGGGCTTCGTGAAGATATCTGCAAGGTTATCATGAGTGTTGACATAGTTGAGCTTGATCTCCCCTCGCCTAATATGTTCCCGGATGAAGTTATACCGAATCTCAATATGCTTCGTCTTGAAGTGTTGCACCGGGTTGAGAGAAATCTTGATGGCACTTTCATTGTCACACCAAAGAGGCACTTTGTCACAAATGACACCATAATCCTTTAAAGTTTGCCTCATCCATAGAAGTTGTGCACAACAACTATCGGCGGCCACATACTCCGCTTGGGTGGACGAGAGAGACGCACAACTTTGCTTGTTACAAGGCCAACTCACCAAAGAGCAACCAAGGAATTGGCACCCTCCGGAAGTTGACTTCCTATCCACTTTGTCTCCCGCCCAATCGGAGTCCGAATAGCCCACAAGGTTTGTGACGCCCCCGATTCAATCGTACACTAATTATACACACAAACATGTACGATCAAGATTAGGGACTCACGGGAAGATACCGCAACACAACTCTAAAAATAAATTAAGTCATACAAGCATCATAAAACAAGCCAGGGGCCTCGAGGGCTCGAATGCAAGTGCTCGATCATAGACGAGTCAGCGGAAGCAACAATATCTGAGTACAGACATAAGTTAAACAAGTTGCCACAAGATGGCTAGCACAAACTGGGATACAGATCGAAAGAGGCGCAGGCCTCCCCGCTCGATCCTCCTAAACTACTATTGGTCGCCGCTGCCGCCCGCACATAGTAGTAGGCACCTCTAGTGTAGTAGGACTCGCCGTCGACGGTGGCGTATGGCTCCTCGGTTCGGCATCCGTTGCGACATAACCAGGTAGAAGGGAAGGGGAAAAGGGAGAAAGCAACCGTGAGTACTTCATCCAAAGTACTGCAAGCAAGGAGCTACACTACATATGCATGGGTATAGGTGTAAAGAGGCAATATCGATGGATGAAGCTGGCAGAATGCCGTAATAAGGGGGTAGCTAGTCTTACCAAAGACTACGCTTCGCCACCTCCAACTTGCAAAGATGTAGAAGAGAGTAGATGGTAAGTTCACCACGAGCATCGCGATAGCATAAACCTACCCGGCGATCCTCCTCGTCAGCCTGTTAGAGAGCGATCACCGGGTTATATCTGGCACTTGGAAGGGTGTGTTTTATTAAGTATCTGGTTCTAGTTGTCATAAGGTCAAGGTACAACTCCGGGTTGTCCTGTTACCGAAGATCACGACTATTCGAATAGAAAAACTTCCCTGCAGGGGTGCACCACATAACCCAACACGCTCGATCCCATTTGGCCGGACACACTTTCCTGGTCATGACCCGGCCTCGGGAAGATCAACACGCCGCAGCCCCACCTAGGCCAACAGAGAGGTCAAGACGCCGGTCTAAACCTAAGCGCACAGGGTCCGGGGCCCATCGCCTCTTAGCACACACCAAGATCGCTATAACGCGGGCCGAAGCGACCTAGCCTAAAGCAGTGCATTCCAGTCCAATCGGGCGCGCCGCCGCCGCACGACGTCACGAAGGCTTCTATTGATACCACGACGCGGAGGGCCCATATCTTTCCCTCTTAGTTGGTTAGTGCTTATAGTCCACATGTCCAGACTCAGTTCAAATTCGAAGTTCTCGTTAAGCGTGTTAATTGATGTAATCACAAGACACCAACCAGGGCCAGGCCCACCTCTCACCTAGGCGGTCTCAATCCTGCCCTGCCGCCTCCGCCACAAAGATCCATCCAGAGGGTCATGGGGACAAAGGTCCTTTCAGCCCCCAACTGCGGAATCACTCGCGGGTGCTCCACGAGCCAATTCCGACTTTAGTCACCACATGTATCATGTATAAAGTATATCAGATAAACCCGTGATCACCACCCGAGTGATCACGGCCCGATAGTATAGCAAGGCGTATTTAACAAGAATGTAGGGCCACGAGATGGAATACTAGCATCCTATACTAAGCATGTAGGAATGCAGAAAAGGTAACAACAGTAGTAGCAAGGACAAGCTATGCATCGTGATAGGATTAACGGAAAGCAAGAATATGCTACACTACTCTAATGCAAGCAGATAGAGAAGAATAGGCGATATCCGTGATCAAGGGGGACTTGGCCTGGAAGCTCTACCGAGAAGGAGGGGTCGCCAACACCGTAGTCGTCATCGGGTAGCAAAGCAACGCCGCTCTCGGTGTCAGCGAGAAGAGGCGGAAGAAACAATAAATACAATGAAAACAAATGCACGATGATGCATGACATGACAAAGCGTGACACTAGGTGTGCCCTAACGCGGTAGTAGGTGATACCGGCGAAGGGGGGAAACATCCGGAAAAGTATTCCTGGTGTTTCGCGTTTTCGGACAGATGAACTGGAGGGGAAAAGTTGCGTGTTCGATATGTTAGGGATGTGTGGCGGACGAACAGGCTGCATATCCGGATTCATCTCGTCGTTCTGAGCAACTTTCATGTACAAAGTTTTTCCATCCGAGCTACGGTTTATTTTATATTAATTTTTAAAGTTTTAAAACATTTTCTATATTATTATTATTAATTTAATTCCAAAATGGCATTACTGCATCAGCATGATGTCAGCATGACGTCATCAGTCAACAGAGGTGTTGACTCGGTCAAGCTGGCGGGTGGGGTCCGTATGTCATTGACTATTCAGGCTGATCAAGGTTTTAATTAAGTTAACTAGTGATTAGGTTAATCTAATCAGTATTAATTAAGTTAATTAATCCTTTAGTTAATTAATTAAAATTTTAATTATTATTTAATTTATTTATTTAGTTTTTAATTCTTTTTTATTCCTTTTTTAAAACATTTTAGGGGCTGGGCCCACTTGTCATTGGCCCTAGGGAGCCTTAACGGGCGTCGGGTTCTCGGGCGCTAGCGCCCAGGGCGTCTTGAAGTGGCTGCTTAGCGGCCCCGGAAGCGGTGCAGCGAGGTCGTGGGCCGAGCGGTGCAATGAGGCCGGGCCGAGCGGTGCGAGCCTGGTCTGGGGCGCCGGTGAAAGCGCGCGGCGCTGCTCGGGAGCCTTGTGCGCGAGGGTGATCTCATGGAGGCACTGGTGCGTGACGAGGCAACCCGAGCTGCTGGCGGAGCCAAGGCGGGCGAAAGCGGGCGGAGCAGAAGGTGTGGCGGGCTGCAGGCAAGAGTGGAGGATACAAGGGCATGAGCAAGTCCAACAAGGGCAAGGGGGCGCGAGCGGTGGGGACGAATCGCAGCAGAGAGCGCGAGGGAGTGAAGGAGAGGCCGGGGCCTCACCGGCGGTCGTAGGGCAACGGCAGTGGGCTCGGGGAGGCGCCGGAGTAGCAGATCGACGGTGATGACCGGTGAGGCAGAGAAGGGGGATGAGGTCGATCCGGCGAGGTAGGGGGTCCCGAGCTTGTGCTCGTGGTCGGAGAGGAGGTAGTGCATTTATCGGCGCGCAAGGCGGAGAGGAAGGAGGCCGGGAGGGTCAAGTGCCGACGAGGTGGCGCCACGGAGGAGGTCGGAGGCGTGGTGGGGCGAGAGGCAGGCGGCGTCGAGGGCATTTCCCCGATCTGGATCGGGAGGACAGAGGGAGGAGGGGGGATCGTGCGAGGGGGCGAGTGGGGGGAGTGGGTGTCTATGGGTTAGGGTTTCCTTCGGTGGGGGGTTACGGAGGGGTTAGGTGGGCCGGTCTGGTTGGATGGCCAGATCGGCTAAGGCCCAGCTGCTGGGGTCCTTTTGTTTTGCTTTGTTTTATTTCTTTCTTTTTATTTATTCTTTTCTGTTTTATTTTAGTTGCATTTTATTTTAGTAAAATATACACTTAGTATCTAAATTAGTATTTCAACTTAGTCCACAAATACAAAAGTCTAGACCCCAGATAACTTAGTTTGACATTTTATTAATTATAAAAGGTATTTAAATAATCGTTTTTGCTACTGTTTTATTCATCTCATAGTATTTAAACATTTTATAAAGGTGTGGTCTCTCCACCCTAATTACCTATGCAATATCTGGTTCACTCCGAACATTTGTGACACCCCAAAAATTTTAACCTTGTTTTGTTAATTAAAATTTGCCAGGAAATTAAATTTTTATTTTCTGGGCTCCCTTTTGATTTTTGGACCATTTTTCTCTCTTGTTATTTTGGAATTTTTCCCAAAAATAAAACCTTTCAAATATGTTATTGGGCTTGTTAAATCTCTCAAGAAAAACGTTTATTTTATTAGTATAACTAATTACATAATTAATTTGCTTGATCTTTATTTCCTTGAAAAATGGTTTTCCAAGATTATATGGCCATATTTGAACTACAACCATTTGATAAATTCACTTAAAATTTCAACCAAAATTTGGAGATGCCATGTGATGTTTCTAAATCACTTTTATGCAAAAATATCTTTTATTCATGAAATATTTTGAGCTCTACACCCAATTTTCTTCTCTCCTGGTCCAGTGGGCAATTTTGCCTAATCGTTAAACTCATTTAAATATTTCTTTCTAGCTTCCACCAAAATTATGGGATGTTAGTAGCAGCATATGATTCCACTTTATGCAAAAACCCAAAGTGATGTCCTTTGAAAAATTTGAGTGAATTAACCTCATCTTCATTCTCGTCCAACATGATGGTTTGTACAAAGAACTACTTCTTAAGTTGCTCCTTTAACCATGAGCTTTCTCCTACTTGTAGTCCTCCATGCTAAACCCCTAAGTCCAGGAGCATGCACCCATTGGATCATTTTTGGTTCATGAAATGATGCCATTTACCTCCTGTCCAGATTTGAAGTTCTGCAAAACTTACACTACCAAGTTTGTGCTTTCCACAAACTAACCTCACCACTCTCTCTTCCATCTAAAGAGACACCGATCCGAGAATTTGGCCACCCCAAGTTTTGCCTAGATGCCATTGGCATTTTGACAAACAACCTGAGTGCATAGCCAGATTTGGCATGATTTCAAGTCTACATTGTGAACTTGGTCTCCTGACCAAACCACCTTGTCCCTTGATCTTCCCTCTATCACTAACCTTATCCTCGTTGCTTGCCAACCTCGCCTGAAGCGCCTGGAGTGCCATGGCATTTCACCGAAAGCAGTTGGTGGAGCGTGCAGACCGGGCGCGCCAGAGCGCGCCAATCGCAGCCACACATCCGAAACCGCCGTGATCGCGCTACTCGGTTTTGCCACTCATCGCAGAGCCACGCCAAGCGCCCTTTCTCCCCCTCAAGAACGCGCTTAAGCCGCCTGCAGCCTACAAGATCGCCGTCAGAGCTTTTACAACCACGTACCGGGCGTCCAAGAAGACGTCTCAGCTGTGTCGGTGCCGCCTAAGCTACCTGGCCGCCACCTGCCCCTTGAGCATCTCAAGCTCATCCACAGCCTCGCCCTTCTAGCGCCGCTGCCGCCGCTTATCGCCGCTTCGCAGCTACAGAAGACGGCCGCGACTTATCCACGGCCGCCGAACCGACTCCGATCGCCTATATAAGGAGCCCCGAGCTCATCATCAAGCACGCAGTGCCTCAAGCCATCTCCCTAGGACCCCTGCTGGGCCAATCAACTCGGGAGGCTTCCTTCCCATCTCCAAAGCAACCGCAGCCGCCGCCACATCGCTTCGCCATTCAAGCGCCACCAGTGGCCTCCCTCTACACTCTCTCCACCAAGCTCTCTCTTCCTCCCGTGAACCCTTCCCCCTGCTCGATTTTGATCGGGAACCACCATAACCACAAAACCACTTTACTCCCGACGCTGCCGGCCGCCAAGAAGCTCGTCGCCGACGACTCCCTCCATCCCCATCACTCCCTCGACCACCGGAAGAACCGCCCCAGCCTTGCGGATCCATCCCCACCCTCGGGGCCCGCGAGGAGCCGCTTAACGCCGCGATTTATCGCCTGAGCACCCGCCTGTTTCGCCAGAGGAAGAAGAGGGAAGGAGAATAGTCAAACTCGACTAGTGGGCCCCCGGACCCATTGTCAAGGACTCCACGCGCCCACGCTGGAGTAAGTGGAGGCGATAGTCGGAATACGCCTTCGACGTGTGCACGTATTCGAATCGTTTTCTTTTTATCTGCTTTTATATTTTAAATAATGCATTTTTACCACAACTTTGACTGGCTATAACTTTTTAAGTACAACTCCAAATGAATTGATTCTTTTTCCTACCTCCCTCAAATTTAACCTAGTTTATTTCAAGATTTATTTGAAAAAATTTCAAACAACTTTTTGTGCTGTTTTTGAATTTGTGTGGTAATTCAAATTTTATTTAAAATAGGACTTTGGAGAGAGAGAAGAAAACTTTCAAAAGTTTTGGAGTACACCCTGCCTTTCCACACATTGAAGGCAAGCATTCTGAACCCCCGGCATGATATATTTTGGTGTGTTCAAGGACACGCTTACAACACCACCTCATTTCGGAGAACTTGTTATTTCATGTGATATGATCATATGCATGAATGCATATAGTGATCTCCATGCTGTTGGAAATGAACACACCGGGTGATGATAATCATCCTCATGTGCCTTGCATGCATGCGGAAGGAATCAGTGGAAAACCTCTGCCTTGGGTAGGCATGAGTTTGTCGCCGTCTCCGCTGGACGGTTTTGTCCCGTATGGCATAGTGAGGTATAGTGAGCGGTGATTATGTTGGTTGAAATATTTTTGTTATACATGTCATGCAGGAAATTTATAAACCTCTCGAGTCGACCGTAGATCGAGTCTTGTTCCAAAGAGTCCCCATACTTGTTTTCAGGTTACCACTGCCGTCTCTACAAGAAGTAGAGTACGGTTCAGTAATCTCTCAACCCCTTTCTAGCACACACTGCATGTAGGGGCCGGGATGAGGGTACCACGCCATCGATTAAAGCCACCATCCGGTCGGGGCATGGGTGTTTTCGGTTGTAGCCGAGGGATAGCTTCCCAGATTTATGCTGCTGTATAAATTTTGTGATCCCATGCTAATCGAGGTTGTAGCCTCCCACTTAGAGTTTTTCTTAACGAGTGTCGTGGGTGATTCCGCATAATCGTAAGTTAAGTCGGTGTGTGCAAGTCAGGTGCGTTGTCATTTATAAGACCGTGACGGAATTAGTCCCGATGGACTAAAGGAATCCGCTATTTCGTAGGTAAAGAGTACACCCTCTGCGAGAGATTAAGACCTATTCAATAGCCGTGTCCATGGTTAAGGATTACGGGACTAAGTCAAGTGTCGGTCTTAGTGTCGTTCTTCTGAGGTGAAACTGCTAAATCAGAAATGGTATTAATACGACTTGTGACATGTGATAATGATGATTATTATTTTTTTGTGGGCTAACCCATGATATTATTGGTATTATCGAATGTCCTCAGGACGGTTCTACCTCCCGGATATTCACCGTATTCATTTTATATAAGCCCTTTATGTGGTGTCGCTCAGACGCCTGACCGGGTGGCATTGCTTCGCTTATTTATAAGCCCTTTATGTGGTGTCATTTGAGACGCCTGATCGTGGCATTTCTTTTAAAAGCCCTTTTATGCGGTGTCGCTAAGACGCCTCGATCCGTGGCATTTCTTTTAAAGCCCTTTATGTGGTGTCGCTAAGACGCCCGGGATCGTGGCATTTCTTTTAAAGCCCTTTATGTGGTGTCGCTAAGATCGCCTCGATCGTGGCATTTCTTTTAAAGCCCTTTATGTGGTGTCGCTAAGACGCCTGACCGGTGGCATTTCTTTTTAAAGCCCTTTATGTGGTGTCGCTAAGACGCCTGGATCATGTATTTCTTTTAAAGCCCTTTATGTGGTGTCGCTTAGACGCCTCGATCACATGCATGTTTTCCTTATTTGTTCACCCTTCGAGGTGACGCCTTGACGCCTTGCGATCGGTTTTCGATGTATTTATTGGGTTTTCGCGCGGACTACCGCCGGCTCCCTTTTTACTTACCTCATTATACTGATTTAAATGTGCATTGTTAAATTACTCTTGATGCATTCATGCATGCATTTTGTTATATCATGCCTGTTATTTATTCCAGAATTTTAATACTACCATATTACCGCATATTCATAAATCACTTGCTAGCATACATCAGTGTTTTATCAATTTTTGGTGACTGACGCCATCAGCACGGTTATTTTCAGCACACCGTTGTCATCTTATGCCCGTGTTCATAATGTTTGCGAGTGCATTCAAAGTACTCACTGGCTTGCCCCTGGCTATTGTCTTGGCCAGATTTCTGCGCCGGAGAGGAGCGACCTTGATGACAGCCCGGAACCTAAGCAGCCGATGATAGCAGCCTCGCGAAGATAGGAGTTAACCTGGTCAGCTGTTCCTGTGGGAAATGGAGCCCCATAGACACTGACGATTCACAAACCGCTTCCGCCATCAAACTCTAGAAACCATTTGTTGTACTCACAGGCCAGAATGGTCTTGTACTACATATGTTGTATTTTGCTTTGGATTTCTGTATCAAGTTAGTGCCTCATCAGCTAACAGTTATCCTGGGGCTGGTGAGCACAACGACCATTTTCTGAATTTAATACCCGGAAAACCGTCGCTGATGCACTTGGTATCAGAGCCAGGCTGACCATTGGCTAATCCTATCTTAGCCAGGTCAGTAAACTTAGGCAAACCAAATCACCAAGCCATAAGTAAACCCCAGCCAAGCTTCTCGCACAAGATAGCCACATAGTGACCCGACGCTTTTTGCAGTCGGTGCCCAACCTATCAACCTAGCCCATCTATCACGCACCGAAGCCCAGCAAATGGTGTCTCATTCAAGTAAGCGTCTGAAGGAAGACTCCGGCCCCCTTTTCTATAAAAAAGGGCACGCTTAGCCCCAACCCAGCACAAAGACACAGCATTTTTTTTCCAAACCAAGCCACAATGCCCGGACCGTGGCACAACGAGACCACAAAGAACCAACCTTGGAGGTTTTGTGACCATACTGCAAACCTCACCCATCGCCGTGCCTATGCGTTAGAAGAACCCCTGTAATATGTTGTGTACCAAGGACCCATGGGCGGTGAAAGTCGTCAATTCTGGGCCACTGTGCACATCTACGGTAGGGGTCTATCTCCAGAACGCCCCTACAGGTTCACCGGAAGGACAACTTCCTTCGAGCCACAAGCCATCCAGCTAGCTGCTCGAGAGGCTATAGTTAAACTCCCAAGTAGCTTGTCGCCAGAGTTAATCGTAAGCCGTTCTACTACTACCCTGCACGTGAAGGGTATGGTAGACCACCCCAAGTTGCCAACGGAGATCACGAGATGATCCTGCATTGTTGCACAGTGCGCTATGTGAGTGCACTAGAGGCACTATTCGATCAAATCACCATTGATCTGATCACAGCTCAGGAGAGCTGGCTCGCCGAGCCCCAATGAGAGGAGAAGACGAGCCCGACGCCGACAACCCAACAGGTCGTTGCTCGGACACCCAATCGAGACTTTGAGATCAGCCCCAAATGCATCAACCAAGATACTTTGATGACCCCAGTGCTTCCTCGCCTCTTGGGAACATTGACTCCAACGGGATTGTGGCCAACAATCCCCGCAATGGTCATCATCGCTACCCCGACCTGCAGCCCCCCACCATCCCGGCTAATTCCAACGGTGAGACCGTGGAGAAACCTCGACATCCACAAGGCACGCTTCGTTTGGATGTAAACGAGGTAGACTAAGTCACCCGAGTAATGCCGAAGTCTCGATGTATCCTCACTTTGTAATCATGTGACCTTGTGAGTTAACGCAGCCTGTTGTTATGCCTCTGCTTTAATAGTAGCCTTGCAGGAATATGTCAAGACGCTAGCTTGCATATTGTTCCGAAAGCACAACTACCAAGACCAACCCCGACAACCCCACAAAGTGATACGCCACTTTAGTGAGGTGTGTATCCTGTGGCTTTGACCTCGACCTTGAGCTAAGCCCGCAAATTTATTACCTTACACCACGGTAAAATAACTCCAGCTTCACATATAAAAGGCCACCTCGTGACCTTACCAAGCACCCCACACCTTGTGCACCACCCTCACAACCTTTTTCCTGTCATGCCGAGCCCCAAGATTTACTCGAGAACCCCAGATGCAACCCCGGTAGCTTTGTCAAAATATTGTGGGACTTTACCTGCATACCATGGGTTCTACCCAGCCACCCCAAAGACGAGCTGTTCAAATCGAGAATCACCCTTCCACCTCGGAATATTGGGCAGCAGTACACATTCCTCCCGTGGACTCCAACCAAGATCCAACGGAGGTTTCCTTCGTGGGGAAATCTATGCCAACCCCACGCCTGGCCATAGAAGCTGCTGCGAAAGAAGCGATTGCTCGCCTTCGATCCGCAGTACCCTATGCCCGCGAACGAGGATATTATTACTTTCCGAGCCGCGGCAAAGACCCGTGAGGAGTAACATCTTTTCCCGGTGGGCGGATTGAGAGAGATCCAGTGCTAGCCAACCTTATCCAGTATATCATCGCTCAAGAGCACTTGAACCAGCGAGTAATGGATTATCTCCAGAGTCTCGCTGGTTCGAATCCTCAAGTTGCCATCGGCAGACCACTGAGGCCCGACCCGGAGAGACACATACATCGACTGGTCAATCCACTCCCTCCGATAGAAGAGGAATGTATCCCATTACCAGCGACATTTTCTCGGGAACCCGTCCAAGCTACCTTTCTCATTTTAGACGCGTCAACGCAGTAATTGCTATTGCAGCGTTTATTATTGCGTTGCAACTTATGCATGGTGCCTCGAATATGTCATTTACGACTCGAGTATTTAGTTCCTACTAATATGAGTAATTTTCATCGTGATAAACCTTTGTAATCGCTGAAAAAATCCTGGAGGAGATTTCTTTTCTCTGAGTTGCTGCATCGCTTATCCTCTCACTATATGGATTGTTCTATTCACACAAAGACCACAATGAAGCAGACTCACAACCGCTCAAACACATACACTCGCTTGCAATAACCCGTAAACCGTGGAGTAATTGTTTTTCTAACGGCTCTTAGCAAATCTCGAGGACGAGATTTTTTCTTAAGGGGGGTAGTGTTGTGACACCCCAAAATTTTTAACCTTGTTTTGTTAATTAAAATTTTGCCAGGAAATTAAATTTTTATTTTCTGGGCTCCCTTTTGATTTTTGGACCATTTTTCTCTCTTGTTATTTTGGAATTTTTCCCAAAAAGAAAACCTTTCAAATATGTTATTGGGCTTGTTTAACCTCTCAAGAAAAACGTTTCTTTTATTAGTAGAACTAATTACATAATTAATTTGCTTGATCTTTATTTCCTTGAAAAATGGTTTTCCAAGATTATATGGCCATATTTGAACTACAACCATTTGATAAATTCACTTAAAATTTCAACCAAAATTTGGAGATGCCATGTGATGTTTCTAAATCACTTTTATGCAAAAATATCTTTTATTCATGAAATATTTTGAGCTCTACACCCAATTTTCTTCTCTCTGGTTCAAAGGCAATTTTGCAATCGCAACTCATTTAAATATTTCTTTCTAGCTTCCACCAAAATTTTGGGATGTTAGTAGCAGCATATGATTCCACTTTTATGCAAAAACCCAGTGATGTCCTTTGAAAAATTTGAGTGAATTAACCTCATCTTCATTCTGGTCCAACATGATGGTTTGTACAGCAACTACTTCTTAAGTTGCTCCTTTAACCATGAGCTTTCTCCTACTTGTAGTCCTCCATGCTAAACCCCTAAGTCCAGGAGCATGCACCCATTGGATCATTTTTGGTTCATGAAATGATGCCATTTACCTCCTGTCCAGATTTGAAGTTCTGCAAAACTTACACTACCAAGTTTGTGCTTTCCACAAACTAACCTCACCACTCTCTCTTCCATCTAAAGAGACACTGATCTGGAGAATTTGGCCACCCCAAGTTTTGCCTAGATGCCATTGGCATTTTGACAAACAACCTGAGTGCATAGCCAGATTTGGCATGATTTCAAGTCTACATTGTGAACTTGGTCTCCTGACCAAACCACCTTGTCCCTTGATCTTCCCTCTATCACTAACCTTATCCTGTTGCTTGCCAACCTCGCCCGAGCGCTCTGGAGTGCCGTGGCATTTCACCGAGCAGTTGGTGGCCGTGCACTGGGCGCGCCCAGAGCGCGCCAACTGCAGCCACACATCCGAAACCGCCGCTGTCAGCGCTACCGGTTTTGCCACTCATCGCAGAGCCACGCTTATGCGCTTCCCTTTCTCCCCGCAACGCTCCAATCCACCTCGGCAGCCTACAAGATCGCTGCCGAGTTTTGGCGGCACGCCGGGCGTCCCGCAGCGTCTCGCCAGGTCGGTGCCGCCTGCTACCGGCCGCTACTGCCCCCTTGAGCATCTCAAGCTCATCCACGCCTCATCCTTCTAGCGCTGCCGCCGCCATCGTCATGGCAATTGCAGAAGACGGCCGCCGGCGACCTTATCCACGCCCGCCGCGAACCGACTTCGATCGCCTATATAAGGAGCCCCGAAGCTCATCACCGCACGCAGTGCCCTCAAGCCATCTCCCTAGGACCCTGCTATGTGACCAATCAACTCGGGAGGCTTCCTTCCCCATCTCCGGCAACCGCAGCCGCCACTTCCCTGCCATTCCAGGCGCCACCAGGCCTCCTCTACACTCTCTCCACCGTAAGCTCTCCTTCCTCCCGTGAACCCTTCCCCGCCGATTTTGATCGGGAACCACCACAACCACAAAACCACTTTACTCCCCGGCCGCCGCCCGGCCCATTGTGAAGCTAAATCGCCGACGACTCCCTCCATCCCCATCACTCCCTCGACCACCGAAGAACCGCCCCAGCCTTGCGGATCCATCCCCACCCTCGGGGCCCGCGAGAGCCGCTTAACGCCAGGCGACGATCGCCGAGCACCCGCCTGCTCGCCGTGAGGAAGAAGAGGGAAGGGAGAATAGTCAAACCTAACTAGTGGGCCCCCTGGACCCACTGTCAGTGACCCACGCGCGTCCACGCTAGAGTAAGTGGAGGCGTATAGTCGGAATACGTCTTCGATGTGTACGTTTATTCGAATCGTTTTCTTTTTATTCGCTTTTATATTTTTAAATAATGTATTTTTACCACAACTTTGATCGGCTATAACTTTTTAAGTACAACTCCAAATGAATTGATTATTTTTCCTACCTCTCTCAAATTTAACCTAGTTTATTTTAAGATTTATTTGAAAAAATTCAAACATCTTTTTGTGCTATTTTTGAATTTGTGTGGTAATTCAAATTTTATTTAAAATAGGACTTTGGAGAGAGAGAAGAAAACTTTCAAAAGTTTTGGAGTACACCCTGCCTTTCCACACATTGAAGGCAAGCATTACAATCCCTGGCATGATATTTTTGGTGTGTTCGTTGACACGTTTACAACACCACCTCATTTCGGAGAACTTGTTATTTCATGTGATATGATCATATGCATGAATGCATATAGTGATCTCCATGCTGTTGGAAATGAACACACTGGTGATGATAATCATCCTCATGTGCCTTGCATGCATGCGGAAGGAACTGGGAAAACCTCTGCCTTGGGTAGGCATGAGTTTGTCGCCGGTCTCCGTCGGGACGGTTTTGTCCGATATGGCATAGTGAGGTATAGTGAGCGGTGATTATGTTGGTTGAAATATTTTTGTTATACATGTCATGCAGGGAAATTTATAAACCTCCCGAGTCGACCGTAGATCGAGTCTTGTTCCAAAGAGCCCCCATACTTGTTTCTTGCTACCACTGCTCTCACAAGAAGTAGAGTACGGTTCAGTAATCTCTCAACCCCTTTCTAGCACACACTGCATGTAGAGGGGCCGGATGAGGGTACCACGGCCATGGATTAAAGCCACCATCCGTCAGGGGCATGGGTGTTTTCGGTTGTAGCCGAGGGATAGCTTCCCAGATTTTGGCGCTGGTATAAATTTTGTGATCCCATGCTAATCGAGGTTGTAGCCTCCCCACTTAGAGTTTTGCTTAACGAGTGTCGTGGGTGATTCCTGCATACCGTAAGTTAAGCCGGTGTGTGCAAGTCAGGTGCGTTTTCATTTAAAAGATCGAGACGGAATTAGTCCCGTTGGACTAAAGGAATCCGTTACATCGTGGGTAAAGAGTACACCCTCCTGCAGAGATTAAGACCTATTCTAATAGCCGTGTCCATGGTTAAGGATTACAAATGCAGGAGGGGTCAAGTGCTCGGTCTTAGTGTTGTTCTTGGAGGTGAAACTGCTAAATCAGAAATGGTATTACGACTTGTGACATGTGATAATGATGATTATTATTTTTGCTGTGGGCTAACCTGCGATATTATTGGTATTATCGAATGTCCCCGGACGGTTCTACCTCCCGGATATTCACCGTATTCATTTTATATAAGCCCTTTATGTGGTGTCGCTCGGGCGCTTAGAAGCGTGGCATTGCTTCGCTTATTTATAAGCCCTTTATGTGGTGTCGCCGAGACGCCTCGATCGTGGCATTTCTTTCTTTTAAAAGCCCTTTATGCGGTGTCGCTAAGACGCCTTGCGTGGCATTTTTTAAAACCCTTTATGTGGTGTCGCGAAGACGCCCGACTGTGGCATTTCTTTTAAAGCCCTTTATGTGGTGTCGCTAAGACGCTCGACTGTGGCATTTCTTTTAAAGCCCTTTATGTGGTGTCGCTAAGACGCCCGACTGTGGCATTTCTTTTAAAGCCCTTTATGTGGTGTCGCTAAGACGCCCGACTGCGGTATTTCATTTATAGCCCTTTATGTGGTGTCGCTTAGACGCCCGACTGCGGCATGTTTTCCTTATTTGTTCACCCTTCGAGGTGACGCTTCAGACGCCCGATCGGTTTTTAGTTTATTTATTGGGTTTTCATGACTACCGCCGCTCCTTTTTACTTACCTCATTATACTGATTTAAATGTGCATTGTTAAATTACTCTTGACGATTCATGCATGCATTTTGTTATATCATGCCTCATTATTTATTCCAAAATTTTAATACTACCATATTATCAAGATATTCATAAATCACTTGCTAGCATACATCAGTGTTTTATCAATTTTTGGTGACTGACGCCATGAGCACGGTTATTTTCAGCACACCATTGTCATCTTATGCCCATGTTCATAATGTTTGCGAGTGCATTCAAAGTACTCACTGGCTTGCCCCTGGCTATTGTCTTGGCCAGATTTCTTGCGCGGAGAGGAGCGACCTTGATGACAGCCCCGGAACCTAAGCAGCGATGATAGCATCCTCGCGAAGATAGGAGTTAACCTGGTCAGCTGTTATGGAGCCCCATAGACACTGACGATTCATAAACCGCTTCCGCCATCAAACTCTAGAAACCATTTGTTGTACTCACAGGCCAGAATGGTCTTGTACTACATATGTTGTATTTTGCTTTGGATTTCTGTATCAAGTTAGTGCCTCATCGCCTTGATTATCCCGGGCTGGTGAGCACAACAGCCATTTTCAGGAATTTAATACCCGGAAAACCGGTCGCGACAACATATTAGTTTTAATATTTGAAAACTTTTATTGTTTGCTTGATTTTGAATCTGAATTCGAATCGGTTTCGAACTAACGCGAGATTAGCAACAGAAATCGAGGTGACATGGCATCATTAGCGGAGGGTTACTGTAGCTTAATTATCCGGGCGTCACAATTCTCCTCCACTACAAGAAATCTCGTCCCGAGATTTAGGAGGTGGAAAAGCGAGGGAAAGGTCTGGTTACGAAATTCTAACTAATCTTCTCGGTCTTGGTTGCTCTTCTCAAGTGGTCGATCCATTATATTGATGTCTTCATTTTTCTGCTTCAAGTCTTCAAGATGAAGTCGGTATCCTTTCTTCGAGGGTTCCATCGTACTTACGAAAGAATAAGGGGGGTATTCCGGGAGAACGAACCTCTACAAGGTTGACTATCTGGTCGATAACATCGGGGAAGGTGGCAGAAAGTAACTCTCGAATTGAAACTTTAGGAAATATCGAGAGCAAAGTAATGAGGTTTCATGGGAAGTTTCGAGCGAGCAGGCAACCGTTCGATGCCTGAAACAGGGCGTGAAAGGGGCTCAAAGCAATCGGGAATAAGTATTGCGTCCGGTAACAGACTTGATGATCCCTCGGAAGGTGGCTCATGAATTACATACGAGGTCACACGCGAGGAACAACCTTGGGAACAGGGGGGTGCAGGAGAGTCAGGTTTCGATCCTGTGGAACTGTGGGTTATGGGCCCACCATGTGGGTTAAAAGTAGGAAGGGTGTTGACATCTTGCACAGTCATGTAAGACGGGCATGTCAGAGGTTAGGCTGTCGGTTATGTCAACAACCACATCGGTACCAAGGGCGAGGGACGAAGAGAACCATTTTTCCTGCTCGTTGAACGAGGCGGACCAATAGGCAAAGTTCTCATCCATCGGTGGTTACCGGAATGTCATCAACAATAGAAACAGGGTCTTCCTGACAGAGGTGTACACCGAGGTGTTTACATAAGCAGTGAATTATTACTGCTTAGATTATATAGATCACAATAAAGGTCAAACAAACCAATGGAAAGGAAAACGTGATCATGAGGTTAAACAGAACAATGGAAAGGAAAAATGTGTTTAAATACATATTTCAAAGGTATATCCTTCGGAAGGACGAGCAGAGCATGATATCCATGACAGGATATAATGTAGTAAACTCTTTAGGTAGGGGAGAGAATTTTCATGACATTACCCATACAGCGGTGTTTGGATAATCGAGCAGGAAACATCTAGCATTGGGCTTCAAATGTTTTTGTTGAAAATCGGAGTACCATGGACATGCTTCGAGATAGCATTGACATGGTTTGCAAGCAAAGGTCAGACTTTGTATTCACAAAGGATCCATCAGGAACATCTTATAGAATAAGTCTTACAATTTCCTTATAGAAGAATGGCTAACCTTGCTGAAAAGAGGGGTGACGGTGTCCTGGACTAGGGGGTACTCACCACGTCGTCCCCCGATCAGTTAGATTGGGCCGAGGACCCCAGGTCAGATACTCATGGGCCAGTCCCATAGCTGTCAGGTTGATACAAGGAAGATTCCACAAGACTTGGTGATCAGACAAGGACTCCTCCCCACCGCGTATTTGGCTAGGACTCTTGTTATCCTAGGACTCGTGCATTATATAAACCGTAGGTGCTAGTCGACCCATATACAACAATCATACCATAGGCTAGCTTCTAGGGTTTAGCCTCTCGATCTCGTGGTAGATCTACTCTTGTACTACCCATATCATCAATATTAATCAAGCAGGAATAGGGTTTTACCTCCATCGAGAGGGCCCGAACCTGGGTAAAAACATCGTGTCCCTTGTCTCCTGTTACCATCCGCCTTAGACGCACAGTTCGGGACCCCCTACCCGAGATCCGCCGGTTTTGACACCGACATTGGTGCTTTCATTGAGAGCTCCGTTGTGTGTTCGGCAAAGGGTTGATGGCTCACCTGCAGATCAACTGCGACTACGGCACCTTCGTCGCCAGCTCGACTGGTCACTTTGGTTCGACCAAGGACTGCGCCCTACCTCCGATCGTCGTGTTCGGATGAGGGACTTCATCAACATCCACTCCGATCTCTATCAAGATCAAGAAGGAATCATGCCGGGAGCCCGGGGGCTCAACGTCAACAGTGCCATCGGGCGATCAGATCGCTTTTTTCCTCGGACAACGGACTTGTCTCCTCCGCCACCGCCTCCTCAAGTGTCGCTTTACCGATTGCTTCGTGGAATTATGCGGAATTGAGTCTACAACAACCCTGGAAAATTTCGTCGAGTTACGATGGAGGAATCTCCGCAATCTCCGATATACCGGAGCCGCATTGAATCTGGACGAGGATCCGGACGAGTTTAGGGCGTGGTGTCCAGCTTCTAGCTCGGACTTCCTTTGGAAGATCCAACCGCTGATCAGGTGCGAATTCCTATATCTACCACCCTCAAAATTTCAGCTCGATCCAACCGCCCAAACTCCGGGAACCTTCCGATTAGTGCATCACTTTTCGGATCTGTTTTCCGCGCGAAAACGAATCCGACCCGAGTTCGTCCTTTTTATGAACGGGATTTCGAACATCCTTTTTGAAGGAAGTTTTGTATGGGGTGTTGTGTCTTGTTTCCGAACACATCCCACTAACTTTAAAATCTTTTGAATATGATCTTCAACATCATGCTAGTGTCAAACCAGTCCAGCAATATTGCTCCACTGATCACGACCGCTACGCTAAACACGTCGTCACTATGTTGAGCCGAGCTCAACTTCTTCGGATCATCATCTCGGCAAGCCAAACAAGAGTTCAGCATCGCAAAGGATAAATCATCACCAACATCGCCGCGCCATGGATTACACGGAGCAGGCACACGGCATCGCCAAGACGGTCACTTTATCAAGCCGGCATTGACCACGCCATCATTCGCATCGGCAGGGCCGCACCATTGCTCCTTCGAGCCGGTGTCCATCACGCCGACCTACTTCGACTCATCAGCTGACATCGAGGCTCCAACATCTCGGCTAGACCGGGGCTTCGCCATCTCTTCATTAACCTACTCTGGACACTTCGGCGTCACCAAACCGGCCAATTTCCGTCAAGTTAGTCGGACCGAGGGCTTTGCCTCGGCGACCAACCTTTGCGCAAAGATTGCCATGTCAGCCGCTTTATCGCCCATCGTGCAATGGGTGCCGCGGATCGAGTCCCAATTTTGGGAATCACCTTCCTTCGGATTGCTACAACAAATAAAACCAGTGCTATTAATCCCAGATTTTTTGCTTGTTTGGGTTCATTTTTCCCAAGGAATTATTACTCGTTTGTCCATCATATGTACACAGGTCTATCAAATGATGGCCGATTAACGACAATCGCATGGTGGTTCGGTCGGTTTCCGTACATAGTCCGCTAACGCCGCATCCGGAGCTCGGACCGACCGTGAATTCAGGCTTTGCCACGCCTTTACAAGATCACGCCGACGCCTGCATCGACATTGACTTCGCGCCAGCCATATTTCTTTTATTACTCACTTTGCATAAATTATTTATTATGCAACGATTTTTTATTATCATTATTACTATTATCTCCGATTTGCACTATTTTTTGTGCACAGAAAATAATCCGGGACTTCAAGGCCACTCTGCCGTCTCAGATTGACCGTGCTATGTCACCAGTTCGGCGTACGAGCTCTCCGCCTCCGCCACCTCGGGACCGGCTTGGGGATGGAACCTTGTCCCGTATCAAGCTCGGAACGCTGGCCATCAATACCAAACACATTAACCAGCTAAGTCGCTTTCATGCTCAAAGCTTTAATTTCTAACTTGTGTTTGGTTCGACCAAGCATTATACTTTTTTGGAAAAATGTTGCTTGTAAAAAATTTCCTTGTCCAAACTTTGTTTGTGACGCATAAATTCAAATACCCAATTCATTTGGGGGCTTCCTTCATGAAGCTTTTCCTCTTGCATATGATTATACTTGTACGGCCGTTTCCTTGTTCGTATTACGCCACAATATGCACCATATTGACTTAAGCGATTTGGTAAGCTGGGTTGCCTCGCCCCCGTGTTTACCCCTCGCTCCCGATTGTTCGTCTAGCGAGTAAAGGAGCACCTCTGCGACAGACGATCGGCTCATCCGAGCCGGACCTCGAGACTGGTGAAGCCGAAAGCTAGCGCTCTTATAGTTTTCAATGATGGTCGTCACACAACGGAACTCATGAGTACAAAAAATCAATTGCACAAGTCTCATAATAACAATGAGCACCGAAGAAAGGTATCGGTGGGGGTACTATTTTGTTCGAAGATGCTTCTTACACTTCGCAGTAATATAGCATAAGTTCCCTGAGCGCTTTTGTCTCGTTATGACCTTATGGCCTGATTGCCTGGTTATTGGAAACACCGTCGATATTCTCGATAGATGGAGTACATAACACTTTTCGGTCCTTGACCGAAGAGGGAGAAGCCGACGATCGGTTAAGACGCGTTTAAAGTTCGGTTGAACATAGATATGATATAAGTACTTGATTACATGCAATCATTCTTTACCCAAGTCACTTCGGGACTCTTAAATTTATATGAGCCGTTTTATGATAAGTGTTCTTCTTCTTAGTCATTGCAAAGTTTTATTATTATTATCTATCACTCCTTTTTTCGACACGAGCGTGTGGTCATTAGCCGGGGAGACTAATTTCTCTCTCAAAGCCGCTAGAGTTTAGTTTGCTAAACCGCCTAATGATAAGTACTCCGCCACGGGATAGGAGGTTGAAGCCGTAGGTCGACCCGCTTGAAGTCTTGAGATAGGATGTATCATGTTAAAGCACCCATGTAAGCACTTCTTTTGCTAAGGCCAATTTTTGGATTGGCACCGAACACTTGATCTCGTTCGGACGTCAAGTTTTTACTGACGTTTTTTGGTTTTTCAAGCTTATGGCACTTTTTAAACTATTTGTGTGTTTTCAGCACAAGTCACGTAGTGCAACGCCGGACACCTTTAGAGATTCGGCAAAAACATTCTCGGATATTGCTATATATACATCAGTTTCAATTGTGTCTTGGTCAATAGTTGGGTTGCCGGCTCTGCGCTTGCCTCCTATGTTCCGCTTTTGTTCGCTAGGTGTGCAAAGGGAGAACCATCACGATTGTGCTTCCAACTGCATGGTCAAGCACCTCGATGGAGAAAGCCGAAACCGACTATCACAATAGGTGTAAACTGGTCAGCGATCCGATGACTATATTAAATGACGGACCATTCATAACATTGGCGAAGTGTTTCCGCTTGACCTCGATCGTCAGCCGAACACTACCGGGGCTAGTAATCGCCTCCCAAACTAAATCCTCAATATTTTGCTCTTACATTAGAGCTGAGGTTTCATGATCATGCTTAGCATGAAAACCCAAAGAAAGGAACCGATAGCGGGACTATTTTCTTTGGAAGACATTTCCTATGTTAAACAGCAATATAACATATCTCTCTGCGTACCTTTGTTTATAAAACCGTATGGCCAGATTGCCTTGTTTGTCGTAAATCTTTGCCCTCATAAAGGCTTTATAAAGTAGGACAAACACTCCTGGCCATCGGGCCGAGGGGGTTGAAGCCGATGGTCGGTCAACAAAGTTTTGTACAATGCGGATCCGAGCATTAATGACATAAAGTACTTGGATACATTGAGTCATTACACATAACTTGTGATTTTACTATGGATATCGATCCTTAATTCGGCCACCCGTGCCCGCATTAAGGCTCGGGGCCATCTGGCTTCAGCTTATTATTTACAAATATTAAAGGCACATCAATCCCCGATCTGGTGTTGCCACCCGACCGGTGTCTCGGGGCTACTGCATTGCCTGTTCTATGCGTAAAATTTTAAGTGCAATACAGTTCAAGGAGATTTTGATCCTCAGTTGGTCGGCCGCACCCAACCCGAGTCTCGAGGATCGAAAGCACGCCGCTTTTGTGTCCCAAGTATTCGCCGAAGCTAGGACTTGATGCTTAGGCCGATTTTGCAAATCAACCTGAGTCTCAACTCTTTGGGATCAGCGGTCTTATGTCATCCTTCGTGTGCATCTCGGGTTTTAGACCGATACACACCTTGTGGGCTACTGGCTATATATCTCGTTAGAGAATAAATTGCATCAATAAAAAATATTGACCAAAAATCATCCCATGACCGAGGTGCTGAACCACCTCGGAAGCAGTTCGGCATATAGCTCGGAGGCGAGTGGATGGCTCCTTAGAGGGCATTTCCGGCATTAAGCTCGGCTAAACTCCTTCAACTTTTTTGGACCAAGATGATCTATGACATCTTGGATATAGTCCGGCGTTGGAGCTTGGACACAGTCCGGCGTTGGAGTTCGGATACATTTTGGCGTTGGAGCTCGAAAGCAGTCCGGCGTTGGTGCTCGGCTGCAAAAGATACCTCGAATGCAGTCCGGCGTTAGAGCTCGGACGCAAGAGGACACTGCCTCCCGGGAATAACTTCAAACCCGAGGTATGGCACAAAAATAACAAGGCATTGATAAAGGCCGGAAACATAAAGGGGCTCCTCGGATACCCGACATGTAAACTCGTCGAATGCATTTCGGCGATCCTCAAGATAGAAGATGAGAAGATTTGTTGAACCAGTTTTCAAGACCGGCAACTCAAGATGAAGAACATTTCGAAGAATCGAGGAGCGTCCCTAACTTGAAGACCGGTTCAGGCTATCGACGGTGTCCCGGACTAGGGGTACTCACCACGCCGTCCCCGACCGCTTAGATTGGGCCGAGGACCCCAGGCCAGATACTCATGGGCCAGTCCGACAGCTTCCGCATACAAGGAAGATTCCACAAGACTTGGTGATCAAGACAAGGACTCCTCCCCACCGGGCGTATTTGGCTAGGACTCTTGTTATCCTAGGCCTCCGGTGCATTATATAAACCAGGCCAGGCTAGTCGACACATATACAACAATCATACCATAGGCTAGCTTCTAGGCTTTAGCCTCTCTGATCTCGTGGTAGATCTACTCTTGTACTACCCATATCATCAATATTAATCAAGCAGGGGTAGGGTTTTACCTCCATCGAGAGGCCCCGAACCTGGGTAAAAACATCGTGTCCCTTGTCTCCTGTTACCATCCGCCTTAGACGCACAGTTCGGGACCCCCTACCCGAGATCCGCCGGTTTTGACACCGACAAGGGGGTATTATAACAATGGGTTCCCCAGCCAGGTGCGCTAGGCATGACATCACCTTACCGGGTCATATAAAGACCATTGTTAAAACTCTTGGAAATATGTTCAAACCATCATATCTAACCCGAGATTTGGATCTAATTGGTGTCAGGATACCTCAGACTCATGATTCCTGAGATGGAAGGGTGCAACTCAATTTGACGTGATGGAGTTGGAAGATTCTCGGGAAATAAATTATGGAAGCAAGTTCCGAATCATGAGTTCATCATTAAACCAAGGAGAGGATGAGGAGGTGGCTGATGAACTCAGCGACAATTCATTGGGATTTCCAAAAGATGGATTTCCACAATTATGTGAATAGGGAGATAGCATTTGTCAGATCAAATGATATAATGAGGTATGCTCGAGGAAAACATACTCAATTAAACATTGGTGGAAAGGTGCGCCCGAAATATGGGTTGGGTTGCACGACCAATGTTATAATTGTGATTCGATAACCAATGGTCTAAGAATGAAATGTTGACCATTAACTTCAAAGCAATAGGGTTGCTAGAAGGAAAGCATCCAAACAACACCATTCACTTGTTGGAATCAACATGGGGACCAAGAAAAAATGGTGATGGTGAGAAGTATCACTATACCAAGAATTCTCAAGAGGTGGTACAATTCTCAGAACATCCTCAACATATAGATGGTAATATTTCAAGGTAGAACACAATATAAGCTAGATAGCAAGGAAATCAAGATACAACTCAAAATATGAACAAGTTTGTGTTGGGGGAAGGCAAGAATGTTGTCAATGATAACACAAATCATCGCGGGGCAAGGATGGTATTTCTCATCACGAATTCGATTGATATCCTGTAAGAGCTCAGAATGTTGATGATGATCACGACACAATTGTCGAGAGATTTCATGAAGATGTAATCAATCGGCGATGACATCAAGTCAAAGGAATGATGAAGCAAAAGGTTATTAGAACCACGAGTACGACACAAACTCGGAATCAAGCTTGTTGTTCAAGGCGAAATGATATGACGAGGAAAATCGACGTAAGCTTAGCTCATCGTCGAAAGTGGTGCTCCGGGAATAAGGACCAGGTAGCACAGTTAAAATCATCAACACAATGATATAGCCAAACAGGCTAGGAATGGCGTGATCGGGTACAAACTCGTACTTAAAGAAGATTACTAAGAGTTGTTGAATCATAGTGCGGACTCGGTTCAGTTTTCGGTGTCTTTGAGTGATTAATAACTCAGAGCCCATGAAAAATTGTAAGCAGTGAGAATGTAGTACTTGATGAAGAACTCATAGGAAGTTATGCAGTTCCAAGATAATCTCGAGATACCAGGGGGTAATACTTGAAGACAGATCAGAATAGAAACTGAACTGGAGTGTTGACTTGCAATAGCAGATACTTTAATCTTGTCATAATAGACGAGGCAATGGAATGTTTTCCTTTCAGGGGTATTGAATAAGGTTAGCATGGTCGAAACCATAAATGCAAGGGATCCAATTTACTACACCGGAAGAATTATTCGAATGATTAAATATTCTTGCAAGAAGCTTTCATGATAAGTTCCACATCGTGTCCGTGGGCATGAACACAAATGTTCAAGGTCGACTCCCACTTCTCCAATGCATAATCTTTCATTCACTTCACGTCTTTCAAAAATGACATTAGTTGTTGAAAGATTTACCTGGTGCAATACCAGATAAGTATGACTCGTAAAATCTTACGGGTCAAACAGATTAAGCAAGGCGTTGTTTCAACCCATCGGGGCATGTTAGGAACATATACCACAAACTTCAGGAGTAAATAACTCAAGCTTGAAAGCAGAGCATGGTTGAGAAAGGCATTATGTATCTGAGGAAAGGCTCACAAGGTTATTGAATCTGAAGGATGTTGTCGGATAAAAATTCAACAAAGGATCTGGTGGTCCATAAGGGATCTGATGTGAGCATCGGTACTCAACCAGAAGAAGAAAGCACGCAACGAGATCAGATGATAGAAACAACTGACTAATTCAAAGCTCAATTGCACAAGAATTATGAATTCCAAGACAAGGGGTCAGAAGCAATGCTCTGATTAGCGATGGATAAGTTGAATAGCCTTAGGGGTACAATCGATGGCAATTTGATTGGTCGAGATCCAGCTCATGTTTAAAATGACGTCTGAGCCAAAAGGATGAATTCTAGGATCTGATTGAGGATTGCGAGCATTCGCAACATATTGAATCAACGGACTCAAAATGATAATTACAAAGGATGCCAATAAGATTACTATACTTATGGGATTAACAATAATGCAAGCAAGCAAGAATTTCAAGAAAAATAAGCTGCTAAGGATTTTCGGAAGATCGAATATTATTTTGAAGAACTTAGTGAATCACACAAACAACTAGGGATGGGCGGATACTCGGTAAGTGCGAGGAATTATCCGTAGGGGTGTTTATGTGGATAATGAACTGCAAGGCAGTAGGCACAAAGTATTCTCGGAACAGTAGAGAGAATTTCCAAGGTATCTTGTAATAACAAGATCAATGGGATTGAAATGGCAAGTGTATGTAGTTATCCATAATGATATAACAGTGGTAGGGAATTTGCAAAGGCGATGGGCACAAGTGTCTCGAGAGAACATTGGAGATTATCTTCGGAATATTCTGGTGAAGCAGGCAACCATCCGGAATGAGGGGCTCTCTAGGAGGAAGTATTTACGAGAACCTAATGTCAGAGTTTGCAAAATCATTTTAACCCAAATAGAAGAGAGATCAGAGTCCCAGAGTATAGATGAGGAATAAAAGATCCTAATACCACCCAATGGCAACGTGGGCCCATGGGCCGCACAGCCATGTTAGTAAAGTTTTGTAAAGTCTAGATTCGACTTCGACCAAAGAGTGTGGAAGGGGGATTCCTTCAGGCAGTCGGCTCTGATACCAACTTGTGACGCCCCCGATTCAATCGTACACTAATCATACACGCAAACATATACGATCAAGATCGTGGACTCACGGAAGATATCACAACACAACTCTAAAAATAAAATAAGTCATACAAGCATCATAATATAAGCCGGGGCCTCGAGGGCTCGAATACAAGTGCTCGATCATAGACGAAGTCGTGGAAGCAACAATATCCGAAAGTACGCATATAAGTTAAACAAGTTGCCATAAGATGGCTAGCACAAACCGATACAGATCGAAGAGGCGCAGCCTCCCTGCCTGGATCCTCCTAAACTACTACCGGTCGCCGCCACGGCCCGCACGTAATAGTAGGCACCTCCGGTGTAGTAGGACTAGAAGTAAATCGGCGGTGGCGTCTGCTCCTGGGCTCCGACATCTGGTTGCGACAACCAGGTAGAAGGGAAGGGGGAAAAGGGGAGAAAGCAACCGTGAGTACTCATCCAAAGTACTCGCAAGCAAGGAGCTACACTACATATGCATGGGTATAGGTGTAAAGAGGCAATATCGGTGGACTGAACTGCAGAATGCCAGAATAAGGGGGGGATAGCTAGTCTTACCGAAGACTATGCTTCTGGCCACCTCCATCTTGCAGCATGTAGAAGAGAGTAGATGGTAAGTTCACCAAGTAGCATCGCATAGCATAAACCTACCCGGCGATCCCCTCCTCGTCGCCCTGTTAGAGAGCGATCACCGGGTTATATCTGGCACTTGGAAGGGTGTGTTTTATGAAGTATCCGGTTCTAGTTGTCATAAGGTCAAGGTACAACTTCGGGTCGTCCTATTACCGAAGATCACGGCTATTCGAATAGAAAAACTTCCCTGCAGGGATGCACCACATAACCCAACACGCTCGATCCCATTTGACCGGTCACACTTTCCTGGGTCATGCCCGGCCTCGGAAGATCAACGCGTCGCAGCCCCACCTAGGCCAACAGAGAGGTCAGCATGCCGGTCTAAACCTAAGCGCACAGGGGTCTGGGCCCATCGCCCTTAGCACACCTGCATGCTGCGAACGCGGCCGGAAGCAGACCTAGCCTAGCAGGCGTTCCAGTCCAATCCGGTACGCGCCGCTCAGTCGTTGACGTCACGAAGGCTTCGGCTGATACCACGACGCCGAGTGCCATAACTTTCCCACGTAGTTGGTTAGTGCGTATAGACCAAATGGCCAGACTCAGATCAAATACCAAGATCTCGTTAAGCGTGTTAATTGATGTAACCTCGGACACCGACCAGGGCCAGGCCCACCTCTCACCTAGGCGGTCTCAACCTGCCCTGTCGCTCCGCCACAAAGATCCACCCAGAGGGCCGTTGGGACAAAGGTCCTTTCAAATTTCAACTGCGGAATCACTCATGCGGTGCTCCAATGAGCCGAATTCGACTTTAGTCACCACATGTATCATGTATAAAGTATATAGTATAAACCCGTGATCACCTCCCGAGTGATCACGGCCCGATAGTATAGCAAGGCAACAAGAATGTAGGGCCACAGATGGAATACTAGCATCCTATACTAAGCATGTAGGAATGCAGGTAAAGGTAACAACAGTAGCAACAATGACAGGCTATGCAACGGAATAGGATTAACCAAAAGCAGTAACATGCTACACTACTCTAATGCAAGCAGTAGAGAGAAGGAATAGGCGATATCTGGTGATCAAACGGGGGGGCTTGCCTGGAAGCTCAGCCGAGAAGGAGGGGTCGTCAACACCATAGTCGTACTGGGTAGCAGCGGCGTCGGTCTCGGTGTCTAGCGAGAGAAGAGGGGGAAGAAACAATAAATACAATGCAAACAAATGCATGACGATGCATGACATGACAAAGCGTGACGCGGTGTGCCCTAACACGGTAGTAGGTGATACCGGCGAAGGGGGGGAACATCTGGGAAAGTATTCCCGGTGATTCGCGTTTTCAGACAGAAGAACTGGAGGGGGAAAGTTGCGTGTTCGATATGTTAGCGATGTGTGGTGGCCGAACAGGCTGCGTATCCGGATTCGTCTCGTCGTTCTGAGCAACTTTCATGTACAAAGTTTTTCCATCCGAGCTACGGTTTATTTTATATTAATTTTTAAAGTTTTAAAACATTTTCTAAATTATTATTATTAATAATTTAATTCGAAAATGGCATTACTGCATCAGCATGACGTCATCATTCAACAGAGGTGTTGACTGGGTCAAGCTGGCGGTGGGGTCCGTATGTCATTGACTATTCAGGCTAATCAAGGTTTTAATTAAGTTAACTAGTGATTAGGTTAATCTAATCAGTATTAATTAAGTTAATTAATCCTTTAATTAATTAATTAATTAACATTTTAATTATTATTTAATTTATTTATTTAGTTTTTAATTCTTTTTTATTCCTTTTTTTAAAACGTTTTAGTGGCTGGGCCCACTTGTCATTGGCCCCAGGGAGCCTTAACGGGCGTCGGGTTCTCGGCGCTTAGCGCCCTGTGGGCGTCGGACATGGCGCTAGCGCCCCGAGTGGTGCAAATGAGGCCGTGGCGAGGCGCGAGCCAGTCTTGGGGCGGCCGGTGAAAGGCGCGGGCGCGTTCGGGGAGCCTTGTGCGCGAGGGTGATCTCGGCGGAGGCACTGGGTGCGGGCGAGGCAACCCGAGCCAGTGGCATGGCGCCGGCGGAGCAGAGGGCAAGCCTGGCCATGAGGGCAGCAGCAGCAGCCAAAGTCGGTCGGCGACCTGGGGCCGAGGCATGGCCAAGGAGGGGGGGCAGAAGCGTGCAAAGCATGGCGCGGGATGGATCAAAGGGAGCTGGGCGACGGGTCGTCAATGCAGGAGGGCGGCGGCCGTAAGGGCCGTAGCATGGCGGAGCCAGCGGAAGCGAGGAAGTGGCGGGGCTGCGAGGTGTGGCGCAAGAGGGCAGGCGCCTGGGCGCGAAACAAGTCCAGCCAAGGGCAAAGGGGGCGCGAAAGCGTGGGACGCAACTACGATGAGAGAGCGCGGGGAGAAGGAGAGGTCGAGGCCTCACCCCGTGGTCGAGGGCAACCAGAAGTGGGCTCGGGAGGCGCCGAATGTAGCAGATCGACAGTGATGACCGACGAGGCAGAAAGGGGATGAGGCCGATCCGCGAGGTAGGGGTCCCGAGCTCGTGCTCGTGGTCTGAGAGGAGGTAGCAGACGATGGGGGCGCGGGCGAGAGGAAGGAGGCCGGGAGGGCGGTGCCGACGAGGTGGCGTCCACGGAGGAAGTCGAGGCGTGGGGCGTAGACAAAGGCGGCGTCGGGGCATTTCCCCGATCTGGATCGAGAGGACAGAGGGAGGAGGGGGGATCGTGCGAGGGGGCGAGTGGGGGGAGTGGGTGTCTGTGGGTTAGGGTTTCCTTCGGTGGGGGGGTTATGGAGGGGTTAGGTGGGCGATGGTCTGTTGGATGGCCGGATGGGCTAAGGCCAAGCTGGAGGGTCCCTTTTGTTTTGCTTTGTTTTATTTCTTTTCTTTTTATTTATTCTTTTCTGCTTTTATTTTAGGTGCATTTTATTTTAGTAAAATATACACTTAGTATCTAAATTAGTATTTCAACTTAGTCCACAATCACAAAAAGTCTAGACCCCAGATAACTTAGTTTGACATTTTATTAATTATAAAAGGTATTTAAATAATCGTTTTTGCTACTGTTTTATTCATCTCATAGTATTTAAACATTTTATAAAGGTGTGGTCTCTCCACCCTAATTACCTATGCAATATCTAGTTCACTCCGAACATTTTAGTTTTAATATTTGAAAAATTTTATTGTTTGCTTGATTTTGAATTTGAATTCGAATCGGTTTCGAACTAACATGAGATTAGCAACAGTAATCGAGGTGATGTGGCATCATTAGCGGAGGATTACTGTAGCTTAATTATCCGGGCGTCACAAGGTTGAAGTTTGCTCCTCTTGAGTACCATAAGCCAAAGTTTGGGGTATGAGCCAAATACTGAAAGATTCGCTTGACCGCCACATGGTGGCTTTCCTTAGGTGCGGCTTGAAACCGTGCATGAATTCCCACACTCAACATGATATCCGGTCTAGATGCACAAAGGTAAAGCAAGGAACCAATCATGGAGCGATATACCTTTTGATCCACCGCTTACTGCTGGGATCTATGTCAAGTTGGCATTTAGACGGGCATTGGAGTGGAAGCCGCTTGGCATCACTTAGCTTGAATCTCTTGAGCATGTCTTGAGTGTATTTGGCTTGGTTTATGAAGGTTCCTTCTCTTCTTTGCTTGATTTCGAACCCGAGAAAGAACTTCAACTCTCCCATCATGGACATCTTGAACTTTGAGGTCATGAGAGCGGCAAACTCCTCATTGAAAGCTTTGTTAGGGGAACCAAAGATAATATCGTCAACATATAGTTGGCATACAAACAACTCCCATTTGACCTTCTTAGTAAAAATAGTGGGGTCGATTTTCCCAATTTCAAACCCGCGATCTTGCAACAACTCGGTGAGGTGCTCATACCACGCACATGGGGCTTGTTTAAGGCCATATAGCGCCTTATCGAAGTTGGTACACATGATCGTGTGAAATAGGGATCCTCGAACCCCGGGGTTGTTTGACATACACCAACTCATTAATAGGACCATTAAGAAAAGCACTCTTCACATCCATTTGTTGCAACTTAAAGTTATGATGAGAAGCATAAGCAATCAACAAACAAATGGATTCAAGGTGAGCAACGGGAGCAAAAGTTTCACCGTAGTCGATGCCCTCGACTTGGGAGTAGCCTTGTGCTACCAACCGAGCCTTGTTGCGAATGATAATCCCATGAGCATCTTGCTTGTTCTTGAATATCCACTTGGTTCCATTGACAGTATGGTTCCCGTTGGCCTTGGCACCAATCTCCACACCTTGTTGTGCTCGAAGTTGTTGTGTTCTTCATGCATAGTGTTAAGCCAATCCGGATCCTCGAGTGCCTCATAGACCTTTTGGGGTTCAACACAAGAAAAAAACGCGTGATGTTCACAATAGTTTGCTAATTGTCTGTGAGTGCTTACCCCCTTTCTTAAGCTTCCAAGCACATTCGTCAAGAGATGATCTTTGGTAGAGAGCTTGGATGCAATCTTAGCGGCAGGATGCTCCAATTCCTCCTCGGGAGAGAGTTGAGGAGTGGTAAGTTGATCATCTTGAGCGTCGTCTTGAGCTAGTTCTTGATCTTGAGCTTGCTCTTGATCCTGAACTTGCTCGGTGGAGAGAACTTGACCTTGGGAATCACTTGGTGGTTCACCACCATCTTGAGGTTGATCATGCCCTTGGACTTGTTCATTTGGTTGAGGGCCTTCACTTTGTTCTTCAGAAGCGTGTGGGTCTTGGATTGGTGATGGTTCCACTTGAGTGAAACATTGTCCTTCTCCTTCGGCCACAAGGGGTTCCTCAATGGGTAGGATATGACCAACACCCATTCTTCTTATGGCTTGGGGAGGAATTTCATCATCTACATCACAAGTACCACTTTGCTCCACTTGGGAGCCATTATTCTCATCAAACTCCACGTTACATGTCTCCTCAATAAGTCCCGTGGACTTATTGAGGACATGGTAAGCATGAGATTTTGTAGCATAACCAACAAATATGCCCTCATGAGCTCTTGCCTCAAATTTAGACAAACGAACACCTTCTTGAGGATGAAACACTTACACCCGAACACCCGGAAGTACTTGAGGTTGGGCTTGATACCGGTGAGTATCTCATATGGAGTCTTGTTCAAGCCTTTGCGGAGGTAGAGCCGATTGGATGCATGACACGCGGTGTTGATGGCTTCGGCCCAAAAGTTGTATGGAGACTTGAACTCCGCCATCATGGTCCTTGCCGCATCCATCAATGCCCGGTTCCTCCTCTCCGCCACACCATTTTGTTTAGGGGTGTAAGGTGTGGAGTATTGATGCTTGATCCCCTCATCACTAAGAAACTCATCCAAGGTGTAGTTCTTGAACTTCGGTGCGTTGTCACTTCTTATCGTCAAGATCTTTGCATTGTGTTGGCGTTGAGCTTCATTTGCAAAGTCAATGACGGTTTGTTGGGTCTCACTCTTCCTCTTGAAGAAGTATACCCAAGTGTATCTTGAATAATCATCCACAATCACCAAGCAATAATTTCTACCCCCAAGACTATCAAAGGATGGAGGCCCAAAGAGATCCAAGTGAAGGAGCTCCAAAGGCCTCCTTGAGTAAATGATAGTCGTGGGAGGGTGAGCCTTCTCATGTAGCTTTCCTTCAATACAAGCACTGCAAGCACGATCTTTGGCAAAGCTAACATTAGTTAGTCCACGGACATGGTCCCCCCTGAGAAGACTTTGCAAATATCTCATATTGACATGGGCTAAACGGCGATGCCAAAGCCATCCCACGTCAACTTTAGCCATTAGGCATGTCGCGGTCTTAGTGGGTCGCTCCGAAAAGTTAATCACATAAAGACCGTTCTCGACATGCCCAACAAAGGCTACTTTAAGAGTCTTGCTCCACAAGAGGGCCACGGTATTAATATCAAAGAAAGTGGCAAAGCCCATTAGTGCAAGTTGACGAACGGAAAGTAAGTTGTATGCAAGGGACTCAACAAGCATGACTTTCTCGATCATGAGATCATGAGAAATGACAACCTTGCCAAGACCCAATACCTTAGAAGACGAGGCATCACCCCACTCGACATTGGTGGGCATAGATGGAATCTTGTGCACGTCCACCACCAAGTCCTTGCTTCCGGATGATTTGTGGCTCCACTATCGAGCAACCATGATCCCCCACCGGAAGCAAACACCTACAAGAGATCAATGCTTGGTTTTAGGTACCCATTTTGTAATGGGTCCTTTGATGTTAGTAACAAGGGTCTTAGGAACCCAAATAGACCATTCAACGTACTCATAAGGAGAACCAACAAATTTAGCATAAACATGTCCATCACTAGCACGGCATAACACATAGGGATATTTAAATTAGTGCCCCTGGTTCCTTAGTTATGCTCACTTTTCCCCATGCTCCAAACTTTTGCTCACTTTTCCCCTCTTCCTTAGCTGAAACTCTCACAAATGCTCATAGCGGGCGTTTGCCGTCTTGACCATCCATTGACCGTTAATTGCTGACGAGTGGGGCCGAGTCATCGTCTGACCGTTGCTTGCTGACGGGTGGGACCGCAAGGAAACACGTATTGGGCAGCTTGTCTGAATATGAAATGTATCTAGACAGTCAAGACCGCGCCGCCTCGCCCCCTCCAAGGCGCCGTGTCGCGTCCCACCGATTGTTTCCTCCACCCTATGCCCCTATTCCATTCGCCGGCGATGCCGCTGCCTCCGCCAGATATAGCCTACCTCCCCATCTCGGGATTACATAGCAATGTTGAGTGATGACGCCTTGGGAAGGCGATCGGCGTGGAGAGGATTGGGTCGAATCCGCGGCAGATAATTCATGGATTAAACCTGGGTAAGCATCGTTTCCTCTCGAATTGACGTTCTAAGTCGTATTGTAGGTTGTATTTGACTTCTGTTTGCTTGAATCGTTCGAATTTGTGCTCGATTTTACCTGGCTAACTGAAGCCTTTGTTTCAACAAAATAGGATTGATCCTGGGCTTTCCTATTTGGCGATTAGAATGGAAACTAGTGTTCTGCGTGGTACTAAACCGCATTTGATTTCATCATTTTTCTATCCCAAAGTGGTAGAAACCAGCATATCTTTCAAAGATTTGCAAGCTGAGCTCCAAAACACCTATCCCTGGAGTGATGCGGATGTTGTTGAACTGAATTACTTCAGCAGTGACGAGCAAAGATTTCTCCCACTAACTTGCGACGATCATATGTCATTGCTTTTTGCTGGGCTTGCTGGTTGCCGATTTGTAAACTCCAAATCGATGTGCTTCACCCACGCAAGGAATGGGACGAAGGGAAGGAGTTCGTACATCATCTGCGTGCTAATAGCCAGCACCCCGGCACTCCTTGTAGGTCGACACCAAGTAAAGCAAGTGGTTCATGGAGCCACAACATGCCCGCTGCCAATTTCTGGTTCGATTCAGCTCATCGCTTCTCGTACCTTCCGCGGTTGGTGTAGAAGATGCAGAATCTGGACGAGGCAAAGGTGCCTACAAATGATGATGAAGACGAGATGATGTTTCACTGAATCGGGTCGATGTAGCCAACGAAGCGGTGGATGATGAATATACGGAGGAGCCCATCAGCCAAGCTAGGTTTGATGACACTGATGATGATGAGAAGGTGGAGAACATGGACAGCTTAATCGAGGATGAATACGATGGTGATGACATGCCAACAATTGAGTGGAGCAGGGAAAACTGAAGCTTAGTGTAGGTACCATTTTCCAATCAATGGTGGACTGGCTTTAATGCAAAGGACAACATGGTGCATTATATCTGAAAATACCTATAAGATTAAAAGGAGTGAGCCAGCAAGGTTCACAGTTTTTGTCCATATCCTAGGTGTAGGTGGAAGTTGCATGCATCTCAGATGAGAAAGAGCAAATATATTCAGGTAATCCAAGTTCGCTTAGTAATTTAGTTTCAGATCATTGAGTAAGGTTTCTTAACTGTTTTTACCCTTTTATTTTGTTTCAGATAAAGAAAAACCCACACAAGCACACCTGTCCACCTGGAGGGGGAGGGGGGAAGGCCAAAACCAAGCTAGCAAAAACTAGGTGGGTGGCAGATGCTATATTGGATTGGCTGAGAGAAGAACCTGGACTTGGTCCAACAGACTCCATGGGAAGCTTTTTGAGAAGTACAAGATAGAAATTCCTTACATGAGAATTTTCAATGCTAGGGAAAAGGCTCTTGGACAGAATTAATGGTCAATGGAATGACAAGTTTTCATTTGCTTTACACTTTCAAAGCTGAAGTGGAGATGGCAAGTCCAGGAGTGTTGTAGAGATTGACAAGCATACAGATTCCATTCAAAATAAAAGGGAAGTCATTTGAGAAGGAGTGCTTGTAAGGGCTTTTGTTTGTTTCAAGGCTTGCTGGCAGGGGTTTCTAGATGGTTGCAGGCCCTATTTGGTTGTAGATGCTACACATTTGACTTGAAGATGGAGACGATAGCTAGTAGCAGCTTTTGCAGTTGATGGACACAACTGGCTATTCCCAGTTGCATTTGGTGTGGTGGAGGCAGAGTCTGAGGAAAGTTGGGTCTGGTTTCTGCAGCAGTTGCGCAACATTATAGGCACACCCCCAGGTTTAGCTATACACACAGATGCTTGCAAGGGTTTAGAGAGTGCAGTAGAAATTGTATTCCCTGGAGTGGAGCATAGGGAATGTATGCGACACCTAGCGCATAATTTCAAAAGGAAGTTCAAAGGTAAAGTTTATGATGAGAAATTATGGCCAGCATCATACACATGCAGCAAAAGGAAGCACGAACACCATTTGAGAGTGTTGTATGCTGCAAATCCTCTTGTGAAGGAGTACATGATGCACATCATGGCAAGGTGTGGTCAAGAAGCAAATTCAACAAAATCTGCAAAGTAGATTATGTGACCAGTAACCTTGCAGAATGCTTCAATTCAAAGTTCAAGTCAGTGAAAGGGCTCTTGTTGTGGCAAGCATTTGATAAGATGAGGCAGATGATCATGATAAAGATGGCTCTTCGCAAAAGAATTGCAAAAACACAATATGTTGGTCATCAAATGCTCCCATCATTGATTAAGGCATTGCACTTGAAGGCAAGAGGACTGAAGATGAAATGTATTCGATCTGGTACATATGAGGGAAAGGTTACCTATACTGACGCTAAAAATAGGGTATGGAGGTATCCTGTGAACCTAAGTACTAGAGAATGTACTTGTAGGCAATGGCAGATCCGTGGGAAGCCATGCATACATGCCCTACATCTGATGACCGTTATCGAGAAGTGCGAGATGGTGAAGTTGATCAATATTTCTCTGAGTATTTCTCTGTTGCCAAATTTATGGCTGCTTATGCCGACAATGTGCCTGCACTCTTGGGGAAAGATCAATGGAACATAGTAGATCCAGGTTCAAACTCCACGCTCCTGTCATTACTAGACCACCGTGAAGACCAAGGAACCAGAGGATTAGAGCATGTGAGGAGGGTCGTCTACCAAAGAAGTGTGCTTGCAAAAAATGTGGAGTTTTGGGGCATATTGCTAGGCTTTGTACCAATGCAGTGGATGCATCATTTGGAGAGGAGGATAGGTGGACAATAGCCAATGCTGAGGAGAATGCAGCAAGAATGGAGGCTGAAGATGCAGAGGAGAATGCAGCAGCAACGGAGACTGAAGATGCAGTGGAGAATGCAGCATCAAATGAAGCAGTGGAGAATGTAGCAGCAAATGAAGCATCTTGGTATGTGTTTGCATTTGTAGAATGCAGCTACCCTTTTGTTTGCATTTGTTCTCTTTTTTGCCTATGGCTTATAATTTTATTTACCAGCTCTAGGGAGAAAAGGCCAAGAGATGAAGAAGGTAAGATTTTGAAACCATGGCCTTTGATGGTTTTGAAGCTATAAGAGAGGAAGAGGAGGGGTAATTTTTCCAATTGTGCCTTTAAACATTATTGAACCCATAGATGACCGTCAAATGGTCGTCAAGTGCTCGGCGAGTGGAACTACTCCATCAGCACCTCCACGGCGAAAATCCCAAGTAAAGATCAAAAGGAACAAGAGTCTGAAAGAAAAGAGCACCTCAACTAGGGAAACCAGGAGCAAGACGGTGAAGCCAGCTGCAAACAAAAGGAGCAAGTCGAAAATTTGAATTAAGTTGTTGGGAAATGTTTGTGTTGTCAATTTGAGGGCGAGTTGATCGCTTAAAACTTGGTAGATTTGTATTAAGATGTTGGCATCTTAAAACTTGGTAAATTTGAGCTACTGTGAAAACTTATCAGTTGTAATAATGTTGCTTCTACTTTGGTTTCTTATTTGAGTTAGAATTCAAATTTCCATCAATATTTGAATTTAAATCAATATTTGAATTTGGGCCAAATTTTGGATTCGAGCCAAAGTTGAAGTTGAACATTGGAGGTTCATTGCTCTGTGTGGTGTATTTCATCGAGCATTTGAAGTCCAATATTCGTAGGTGAACAGTCTGAATGAGAAATGTGCTAGAAACGAGCTCGAAAGCTAGGGTAAACAGCCCTATTTGAAATCAAGTTTTTTTTTTGACCTTGTCTAAATGAGGCATATACATAATTTTATTAACACTTGTTCCATATATATAGGGTAAAAACAAAGTCTCACTATTTATTGATTAATATTCATATTACTACATTTTTTTTGAAAAATATGCTTTTAATTCAAAACCGTCAAATAACACGTTTTAGATATAAAAATGAAAAAGTAAGTTCAGATCCTTCTTATTCACTCCAAAATGAAGCAATGGAGATTTTTCTGATTTTTTTGAATTATTTTGATTTTTTTTCAAACCCTAAACCCTCTCTCCTATTCTACTTAACTCCGAACATGTTCATAGGTGATAGCTCATTTGTGTGAAGCCTTTTTTCATGAAAATGACCTACACCAAGTTTATATTTTTTTTCTCATAACCTTGTCACATATGACGGCTGTGTGCGCAAGTACAACATTTTGATTTTTTTTTGAATTTTTCAAAAACATTTGAACTTGACTTCGACAGATCACTTCAAAAAATGATTTTTCAAAAAAACGCCCCTATACTGAGTTTATTTTTTTATGGTAACTAGGTCTCATAAACGGACGAACTACGTTTTTTTATATTTTTGCAATTTTTTCTAATTTAGTTATGGCCATTTGAAATCTGGTCAAACCCTAATAACCCCGTTGACTGGCTCATAACCCCGCAGAAATGCTCCAAACCCTAGCGTCGAACGTCGCCTCGATCCTACCAAGCGCCAAACACCACCGTCGGATGTGGGGGCAGGTATGCATGATCCGCTGATCTTGGTTTTGCATCCCGATTATTCTTGACCTTTGTCCTTCTCGGGTTTTTACGATCTGCCCCACTTTACATATGAAATTGTATTTTTCGCACATGACCACCACATGTTAGTGTTAAGAGTTGGTTCAAATATTCAAACTGCAAAATACAGTGTGGCAAATCGTCAATATAGCTTCCCCTTCTCCTCTTCTCCATCTGACAGACAAAGGCATCGAGCAGATCTCGAGCAGTTCCTTTGTTTCTTCCTCTCCGGCAATATGTCGACCTCCTCGTCAGGCCCCCGTTCCACGTGGCCGGTGTGTTGAGTAACGTAGTAATTTCAAAATTTTCCTACGCACACGCAAGATCATGGTGATGCATAGCAACGAGAGGGGAGAGTGTTATCTACGTACCCTCGTAGACCGAAAGCGGAAGCGTTAGCACAACGCGGTTGATGTAGTCGTACGTCTTCACGATCCGACCGATCAAGTACCGAATGTACGGCACCTCCGGAAGTTCAGACATCGTTCAGCCTGATGGCGCCCCTCGAACTCCGATCCAAATGAGTGTTGAGGGAGAGTTTCACAAGACGACGGCGTGGTGACGATGTTGATGTTCTACCGACGCAGGCTTCGCCTAATCACCGCCATGATATTATCGAGGTGGACTATGGTGGAGGGGCACCGCACACGGTTGGGAGAGATCAACCGATCAACTTGTGTGTCTAGAGGTGCCCCCTGCCCCGTATATAAAGGATCATAGGGGTGCGGCCGGCCAAGGGAGGGCGCCAGAGGTTTCCTACTCCCACCGGGAGTAGGACTCCCCCTTCCTAGTTGGAATAGGATTCGGAGGGGGAAAGAGGAGGAGAGAAGGAAGGGGCGCCGCCTCTCTCCTTGTCCTATTCGGACTAGGGGAGGGGCGTCTTGCCCAGCCTTGGCCGCCTCTCCTCTTTTCCGTAAAGGCCCACTAAGGCCCATTTACCTCCCGGGGGGTTCCGGTAACCTCCCGGTACTCCATTAAAATCCCGATTTAACCCAGAACACTTCCGATATCCAAACATAGGCTTCCAATATATCAATCTTCATGTCTCGACCATTTCGAGACTCCTCGTCATGTCCGTGATCACATCCGGGACTCCAAACAACCTTCGCACATCAAAACATATAAACTCATAATATAACTATCATCGTAGCGTTAAGCGTGCGGACCCTACGCTGCTCGAGAACTATGTAGACATGACCGAGACACGCCTCGTGTCAATAACCAATAAGCGGAACTCGATGCTCATATTGGCTCCCACATATTCTACGAAGATCTTTATCGGTCAGACCACATAACAACATACGTTGTTCCCTTTGTCATCGATATGTTACTTGCCCGAGATTCGATCGTCGGTATCTCAATACCTAGTTCAATCTCGTTACAGGCAAGTCTCTTTACTCGTACTGTAATACATCATCCCGCAACCAACTCATTCGTTGCAATGCTTGCAAGGCTTAAGTGATGTGCATTACCGAGAGGGCCCAAAGATACCTCTCCCACAATAGGAGTGACAAATCCTAATCTTGAAATACGCCAACCCAACAACTACCTTTGGAGACACTTGTAGAGCTCCTTTATAATCACCCAGTTACGTTGTGACGTTTGGTAGCACACAAAGTGTTCCTCCGGTAAACGAGAGTTGCATAATCTCATAGTCATAGGAACATGTATAAGTCATGAAGAAAGCAATAGCAACATACTAAACGATCGTGAGCTAAGGTAACGGAATGGGTCATGTCAATCACATCATTTTCCTAATGATGTGATCCCATTAATCAAATGACAACTCATGTCTATGGCTAGGAAACATAACCATCTTTGATCAACGAGCTAGTCAAGTAGAGGCATACTAGTGACAATCTGTTTGTCTATGTATTCACACATGTATTATGTTTCCGGTTAATACAATTCTAGCATGAATAATAAACATTTATCATGATATAAGGAAATAAATAATAACTTTTTTATTGCCTCTAGGGCATATTTCCTTCAGTCTCCCACTTGCACTAGAGTCAATAATCTAGATTACACAGTAATGATTCTAACACCCATGGAGTCTTGGTGCTGATCATGTTTTGCTCGTGGAAGAGGCTTAGTCAATCTGGGTCTCCGCAACATTCAGATCCGTATGTATCTTGCAAATTTCTATGTCTCCCACCTGGACTAGATCCCCGATGGAATTGAAGCGTCTCTTGATATGCTTAGTTCTCTTGTGAAATCTGGATTCCTTTGCCAAGGCAATTGCACCAGTATTGTCACAAAAGATTTTCATTGGACCTGATGCACTAGGTATGACACCTAGATCGGATATGAACTCCTTCATCCAGACTCCTTCATTTGCTTCCGAAGCAGCTATGTACTCCGCTTCACACGTAGATCCCGCCATGACGCTTTGTTTAGAATCGCACCAACCGACAGCTCCACCGTTCAATGTAAACACGTATCCGGTTTGCGATTTAGAATCGTCCGGGATCGTTGTCAAAGCTTGCATCAACGTAACCATTTACGATGAGCTCTTTGTCACCTCCATAAACGAAACATATCCTTAGTCCTTTTTCGTGTATTTCAGATGTTCTTGACCATTGTCCAAAGGATCCACTCTGGATTACTTTGGTACCTCCTGCTAGACTTATAGCAAAGGCACACATCAGGTCCGGTACAGCATTGCATACATGATAGAGCCTATGGCTGGAAGCATAGGGAACATCTTTCATCTTCTCTCTATCTTCCTGCAGTGGTCGGGCATTGAGTCTTACTCAACTTCACACCTTGTAACACGGTGCAAGAACCATTTCTTTGCTTGATCCATTTTGAACTTCTTCAAAACTTTCTCAAGGTATGTGCTTTGTGAAAGTCCAATTAAGCGTCTTGATCTATCTCTATAGATCTTGATGCCCAATATGCAAGCAGCTTCACCGAGGTCTTTCAGTGAAAAACTCTTATTCAAGTATCCCTTTATGCTATCCAGAATTCTATATCATTTCCAATCAGCAGTATGTCATCCACATATAATATCAGAAATGCTACAAAGCTCCCACTCACTTTCTTGTAAATACGTGCTTCTCCAAAAGTCTCATACAAAACCAAATGCTTTGATCACACTATCAAAGCGTTTATTCCAACTCCGAGAGGCTTGCACTAGTCCATAAATGGATCGCTGGAGCTTGCACATTTTGTTAGCTCCCTTTGGATCGATAAAACCTTCCGGTTGCATCATATACAATTCTTCTTCCAGAAATCCATTCAGGAATGCAGTTTTGACATCCATTTTCCAAATTTCATAATCATAAAATGCGGCAATTGCTAACTTGATTCGGACAGACTTAAGCATCGCTACAGGTGAGAAGGTCTCATCGTAGTCAATCCCTTGAACTTGTCGAAAACCTTTCGCAACAAGTCGAGTTTTGTAGACAGTAACATTACCGTCAGTGTCAGTCTTCTTCTTGAAGATCCATTTATTCTCAATTGCTTGTCGATCATCGGGCAAGTCAACCAAAGTCCACACTTTGTTCTCATACATGCATCCCATCTCAGATTTCATGGCCTCAAGCCACTTTGCGAAATCTAGGCTCACCATCGCTTCTTCATAGTTCGTAGGTTCGTCATGGTCCAGTAACATAACTTCCAGAATAGGATTACCGTACCACTCTGGTGCGGATCTTACTCTGGTTGACCTACGAGGTTCAGTAACAACTTGATCTGAAGTTTCATGATCATCATCATTAACTTCCTCACTAATTGGTATAGACGTCACAGGAACCGGTTTCTGTGATGAACTACTTTCCAATAAGGGAGCAGGTACAGTTACCTCATCAAGTTCTACTTTCCTCCCTCTCACTTCTTTCGAGAGAAACTCCTCTAGAAAAACTCTGAATTTAGCAACAAAAGTCTTGCCTTCGGATTTGTGATAGAAGGTGTACCCAACAGTCTCCTTGGGTATCCTATGAAGACACATTTCTCCGATTTGGGTTCGAGCTTATCAGGTTGAAGCTTTTTCACATAAGCATCGCAGCCCCAAACTTTAAGAAACGACAACTTTGGTTTCTTGCCAAACCATAGTTCATAAGGCGTCGTCTCAACAGATTTTGATGGGGTCCTATTTAACGTGAATGCAGCCGTCTCTAAAGCATAACCTCAAACGATAGCGGTAAATCAAGAAGAGACATCATAGATCGCACCATATCAAGTAAACTACGATTACGACGTTTGGACACACCATTACGCTGTGGTGTTCCGGGTGGTGTGAGTTGCGAAACTATTCCGCATTGTTTCAAATGTAGACCAAACTCGTAACTCAAATATTCTCCTCCACGATCAGATCGTAGAAACTTTATTTTCTTGTTACGATGATTTTCAACTTCACTCTGAAATTCTTTGAACTTTTCAAAAGTTTCAGACTTATGTTTCATTAAGTAGATATACCCATATCTGCTTAAATCATCTGTGAACGTGAGAAAATAACGATATCCGCCTCGAGCCTCAACATTCATCGGACCACATACATCTGTATGTATGATTTCCAACAAATTTGTTGTTCTCTCCATAGTTCCGGAGAACGGCGTTTTAGTCATCTTGCCCATGAGGCCGCGGTTACTTAAGTACCAAGTGATTCATAATCAAGTGGTTCCGTAAGTCCATCAAGATGGAGTTTCTTCATGCGCTTTACAATCGATATGACCTAAACAGCGGTACACAAATAAATTGCACTATCATTATCAACTCTCTGCATATTTTGGCTTTAACATTATGAATATGTGTATCACTACTATCGAGATTCAATAAAAATAGTCCACTCTTCAAGGGTGCATGACCATAAAACATATTACTCATATAAATAGAACAACCATTATTCTCTGATTTAAATGAATAACCATCTCGCATCAAACAAGATCCAGATATAATGTTCATGCTCAACGCGGCACCAAATAACAATTATTTAGGTCTAATACTAATCCCGAAGGTAGATGTAGAGGTAGCGTACAACCGCGATCACATCGACTTTGGAACCATTTCCCACGCCGCATTGTCACCTCGTCCTTAGCCAATCTTCGCTAATCTCGCCCCTGTTTGAGTTGCAAATATTAGCAATGTAACCAAAAGATTAAATACCCAAAAGCTACTACGAGCATTAGTAAGGTACATGATCAATAACATGTATATCACATATACCTTTGTTCACCTTGCCATCCTTCTTATCCGCCAAATACTTGGGGCAGTTCCGCTTCCGAGGACCAACCGCTTTGCGATAGAAGCGCCAGCTTTTAGGCTTAGGTCCAGACTTGGGTTTCTTCTCCGAGCAAAGAATTTGCTTCTTTGTTCTTATTGAAGTTCCCTTCTTCTTCCCTTTGCCCTTTTTCTTGAAACTAGTGGTCTTGTTGACCATCAACACTTGATGCTCTTTCTTGATTTCTACTTCCGCAGCCTTTAGCATTGCGAAGAGCTCGGGAATTGCCTTATCCATCCCTTGCATGTTATAGTTCATCACGAAGCTCTTGTAGCTTGGTGGCACTGATTGGAGAATTCTGTCAATGACGCTATCATCCTAAGATTAACTCCCGGTTGAATCAAGTGATTATTATACCTAGACATTTTGAGTATATGCTCACCGATGTAACTATTCTCCTCCTCTTGCAATTTGTAGAACTTATTGGAGACTTCATATCTCTCAATCCGGCATTTGCTTGAAATATTAACTTCAACTCTGGAACATCTCATATGCTCCATGACGTTCAAAAGCGTCGTTGAAGTCCCGGTTCTAAGCCGTAAAGCATGGCAATAATCGAACTATCGAGTAGTCATCGACTTTTGCTCGCCAGACGCTCATAACATCTCGTGTTGCTCTCGCAAAGAAGGGCAGTTCGCACCCAAATGCTGCTTCCAGACATAATTCTTCTATGCAGCAATGAGGATAATCCTCAAATTACGGACCCGGTCAGGTGTAATTGCTACCATCATCTTTCAACTTTGCTTTCTCAAGGAACGCATTAAAATTCAACGGAACAACAAAGACGGGCCATCTATCTACAATCAACATAGACAAGCAAGACACTATCGTGTACTAAGTTCATGATAAATTTAAGTTCAATTAATCATATTACTTAAGAACTCCCACTTAGAAAGACATCCTCACTACAAAAAATACACTTACGTGATGATACGTGTTTGTCATAGTAGGTCGCGTTTTTGTCATGCATGTACATCCATGACAAATTTATGATGTAATCAAGATAGTCATACCGTCGTCATAGAAGTGTTCCATGACATTACCAAAATTATCATCACGGAAGTGTCCACTTCCATGATGATAAATCACGCCACACGTAAGTGCTTTCGTCAAGGGTGACCGACACGTGGCATCCACCGTAACGGAACGCCGTTAAGCTATCGGGTCGGATTTTGGATCCGATAACCCGTTAATGTACCACGACCAATACCGATTTTCCACGTGTAAAATTCTCATTGGTGGCGGATCCACGTGTCGACTCCGCGTTGCTACGGTGTCACTCATCCAACGGTCGAGATGGGCCTATGATATGTTGACACGTGGACCAGCCCAAAAGTGGCCTACAAAGTTTAAATGGGTCGGCCCAACCGAAGGCCCATAAGATTTAGAAGGACCATAATGGGCGGCCCAAATAAAGGCCCACAAAATTTAGCGGACCATAATGGGTCAAGCCCGACTAAAGGCCCACAAGATTTTGCGGACCACAATGGGCTGGCCCAGCTAAAGGCCCACAAGATTCTGCAGACCATAATGGGTCGGCCCACTAAAAGGCCCAACATTCTCTATCAAATCGGCCCGTCAACTACCTGGTCTAAACTTGTCATCAATGCGGCCCATGGTCACTTCGCCCATTAATCGCTCATAAGTAATTGGGCGAATTATGGCTCAGTGTATTTCCTACCGTTAAAGGTCCGGCTTCATTTGGGGCCCATTTACAGTGCCATCAAAACTTTCGCCCATAAACGACCGTGAAGGATTTGGGTCATATTCGGCCATGTCTATCATTTGGCCTGTTAGAGGCCCACTAAAGATTTGGGCCACTTTCGGCCTGTTGTCATTTTCGGCTTGTTAACGCCGGACGTAAACCATGGGCCATATGTGGCCCAACGTCATATCGGGCCCATTAACGGCCCATATAAAAATGACGATAATCTAGCCCGACCGAAGTTTCGGCCTGTTAAAGACCTGCAGTATTAGGTCGGCGCATTTACTACCGTCCAATTTCGCCTCACAAATATCCGCATCATAAATGGGCCACCATTTCGCCTGCTAAGTCCAAAGGGTTATTTGGCACAATCAGGCCCAATCTCACTTTCGGTCTATTAAAGGCCCATGTTTTTATGGGCTCGAGATATTTACACCAGAAGCGGCCTATTTTTACCGAGGGCCCAAATTATGTTTAGGCTCATAAAGGCCCACTATGGGCACAGCCTACCGTAAAAATTTGAAAGCTTATGCTAATTTAAGCCCAGATATTTTTAGTGGGCTACATGCCAATTTCGTCAGAATCGCTTTTAGCCCAATTGGAATGGGCCCGACGAATGTTGGCATGTTGGGCTCCTACAAGCTTTCGGCCGAATACATTACTAAGATAAACCTACAAGATACAAAAAATAGCGTCAGAATTACTGCAGCCTGTGGCGGCATCATAAATGTTGTATCACAACAAAATAAATTCCAATCATACAACAAAAGGCCTGTTGGCATAAAGTTTATAGTCCTTCCGATAAAAGCACCATCGGTGTATAGAAGCACAGATCATTTGACCTGAAAAGTGCTAATGTTTCAGTCAGAATCTGATGGAGCAAAGACGATCTCCACCTTTTTTCCGCCATTGCTCTTCAACAATGAAGTTAATGTCCGATAGTCTAGTTTCAAAACCATTCATATCTTGACGACATTTCTCAACCACTATTCTTGTTTCCGAAACAACGCCCATTAGGGATTGGACTTGTGTCCGGAGCATGAATATATCACTGTCTCTAGCGTGAAGATTTTGTTCAAGAGGCGATTTGGACGAGGTTACCTTGACAACCAACCCAGAATTACGCAGAAGGTGCTTTTTACATCGTTAGTGGAGACATACCGACGATCGCGGCAAGAGGTGACATTGTGCCCGTAGTAGCCTCGTCACCTTCGTGTGGTTGTGGCTGTTCAATCATTTCTTCCATAGCTTCCTGAAAGTTTGAACTTGTAGATTAGTGTACCGGATAAGTTACTACTGAGATAAAAACAAACAAAGTAGGTTAAACGTTTATACATAACTTATTTTGGTGAACTACTGTAATACATTAGCATGTATTGTAGTGCCAACTACATAATAAAATCACTTTCGTAACATATGTCCATGTAGCATGCCTACTGTATTGTCTATTTCCTCACATTCATTGTCATCTAAGGATAAAGAGACATGGTTTAAAGTAGGATAAACATAGTATGACATCATTCATATCATGGGCAAACAGATATAAAACAAACAAAGCTATTTTATCATTAAAAGTGCGCGTGAACATAACAACTAGATTACAGATCAAGACCAAAAGAATATCCTTCATCTCTTTTAAACCATGTAAGGTGAAATGATACGTTAAGACAATTTTGTATAAAAGTGAACAGAGTAATCGACATTGGCTGCAAACCAAGTAGTTAAATGAACACATCACAGTACTCAATCATTTCAAAGGCGGGAGGAGTAAAGACTTACAACAATGGCTTGAACTGGTGTGCTCATGCCCTTCATTTTGGCTGGTGTGGCAATCCTTGAAGATTTGCACCTGCATTCGCCTGTGTTCTTTTTGGTCTGCACGGGCTTTCCTCTCAGATTTGGAACAAGTCAATATAGATACGATAATATGGCACAAAAAAGAAGGAAGTAGCAGCTACTTACAAAAGCCTCGCAGCAGTGCAATATAGCTACGAGATCACATTGTCTGCATTGGAATTTCACTTTAGAAAGGTTGGTTTTGTTCTTCAAACAATTAGCCTAGAAGAAGATACACTTGTAAGGCACATACATAAATACAAGTTCAATATGTGGTCCGATCAAATACATATAGCCTACCCGATACTTTGGATCGCATCAGTTGTTTAACGAGGGCTGTCCAGCCTTCATCTCGTAATATATTCCACTTTGGAGATGTTTGGGCGATTTCATTGTTAGCCTTGCCTTCAAAGTGAGATTTTCTAAGGTGGTACCGACATCGTCAGCAGATCGAAAAACGTGAGTGCATGCTTGTTTAGTTGCATCATCTTTCGGATCCAACTTGAACCTCATCTGTTGAAAAAGAATGTGAGTCTTATTAGGAGGAAGCTAGAAAGTATGGGGATGAGCAAGACAATATTACTAATTGGCGATGAATAACATTACTTACGGATAAATGGTCAAGGAAGGTGTTAAACTAGCTATTGTCTTTCTCATTCCTCAGATCGATCCACGTTGGGAGGATACGCCAAGATGACACCTAATGGCAAAGGCTGCCTCTCGATACTAATTTGGTGACTCAGTAGCATCACATGGCCTTTTTAAACCTGCCTCAAAATGGATCTCCATTCTTCCTCCTTTGATTTTGTTAATCTGCAAGCATTATCCTCGATGTCTGCTTTCGCGCCTGGTGCTAGTTCAACAACGAATATGCAAAGTGTTAGTGTACATCAAACTGAGAGTACATATAAAGGAGCATGCAATCGCAACTTGACTCGGTCAGTACCGCCTTGTTGTTGATGCTCATGAGGTTCATCTGATCTTGCCAAGTCCTGTTGTGTCAAGAAGGTGCTTCGGAAGTAGTGTTAGGTGTGAAGGCAGCTTGGGAACCGCCAGCCCGAGCAAACGAACGAGTAACTGGTTGAGATGTCGTACGCTTGAAGCGGATCTTTGCAGCTGGTGGAGCAGGTAATCGTGTTTGTAGATTTAGCCGGTGGACTTGGACCTTCTATCGCACTATAAGTACCAGCAGAATCTCGACGCGTAACCTTTTCCGCTTTCACCCGACGAGTAATCGCACTCCCTACTATATTATTTTCCTTGCTCTTTTTGACTTTGCCATGTCAAGTCTGTACCCACAACACAAAAGAATAAAATCACTCTTCGTAACTCATTGATGCATGATACGCATAAGCAATACTTTGATGTAAGACAACCGTATGAGGATGGAATATGTAAGAAAAACAGGACGGCATGACATATTCACAAACGATGTGCAAACTAAGGTATGATTTTCAAGAAAATAGAAGTAATGCAAGCTAGACACCATATGAAAGATGCAACCAATATTACTCTGCCAAGTTAAAAGTGTCTTGTCATAAGTGGCAATTCGAAAAATTAGAAGCAGTACAACATAGAAATCAATGCAAGATGCAACCACTATCAAACTGATAATACATAAGATTGTCGAGTGCTATGTAGATGATCTCGTTCCTGCTAAAGCAGTTGGCAATGACTCATTGGAAACTTCTATTGGATCTGGGAGAAGAAGAAATCCAATCAATGGGTAGCACGCAGTTGTCCAACCTGGGTTTTTAGATAGTGGTTGATTGCCCTGGATTCGTAACTACTACCCTCGCCCCCAACATCTTTTATTACGATTCGCCTTCTCGCGAACCACGGAGCGCCAATACCGTAAGAGCAAAGCTCATTTTCAAAACAGGTCAAGCGACATTAAAAAGGGCTGGCCCTAAAAGGACGCCATGTTAAAAGCGTCCAATCATGAGTTACCGATGCGGAATACACAACAGCGGTACTTTGATGTAAGAACATGGTATGATAGATAGATGCAAAGGTATTCTAGACACGTAAAGCCATGTCATATGCACATGTATAACGTATAAACTCAAGCGGGTGCAATTTAATCAAAATAGAAGAAATACGGGCTAGACAACATATGCAACATGAAACCAATTATCACATCACAACTTAGAGCAAGCACTCACGATGGTGGAGTGCGGAGATGAACTCACCATGTAGACTTGGGACTTCAACTTCATTAGCAGTAGCAGTGGCAACTCTAGAGAGTCTCTGTTTATGCGTCAAAAGTGAGTACCACCAACATCCCCTAACTTACTCTTTTCCTTCCTATTTTCTCGATATTGCCTTATGAAGTCAAAACCACAAGAAGATGAATAAAATTAGCTCTTGCATAACCGGGTTGATGCATGATACGTATTTAACACCGCTTTGATGTAAGGCAAGCGCAGGGATAGGAGGATGGAATATATACAAAAAAAGATGTTGTTTCATATTCACACGTCATTTATAGGAGGATGGAATATGTATGAAAAAACAGTAAGCGGAAGGCATTTCAACAAAATTAGAAGAAATGAAAGCTAGGCACCATATGAACATGCAACCAATATCTCTCTATCAGGTAAAAAGTGTCTCGTTGTAAGTGCCATTTCAAGAAATTAGAAGCAGTACAAGCTAGAAGACAATGCAAGACGCAACCTACATCACAGTCCCAAGTTAAATGTGTCTTATGGGTAAGTGATCGCTATGCAGTATAAGTTGTAAGCTACGCAGATGCAATTCTACATAATCGTAAGCAATACAAACTAGAAATCATACGGAAAACACAACCACGATTATAACGGTTCCAAGTAAGAGCAAGCACCTGTGATGGTGGAGTAGGGGAGATGTGCTCATCATGTACACGTATGTTCTAGAAAGCGAGGAACACGTGTCATATTCACAGTGCATTATGTGTAAAGTAAGCAGATGCAATTCAAGTTAGAAGCAATACAAGCTCGACATCATACGCAACATACAACCACATATAATAGTGTCAAGTTAGAGCAAGCACCTGCGATGGTGGAGTAGGGGAGATGTGCTCATCATCTACACAGCTACGTTGGTATCCGACCTTGTGTTGTCTTGCGAATCTTGTTGGGAGGATGGCGGAGTAGAATCTGTAGAGACCCCTGCTTGAGTTGCTCAAGGACCACCATCATCCACACGACTAATTTCCTTCAGCTGTAATGATTTTGCATTGTGAAGTCAAACCAATAAGAAAAAGGAATAAAATTCGCTTCTTCGTAACTCATTCATGCATGATCTTGTGAACACTACTCGGATGAAAGGCAAACACATGATGCGAGGATGGAATATGTATGAAAAACAGGATGGTGTGACATATTCACACCTATGATGTGGTAATTAACTAAGGTAAGGCATTTCAACAAATTAGAAGCAATCGCAAGCTAGACACCATATGAAAGATGCAACCAATATCACTCGCCAAGTTCAAATCTGTATGCGTTTCAACAAATTAGAAGCAAGATATGCTAGAACTCATATGCAAGACACAACCAATATCACAAGTGGTGACTTAAAGGTGCCTTATCATAAGTGGACTGATCGGGATATGCAAGAATAGTAGTCCGATGTAGAAACAGAACACATGTCATATTCACGGGCATTATGTGTAAAGTAAGCGGATGCAATTCAACAAAGTTAGAAGCAATACAAGCTAGACATCATACACAACATGCAACCACATATAATAGTGCCAAGTTAGAGCAAGCACTGTGATGGTGGAGTAGGGGAGATGTGCTCATCATCTACACAAATTACGTTGGACCGGACCTTGTGTTGTCTTGCGAATCTTGTTGGGAGGATGGCGGAGTAGAATCAGAGAGACCCCTGTTTGAGTTGTTCAAGGACCACCATCATCCACTGCCGACTAATTTCCTTCAGTTGTAATGATTTTGCATTGTGAAGTCAAACCGATAAGAAAAAGGAATAAAATTCGCTTCTTGAACTCATTCATGCATGATATCTTGTGAACACTACTTTCGGATGAAAGGCAAACACATGATGCGAGGATGGAATATGTATGAAAAAATGGATGGTGTGACATATTCACACCTATGATGTGGTAACTAAGGTATAGCATTTCAACAAATTAGAAGCACTGCAAGCTAGACACCATATGAAAGATGCAACCAATATCACTCTGCCAAGTTCAAACTGTATGGCGTTTCAACAAATTAGAAGCAGTATATGCTAGAAATCATATGCAAGACACAACCAATATCACAGTGGTGACTTAAAGGTGCCTTATCATAAGTGACTGATGCGGGATATGCAAGAATAGTAGTCCGATGTAGAAACAGAACACATGTCATATTCACGGGCATTATGTGTAAAGTAAGCGGTGATGCAATTCAACAAAGTTAGAAGCAATACAAGCTAGACATCATATACAACATGCTACCACATATAATTGTGCATAGTTAGAGCAAGTTCCTGTGATGGTGGTTTAGGGTAGTTGTGCTCATCATCTATAGAGCTACGTTGACTGTCTAGCCTTGCGTTGTGTTGCGAATCTTGTTGGGAGGATGGCGGAGTAGAATCAGAGAGAACCTCCGCTTTAGTTGCTCTAAGGACCACCATCATCCAATGCCTTGCCAATTTCCTTCAAGCTTTATTGATTTTGCATTGTGAGGTCATACCGACAAGAAAAAAGGAATATCATTCGCTCTTCGTAACTCATTCATGCATGATAATGATTTAACACTACTCGGATGAAAGGCAAACACATGATGCGAGGATGGAATATGTATGAAAACAGGATGGTGTGACATATTCACACCTATGATGTGGTAACTAAGCGAAGGCATTTCAACAAATTAGAAGCACCTGCAAGCTAGACACCATATGAAAGATGGAACCAATATCACTCGCCAAGTTCAAACTGTATGGTGTTTCAACAAATTAGAAGCGGTATATGCTAGAAATCATATGCAAGACACAACCAATATCACAAGCAGTGACTTAAAGGTGCCTTATCATAAGTGACTGATGCGGGATATGCAAGAATAGTAGTCTGATGTAGAAACAGGAACACATGTCATATTCACAGCATTATGTGTAAAGTAAGGATGCAATTCAACAAAGTTAGAAGCAATACAAGCTAGACATCATATACAACATGCAACCACATATAATAGTGCCAAGTTAGAGCAAGCACCTGTGATGGTGGAGTAGGGGAGATGTGCTCATCATCTACAGAGCTACGTTGACTGTCTAGCCTTGCGTTGTCTTGCGAATCTTGTTGGGAGGATGGCGGAGTAGAATCAGAGAGAGAACCTCCGTTTTAGTTGCTCTAAGGACCACCATCATCCAATGCCTTGCCAATTTCCTTCAGCTTTATTGATTTTGCATTGTGAGGTCATACCGACAAGAAAAGGAATATCGCTCGCTCTTCGTAACTCATTCATGCATGATAACGATTTAACACTACTCTCGATGAAAGGCAAAGTCATGATACGAGGATGGAATATGTACGAAAAAATGGACGGCTTGACATATTCACACCTATGATGTGGTAACTAAGCGTAAGGCACTTCAACAAATTAGAAACACCGCAAGACACCATATGGAAGGTCCAATCAATATCACTCGCCAAGTTAAAACTGTCTCGTCATAGGTGGCGTTCATCAAACTAGAAGCAATACATTCTAGAAATCATATTCAAGACGCAAACCAATATCACATCGCCAACTTAAAGGTGTCCCATCATAAGTGATTGATGCAGGATACACAAGAAGAGTAGTTTCATGTAAGAACATGGTGTGATAGATGATATAGTATGTACCAAAAACAGAAAGCGTGTCATATTCACATGTATCATGTGTAAGCTAAGCAGATGCGCTTACACTAATTAGGAGCAATACGAAGCTAGACACCATATGCAACATGCAACCAGATATCACACTGCCAAGTTAGAGCAAGCACCTTGGATGGTGGAGTAGGGGAGCGGAGACTTGGACCATGTAATGCACTATCAAGTACAAGGGAGAATCGCACAGATGTCTGCTTACGTTGTCAGCAGAGGACCACCATCATCGCCTTTCCTTATTTCTTTTTCCTTCCTCTTTCTTGATTTTGCCTTGTCAAGTCAAACCCACAAGAAAAGGAATAAAATTTGCTCTTCAAGACTTATTGATGCATGATAATCGACGAACACTACTTTCATGTAAGGCAGCCGCATGATAGGAGGATGGAATATGTATGAAAAAAGCAGGACGGCGTGACATATTGACATGTATGATGTATAAAGTGTAAACTAAGCACAAGGTGCTTGAACTTGTTAGAATCGATGCAAGCTAGAAACCATATGAAAGATGAAACCAATATCACTTTGCTAAATTAAAAGGGTGCCCTAAATAAAATGTATTTGACCAAATTAGAAGCAATGCATGGCAACATGCTAGAAATAATATGCAATATGCAACGAATAAAGGTGACTCATCGTAAGTGATTGATGCAGGATACAAAAGAGAGGTAGCTTCATGTAAGAACAAGGTTAACACATAGATGTAGTGTGTACCAAAAATAGGAAGGCATGTCATATTCACAGGTATAGTGTGTAAAGTAAGCAGATGCAAGTTACCCTAATTAGAAGCATTACAAGCTAGACATTGTATGCAACATGCAACCACATATCACACTGCAAAGTTGGAGCAAGCACTTGTGATGGTGGTGTAGGGAAGTGTTGTCTTCGTGCACAAGAGCAACGCTCAATATCTTCATTTAGGCTTGCTTTGTTTCTTGAGAATCATGTGGAGAGGATGAAATTGCATTCTTTATAAGAGTATTGCATCTCATATTAACTCACGCCAGCGGATCGTCTCATCATAAGTTTATAGACGCAGGATACACAAGAACAGTAGTTTGATGTAAGAACATGGTGTGATAGGCAGATGTAGTATGTACCAAAAATAGGAAGGTGTGTCATATTCACATGTATAATGTGTAAGCTAAGGAGATGCAATTTAACAAATTAGGAGCATTGATGAGGGATACACAAGAAAAGTAGTTTGATGTAAGAACATGGTTAATAGAAAGACGTAGTATGTACCAAAAACAGGAAGGCATGTCATATTCACAGTATAATGTGTTAACTAAGCGGATGCAATTTACCCTAATTAGAAGCATTACAAGGTAGACAACCATATGCAACATGCAACCACATATCACATCGCCAAGTAAGAGCAAGCACCTGCAATGGTGGTGTGGGGAATTACGGTGATCAACTAGAGAGCTACGTTGACTATCTTCATTTAGCCTTGTTGTTTCTTGAGAATCATGTGGGGAGGATGACACCGCACTCTTTTAAACGAGTAGGGCGTCTCACAAGAACTCCACCCGGGTGATCTGCCTCATCATAAGTGATTGACGAGGGATACAAAAGAGCATTAGTTTGATGTACTAACATGGTTAATAGACATATGTAGTATGTATCAAAAAGCAGAAGGCATGTCATTATCAAAGGTATAATGTGTAAAGTAAGCGGATGCAATTTAACCAAATTGGAAGCAATACAAGCTAGACAACCATATGCAACATGCAACCACATTTGACAGGCGGTTAAAAGCAAGCACCACAGGATGGTTGTGTGTGGCAATTGAGATCATCAACTGCAGAGCTACGCCATCGCCTCCAACTCACGACACCGCACCCATTAGAGCCGAAACGCTTAGTGCTTATCTTCGAATTACACTGGAGCGACTTTTGTCTTTTCTTTTTTGCATTCATCAACACTGCGTTAGAGTCTGAAATACACATGCATAAAAAACAATATTGTGAGTATGGGTGAAGTGTGTGCACAATTAGTACAGTGTAAAGGTAGCAGATAGCAGGTCGGTGATAAATAAATGACGGGAGACATATGATAGCTCTACAACATGCATGGCACACTCAATTACTACAGGATTCTATGAAAATAACAATGAAAAGCAAATAGGTCAAGACATCTTTTTCTCGCACCGTCTGATGTACAAAGAACGGGCAGATCGCCTTCATCTACCTCCAAATGCCGTCGTTGACGATCTTCCTCGAAACGCCAACGACCATCGGCCCAAGATTCCTCCCTCGCTCGCCCCTCCTCGACCTCATCAGACCGATGTGCTTGGCACCCCTTCGGGGCCATCCATTCAAGCCCCACGACCTCCAAATCGGGCGCGCAGCCCTCCTGCGCCCCACACCCCTATGATAGACACCCATGCGCCGCTTCCCCGAGTAACAAAGTGACTAGGTGCTCCAGCCGCTAAGCGGTGCTGCTTCTTTTAATTGCGGTTTGACTGACCACGAATTGAAATCGGCGGCTACTGACCTCTAGCAAAGGTGAAATAGTAAAAGGAAGGAAACCTTGTGCATTTAGTATCACGAACAAGATGCGATGAAAGCGCTCAACTAGTTTCTTTCGTGGGATGAATACGGTGTGGCGAGACGTAAGATTTGCACGAATAAGGGAAGAGGAGTACCTCTTTCACGGCGATGATATATGTCCTCCTTACTTTTCCGACGATCTTGTTGTTCGCCGGAAACCGTGGTTGTGGAGGACGGCGCAGCCTTGGACGAACCCATGGCCAAGTTGTGGAGTGGTGCGGTGGCCGCCTGTCGGTGGCGGGAAGCAGATCCGAGGCGGCGAACGCCAGAAGCGGGAACAGCTCCGGCGCGGTGGAGGGTTGCGGCGAGGAGCTTCAGCAGTGAGGCGCAGGACGGGCGTGGTCGGAGTGGTTACGTACGGCGCCGCGTCGACGCCGGCGTCGTGGAGGCAGCTCGCCTCGCTTCAGCCGCTAAGTCCTTGAGGGCGCGGCTATGTTGCGGTTGCGGTTGTGTTGGACGACGGCGCCGGGTACTGCCCAGCGTGATGGAGGAGGGCGGCGGTGGATTGGCCGCTATGGGGTGGAGGACGGAGGAGGCTGGGGTTTCATGGCCGGTGGAGAGGGCGCTTTTTGCGCCCGCAGGAGTATGAATGGGGAAACGGAGGAGGCGGCGAACTAAGGGGAACAATGTTTCGTTTGAGACGCTGCTTGTTTGAAATTTGGGGAAAGTTACAAACTTTGCCCCCATCTAAAATTTCGGACATATTGCGGCTTGGGGTAGGACACCATGTCGTGTACCAAATGTGGGCGGGATAGATTTCGCCGAGCGCAGGTGTTTAGGGCGCCAACGGCGTATGAATGCTTCTCGAGGCGGTTGAGACTGGCGTCTTGGTGAAGTTACAAACCTACCCCGGTTTAGACCTTTGGACATCGGGCCGATAGGCTACAAGGGCCAGAGTCAGGACAGTAATTTCCTACCACCAAAACATTAGTCTCGCGCGGTTTTAGGTGACTAGAGGCCTATTTGGCGCTTCATTCAATATTTGGGAGCAGAAGCATAAACGTTTTCGGTTCTCTTGAATTGAACTTTCAGGATTTGTCAAACTTCACAAATCTTTACTCTTGAAAATCCTAAAGCTACGATTATTTTGGAATGGAGGGGGCACATTTTAATATACATTGTACACGCAGTATATATTAAAAAATATGCAACTTACCTCAGTTCATGCATGGTTCCGTATAATCTCCTTGGTTGCAAAAAAAGTTAGATATGCGTATGAATATATATAGCATGTTCAAACTCACAACAAAGATTGATGCCCCCTTTTACATCTGAATTACAAATGCCATTATCTCGGTTCAAATAGATGAATGCACTTCCTATGAATTGAATCTTCAAACCCCTTTATGTTGAATTCGACATGTATTTTATTTCGTAGCTAGCAATTTGGAATGTATCCATGCAAGTGACAAATGTATAAAGTGCTTCACACTAACAAAATGGAGTGCACTAATTAATGTTTATATATGAGTTGCAAAAGTATCCATTGCCTGTATTTCAAACCGCTCTCACTCTATGGATCGATAATATGAAATAAACACATGCACATGCTAGAATTCAATAGAGTATGGGTGTCCGATAGACCGGTTTTCGTCCATACGCAATTTTGCAAAATTCATGATCTCATCCAAAAATAATAATGCAATTTATATTTTAATTTAATGCGTAGAACCGCCTTTTACACGTAGATGCACTATGCCTCGCCCCGTTCTCACAAACGCTATATATCTCTCTATCTAACGCATAAGTGCACACACTTTATATGCATTGGCATTTCTCTTTCACACATGCTCACAATCTCTATCAGGGTGTCGGGGTGTCTCACGCACATGCTCTCTCTGTTTCTCTCTCTCTCTCTCTTTCTGACTACTATGTACCACTCTTTTCACTAATCTCAGTTGGAAAACACTATTTCTCTCACATGCATATATACACATGCACGGTCTCTACTAGCCCTCTATATGCACATATATGTGCTTATGTGTCTCCCGCAGATGCACATTATCTTTTAGGCCTCTCTCTCGCACATTGCCCCCCTACACACCTCTCTAATAGTAGTTGGCGAGATATGATTTCATCATATCATTCGGTAGGATATCACCGGCTGTTAGGCTGGATGGTAATCTGAGGCAAAGTTTTACCCTAGTTCGGATCGGACCCTTGCGGTTGAAGAAAGAGCCTACTCCCGGTGCTGTATATTATCGATAGGTGTGTACAAAGTACACGTGAATACCATGCATTGTGTGTGTGTGAATACTATCGACGAACTAGCCCCCCAGCTTGTATAACATACTTAGGGCCTAGGGTTACAAATCATATATAGTCGGCTTATCACTAGTGGGGATAGAGTCCTCCGCGACTCTTCGTGTTGTACGCCAGTCCTCCACATGGGTCTCCGTATAACACGTCTCTGTCCAACCTATATGTGGCGCAGGATGGAACCGACCCATGAGTCTTCATGTTGGCCCACCACAACTAGAAATGATGTGCCCACCACACCACACACGCAATCGGCCACTAAGAAAATAAGCATATACAATAGTACAAGCGGTATCTAGCTCACGATACGTCTCCATATTTTGTTGATGACAGCGATGGACTTTGCATTTGATGCGTGCTCAGATTTTGTTGATTTACACTTACGGTCATTGTATTTTTAAGCGAAAGCACGATATGGTCACCGGACTTCAGAATAAGCTCATCACGGTCACCACATACATTTTGTCGTGCTAACCAACATGTGGTTGGATGGTTAGAGGACAAAGGTTTCTTGAGCCCACCAAGGTTAAAGTCCTGGTGCTCGATTTATCTTGTGTTAATTTCAGTATTTTCCGGCGATGTACGTTCGGTGGGAGGAGACGTTCCACTCGACTATGAGGCACCTATGGTGACTTCGTAAAATCTCAAGATCATGTAGATGAAAAAGTCACGACCGACGTAGTCTCACCCAAGACGCATATTACGCACGCGACGCGCAAGACATGCACGCATGTAGGCGTGCAACACTAACACGCATACATAACATACACACGCACGCATGCCGGGCGTGCAACACCGACACGCATACACATGCACTTCACGAACACACGCAACGACGCACGCATCTACGCGCAACACCGAAATGCACCCTGCACGCACACAACACTCGACGCCTGCATGCACACAGACACGACGCGCAAGACACACGCCAACCTATAATGCATGCACCCTTTGTTAAGGACATGGATTGTTACGGTATTAATCAATCTTATCTCGTGATAAGTAGAACATTGATGTTTGCATTCGGCCTTTTATGCGTGAATCACAACGTGTCGAACGGGATATCAACATAGTAGGCTTAACTACATGAAAAAGATGACGCCACACTCAATGAACAATCATTGGTTTATGAAATGCCCGCTTCGACGCTCGCCCACCAAAGGTTCCTCTGCGGCGTTACTGCGTTGGGTCACTGACATGCAGGCCATGCACCCAAAGAGCCCACACGTCAGTGGAAGAACGGCGCGGTTTCCTAGATCAGAGTCGAGGGCGCCACTCGTGGCACACCCGGCTGAACACGCCTTAGAGGCAAGGCTCTATACACTGGAGTACTTTTGATGTGTCCCGTCAACTCGCAGAACAAGGAGAAACTTGCTTAGTACGCCGTCTCCCCCGCCCACGGGCGCGGTGGCTCGCAGGATGAGGTGAATCTTACTACTACTATCGCCTTTACGCCTCCTCGCCCACGCGACGTGGCTCTCGCAAAGACGAGGAGAAAATTTTACTACTCCCTCCGCTTACTCCTCGTCCCTACTACGTACTTTGGTTAGTACTCCCTCTATTTACTTATACAAGGCCACTATAAAAATACATTTTGCATCTATACAAGGCCACAAATAGTAATCAAGACAAAAGTTACTACTCCCTCCTTTCCAGCTTTATGGCTCAATTTCAAAATCTCTCCAACCAAGGTAGACGGTGAGTGGTCGAATTAATTTCGTAGTTTGCACAAGACGCTGCTTTTCTCAAGAAGTTATGTTTACCGAGGCATTAATTAGAACGAATGCATGAATGACCACTAAATTTCCATGAACTTGTACATGCATTGGTTAGTTTCCTCTTGACACTTTGCTTAAGGCCGGTGATCTAACGCACCTCGAAATCCAACATGTAATGGTACTACTACTAGTATAGTAGAATTGAGACTTATCGATGAAAAGCGAATGTTTGTTAGATGAGCCCTCAGAACCCTAGTGTGGGTACGCATCTGTAAAAACAGATTTTTTCAAAACTAAGTCAGCTCCCTTTCATGAATTCTGTAGTATACTCCTCCACGACGCCCCTTTCATGAATTTTGTACTTCCCTGTCACGACATGTGGGACATATAGCAACCGGGTCGACGTGTCAAGCACCAAATAACAAAGTGCAGAACAGCGGGGACGCACCCCACTCGTGCACCGCCCAAAGAGTAGTAATGAGCAATGAGATGTCAAATCACAATGCCGCACCTTCCCGTATGACGAAGCAACCATTATTTCACACTTCGTTCGACATCATCTCAAACCACATACTAGTATTGCTTCGCCTCAAGAGGGACACGCGCATCGCCTTGGTACATCATGACCACGTGGGACCGCATGATGTGCCATGCTCCCCGCCGATTGCTCGGTAAAATCACCTCATTTTTACTATACTTCCTCAGACGGTTTACTACATGGCATGCACGCTGCTCTAGGTTGAGAATTTAATCATATATATATATGTGATGAACAGACGCTAGCCTTTTAAAAATGTATATTTTTGTACAGTAGTACTCCACTATCGATGGATTGCGCCATGGAGCAAAATTGAAATTTTAAAAAAGGTGGTACATATAGAGAGCGCCACGCCAAATTATGCATATAGTACTATTAAAAAGCTAGTACGTGCTTAATTGGGGTGCTAAATTCTATTAAAGAAATACTAGTGCTAGTATGTACGCATCTTGAAGAGTTAAAGTAACGAGAAGAAACATAACATAGTTCTCACTGGGGCTCAAAGACAACACACCCTCAAATTAAACTAAGCACACCGAAATTAAACTATGCAACTAATCCGTAGACACCTTTGCATTAGAAGTTTAGGAACCACCATGAGCAACGACATCGCCACCTTACCGGAGTCCTCGTCCCACGTCCTCGACTTCGTCCTTGTCCCTCTTCCTCTTGGCCGATACTTCTTTGCTTGAACCTCCAACTTGGCTGTTGCTCTTCATCCAACCCTTGTAGATATTGAAACAAAGGTAGCCATCCATTGCAGCGTACTGGATGTGGTCTATATCTAGTACATTCCGCTGCCATGCGTGACAATGAAACGTGTATGGAGGTTTCTCCAGTTTACCATACGAAGGATGAACCATGGTTCTCGCCAGGTCGCGTGAAGGTCGACGAGAGGGCACCACCGATTCTTACGGAGGTCAAGGGGTTGCCTACAACGAGGCCTATCCGATGCGAGACTTCTTTGTCGTTCTTAAAGTCTACAAAGAGCGAATTTGACTGCTTTGTCCTCGAGGAAGTTCTTAAAATCCACGGCACTCAACGCCGGCATGGCATATGTGGTAGACCAAGCGAACATTATGCACGCAGACACGGATCACGACGGGCTTCTTCCTCTCTTTCGCCCTTTAGATCCTTCTCTCGCCCCACGGCGTGGTGTACTCAACATCTAGCCCAGCGACCACTCATCATGTGAGTTTTCGAACATGCGTCTGAAGCGAGAAAGGCATCCTTTCAGCGTCGCGGAAGTATGGGTGTAGATGACGTCGAACTCATCGCCGGTGATGGTTCTAACCTTGTACTCACCGCCGATCGGGGAGATTTGGGACGCCATGGATTTGGGAGGAGGCTTAGGATTAGTGGAACTGCCGTAATGTGAATGGACGGACGACTAGGAGCAAAACCGTCAGAGTATTAAAGGACGTGCGGGGGACGAGGAGGAGCGAACTGCCAAGTCAGGCGAACGGCAAGGTAGTGGTTTATTTCTTCCCATGATACGGGCTTCCGAGAGCCCTTGGATCTGAGATCGAACAGTTGCATGGCGTGATTCTAGACCTATGGGTGAATATCCTATCCTCGAGGGTTATTCTGCAAATTTTCAAAGAACTTAGCATGCGACCGCTTGATCTCAGATCAAGGGCTGCCAGCAGCCCGCATCATGGTCACGCTTACTAATGCACCGTCAGCTTTCATGTGCCGGTCGCGCTCTTGAGATTTAACACGGTGTGTTAGGCTATCTGATGTTGGCATGTCATACATAGTCATCACTTAGTCACTCATACTACAACAAGGTTGGCTATAAGTGTATTTTTTTTACTCCTCTCTATCTCTTTCTTCGTACTCCCTCCGTTCCATAATATAAGAACGTTTTTGACACTAAACGTTCTTATATAATGGGACACAGGGAGTACTAGTATTTATTGCATTTGCCAAGGAGCGACCTCTTCCAATTAAATGGTGTTGCTAAGTTTGCTTCATTTAATTAGCTATAGACTCAAAATTGTCTTTTTCACCTAGGTACACGCCAAGCTTAGCACCATTTCTTCCTTGGGTCACCAAACTAGTCTCTCTCTTCTTGATTAACTTGCCACATCAGACTTTATGCCTATGTGGCAAGCTTAAGCACTTGTAGGAGCAAGTAAGTACAATAGTGCGCTTTACATGGCACTTTTGCATATGTGGAGGAAAGAGAGGCAAGGAAAAAGTGGAGAAGTGGGCTCTCATGCATGAGCCAGCCTCTACTACTACATGGTGGAGCATTGGGAGAGGCACCTATATGGAGGTGGTCAGGAATCGGGAGACTCACGCTGGTCACAATGGCAAGCTTGATTAAAAATGATAATGGCAAGTCAAATCATCGGGCCCCACCTATCCAAAGATAGAATTTGTCACAAATCACACGTACCCTACGCTTTGCGACAGCCCACTCCCTCGTGATTCTCGCGTCTCTGTCGAACCAACTAGGCGGAACTGCCCCGCCTACCAGCAGAAAAGCCCGCCCTCGACTTTTAAATACAACTACTCCCTCCGTCTAGGTGAGTAAGTCATCTTACGAAAACCAAATAATCCCAAAATCCTAAGGCGCGGTGCATTAACTTCTACCTCGCTTCTTTGTTTCTTCACATATCAACCAATAAGAATCCAATGATATACTTTTTGTGACATAGTAACTCATATTTAGTTAGTCAAATGGATGACCTAGAACTACGTGCAGGCCCTATAAACCGAGATGCCTACAAATAAAAAACCGAGACGGAGAGGGTAGTTCAAAGACGTATCTTTTTAGATCAATATAGTCGGGATTCACCAAGGAGCAAAACCAAGTGGTAGGCTGCTCTGTCATGTTAGCGTAGCAACTCAAGCAGGTCGAGTCCGCTTTACGAAATGGCGACACACTTAACAGACCCTTTGGCGCATATGTGGCTCATCCACCGCCTTGTTCCACGTCGCGATGCACCAAATTACAATTCGGAGCAGCGGTTAGAATTGGAGGCACCCCTGTCAGAAGCGCCCGCAAAGAGTAGAAACTGAGAGATGAGGGGTCAAATCACAAAGCCCCACCTTTCCCGCATTAAGCTGGACAGATGAAGCAACCATCATTTCACTCTAGCGCGCAAGAGCATAATGAAAAGAGAAAACAATGATGCGTGCGGCAGCTAACTTGGGCACCCTAGGGTAGGGGTCTCCACTACAGATCCTTTTTTTGAAAGCGCCTCCACTACAAATCGGCTTCTCCCTCGTCCTCTTGAATAAAACCGATGATGACCGCAGCGGTAGGGTTTAGAGGAGTACTACGGCGTGCGGGGCCACGCCGTAGTAAACGGGTTCGAGTCGACGAGCTTAAATATGTGTGGGCCGCTTGGTTTTACGGGAACGAGGCAGCATTTTGGGTTCGGGGACCAGTGGAGATATAGCACGTACAAAAAATTGTGGACGTAGGTTCGACCAAAAGGCAATGATGCATGGGCCCTGCATTTTGATATACCCGGGGCCGCGTGAAATTTGCTACTCTACTCAAAACTAGTAAGGTACACATGTATTGAACGCATGAGATTTCGAAACCAAATTATGAATAAATACACACTATAGCATGTAAAGCTTTGAGTCATATATGCATGATGTAGATGTTCGCTTAGTTCTTATAGTTCATCTCATTCAAAATCAATTAGTTTTATAAAAATGTTAAGATTCATGGGTTGTGCATTGTAAATCATAAAGTAAAAAACAAATAATGGCAATTCATTTAGAAAAAATCAATTATGATACGTAAGATTCTAGAACAAAGGAGAAGTGCTTGTGTTTTGAGGTTTGTGCATTATGCTTAAGTTCAACCATGGAGTCTTCTAAATTGTACATGTGGCGAATCTGGTGGAATGTTGATGATATCCAACGGCCGGTAGTGCTCGGATTTGCCCATCTACGCCTTTGTCGGGTTAGCATCATCCAATGACCATCTTTCAAAGTTATTGGCACACTATATAGTTCTTGTGCCATAGTTGCATGTTTTGGAAAAAGGCTACTAGTGGGTTGTACTATCTATTTAGGAATAGAAGATGTATACATGGAAGTTGTAGGGAAAGAGATGACATGGAGGATCTCAATTCCTATGAGTAGGGATTGGAAAAGAGATGTCATTTGGTTCACATCATAGGAACTTTTCTATTGAATCTAGAGATGACATGTATCTCAAGTCCTATGAGGAGGGATTAGTAAAGAGATGTAATTTGGTTCATATCATAGGAACTTTTCTATTGAATATACGCTAATGTTTATTTTCCTTTGAAATTAAGGGAGTATAGGAATCCATTCATATGAACCAAGTGGCTCTAAAGCTATAGAAATGATATCATGTTTATTTCCTTTGAAATGTAGAGTATATGAATCTATTCCTATGAACCAATTGGCTCTAAAGGAAAAAATCCTATAAAAAGCATATCATATAGAGTTCCTATGATATTCCTCGACACTAAAGGATGGTTGAAATTGCTGCGGGTGATACGATTGTCTTTCTTTGTAGACTCCTCACCCATCTTTATAGTTACCTCTAGAAGATGAATGAAATGATATATTGTGGTATTCTACATGTGCAATTTGGTACACAAAAACTTCGGTAAAAGTTTGCGAGGTTCTAATTTTCAATAAAGCTATATGCACCGTGCATTTCGAACGGAGGGAGCATACGGCGCTTGCTAACACTCACGTGGAAGATTTGTGTGTAGGAGGAGGAGTGGCTGTTCATTAAATGACATGGCAAAACCGGATAATCGCCGGATGCCGATCTAACGGTTCTTCTGGCGTTAAATCGGGTGAAAAGGCTTGTGGCGAAGCGTTTGTCGGATAATGATTTACGGACACATGCATTGCATTGATACATGCCCCCTCTCTCTCACGCGCACACGCACCCTCACGAGTACAACTCTCCCGAGTCCTCTCGCAGACTTCGCCGCGGGCACCCATCGTCTATCTCGTAGGTAGACGTCACGCACATATGTGCTCTTCACACCCTACCCTCAGAACTTCTAAAAAACAAAAGAAGGCGCGCATATTTTATTTTAGCTCACACGTCACATACTTATATTATTACTCTTGCGGTGAACGTTCTTTGGGCATAGTATATATTGTACTCTCACGAAGAGAAGCGGTGCATGCACGCACTAGTTCTCTCACACCCACTCATGGTACATGAGGGCGCATTTTTTTGAAGCCGGTACAACAAAAATCACTCCACTATATATAAAAGCAGGAGCCTTAGCGCTTGCTTTACTAGGGTTCCTCTCGTTCACTCTCTCATGCTCTCCAGATCTAAGCAACACATAGGTGGCTACACTCTCTCTCAGCTCACGGCTGGTCACAAATCCGGCCAGACAACCTCGACCGGGGCAGGGGTGTAGGTGCATCATTCACGCTTGCTCGTGGCGGCGAGGAGGAGACCAACGGCTGCCCGCTGCGTCCCGATCGTGGCGTGCAGGCTGCTTCTCTCCCAGAGAGCGCCCGGCTCAGGAGGGCCTCCGACCCCTTCTTCCTCCCTGCGGTATTTTCGCCAAGATGCGGCCTCCGGCGCTGCCGTCTTTGCCACATGCCCGACGACCCTCGTGTATATATTCCTTCGACACCTGCCTTGCTCTCATCGCTTCAGCTCTTCCCCTTCGTGGATCCTTTTCTACTTCCGTCCCATCGCTCCAAAGCCACCTAGACTTCTACTATTATTAGAAGTAAAGCTAGTTCATACAAATCAACTCAAAGCATTGGTTCAAACAGGGAAGAAAGTGGGAAAAGCTGTAGCATGAATCTTGGACTTGGTTCTAAGAGGAAACGGGGAAAGTAGTAATATCATCCTTTGTTTAAATAACGTGATTTCGTATTTGGCGCAAAACAGGGATGTCATCTCCATATCGCTTTGGGATAATGCCTCCTCAGATTATCGTTTCTATCCGCAAGCAATCAAAAGCACACACCTCAGTTTTAGTACAACTGCCAAAAATGAGATGGCTATCCCTCGTTGCCGTCGTCCTAACCTCCCGTCTCCAAGGTATCCCTACATTGTTAGTAACTAAGGTAGAATGACCAACGCAATCTAAAAAGAAGCTGATTCAGACGTTTTACTTCCTGATTGCGGTCTTGGGGAGACGAAAACAATCGCATCCTAGTCTGGAATGCACTTTCTACCAGTTCATCCATGGACCGAGGACTAGTACGGCACGGTACCGCGACAGTTTTTTGGACAAAAGGTCTTGGCGGACAAGAGGCATTGTGGTCTGCTTATTTCTGCAAATAGCGGTGCTTAAATTTAGTGGAATGCACAAGAATTTCACCGGTCAAGATAATCGCATGGTTCGATTCGGATTCCACCGAGACCACAATTATAATTGGTTATTACGGAATGAGAGAACCTAACCACGGATGGTGGCAACAAAAAACCAAAGAGTGAACTCCGTGAAATTTAAGCTCGCCGAGGCCCTTTTGCTCGTAGAAGCCTTGATTGTTTTTTCCAGATTTGTAAACCTTCTCACAACTTTTGTCTTTCTTTGTGTGAACTAGTATATGTTTGTTATGTTCTATGAATCATTGAGATGTATAAAACTGCTTAACTTATGCTTTTCAAAAAATTTATGAAGACGAGTTTAATGTGAGTGTTCCACATGAGCACTGGACTAGCGTTGAACGTTTGGAATTTATTACATTGTGGCCTGCATGAACCACTCTAACAAGATACATAGTTGCTTATATGATTCACGGGCACACAAAAGTAGCAGCAGTTCCCATAGACGGATTCAAACAGAGTACTAGCCCCAGAGGGGTCGATAATGTGAGCAAGGTTCGGATAATTAGACACAATACAAACTACTATTAAACACTAGCTGGGGCAACTATTTCATGCCTCGATTTAATTTGGGCTGGACACAAGACGGACCTTGCCATGAACATCATCGAGGACGTCCCGCGGCAGATCAATCCTGTGAACCTTCATGAAGACAACCTTGTGGCCTTGCCACTGATAAACTTGTTTGTGGAGGCATGCCACGTCATCTTCCTGCGTAAGCTTGACAAGAATAGAATGCCTCACAAACAAAGGAGTAGCTTTGAACTTCTTGTGCTTCAGTACACCCTGGACAACACGCCTGACAACAGTGAAGCTGGAATACACCTCTTCATTGGTATAACCGCAAATGGCTTCCGTGATCCAACAGCCCTAAGAACTCGCTTTTCCCAATGCGTATATTCAGGTCGTCCGCCTCATAGCGAGTGACATGCATAACCACACAATCCTTGTCTACATCAGGCTCTAATTGAAATAGAAACAAATTCTGAATTACTTTTCAAAGATAAGAAACACAAGTTATTTAAACCATCTGTGTATAGCATGGCATCGAAGCTAATAAAATTTTGCATTATTAATCACCACATACTTCCTTTTCTAAAAAAAATCACCACATACTTAGATGAAAAACCACAATCGAGATCGGCAAAGAAGGAAATCACCTTGGGAAGCTCAGTGGGGGGGGGGACACATCCTCGAAGGGGGAAAACTGCTCTGCAGCGTGCCACCGGGTCAGAACCTCAAGCAGGCGTTGACCATATCGATAGTGGCCGTGAGTGTATACAGGGTCGGTTCGGTGGTTGCCTCCATCTTCTTGGAGCTCTCTGTCTCGTGGGATCAGCCTCGCGCTTGCTCCAATATCGGCAGATCTTTGCTCGGTTCTCCTTGGTCCATCATGAAACTGACGAACTAGGAGACCACTGAAAGGAAAACACAATCGCAATGACAATGAAACAAAAAAGAGAGTGAGGATCGGTTACTGCTTTGCAAAAGTTCTTTTTTTTTCTCTGAACGAAAATATACCAACATCACGGATCCGCCACCTTCCCTTCGTTGGGAGAGAAGAAACGATGGTAGATGCGAGTGTTGCCTTTCTTGAAGACGGTGAGGAGAAGGGGATTGACGAAGAGTGAAATGATGGTTGCTTCGTCCACAAACTTAGATCATGGGAGGTGGGGTTTTGTGATCTGACGGCTCGTTATCGCCAAGCGCCACGACCGGGTGACACTACTAGGGAAAAGGCTAGCAGCAGCCGGGTCTTAGGTGTATCGATGGCGGGACCGGCGCTACTAATAAGGCGCTTCTGACTAACACGTAGCGATGGCGCATGCTCACGGCCATCGCTACACAAGTGTAGCAAGAGCAGCTTAACGAAAGCTCGCTCATCGCTAATAGCTATAGCGCTTCTCCATCTTACCGCTATCCTAAATACTAGTAGCGAGTTGTTGTTTCCCACATTACTACTAAGTAATTGCGAACTAAAAAAATAAAAGTTAGATGCAGTTGCTTCCATCAGAGACACGTCCAATGAAAAATAAGCTCAGGTCACAGAACCATCTTTAACACTTGAAGCATTCATAGATACAATAGTGAACATCCGAACAGGGAAGAAATCATGACATCCTGCATCATACGCACACAACTATCAATGAAAGGTGGGTACTTTCCCTAGCTTTCCATCAACCTAAACATACCACTTCTCTAGATGTATCTACCAAGACTCAGAGTTTAGACGCAGGTGGACCTCCCCCCGAACTGTGGCGTCGAGGTCCTCCTCCTCGGCGACCTCCGGCGTCGAGATTACATGGATGATCATCCGCAGCGGCGGTCGCCGGTCTTCACAGCCCAAGTCCACCTCCGAGTCGTTGAAGAGCACATCGCCCACCGCCGCCGTAGTCCGCGTCAATCAACCCTAACGCCCATGTCGGGAAAGTGAAAACTTGTTAGTTAGCGTCCACATCCAAATCTAGTAGGGTATTTTATTTCTTTCTAGCACATGCACATGAATCAATAGTGACAGCTAGAGTAACAGTACATCATTAAAAACTAGCATACAGTTCAGAGTTGGAAACTACGCAGACTAAAATGTACATGGAATGTTCTAGGCATCTAGCCCAAGAAAACAGAGCACTAGCTAGTTGTTCCATGAAACCATCATATGGTACAAGAGATATGATTCGTATCCTCTATGAGTTCACACTCTACTCACAGCCAGCCTTAGCGACATCATTTGGATCCTCGCAAAACCTTGAATTCATTGTTCTCTGACAAGGCATAAGCCTGCTCAAATTACCAAGGTGTGCGATATGAATTGTACTACACATGAAGTATTTGCGGAATTCTCAAGCACTACTGTTCTCGTGGATCACCAGGTGCTACTTGTTTGTGGCTCTCGGCCTCATCGGCATGTTGGCATCCGGTCCACCGAGACTGCCAATCGTGCGCCTAAATGCGTCTGGTGGCCAACAGGTGGAGCGGCGCCAGCGCTCAACTTGGACGGAGGAGTTGCTGCGCATGGGAGGTTCCTCGCCTGTATGGTTCATCTTGTTGCTGCGCCCAGTAGTATCTATAGTAATTTGCTACCTTATTTTCAGGTCACACACTCACAATACAGTAACTGTAAACTACTTCCAAGTTACCAAATTGAAAGGTTGCAGCAGCGATACCGTATGCTAGATGAATTGTATGGTTGAAACAGAGAAAACTCAAAGAATAGGAATACACGACCAACCTTGCCATTGATGATAGAATTGCTTCTCGCGCATTCCGCCTCCGATTTGTCGGATTTTGAGCAGCAAATGATTGGACTTCCCTTGAAACATACATAAGAAAACATTTTCACCACCTAATTCACTAGAGATGACTCACCAAGGTAACCATGTTCCCTAAGCAACCGATGAACAATGAATAATTTTGCATATCCCGAAGAACAAAATTTGGATGGTGAAGTAACACCAAAGCGGCATATGGTTGCTATAAGGTTTTTAGTCCGAAGAATGGTAACATAAATGTAATGGATGATTCTTCGATTTGTTTGGTTAGGTTCTTAGAAGGCGATCTATTAGGCCATCACAAATATTTTAAGGTGGTGTTGATAATCAGCTTGGCCGTGAAAATATTTTGTGTGTGAAAGAGGGTCCGATGAGATTGGAAAGAGACAGCCCACAATGAATCAGACGTGAAGCATAAATGTTGATGATGTTACTATTCTTGATGGCATGACAAAGAGACCCGACGGTTGAACATTCTATGTCCGAAGAACTACGTTGCGAGGATCTAACACATATCTACTTCCACCACCCTTGCCGTTATTTGTAGAAGCAAATATAAATGCTTAGTGTTGACCTCGGCAAAAATTGCTGAAAATACTAGCACACCAACCGAAGGTAACCATGCAAGGACCACAGTTAATCTTGAACTGCCTCACCAAGCTGAAGAAAATAATACAGCAGTTTAATTTTCGATTACATTTGGAAACTTACCACGGCGGGTTAATCTTACTATTATCTCACCGGCCCTAACACTTTAATCTTGAGAATTTGCACATCTAAACATGTGCATATAGCTTAAGAATTCAGACAAACAAACAGCCTTCTGATGGCATACAGCAATTTTCATCAATCAGATTTACATGGCACTTTTTTTCAGCAGTTAGCTGCAAGACTTCCTACAAGAAACAGACTTACCCTGAGGCCTTCCCCGCTGGCCTTCCCCATCAGATCTGCGCTCGTCAGCGGCCCTACATTCACAAGCAAGCACATCATATTATACCTGCAGAACCGCAGCGAGCGAGCACCAAGCAGAAAACAAACATATTGTTGGCCTTACGAGGCAGCGCGATGGCGGATTCGCGGGAGAAGGGCACGGGCACGCCGGTGGGCCCGTTGGCATCGTCGCCATCGCCCGGTCCCGGCGCCTGCTACGGGGAGGAGGCGGAGACGGAGGAGACAGCGGAGCGGCGGGGGCGAACGGAGACGGCGTGGAAGGGCAGCCACCGCGGACGCGCCCCCATGGCGGGGTTGTGGGTTTGGGGGGATGGGGGAGGGGGCGTCGCATCCAAAGAAGGTGGAGGAGTTGTGCGTTGATGAGGGACAGTGGGAAGATGGAGGAGGCGGCGCCGGTGTGGGAGCAGGAGGCGTGGCGGTGTGAGGAGAAGGGAATGAGAAGGGTGGTGGGTGGGAGTGGATCGGTGGATGGTGCGGCGGTAGAAGTAGTAGCGTGTGTTGGCGAAACACGCTACTCCTAAATACTTTAGCAATAAGCGTCTATGGAAAAGCGCTACTACTATACCTAGTCACGGAGGCAACGCATACAGCAATTTTAGTAGTAGCGTTGTTCTCTCGCCATCTTGCTAAAGGGATATTAATGTGTAGCAGTTTTGTAGAGAAGCGCTACTTGCTATTTAGCGATGGCGTCATTTTTAAGCAATACCGCTGGATAATTCTGTGTATAAGCTTTTCCCTAGTAGTGTGACTCTCACTTTGCATACGCCTTCTAATTTGGTGGATGGCATTTGGGCCCCTTGCTGCATGGCCCGCATGTCGATGAACAAAAGTATAACTTGGCATTGATGAGGGAGACGTTTCAATGACCTAGGAGGAGCGAGAAGCGGTAGAGTGTCTCCACTGTACTAGTAGTAATTGTTTTTACGGGTAGGTGTAGAGTGTCTCCACTGTACTAGTAGTAATTGTTTCTCTGGGCCCAAGACAAAACAGCCAATCCACACTAGTAAATAGTAAAATCAATTCAAAAGGCGCTCCCCACACCCAGCACCCCCCAAAAAACACAGGTGCTCTTCTTCCTCCTCGCTCCCACCCACCTCCGTCAGCTCGCTCACTCGTACCCCCAAATTCCTCACCTCACTCTCTGAAAACCCCAGCTCCCTTCTTCCCTCACTCCCCTCAGAAAACCCCAGCTCCCTTCTTCTTCTTCGCCCCTACAACTAGGCTCGTCATTCGTTACTCTGCTCAAATCCGTGGCCTTGACGCGACGCCTTGAGGAAAATGGAGTCGGTGACCCTCAGCCGCCAAGAAGATGAGGCTCCCTTCATGGCGGCGCTTTGTTGTAGATCCCGCACCCGGCGGTGCAGGAGAAGCAGCGACCCGCCCCCACGGATCCCGAGGAACCCGTAGAATCTCGGTGGACGCATCAGCGATCTCCCGGGCGCCGTCCTTGGGGAGATCATCTCGCTTCTCCCACCAAGGATTGTTGTTGCACCCTTTTAAGTCCTCTCAATTGGTGGCGCCCTCTATATGCCTTGCGCCGTGCCCCTATAATCTCGGCGTCGACTATCTCTCTTCAATGATTTTGAAATCCCCAGAGCCATCATCTCCTCCCACCGGGGCTCCGTTCAAAGCCTCTGCATCTGTCATGCTACACGAGCAAGCATACCATGCCACCTGCAGTGGGCCTTTGGCTGAAATCCCCACGAATTCCACGGAACTACAGCTGCTTGAGTTCTACTATTCCCTGAAATCACATACCACATACTGAGCGTCATGAACTTGTGCCCTCGGCACCGATGTCCATCTCGCGGTTTTCCTCCTCTCTCCACACCGCCACCTTTGCGTTGTGCTACCTACCGCATAATGCAGTACTAAACCTTCGACTCCCATTTCTCAAGAAACTTTCACTTGTGCGGGTTCGTATATCGGAGGCCTCATTGCGCAGCATCATCCACTCCAGTTGCCCTGCGCTGGAGTGCTTGGTGCTTGTTTTCATAGTTAGAATCAGTTGTCTCCAAATAAAGTCGCCTAACCTTGTAAGAATTGGAATTTCTTTTGACGGAAGGCAGCTCATCATCCAAGATGCCCCTTCACTTCAAAGGTTGATACTTGATTCCTAGTTATTCACCGTTGCAAATAACCATCCTCTCTCTGCGCCTAAACTGGACCTTGGGTGTAATACATGATCTCTGTGCTCATTTCAATATGGTGTTTGGCTCCACAGTTCTTCAGGTACATTATATTATCATCTACACTTGTAACCATAAGATGCATTTTAAATTTCTGCGCATAATTTATATATCATCTTGAAGTACACATTTTCTACTAATATTATGTTCTATGCTCAATGAAGAGTTTCTCCATGGATGGCCTATCAATGGTGCTTGGATTACATCAAGATCTTATATATCCAAATGAATAGTTTTGATCTGAACAAGATTATTGGCTTGCTGCAATGCTTTCCATATGCGGAGAAGTTGTATATAAAGGTGATAATTTCACGCACATTGGAAGCCTGCATATAGTGTACTAGAATTAACCGTTCATTTGTTGCTCTTTCGACACTCTTCTTTTAGACCTTAACTGCTTTTCAATCTTCATGTCTATTTAGGCTGACGGGCGGGGTAAGAAAGTTATAACCAATCGGTGGATTAAGTAGCATCTGGATTTTCTCACTTCTCATGAGATTCGATTGAAGACAATAACGCTAGAACGATATGTAGCCAACCGTGCAAACACAAGATTTGTCACATTCTTCCTCATTGAATGCGAGGTTACTATTGTCCATCGGGCTTAAGTTTATCAGTGACATGGTTTTGGCGGATGGGTATGTCGAAGAGCAAAAAAGGAGTTTCAGGTGGGCAAAAGATCTTACGAGCGATGTCGGGCTTCTATTTACAACATATTGTGGTCATAATCCGATAAATTTTACGACCGGGATGTTCATTCTATGGACTGGACCGATCCATTTGACTGTATTTGCCAAAGCAGTGATGGAGTTAGATGTTGTTGCCCTTTTCAATCTGGGTTTTTGTAAACCTAATGAACAATCAACCCTCGTGCTTTTTATGCAGTTTGTAAGCTGGAGTTAGATGTTCCTGCCCTTTTCAACTCGGTGTGACTCTCAAATTTTCTTTGAAACAAGGCAAATGGCTTGCCATTCATTTAATTTAAGTGAAATATTGTAACAAATCAAAACCAAGGAAATAACATCACTCACGCCGGCTTCTTGAGCTCATTGTGCATTCTGAAGCCAAGTGATTAGCCCCACCGGCACCCACAAACTTATTTCGAACTAGCATCAAATGGGTGTAAATTTTCATAGGAAAGGTTGCATGGTAGTGATTTGGATTACGACATTTGGGACCCGCGAGGAAATAGCCTATCCAAGGTCTTTGTCGACTTACTAGCCCGATCGACAAGCGATTACGCCTACCGGTAGTTGGATTGACATCCAACATCTGTCGTGTATCTCCTATCTCTTGTCTTCTTCTTCCTCCGGCCGCCCAAACCAAACCACCCGTCGGCTCACTTTGCTCCCGCCTCCCATGGTGGCTGCGCCTCCGCCCGCCCTACGTCACGTACCCTCCAACGTTGGCAGTCCTTCCTCTATTCCCCCACCGTCTTGTTATTCTCCGTGACGTCAGCCCCAACACGACCCGCGTTGCCCGAACGATCAACCCTCGTACTCCCCTCCTCCTGCGGCGGACGGTGCATCTTCACGGCTCCTATTAGATTTCCGTCCGAGGCCTGCTTGCAAGTATTCGATCCTCCGCCTTGCGGCCTTGGTTCGCTTCGCCGTGCGTGGTGCGCCGCCCTCTTGCGTTGTCAACGTCGTCAACAACCCGAGAGGAACAAGGAGATGAGATATTTGTCGTGGAGAGGATGACGGTGAGGACCCACCAGCGTCATGGCGATGCATAAGCAAGTGCCTCTATAGTACAAGCCCAAAATATGGTTCCTCCTAATGGTTGGACATCTAAGGCTCACGCCATTGTCAACGTAGTCAATAAATGATAGAATTACACTACGGCGGTGACACCGAGGGACCCGACAAGTCACGTAGTTTTTTAGGAACAAGCGGTTGTTATTTATACTAGTTTTAGCGACGGATCGAGGTAACAACGGGGAATTTGTCTGCGGTACGTGGCCCATCTAGCAGAGGTTTTATTTATGTTTACCACATCATGAGCCCAGTTGTGTTTTTTTTTGCTGAAAATGGCTAGCCAGTTCTATTTTTTAAAGAAATACCCAAACAAGGCCTACTTGCTTTATCGGCCTATTTGGCTGCAAATCTTTCAAGGCGATGAGAGTTTCATTCGGTTTGCCCGTAAATGGCACATACATTTTTAAAACACATCAAACCTTGAATTAGTTTCAATTTTTTTTCATTACAAGATCTTAAAGTCCATTGATTTTTATGTGTGGACAATTATTTTGATTTTATATTTATATAAATTATTTTTCAAAATAGTTTGAACGTGAATCGATATTTCTGAATTAAAAAGCAGTTGACCGCACTTTTGAAATATGCAAAATTTCGTATACTTTTTACTTGATTGCCACAATATAGGGTGTAATGCTAACAAAAGAAGATGGGCTACAAAAAATCTTAAGAATTAGCAAATGGGCTGTACATTATTAGAAATAATGGTAGATGGGGAACGTATCTTTGTTTTTCCACGATTTGAGGCTGACTTGTACGCCTACTACGAGGTTGACGCGTATGCTTTCATAAAAAAGGTTGGCCTTTGCATAGCATACTGTCAACTTAGTCAACACATGAGAGCGGATTTGTTGGATGTCCATCCAACGGCTGTCGTCTTCTTCAATCTCTGCTCTTCATGCTCCAAATGCTCAAACAAGCGCCGACGGACTGCTGCTCCCTCCTCCCATGATCGGCTATGCTGCTGCCAGCAGCCCTCACTGACCCGTTGCTCCCATCGCTGGCCTAGCCATCCCTCTACTCACCCACACATGCTGTTATTCTCCGGCTGACGGCAGACGAACGATAAACCCTCGTACTCCTCCGGCGTGGGAAACAATCATCGAGTATTCCCCAGCTCCGTGTCGCCCTTCCTAGGCTTCACCGTCGTCCACCGCCTCAGTGCTCTCGGCGCTGGCTTTGGTCAGCGTGGTCGATGAATGACATCCATCGAAGTGGGATCATGCGTGGAGAGGCTGGCAATTTGGATCCACTGACCGCCGCATGAAATGCCTCCTTATTACGAGCAAAATAATGATTCCTCCACGACAGCCTAGGACCCAGGAAGGGCCTCACGTATTTACGTGAAAAAATGTTTCCCCGGCCCGATAGGTCGGGCCCACCAGCTATATCTTATGCGCCAAGCGAAGTGCCTCCTTATTACGCCCAAAAATGAATACCCCACTGCTAGCTGGGACCCACCATATTGTTGGGCTGACTTGTGGGCCTACTAAGTTGGCAGGGGATGGAGGGCTTTGTCAACTTAGTCAATATTCCAAAGGTGGCCGTATGATGTCCATCCAACGGCCATAGTGCTTCTTCAACCTCTGAGGCGCGGTCGTGCCACTGCTCCGCCTCTCGTGGCCGGGCTGTGCTACCGCTTGCTCCACGCCTCCGTGGCTCGGCTCCGTGTCGTCCCCTTCCTAGGCCTCGCCGTCGTCCACATAAGTGGTGCTCTCGGCCTTGGCGTGGTCAATGTGGTCAACGACCGACTTCCATCGGAAGAAATCTTGTCGATGGAGAGGTGACGCAATTTGGGTCCACGGCAGCCGCATGAAGTGCCTCCTTATTACGCTGAAAATAATTAGTCCGCCACCTGACAGCTGGGACCCACCAGACGGTCCCCCAGTATTGTGCAAAAAAATCGTTTCCCCACATTGCTTTGGGACCCACCAGACGGGCCACCGTATTCATAAAAACACGTTCCCCATTTGTCATTTCGGACCCACGGAAGTGCCTCCTTATTACACACAAAAAATGAATACTCCCCGGCTAAGCTGGGACCCACCTTGGTGGGAGGCTGTCTTAATGGGCCTACTAAGTTGGCAGGGGACGAAGGGCTTTCTCAACTTAGTCAATATGAGCGATTCTAGCTCCAGAGACCATCTGATGTCCATCCAACGGCCATAGTGCTTCTTCAACCTCTGGTCTTCTTACTCCGGCCGCCAAAATGCCGGTGGGTGCGCATGCTCCTGCCTCCCGTGGCGGGTATGTCTTTGCCCTTGAGGAGGCCTCACCGCCCCTACTATTCCCACCGTGGCCAGGCCACTGCGTCGGCGGCAACCCTCACACGCGGCCGAACCGGTGAACCTCGTACTCCTCTCGCACGGGCTTCCGCGTCTTCCCGGCTCGCGTCGTCCCCTTCCTAGGCCCCTCGTAAATGCGTCCACCGCCGTGGTGCTCTCCGCGGCGTGGTCAGCGTGGTCAAGGCGACTTCCATTGGAAGAAATCATGTCGTGGAGAGGTCAGTGGGTCCATGGCCCAGCCCGTTTTTTGTGATTTGCCAAAGTAAGTCGCTTTGTCGAGGCTGTTGGGCTGCAAATCTTTCAAGACGAGGAGAGCTTTCATTCGGCTGGCCGAGTAAATGGCCCATCAGTAATGAGAAATGGGTTGAACATTTTTAAAACACATCAAAGCGGCAATTAGTTTCAAATATTATTTTTTCATTTCAAGATTTTAAATTACATTAATTTTTATGCGTGGAGAATTTGTTGGATTTTATATTGATATAAATTTATTTTTAAAATCAGTTTGAATGTGAGTCGAAATTTGGGATTAAAAACAGTTCGGACCGCTTTTGAAATATGCAAAATTTCGTATAATTTTTTAACATTAGCCCACAATATGGGCTGTAATGCTAACAAAAGAGTATGGGCTCCAAAAAGACCTTAAGGATTAGCAAATGGGCTGTAAATTATTAGAAATAATGGCGAGATGGGTTGTATCTTTATTTCCACAGATTTGAGGCTTTCCTAAAAAGGTTGGCCTGGCGGTGACGGTTGGATGTCCATCCAACTACCGTCGTCTTCTTCAATCTCTACTCTTCTGCTCCAGCCGCTCAAACAAGCGGCCCGGGACTGCTGCTTCCCTCCTCCCAGCGGCGGTTGTCTTCTTTGCCCGAGCCTCACCGCCTGCCGTACTCCCATCGGCCTGGCCTAGCCATCCCTCTACTCACCCACACTGCTGTTATTCTCCGGCTGACGGGCAGACGATAAACCCTCGTCTGATCGTACTCCTCCGCGTGGGAAACGCTTGCCGAGTCTTCCACGCCTCAAGTGTCGTCCCCTTCCTAGGCCTCGCCGTAGTCCACCGCCATGGTGCTCTCGGTATGGCGTGGTCAATGTGGTCGGCGACCGACTTCCATCGGAAGAAATCTTGTCGCGTGGAGAGGCGGCGACAGCCGGGTCCACGGCCGCCGACGGAAGTGCCTCCTTATTACACGCAAAATAATTATTCCTCCACGACGGCGAGGGACCCACCGGACGGGCCACCGTATTTTTGCGAAAAAACGTTTCCCACTCTTTGGGACCCACCAGCTACACCTTCGCATGCAAGGAAGTGCGTGCGGGCAAAAAAACGACGGTTTGCCCCCCACCGCTAGGGACCCACCAGCTACATCTTCGCATCGCAAGGAAGTGCGTCCGGGCAAAAAACGATTAAGCCCCCATTGCGGGACCCACCAGCTACATCTTCACAGCAAGGAAGTGCACAGCGGTCGGGACCCACACCTGGTCGAAGCATACGTGGCGTTGTCATACTGCGTCGTGACGATGTGCGTACATATATCTTTGGTGGATGTAGAGGCGCCGCACGTAGCATGTACACTGCGTCGCATTACAGCCGCGGGGTGCAAGAAAGAAAATCTGACCCGCGTATGTGTACATACGAGGCGGGTCTCAAACGCCTACTCGGCGCAAGACGCACGTCTGGCGAGGGCTCGTGTACATGGCTGGGTCGGAACGGAGAAACAGCGTCGTCGTCGTGTTCATGGGAGAAGGCAACGGAATGCGTCGTGTTCATGGGGATGCAACAAAATGCGTCGTGTTCATTGGGAGGAAACGAAAGCAGCGTAGAATAGCCCGGTGGGTCGGAGCGGAATACGTGGTCGTGTTCGCCGGGAGGGCTTGGACAGAAACGGCGATGGAAGCGAGGCTGGCGTACCGCGAAGCGGAGGAAACAAACCTCCTACATTCGGAGCGGGGTCTGTTGATCCGGGAGGGGTGTGGCGTCTGCCAAAGCGGAGAAGCGGACCTCCCTACGGTCGAAAGCAGGGGTCTGTTGATCGGGAGGGTGTGGCGTACCAAAAGCGGACCAAGCGGACCTCCTACGGTCAACAGGGTCCTGTTGATCCCGGGAGGGTGTGGCGTGCCGCAAAGCGGACGAAACCGACTTGTGTTGGAGTGCTACGGTCGAAATGGGAGTCCTGTTCGCCGGGAGGGTGTGGCGTGCCGCAAGCAGGACTCCACAAGATACTGTTCATCTCCACCGTCGGCCTCCTCCAGCCTCCACGGGCTACCGTCGACCTCCTCCAGCCTCCACGGGCTCCTGTTCATCCAGCCTCCACCACGCGCTACTCCACCGGCTACTATTCAACCACCCCTCCACCGTCTACTGTTCATCCAGCCCTCCACCGTCTACTGTTCATCCAGCCCTCCACACCACGGGGTCCTGTTCAACCACCCCTCCACGGCCACCCCTCCACCGTCTACTGTTCATCCAGCCCTCCACCACGGGGTCTGTTCATCCGGAGGCAATGCCACCGCTCCTTTGTTCATCCAACCCCCATAGCGCTCACTTTGTTCATCAATCGATCGGCTTGATTAGCAGCGATAGCGAAGAATCGGTCCATCGGGTTCGATTAATAGCCATCGATCGATCGGTCGGGTTCGATAACGCGTAACTGCGATTCTGTCGCTTCGGGTTCGATTAGAAACCCAACGCCTCGCTTCCGGGTTCGATTAGAGCCAACGCCTGCCCGCGTGTCTGAGAAAGCAGCGCATCGCTTCGGCCCCGACCTCCCACCGTAATCGGCAACTCCCGAAATTTTCCTCCCCTCGCTTCTACCACGGTTTTTCCATCATGGGCGGCCCAAAGAATGTCATGCAGCTGCATCTCCGGCTCGCCCGGAGACGAAAAGCCCATTTCTGTCATGATTTTTTGTCATAGAAGTAGGCCCACCACATCTATGATGATACCGAGTTTTGTCACAATTATCGTCATAGAAGTGTCATATGTATGACAGAAAAAAGAATTCCGTTCGGCCCAAAATGTCACGGATGTGTCTTTTTTTTGTAGTGCCTCTAATCCTCTAAGTGATCACGTGATCCAAATCAACTAAACCATGTCCGATCATCACGTGAGATGGAGTAGTTTCAATGGTGAACATCACTATCTTGATCATATCTACTATATGATTCACGCTTTCGACCTTTCGGTCTCCGTGTTCCGAGGCCATATACTGTTATATGCTAGGCTCATCAAGTTCAACTTTGAGTATTCAGCGTGTGCAACTGTTTTGCACCCGTTGTATTTGAACATAGAGCCTATCACACCCGATCATCACGTGGTGTCTCGGCCACGAAGAACATTCGCATCGGTGCATACTCGGGGAGAAGCAGCTTATACTTTGATAATTTAGTGAGGATCATCTTATAATGCTACCGTCAATCAAAGCAAGATAAGATGCATAAAAAGATAAACATCACATGCAATCAATATAAGTGATATGATATGGCCATCATCATCTTGTGCTTGTGATCTCCATCTCAAAGCACCGTCATGATCACCATCGTCACCGGTAGCGACACCTTGATCTCCATCGTAGCATCGTTGTCGTCTCGCCAATCTTATTCTTCTCGACTATCGCTACCGCTTAGTGATAAAGTAAAGCATTACTGAGGCGATTGCATTGCATACAATAAGCGACAACCATATGGCTCCTGCCGATTGCCGATAACTCGATTACAAAACATGATCATCTCATACAACAAAATATAGCATCACGTCTTGACCATATCACATCACAACATGCCCTGCAAAAACAAGTTAGGCGTCCTCTACTTTTGTTGTTACCCAGAAGTTTTACGATAATGGCTGCTCACGGGCTTAGCAAGAACCGTTTTACCTCGCATCAAAACCACAACGATAGTTTGTCAAGTTAGTGTTGTTTTAACCTTCGCAAGGACCGGGCGTAGCCACACTCGGTTCAACTAAAGTTGGAGAAACTGACACCCGCTAGCCACCTTTGTGCAAAGCACGTCGGGAGAACCGGTCTCGCGTGGCGTCTGGCGTAATTCGGTCCGGGCCGCCGTCCAACTATACCGCCCGAACCAAAGTATGACATCTTTGGTAAGCGATTATGACTTATATCGCCCACAACTCACTTGTGTACTACTCGTGCATATGACATCTCGCATAAAACCAGGCTCGGATGCCCTTTGTTGGGGAGCGTAGTAATTTCAAAAATTTCCCTCGCTGCGCCAAGATCATGGTGATGCATAGCAATGAGAGGGAGAGTGTTATCTCGTACCCTCGTAGACCCGAAGCGGAAGCGTTAGCACAATCACGGTTGATGTAGTAAATGCGTCTTCACGATCCGACCGATCAAGTATCGAGCGTCTGGCACCTCCGAGTTCAGCACCGTTCAGCCCGATGGCGTCCCTCGAACTCCGATCCGGCCCGAGTGTTGAGGAGAGTTTTGTCGACCTGACGGTGTGGTGGCGATGTTGATGTTCTACCGGCGCAGGCTTCGCCTAAGCACCGCTTCTGATGTGCTCGAGGTGGACTATGGTGGAGGGGCACCGCACATGGTTCGGAGAGATCAACCGATCAACTTGTGTGTCTAGAGGTGCCCCTCTGCCCCTGTATATAAAGGAGCAAGGGGGGTGCGGCCGGCCAAGGGGAGGGCGCGCCAGGAGGAGTCCTACTCCCACCGGGAGTAGGACTCCCCCCCCCCTTTCCTAGTTGGAATAGGATTCGGGAGGGGGAAAGAGGAGGGAGAGAAGGAAGGGGGGCGCCGCCCCCCTCTCCTTGTCCTATTCGGACTAGGGGGGAGGGGCGCGCGGCCCCAGCCGCCTCTCCTCTTCTCCATAAAGGCCCACTAAGGCCCATTTACCTCCGGGGGTTCAGTAACCTCCGGTACTCAGTAAAATCCCGATTTCACCCGGAACACTTCCGATATGCAAACATGGGCTTCCAATATATCAATCTTCATGTCTTGACCATTTCGAGACTCCTCATCATGTCCGTGATCACATCCGGGCTCCGAACAACCTTCGGTACATCAAAACATATAAACTCATAATATAAACTGTCATCGTAGCGTTAAGCGTCACGGACCCTACGGGTTCGAGAACTATTGTAGACATGACCGAGACCGTCTCCCGTCAATAACCAATAAGCGGAACCTGGATGCTCATATTGCCTCCCACATATTCTCACGAAGATCTTTATCGGTCGAGACCGCGATAACAACATACATTGTTCCCTTTGTCATCGGTATGTTACTTGCAGAGAGTCGATGGTCGGTATCTCAATACCTAGTTCAATCTCGTTACCGGCAGAATCTCTTTACTCGTCTTGTAATACATCATCCCGCAACCAACTCATTAGTTACTGCAATGCTTGCAAAGGCTTAAGTGATGTGCATTACCGAGAGGGCCGAGATACCTCTCCAACAATCGGAGTGACAAATCCTAATCTCGAAATACGCCAACCTAACAAGTACCTTTGGAGACACCTGTAGAGCTCCTTTATAATCACCCGATTCGTTGTGACGTTTGGTAGCACACAAAGTGTTCCTAACGGGAGTTGCATAATCTCATAGTCATAGGAACATGTATAAGTCATGAAGAAAGCAATAGCAACATACTAAACGATCGTGAGCTAAGCTAACGGAATGGGTCATGTCAATCACATCATTATCCTAATGATGTGATCCCGTTAATAAAATGACAACTCATGTCTGTGGCTAGGAAACATAACCATCTTTGATCAACGAGCTAGTCAAGTAGAGGCATACTAGTGACAATCTGTTTGTCTATGTATTCACACATGTATTATGTTTACAGTTAATACAATTCTAGCATGAATAATAAACATTTATCATGATATAAGGAAATAAATAATAACTTTATTATTGCCTCTAGGGCATATTTCCTTCACGGTGTATGGTCCGGTCTCGATGACTTCGATGCCTTGGCCCTTCAATTGCGCCCTTGAAGCAGTTGACTTCGAAGGAGGAGAAGAATGGGAACTTTGGGCGCGAGTTCGTCAAATGCGAGAGCAAGCCGGAGGGCCAGGTTAGATCTGGTTTTTCCTCGCATCCTTTATCTCGAATTTCTCAAAAAATCAGATTTGGGATTTAGGTTACGTGATTTCGTTTTCAGATCGTGAAGAAATGCCACCATTTCGAGTGGATGGATGATTACATCCGGAGGCTTCATGGGTTGGGCTTCTTTGGATTAGGGGGAATGCAATCCATGAGTTTAATCTGCCCCATGTGATGTCGCTCAGGAAGCGTAGCGTCCGGAATACCGACGGTGGTAGATGTCGAACTGAAGACGGAATTGAAGAAGATGAACAAGAACTTCAAGCATCTGATTGAGTTGAAGAAGCAATCAAATCTGATAGCTTTAGGAATACTTGCTCTAGGAATTTTTTTACTTGATGGCCATCTCTCGTTAGAGATGTTTGTCTCTTATTGTTGCCACTATATAGCAATCCAAGTCTGCATTTTATCTCAAATGCAACTTACTGTTTAGTGCAAGCTGTCGATCTACGAATGTATGCGGTTTACCATTATGTTTCGACACTTTCGGTTTAATGAAGACAACTACCGATTCGATAATAGGATTATTTTGTTAGCTAATAACCTCGGTGTTGGATCATACCCTAGCTCGTCGATGATAATGATGGCGATTGCTTGAGCAGCACAAGGGATATACATCAAGTTCATCTCTTCTCTCTCGCACTTGCCAAACTTTTGTCCTCGAGTTAAATCGGATTACGCTAGAAAAAAAACCTAGTTCAAGGGCCCAAAGAGAATCAAGCTGCAATAGGCCCACAAAGGATAAATGAGGCCCGAAACTTGCGATGTTTCTTTTTTGTTTAGGAACAATTGCTTTGTTCTTTTTGTTTACGATTGATTTTTCATTAATTTGATTGTCCAATCTCTTCTATTTCATTGAGGAATTTTTTGGCTTTCCTTTATGGGTCCCTTCATTTTTTTAATTTGATTTCTCTTCACCGTATGTGCTTTTGTTTTGCTTGCTCACGCCCAGAAGCTTAGTTTGGTGGTGAAGTAATTTTTCAATCTAAGTATTTGCACACCGCTGCATTATGATGCCTTGGGAAAAAATACTTCAGTTTTGGAAAAAGTGGTCCAACCCTCTTTTATATATACTTCAAACATAGTGTAGTTTTCTACTTATTAAAGTATATAAAACTACACTTTTGACTAAAGCCAAACATCTCAAAGTATTTGATACTTCAATATTTCTGGAAACCAAAGTATTCTTGGAATACCTAAATAATACAGAGCTCCCAAACCAAAGCCGTGTACAATATGTTTTTATTTTTAGAAGGCATCTATAAACACATCATTTTTAGTTAGTTTGGTTAATTTTGCCCACGTCAATTAGCCGTGTCTAAACTTGGGACAAACAAAATACAAACATAACAAAGCATTAATATAACACACATAACTTAACTTAGATAGGGTTGCTAGGGCAACACAAGTTCTTACATATAACCACGACAGCGATAGATAATTAACCTTACATAGATGGGAGTAGCTAGCTCGAGGCAACACACACCAAACTCACACTACATAGTAGAGCGAGGTAGCTAGGGCAACACCGCCATGTCTTCACCGTCGTCTTCACCTTAACTTGCCCGGCTTCACCGTCTTCTTCGCCACCAGCTTTGATCTTGCTCCTCCTCAAGGCCGTTCTCGCCAAGGTAGTACGGGAGGCTATGCATCTTGATTCTGGCGGGGAAAGACGCTCTCGAAGTCGGTGAAGATGTTATAGGTGGTGAATCACGATGAACTTCGCACCACACCAATACACCTTGCCGAGCAAGTAGTAGGCATCGAACCTGTTGGTGAAGTGGACTGACGAGCCCTACCAACTGGAGGCGTTGGCGTGGGGCCGCTGCTCCACGAGGTTGAACATGGGCTGACGAGCCCGTAGGAGGTGGTGGAAGACCGCACGGAGGAACCCCCGTGCAAGCTCAGTGCTACCCCTCCAGCGTGAGAACGCCCACACGCAGAGTGATGCCTCGACGACGACGTTGGCGGGGTATCGCCGTCCCGGCATGATGGGCGGCTCTTGGAACGTCGGCCGTTGTCTTTGCATCTTGCTCGCTTATTTGAGTGGTTGCTTTGGCTTTTGGGGAAGAAGGAAGAGGCGCGGATGGATCTGTAGAAGAAGAGGCAATGAAGGCGGTTTAAATAGCCGGGGAGGCGAAGAAGGGTACATCTTGAAGCAGCGTAGATCGTGAATCAGTCCGTGCGTGAACCGATGCGATCATCAATGTGTGAACGTGGATCGATGCAAGCGTTCTCTGAGTTGGCGGCTGCCTGCCTACCCCTTCTGCGTGCTCTGCGTTGGCGGTTTGCCTCCACAATCAATCGGCGGCGGCCGTCGGAGTCAACCGATGCCTCAACATATGGACGCGACGTGCAGCCTTCCTTCGCCGCCAAACGCGTATGCTGCGACACGTGAAACGGCGCTACGGAGTGGCCCGAATCCGCACCCGGCAACCGTGCGGCACGGATCGATGCGTCGTCGATGTCGGCGTGCATGCATCTTGATTAGGTCTAGGTCACTAGATGCATGCGTGGCGGCGTTCGCATGCATAGTAGGCTACATCGATGCCAAAGCCGGGCATGCATAGCAGGCTGCATCCATCGATAACAAACTAACGGGCCCGTCCTATGAACACAAACACGGACCAACCAGCGAAGCCACAGCCAGAGTTAACAGAGTACAACGTGGCCCCACAAGTCAGTTAACGGCCAAGACGGCAAACGTCTGTTATGAACATTTGTGAGAGTTTCAGCTAAGGGAGTGGGGAAAAGTGAGCAAAAGTTTGGAGCGTGGGGAAATCTGAGCACAACTAAGGAATTGGGGGCACAAATGGAATAATCCCTAACACATAAGAAGGGTTAAAGTTGCCGGCTTTGTTGGAAGGGGTGGTATTGCCCTTCTTGACACCACCACCCTTCACATTGTTCTTCTCTCCTTAGAAGCACCCTCTCCCTCCTTCACAAAAGTTTGCTTGAGAGGAGGAGGTCATTTGGCCTTGTCATTCTTCTTCTTGTTCTTGGACTTGGGTGCGAACCCAATTCCCTCCTTGGCCACAACTTCCTTTTGATTGCTCAAAAGGTCGTTGAGGTTCTTCTCACCTTGTATGTAGGACACAAGGCCTTTCTCAAGTTGCTCCTTCAACTTTGCATTCTCCTCCACAAGATGCACATGCTCACAACATGGGTTAGTAGCATTTGCATTATCAATTAAAACCATATGAGGAAAAGTGGCTTTCTCCTTGGTTAGCTTCACTTGGAGTTGATCACGAGACTCTTTAAGACTAGCATGAGTACCCTTCAAGGCCTTGTGAGCCTTGTCAAGTGTATCAAACTCCTCCTTGAGTCTAGCAAGATCAACCCCAAGTTTGGCCTTCTCGGAATTTAACACACGAGATACAATAAGAGCATGATCAAGATCTTTCTTTAATTTAGCATGGTCATCGTTGTGTGACTCCTTAAGAGCCAAATGATGACCGCTCTCTTCCTCAAGCGCATTAGAGAGATCCGATTTCTCATCGGCATAGTCACGACTATGCCCCTCCATCTTAGAGATGGTTTCTTCGTGAGCCCCGATCATGTCATTGGCTTCACCAAGTTGTTCCAAGAGAGCAACAAAGTGCTTCTTGGATTTCCCCTTGAGCTTACTCATAAAAGACTCAAATTCATTTTCCTCCTCATTAGACCCCTCACTTTCATCAATGCAATCCGTCAAAGAAGGATTAGTGATGATGGTAGTTTTGATGTTGGGGGTTACCTTGTTGGTGGCTTTAGCCATGAGGCACTTGCCGGTGATGTTCTCATTGGGCGAGTCGAAGAGGGACACCGTGGAGTTTTCGCAATGTAGCGGAGGCCATGGAAACCGACTCACCGTCTTCATCATCATCATCCTCATTGTACTCTTCTTGTGCCACCAACCCCTTGGGAGGAGTCTTCTTGGTGAAGTTGCTCTTGTTGGGGAAGGACTTGGCATTGTCTTTTCGGATGAGCTTGCCACCATTGTCTTCCCTCTTCTCATATGGGCACTCCGTAACAAAATGGCTCACATTGCCACAATTATAGCAAGTCCTCACACGTTGCTTGCCCTTCGCACCACTTGAGTTGTTCTTGTTGAAGTTGGGCCTTGTGTTCTTCTTGCTCCAAAATTTCCTTGAAACGAGAGCCATGTGCTCATGATAAGCATATTTCGTATCTTGAGGTTGCTCTCCTCTCTTCCTCTTCGTCCTCTTCTTCCACACTAGCCTTGGCCTTCAAGGCAAGGTTGGGCTTCTTTGCTCTTCGAGAACGCAACACCGCATTGTCGGTGGTCTTGTCCAAGATCCTCATTGCCACAAACTCATCCAACACTTCACTTGAGGACAAGGTGTGGAAGTCCGGCCTTTGATGGATGACGGAGGACATGGCCTTGTGGTAAGGCATCATGGCCTTGAGGAACTTGCACTTGATCCAATTGTCATTTGTATCCTTGCTCCCATGATCTCGGAGTGAGACTGTGAGAGTGGTTAATCTCCGGTAAAGCTCACGAGGTTCTTCATCTTCATTCATTGCAAACTCATCGGCTTCATCTTGCACAACTTCATAGTTGGAGCGTTGAATGCTTGCGCTTCCCTTGTAAATGAAAACAACATGGTGCCATGCTTCCTTGGCCACGGTGAAGGGTCGGAGATGCGCAATATCTTCGGATGGAATAGCATCTTGGATGATGAAGAGAGCATTCTCGTTGACTTGATGATCCGCGGCTCCTTTAGGGGTGAAGATTCTTGGGTCCTGAGGATAGAAACCTTGCTCAATGACTCTCCAAAGATTAGTATTAACATGATTTAAATGACGTTTAAAGTGATAGACCCAAGAGTCAAAATCCTCATTTTTCACAATTTTAGGAGGAGGACCAACATGATTCAAATGAGTGGAGGGAACCGGTCCTCCATAAGTAAGTGGAGGTTCAACATGGGCAAAGATGCCACTACCATTTTTACCACTAGATAAAGGAACTTTTTCAGTAGAAGCTTCCCCCTTGTCGGAGTTAGCATCCGTCACCTTGTTAGCGGGATCACCCACTTTCATTGGTGCGGTGGATAATTTAAGGCCTTCTAAGAACTTGTTAAACATGCTTTCAACCTCGGTCGTCATGGAGGTTTTCAATATGTCCAAAGCCACATTGAATTCCTCACGAGAGACCACGGTTCTCCCATCGGCCATAGACGAGAACGGATTCACACTGGAGTGCTCCTCCCCACCGTCTATGGTGTCAACCATAGACTTCGGACGGAAAAGTCCTTAATAAAGAGACGAGGCTTTGATACCAATTGAAAGGATCGATATAGTTGACTAGAGGGGGGTGAATAGGCAACTAACAATTTTTAGCTTTTCTTTACCAATTTAAACTTTGCATCAAAGTAGGTTGTCTAGATATATGACTAGGTGAGCAACCTATATGATGCAATAACAACAAGCACACAAGTAAGCTAGGGATACAAATCAATGTAGGCTTACACAAGTAAAAGTAAGAGATAACCAAGAGTGGAGCCGGTGGAGACGAGGATGTGTTACCGAAATTCCTTCCCTTTGAGAGGAAGTACGTCTCCGTTGGAGCGGTGTGGAGGCACAATGCTCCCCAAGAAGCCACTAGGGCCACCGTATTCTCCTCACGCCCTCACACAATGCGAGATGACGTGATTCCCTTTGTTGGCGCCCTTGGGCCTTGGCCAAGAACCTTTACAAACAAGGTTGGGGCAATCTCCACAACTTAATTGGAGACTCCCAGCGACACCACGAAGCTTCACCACAATGGAATATGGCTCATGATGACCTCAAGCTGTCTAGGGTGCTCAAACACCCAAGAGTAACAAGATCCGCAAGGGATTAGTGGGGGAAATCAAATTTCTCTTGGTGGAAGTGTAGATCAAGGCTTCTCAACCAGTCCCTAGAGAATTAACAAGTTTGATTGGCTAGGGAGAGAGATCGGGCGAAAAAGGAGCTTAGAGCAACAATGGAGCTTAGGGATGGAAGAGGTAGTCAACTCGGAGAAGAAGACTCCCCTTGTATAGTGATAGGACAAATCCAACCGTTATCCACTTACCCAGCCCGCGACCTACGGTACTACTGCACCAGACATGTGGTACTACCGCAAGTGCAATGGTACTACCGCTTCTTGTGGCCGAGGAGCTAGACCAGCCTGTTGCGTTGAAGCGGAAGGCGGTAGAACCATGGGGCCCGGTACTCTGGTTCGCCCTTGCGGTACTACCGCAAGGTAGGGTTTAATCTACGGGCTGGGAAGGCCTGAGCGAATAAAAAATACATCTGTGGCTACTTCCATTTGAGTTACGATCTGTGCAAAATCCGACCGCGGTACTACCGCAACTGTGAAGCGATTACTACGAGAAGCGCGGATGTAAAAAATTACATCCGCTCCTACATCCGCTCGTGATGTTGTGCCTGGCCCAAGGCCACGGTACTACCTTCAGGGAGTGGTACTACCGCAAGGGCCTACGGTACTACCGCATCCCTGGCCGGTACTACCATGGGCCTCTGCGGTACTACTGCTCCCATGAACAGTACTACCGCATGCCACAACACAGCAATCACTAGGAGTCCTTCATTTTGCAAAGACACGGATAAATGGTGGTGGCTCCAAAGAGGCGAAGGAAAGGTGGTGCAAAAGGAGCAGGGCGTGTGCGTGATGATCCCACCCAAACCTTTCCAAAGCGAACCCCTCTTAATAATCACGGCTTTCCCTCGACTCAAGTCCACCGAAAAAGCGTGAGAAACACCGTCTTCGATATGTTCCGAGGGGCACCGAATAAATCTTGTGCCTAGACATGATATATCTGAAATGCTCACTTCACACGATTAGTCCGCAAAAGCATTGTCATCAATCACCAAAACCACATAGGGAGAAATATGCCCTTACAACTTCTTACACCTAGTGTAATCTCAACTTCTCCCAAAATGTTACGAAAATGGTTGGCCCCATCAATACTCTTGAGAGGCATGTGGTTTGTGAAAAGTAAAGTAAATAAGAAAATAAACATTATAAGCTCTGTACCCAAATCATTGAGCATTATTTTCCTCGAGAATAGGATTTCTGACTCTGTTTTATATTACTGAAAGGTAAGAGGTCTGTTTAGGATGACAATTTATAAATTTCCCTACCTCCATGATGTTGTAAGCTTTTTTTAGGGGACCATGATGTTGTAAGCTAGGAGTTTCCCTAGGATGATTTTATATTAAGAGCATCTCCAGCTGTTCGGGCCCCCACGGGCTTAAAATAGCGTCGCCTGGGGGCCAACCGACGGTAAAATCGGCGTGGGGGGGCTCAGGTTCCCAGCCGACCCCCCGAGTTCGCCCCCCCCCCCCAGCCACCGATTTTGGCCCAATTTCAACGCAATTTGGCCAAAATGCGGCCCACATTCAGCATGTTTCGGTACAAATTCAACAAAAACTAATTTTTATCACATAGTTCATCACAGAAATCAATACAAATCAAATAGTTCAACGAATCAAAGTCATAATTCAAACACAAATAAAAACTCATATTTCATCACACGTCAAGCTAGGCATTACCCTTGAGACTCCATAGGTGCTCCACCAGATCGTGTTGCAGTTCTTGATGCACCTGCGGGTCTCGGATCTCCTGACACATATTGAGGAAGGCAGCCCAGGTTCTTGGTAGTAGTGATCAACTTGGACAAGAGGACCCTACACCGTAACATGGTTCAGTGTCAAACACTGGCTCTTCCTGCTCGCTCTCAATGATCATGTTGTGCAAGATGACACAGCAAGTCATGACTTGCCACATTTGATCTTTCGACCAGGTTAGAGCGCGGTACCGGACAACAGCAAATCGAGATTGGAGCACACTAAATGCCCGCTCGACATCATTCCTGCAAGCCTCCTAACACTTGGCAAAGTAGGAGTTCTTGCCTCCTGGCACAGGGTTTGAGATAGTCTTCACAAATGTGAACCATCTCGGATAGATGCCATCTGCTAGGTAGTATCCCTTGTTGTAGTGGCGCCCATTGACTTCGAAGTTCATCGGAGGAGCATGACCTTCAACAAGCTTGGCAAAGACAGTCGAGCACTGCAGTACATTGATGTCATTGTGAGTTCCTGGCATACCAAAGAAGGAGTGCCAAATCCAGAGGTCTGTCTGACCCTTGCCTCAAATACCACTGCTGCAAGCTCCTTTGGCGCCTTTGTACATCCTCTGCCAAGCAAATAGGCAGTTTTTCCATGCCCACTGCATGTAGTCGATGTTTCCAAGCATCCCAGGAAATCCTCTTGCTGCATTACGTGCTGGGATCCGGCGATGTCTTGACATTGGGTGATCGCCATAGTATTGTGGTCCAAACACTGTCACCACTGCCTTGCAGAACTTGTACAAACACTCAATGGTGGTGGACTTGCCCATGCGTCCATAGTCTTCCAGTATATCACCGGGAGCTCCGTATGCTAGCATCCTCATAGCTGTCGTGCACTTCTGGAGAGAGGTGAATCCAAGTGTGCCGGTGCAATCCTTCTTGCACTTGAAGTAGTTGTCGAATTCCCGGATGGAATTCACAATCCTAAGGAAGAGCTTTCAGCTCATCCGATAATGGCGCCGAAATACTTTCTCGTCGTGCAGTGGAGCGTCGGCGAAGTAGTCGGCGTAGAGCAAGCAATAGCCCTCCAAACGATGCCTCTACTTGCTCTTCTGGCGGCCCGGTGCCGAGCCACCTCACCGTGGCTTTGCCATTGCTCGTGAACAGGCTGGCCAGAGTGGCGAGGACCATGAGGTGCTCTTCGTCCTGGGTGTCAGCCTCGGCTTCCTCCTCTAGCTTGACCATGAACGCCTCCTTGTAAATGCGAGTCCATCGTGGCGAGACAAAGCTGCCGAACACTGGCCGGGCGTGGTAGGCGTCAGCTCCCGGTATCTCCGTAGCGTGGCGGGCCTTGGGCTTCGCCGAAGCGGGATGGAGGATGCGGCGGTGAACCCTCTCTTTTTCAATGAGGAAAATGGCCTTCCCTAGCGACGGTGGGCGGTGGGCGTCAAGGGATCGCACCTGTGTGCGGAAAAAGGTAGTCTTGTGGTAATGGACGTGCAAAAATCGTTTTCGCTTTGACGGTGGTGGCCCATGCATGCTTTTCTTTCATGAACTAGCGCCCCAGTCTGTTGGGTTAAACCTAGGATGTTGGGCCAAAATGGGCCTAGCCGTGAATTCGGCGTCCTAGAGGCGGCCCAGGGGTTTTTGGCGCCGTGTAAAAAACTTCGCCCGAAGTGTTGGGGCACGAGTGGAGATGCTCTAACAATTTATGAAAAATTAGCAACCATGAGAGGCACATGAACGGAAAGAAACAACTGAAAGTGAATGCAACAAATTAACCCCTGGTGTAGCTCATCTCAAATTCCTTAGCCCAACAAATTAACCCCAGATACGTTTAAGAGTGGGTTGGGTCGGGCCGGCCCAGATAGTCACGTCGGTCACTTGTCCGCGTTCCGTCCCCTGTTTGACACGGCACCCCACCTGACTAAACTGACCGCCTGGCTGCCCAGATAGTGGGACAATGGGGACCACCGGAGCTATTATCAGAGAGATCAAGTTGCAGTCTTTGATTTTCAATTGTAATTTTACTTTTAAAAGTCGCGTTGTTAATTATGAGCCACGGTCATCATGTATGATTAGACCAACCTCATGACCAAACTTGTATCCCACCTTGTGTGGTTTTCCATGAATAATTTGGTCTACCCTAAAAAAAACCTGCCTGAACTGACCCGCCGTGAGGTGGCTCGGCGCCGGCTTCGCCCCCCGCGTGAGGTGGCTCGGCTCGCCTGTCCGCGTCCCCTCCCCTCGCCGATCCACCGCCTCAGCGCCAACCCGTTCTCCATCGATCCGATTCGACCGCGGGTTCGCCGGGGAGCGACCATGAACGAGGTCTTCGAGGGCTACGAGCGGCAGTACCGCGAGATCTCCGCCGCCCTCTCCCGCAAGTGCGCCGCCGCCTCCGCCCTCGATGGCGGTACGCACGCACGCCTCTCTCTCGCCCACAACCCCAGGTTTCCGGTTGCTTCCACGCCTTGGTCTGATCCCCTTCTCTCGTTCCCTTCACCACCAGAGAAGAAGAAGCAGAAGCTGTCCGAGATCCAGGCCGGCGTGCAGGAGTCTGAATCGCTGGTAAAAGCCGACTGAAATAATTTTTCTATGAGCAGAATTTTTACCGCACTGGTCTGCCGTGACTAATCTTAAGCTGCGGTGTGGAAACTTTCCTCCTAGTTCATGTAGTGATTGTGCATCTTAATTCTTATGATACCTCAGTCGTCTGATTATGCGTCCTGTTGATGTTTGGCTGCCTTCCTGCAGATCAGGAAGATGGATTTGGAGGCGCGGAGCCTGCCGCCGACCGTCAGGGCCGGGCTGCTGTATAAACTGAGGGAGTACAAGTCTGATCTCAACAACATCAAGAGCGAGATCAAGAAGGTGTCGGCTCCTAATGCCCAACAGGCTGCCCGGGAGGAGCTCCTCGACTCCGGCATGTCGGATACACTCACGGTGAGCTCCCTGTCCCTAACATTTCCGCCTTACACCAAATATTATGTTTATTGCGCCTCTCACGCACTATCTAATATTCTAGTAAGTACTCACTTGTGACAACAATGGTTTAGTACTTCTAACAGATTCTGCTTCTGTGGTATGTATGTATGTTCCATCAGAAAATACTTTTGTCTGTGTCTGACCCTAGTGTGTTATTATCCTGGATTATGTGTTTGAAACCTGTTTGCTTCATATCGCGATGCCCTGCGGTTTTGTGTTCCTCTTAATCCCTTTTGTACCTGTATTGTGTTAAAGTGACCGTGTAAGGTTTCCTGCTGTGAGTTGAGCCCATATTGTTGATAGCTGTACGTGCATTCCACCTTTTTGCATTCACCTGAATACCTGATGATGTGGTTGACCCATCTGATGGTGTAGTTTTGTGTTAACGATAGTGTTAGTTCCTGCGCTTCTGATAGTGTTAGTTCTGATATAATATCGAGTTATGTTGTTTGGTTAGTTGGTTAACTTGGTTACCCACTATGCGGGAAGTCTGGGATGGAATATTGCTTGGGAAGGCAAAAAATTTAAGCAAATGGGTAAATATTGTGGGTTTGGGGATCAGCATGCTTGACACTATAAGACTTTGAATTGTGATATGGATGGGTTACAGTGCAACACACACCTTTGAAACATGATATGTAGAACAGTGTGCAGTATTGTGTTGTCTAAAGAAGTGTACCATATCGTTTATTTGATTTTAAATGTTTTGCATGTATATCCGCGAAGTGAGCACTGCTACTATTTCTTGAACTTCAGTCAGGTTTGTAATTTGAATTTTTCACTGTTGTCAAGTCTAGTGCTTTGGTTACGGTGAGAAACTTAGAATTATATACATGCCTTTTGTATAATCACTTTATAGTATGATAATATAGAGCCGGGCTGTGCTTGAAATCAGAAGCACATTTGGACTCTTTTGTCAATAAGCGATTGCAGTTGTACTTTTTTGAAGCTCATATTCCCAGTTTAACAGTCTTGGATGTATTATCTGTTACCATGCAAAGTATGGGCAAAATAACAGAGGCACATTCATTTCATCCTATTTATCACTTTAATTATTAATTGATACCGTTGCTCTTGAATATGTATTATTTTCGTTGCAAGAAAGCTTCATGGCATAAATTTTCAAGTAAACCTATATATGATCTTCCATCCATTCATTAGCTCGGAATTTAGTTCGTTCGGATGGAAGTGGACATATTAAGATGAAATCTAGATTATTGTGTCAATTTATTACTGGATACCTCTGCAACTGTCTTATTATTTCTCTGTGTTATTTTGACTTTCCTTTTATCCGTCATGTTTGTAATTTTGATATCATGGCACCATTACCTTTCTAATGTACCAATGCAATTATTATATCATGGCTCAGGCGTCATCTGATCAGAGAGGAAGATTGATTATGACATCAGAAAGGTTAAACCAGTCTTCCGACAGAATTAGAGAAAGCCAAATAACAGCACTTGATACAGAAGAAATCGGCGTGTCGATTCTTCAGAACCTTCATAATCAACGAGAGACACTGATGCATGCTCACAAAACAGTATGTACTTTGATCTTTGAAGTTTACTTTTATTTGGGACTTTGAGCCATCGTTGGAGCTAATTTGTTCTTTTTACCTTCTCTCGTCCAATTATTTATAGTTTGATCATTTCTGGCCTTGCATATTGATCAGCAGCAACAACCTTAGCTAGCATACTACATAGACAAGAAATGCCATCAGTTAGTTTCTGTTTTGATTTTGATGCATTTACACCATATATGCTTATTGGAAACTGGTCGGTCCTTTATGAAGTACTCAAGCTGAAATAGTGAAAGGTACATTCGCTGCCAAAATAGATGTGTATTAGGCATGACAGCTGTAAGAATATAGTTATCCAAACTTTTGTACAGGAGTTAGACCATGGTTTGGTGCTAGATGAGTCACTTCTGGATACCGCACACGCATCCTGCTTCTTTGAACATGAGTTGCAAAATAACTTTGATGATGCCAAATCATCGAAATAAGATCCATTTCTCCCACTGGTAGTATGCAGTTTTCAGTATCAAGAAAGAGATTTTTCCCCACTTGATCACTTCGCTATTCCGGTCAAGAGACATATCGTGCATGTCCACCGTTCACAAGATGAAACAAATATTTGACCTTTTGATTTCTGAGGCGAATTCGCCAAAGCTAGTGGAACTTTAGCTTTTCCGCATTGGGTATAGCAACTCCGTGGCCCTCTTGGCCTGCTGTTTAGCTTTTCTCTGGCATCACTTTCGCGTAAGTTGCCTGGATTTGTCAAGTAGAAGAAAAGCAGCTAGTACATGATTAACCCTGCTAATTATGACTTGAGAGGGTGATTCTCATCATTCGGCTATAGATTACATCTTCCGTTACCTGCCGCGTGGTGCGTACTAATGAAATTTCCTGCTGTTCTTGCTCGCAGTTGCATGGTGTGGACGACTCCATCGGCAAAAGCAACAAGATCCTGGCGTCCATGTCCAAGTGGAACAAGTGGTTTGTCTAGGTTGACGTCGTGTTATAGAAAGCTAGTAGGAAGTAGGAATGTATTGGATGACGATTTAAACGATGTTAGCAAACACGAGAGGCAGCCGAGACAAATGATAATAATATACTAAGCCTCCTTTGGTTCATAGGAATAGGAAAATCATAGAAAGTGAGATGATGTGTATATATATTCCCATAGGAAAAGAGATGTCATTTGATGCATATGATTGAAAATTTTCCATTTGAGCGTAGGTTTTTACTTTGAAATGTGAAGACTTGGTTCCTATCCTACAAAAAGGGGGGGCTTCAAAGGAAAATTTCCTCTGAAAATCCTATCATATAAAATTCCTACTCCTACAAACCAAAGGAAGCCTAAGAATAAAACCTTGGGTATCTCATCCCGAAATGCGCAGCCGGTCTTTCCCCAAGCAAGATCTTTTTGGCTAGTGACATTAGGATCTTCAACAATGATATAATTTGTTCCCGCGTGATGAAATTTGTATAGTGGCATTTGGATTTCAACGAGAAAATATTTTTTCCCATGAAGTGATATTTGTCCATCGCACATTATGTACCGTGAGATACAATGGGGGGAAAGAATATGAACCGTGACTCCGTGAGATACAATGGGTGGGAAAGTATACATACGAGAACACATGAAACATCCTGTTACAGTGACGAAAAACAGCATAAAGCCAGGTGTCTAAGCAAGGGTGGGAGTGACGGGAAAAGCATTTGATTGTGATAGCATATCACCACGGGAAACATTTCATCACGACATATAGCCATTTGTCATGGAATACATTCGGTTAAAAGATGTGTTACCATCACGAAAGTAAGGTTGTTGCTATTCCTTCATCCAAAATATTTTCTTCTTTGCAAGTAGCATTGTTCCTCGGCGGTAAAGTATCAAAACTAGCTCTAACAAAAAGGATTCCTCCCTAGGGTTTTCCAGTCCTCCGGCGTCGCAGTGAGTTTTCACCGATTTAATCTGATCTCCCGGTGACCGACGACCGCCCTCTGCCTCTCTCCCCACTCGGACTGATAAGGGGTCAACACAGCTAAGGAAGTAGCGCGTTATGTCTGCTTGATATAGTTAGGGAAGCAATGTTGGTTTATCAGTTGGGAAGTGTGGTTCTTGAAGAGATATTACGAAACAAAAAACAACATCAACCCATCCTAGGCCACTTGGGACTTGCAGAAACAATGATAGTTGGTGCTTGGTACATCTGGTGGCAACGTTGGGAGATAGTTAAAGGTAATTCAGTGGCACCATTGTAAGAACAACTTTCACCATTAGTGTGATAACTTCGAACTATGATGCATTGGTGTCAGTCTCACAACCACATAAAGATAGTATGGACAAAACCAGCTCATGGATGAAACAGGTTCATCGGCCGTGATCCTTCGAAGTCATAAAGGGGAGGCCCTTGCTGGATGCTCTTGCATTCTTAATAATTGATGCTACAACGGCTGAAACTACAACTACGCAAAAAGGTCTTATGTTTCTGGAGAAGTTAGGAGCCTCGATGGTGTCGATCTCGTTGGAACATATCCACGCATGCAATGGCGTCATTGAGGTGTGGAGTCCATATACTTGCAATATGCTTCCGAAGGGCGCAGAGAATTGTTGTGGTGGACTTTTGCCACTGTCCAAGGAATGCAAATAGGGCGGCACATAACTTGGCGATTCTAAAATTGTATTCACCTCGGAAGGCGATCCGTCTAGTTTTATTATCCAAACATTATCTTTGATGTAACAGTGATTTTTTCATAAATAGTTTAGTTTGAATTGCTTACCACACGTGATGTAACAGTGACTTGATGCTAATAAAGGGCGACATGGGCATTCCCCTGTAATGTAAAGAAAAAAAAGAGAGGTGGAAGTGACGGCGATGATGGGGGTGTGCGCGTAATCCATTTTTTTACGGTAGAGACGGGAAGAACGAGAGAAATGGAGAATACTCTCATATTCTCTTGGGCTCCCAACAGCAGCGGGAAGAATTACAGAGCAAAGCTTTGAGCATATTAATGAACGCTCAAGGGCAAGGGTGCAAGGATGGTGCGAAAGGAAAATGTCATGTGCAGCAAGAGAAGTTCTTTTGAAGTCGATTGGTCCAAGCTCTACCGGCCTACTCTATGAGTTGTTTCAAACTCACAAAAGGTTTGTGCAAGAAAGTGACGACAAATATGTCACGATATTGGTGAAATTTGGGTCCTTTGGACAAAAAAGGAATGCATTGGCAATCTTGGGATAAGATGTGCATTGCAAAGTCACGAGGAGGAATGGGATTAGAGACACGGAAACGTTTAATGACGCGTTGTTAGCAAAACAAGCATGGAGATTACTTGAGAACCCAACTAGCTTGTGTGCACGTGTGCTTAAAGCACGATACTTTCCTAATGAGGAGTTTTTAACGGTGGGCTGTCCAACTAGTGCATCCAAGACATGGAAAGCAATTATAAAAAGGAAGAGATCTTTGAAGAAGGGACTCATCCGGAGAATTGGTAATGGAGAGACCACCGGGGTGTGGCATGATCATTGGATAGATGGCACCGTATCAATGAAACCGATGGGAGATCTTGAGCCAAACACAGTACAGCTAGTGTCGGACCTGATTGATCCGACTACAAATCAATGAAACACGGAGTTGGTCCGGAGTATTTTCTACGCACCCGATGCGGCAGCTATTCTTGCCAAGGCAAGACCGCGTGTGGGAGGTGCAGATGTGTGGGCATGGGCAAGGGAGAAATCAGGCCTTTTCACGGTCAGATCGGCGTATAGGCATGAGATGCAGATTAAACTACAGGTGACTGAAACTGATGGTTCATCATCAGGTGATTCGGCCATTTGGAAGGCATTGTGGAAGATCAATGTGCTCCCGGAAACCCGGGTGTTTTGGTGGCGCGTGCTAAAGAACTTCTTGCCGTCCTATGGGGAGCTTCAAAGGCGGCACATTAAGCAGCTACCTCACTGCCCGATGTGTGGACATGACAATGAAACGTTGTTTCACTCATTGATGGAATGTGAACATGCAAGACGTTTTTGGAAGGCAGCAGAATGTTTCTTTGGTATTGATATACCAAGATTACACCCTGAGTCTTGGTCTCGAGATCTATTAGATCACCGGCTTTACAAGAAGGAAGTGGCAGTTATTATGATCACCGTGATGTGGGCTGTGTGGCATTCCAGGAACAACTATACTCATGGTGAGTTGGTGTACCAGCCGATCAAATCAATGGTGATCATTGAAGAGATTATCAGGGCGCTTGAGATCCCTGAGAGGCAGAAGACCAAAACTACCACCGGAGGAGGGATGGATAAAGATCAATACCGATGGGGCGACGGATATGGGGCAAATGCGTGGGGGAGCGGGCTTTATTGCTCGAGATCATCATGGAGGTTTTGTTAGAGCAGGGGGTACAAGATATGATGGGGTTATTGATCCGTTATCCATTGAGATACTTGCATGCAGAGACGCGATCCAAATGGCACTAGACATGGGCTTGCAACAAGTGGTGTTGAAAACGGACTGTCAAGAGATCCAGAGGCTCTGGGAGTTACCTCAGAAGTCGTCGTGTTTTCACTTAATCATCGAGATGAAGAATCTATCTTCCTTTTTCCAGGGATTTGAGCTACGGTTTGCAGGTCGCCAGACTAATATGGTGGCACACCGTCTAGCTAGGCATTCGTTAAAACTTTATGTTTCTATGCTTTTGTATGATACAATCCTTGGGTGTAGTTTGCAGTCAGACATGCCGGCGCCTAATGAATAAAGAGCTGGAGGGCGTTTAGCTTCAAAAAAAAAAGGAGAATACTCTCATATTTGGCGGGCCCACACAGCAGCCTCAAGGGACACATCCATCACTCGTCAGCGTTCCGTCCCCCGTGCACCGCACCGGTTGGTTTGGTTCCCAACACGGCACCCCACCCGCCCCTACTCGCCCGCCGTCCCCCCTCCCCAACGAACTCGCTCCGACTGCCCCGGCTCCCCTCGATTCCGCCGGAGGCTCCGCGGGCCTCGATCCGGTCCGGCTGCCGCGACCGCCGGCGGATTCGCCGGGGAGGGAGCGACCATGAGCGAGGTCTTCGAGGGCTACGCGGGGCAGTACTGCGAGATCTCCGCCGCCCTCTCCCGCAAGTGCGCCGCCGCCTCCGCCCTCGATGGCGGTACGCACGCACGACCCTCTCTCACTCGCCCGAAACCCCAGGTTCCCGGCTGTTTCTTCTGCATCTTGGTCTGACCCTCTTCTCTCTGCCTGTTCCCTTCGCCAGAGAAGAAGCAGCAGAAGCTGTCCGAGATCCAGGCCGACGTGCAGGAGTCGGAATCGCTGGTAAGAACCGGCTGAACTCTGTGCAATTTTCGTTTCGTTAGTCTTCCTTCCGTGCTCAGCTGTCGGCTCTAGCTGTGCTGTGCGTCCGATTTCTGTTTGGCTGGCTCCCCGTAGACGAGGAGGATGGATTTATGATTTGTACTGTGCAGTAGTTATCTAATCGTGCCTCCAATTTCTGTCTGGCCGGCTGCCCGTAGATCAGGAGGATGGATTTGGAGGCGCGGAGCATGCAGCCGAGCGTCAAGGCCGGGCTGCTGGCGAAACTGAGGGAGTACAAGTCTGATCTCACCAGCGTCAAGGGCGAGATCAAGAGGCTCTCGGCGCCTAATGCCCAACAGACCACCCGGGAGGAGCTCCTCGAGTCCGGCATGTCCGACACACTCGCGGTGAGCTCCCCATCCCTCGCGTTTCCGCCTTAAGCCAAAGCTTATGTATATTGCGCCTCCGGCATGCTATCTGGCATTCTAACTACTCATGTGACCACCATGGACTTCGCACAGATTTTGCTCCTGTGATGTGTCTGTGTGCTCCATCAGAAAATAGCGTGTCTGTGTGTGAAATCTGTTTGCTTGATATTGCGATGCCATGTGCTGTTAATCCCTTCTGCACCTGTATTGTTTTTAAGTCACGGTGTTGGATTTCATGATGTGAGTTGAGCCCATACTGTTGATGTCAGCATGTGCATTCCACATTTTGACATTCACTTGAAAACTTGGTGATGTTGTTGACCCGTTTGATGGTGTAGTTTTGAGTGAATGATAATGTTAGTTCCTGTGTTTCTGATAGTATTAGTTCTGCTATGATATTGAATGATGCTGTGTGGTTAGTTGGTTAACTTGGTTGCCCCACTGTGCGGGGAAGCTGGGATGAAATTTTCCTTGGGAAGGCAGAATTTTAAAGCCAAGGAGTAAATATAAATGGGTTTTGGTATCAGCATGCTTGGCATTGTAAGACTTTGAATTGTGAAATGGATGGGTTACAGTGCAACGCAGACCTTTGAAACGTGATATGTAAAACAGTGTGCAGTATTGTGGTGTCTAAAGAAGTGTTCCATATTTTTTTTAATGTTCTGCATGAATATCCATGAAGTGAGCACTGCTACTAATATGGATTGTGATGGTTTTAGTCGGTAGATATAATGTCGAACAGTGTCTGTTGAACTTCAGTTAGGTTTATAATTTGAATTTACCACTGTAGTTAAGTCTAGATACATGCCTTCTGTGATCAATTTATAGCTATGATAATACGGAGCCAGACTCTGGTTGACTCAGAACCACACTGGGACTCTGTTGTCAATAAGTGATTGCAGTTGTACTTTTTCGAACTTCATGTCCCCAGTTGAGCAGTCTTGGATGCATTATGTGTTGTCATGCAAAGTATGAGCAAAATAACAGAAGCACACATCCATTTCATCATATTTATCACTTCAATTATTAATTGATAGTATTGCTCTTGAATATGTATTATTTTCGTTGCAAGAAAGCTTCACTGCATAAATTTTCAAGTAAACATATATATGATCTTCCATCCATTCATTAGATCATTTAGTTCATTCTTATTTAAGTGGACATATTAAGAAGAAATCTACATTATTGTGTTCATTTATTACTGGATACCTCTACAACTGTGCTGGTATTTCTGTGTTTTACTACCTTTTATTTGTCCTGTTTGCAATTTTTCTATCATAGCACCATTTCCTTTCTGATGTACTTCTGCAATTATTATATCATGGGTCAGGCGTCATCTGATCAGAGAGGAAGATTGATGATGACATCAGAAAGGTTAAACCAGTCTTCGGACAGAATTAGGGAAAGCCAAAGAACAGTATTCGAGACAGAAGAAATTGGCGTGTCGATTCTTCAGGACCTTCATAATCAACGACAGTCACTGCTGCACGCTCACACAACAGTATGTACTTTGTTCTCTCAATTTGATTTATTTGGGACTTTGAGCCATCGTTGGAGCTAATTTGTTCTTCTTACCTTCTCTCGTCCATTTATTTATGGATTGATCATTTCTGGCCTCAAATATTGATCAGCAGCAACAACCTTAGCTAGCAAACCACATAGACAACAAATCCTATCGATTAGTTCTGTTTTGATGTTGATGCATTTGCACCATATATGCTTATTGGAAAGTGGTCAGTCCTTTATGAAGTATTCATACTGAAAGAGTGAAAGTTACCATCTCTGCCAAAATAGGTATGTATTAGGCATGACAGCTGTGAGAGTATAGTTATCCAAACATTTGTACGGGAGTTAGACCATGGTCTGGTGCTAGATAGTCACATCTGGATATGGCACAAGCATCCTGCTTCTTTGAACATGAGTTGCAAAATAACTTTAATGATGCCAAATCATCAAAATAAAATCCATTTCTCCCACTGGTAATATGCAGTTTCCAGTACCAAGAAAAGATTTGTCCACTTGATCACTTTGCTATTCCAGTGAAGAAGCATACCGTGGGTGTCTCCCATTTACAAAATGAAACAAATATTTGGCCTTTTGATTTGCGAGGCAAAATTACCCGGAGCTAGTGGAACTTTAGCTTTTCTGCATTATGTATATTTTGCTTTTCTATGGAATCAGTTTGGTGTAAGTTTGCCTGTATTTGTCAAGGAAAAATAAACAGCTAGTGTATGATTAACCCTCCTAGTTATGACTTGAGAGGGCGATTCTCATCATTCAGCTATATATTACTTCTTCTGTTACCTGACGCGTAATGAAATCCTGCTGCTCTTGCTCACAGTTGCATGGTGTGGGCGACTACATCGGCAAAAGCAAGAAGATCCTGGCATCCATGTCCAAGAGGATGGACAGGAACAAGTGGATCGTCGGCTGGCATCATTGCGACCCTCGTCTTGGCCATCCTCTTCATATTGTACTTCAAGTTTGTAACCATTCCAAATGCAGCATGTGCCTGAAGTCAGAATGTTTGTGTGTGTGGAGTATGATGTACAGCGACACTTGCCAGCTGCCATGTAAAACAAAAAATATTTGAAAGATGTGTTGGAGGCTTCTGTAAATGCTCAGTGCCTTCGGTATTCTGAAATTGCTGCGCAGTATTAGTATGTTATATTTGCACAAAATTTACCTGTTCTGGTAAGAAAAACTGCCGTGCCCGCTGTTAAAAATTGCCCTCTGCTGCATCAACAGCAATAAAAGGATGAACAACACCTCACCAATCACCAGAGAAATTAGATCTCCTTCACAAGCCATACTAATAACTTGATAATGTACAAGTAACAACAAAACAAATGCTCATGTTTTAACACAATTCTCCAAATGCACTTGTTCAGCAAACAGTTCTCCACCAGACCAACACAGGCACACACTGCAGAAGTTTGACGTCACATATAGTTCAAATACATTACAGCACTACCAAGTTCCTCATCACGATGGAGCAGCAGAAGAGCGCTTATTCAGCCTGAATCCAGCGAACGCTGAAGCCAACACAAAATAGGATTCGGTTTGAATCCACCAAACACAAACGCAAAATAGGATTTGGTTTTGAATCCACCAAACACAAAGCAAAATAGGATTTGGTTTGAATCCACCAAACACAACGCAAAATAGGATTTGGTTTTGAATCCAAACACTGAAACCAACACAAAATAGGATTTGATTTCTATCCACCAAACACAATCGGATTTGGTTTGAATCCACCACACACTGGAGGCAACACAAAATGGGATCCAAACACCGAAGCCAGCACAACCGGATTTGGGGGCTGAAATTTACAGAGCAAGACAACTGAAGAACGCACTGGTAATATCTGAACCGCACACGAACAAGCATCAACAGACCAACATATTAGGTACGAATTCAAAGGGTAAACTGCCACAATTTCCATTCCATCCTAGTAGTACATCCAGACGACAAACAAACAAGGCCAGGGCAAACAGCAGCGAGATGCGGCTGATTTTCACACCGGAGGGCCACGAACACTGCCAGTACTACCAAACAACGACTAACAGGCTACTGATCCGGTGGTGCCCTAGCCGCCGAAGCCGTAGAGGGTGCGGCCCTGGCGCTTGAGCGCGTAGACGACGTCCATGGCGGTGACGGTCTTGCGGCGGGCGTGCTCGGTGTAGGTGACGGCGTCGCGGATGACGTTCTCGAGGAAGATCTTGAGCACGCCGCGGGTCTCCTCGTAGATGAGCCCCGAGATGCGCTTCACGCCGCCCTCCGCGCCAGCCGCCGGATCGCCGGCTTGGTGATGCCCTGGATGTTGTCGCGCAGCACCTTCCGGTGGCGCTTGGCGCCGCCCTTGCCGAGCCCCTTGCCTCCCTTGCCGCGCCCGGACATGGCTGACGATCTCGAGCTGCGGGCGGATGTGGAATCGGAGGAACGGTGGTGGCTGCTGGTGCTGTGATTTGCGGGGAGGGGCGAGGGGCGTTTTAACGGGGACGAGAGGCTGGAGGAGGCGTGTGCCTGCCGTTCGATGCGGATGGAGTGGACGGTGGAGATGGCGACCCGGGGGAGGGATGCCGCGGATCCGTGACGTGGCCGATAGCTTGGGCCGGTGGATTGGCGGGATCGCTGATGTGGCTCTAAAATTTCATGCGCGGAGCGCGGGCGGCAGCTCGAAACATTTGGGTTTGTTTCTTGCAATCCAGTCCGTCCATCATTGGTCCTTTGCTTCTTGCAACATACTGTATTCGCCTATTAATTTCTGTGAAGAAGCAGAGAGCATTTGGATGTAGATCAAACTATAAAAAAATAGTGGGGTAAGTGAAAAATGCCTTTCCTTCAAAGTAGCTAGTTGTCATTTATCTTTTTTTTTGGGGGGGCTCTCCTATTTGGTTAGATGTTTCCTCTCCAGTTGGAAAGCAAACTTTTGTTCAAACAATATGTCTCAGGAGCGAAATGACTTTTTTCTATGGTTTGGTCCAACCAGTAGGTGCAGTCGCTCTCATCCCCCCATTGCTTAGGGAGTGTTTGATTGCTTGCATGGATTTTGCATTTATTGCATCTGTGTCTCGGTTGAGCTTGGTCAAGGAAAAACAGGCAAAATATCAACATCTGCATGTTGTTTGGTTGCCCACATCTAGGCTTCTTGCATTAGGGGAGCAATCCCGTCGGCCGTGCCGCAAACTAGTTCCTAGCGTCATCGCCGCAAAGAAAGTTTGTGCAGAGGGACAAATAGGAGGGCGTTGAGTCAGAGGGCAAAGGAGGAGAAATGCAGTGCGCGCACCATGGCAGTATCAGTGTGGTAGGACAAGGGAGAGAAGGAACAACGCCGGAGATGACTCCAGTGTAGTAGGATGGAGCAGGAGGTCGGGAGGAACAATGCCGGCGGTGGCGCTTGTGTAGTACGATCACGAGGAGGCCGAGAGGAACTTGGCGATGGCCTTGATCTGTGGGGCGAGGGTGAGGAGGTGAGAGGAACTATTTCAGCGGTGGTAGCGGTCTGACATGGTGTGTCGAGAGGATGCCGAGAGAAACAACGTCGACGGTGGTGCCAATGTAGTAGGCGCATGAGAGAAGGCATAAGAGCGCGTGATCTTGCATCGACATAATGATCTGAGTCGTGGGCGGCGATCCCTCGGCAAAAGCAACATTTAACTAGTTGCTAGCATGAGGCAGAGGAGGGCACTGAGGCAGAGGACAGAGGAGAAGAAATACAGTGTGCGCAAGTGCAGTAGGACACGGGAGAGGAGGCCGAGATGTACGACATCGACTATGACGCCAGTGTAGCAAAATACGAGAGAGGAGACCGAGAGGAATGACGCTGACGGTGGCATCAGTGTAACAGGATGCGGAAGAGAGGCCTAGAGGAACGAGCAAGGAGTGTCTTAAACCAGACCACACATATACATATGTACAATCGCGAGGAAAATGTAGATCTACTTGTCTACGATCGATGAAACAGAAAACGTGCAACACGAAAGTTGTGTGGAACTGCAAGATGAAGCTACTGGGCAAAGGAACTTTCAAACGGTCGACTGTGCACGACAAATTTGACACAATTTATACAAAGTAGATCCAAACATTAACACGGAATTGAACATTCACAATGGATGAAACTACGAACCGATTGCCTGAATGGAACCACAACATCGAAGTGCTTCTTTTTGTGTAGACCTTACCCCGAATCAAAGCGTCGTTGTATAGGTTAGAAGGGACTAATAGGTGGACGAGATTAGGAGTTAAACAAACAAACCATCTGCAACTTCACTTACACCCACATATCAGACAAAATGAGGCTTCATCACTGGACCCGCTCACGTTCATCCCTCGAGCCTGACTCCTTGGAAATTGTCGATTCGGGAGTTCCTATCGGGCCTAGCTGGGAGGTACTTTAAAGTCTGTGGATGCAGACCCAACAGTAAAAGCAAACAACGAAACAACCCAATTTCATCCCGCGCGGACCTGGTTGGTCTATATGTGAGCAACCAAATGAAGGAAATATGCCCTAGGGGCAATAATAAAGTTGTTATTTATATTTCCTTATATCATGATAAATGTTTATTATTCATGCTAGAATTATATTAACCGGAAACTTAGTACATGTGTGAATACATAGACAAACAGAGTGTCCCTAGTATGCCTCTACTTGACTAGCTTGTTAATCAAAGATGGTTAAGTTTCCTAGCCATAGACATGTCATTTGATAAACAGGATCACATCATTAAAGAATGATGTGATGGACAAGACCCATTTGTTAGCTTAGGTGTCGCAAGTTTACTCAAAACAGAAGGTGAATCAAGTGCAGAGCTAGATGGCAGTTCCTTACCTCCCCTCGTAGTTGAGGGATAAATCTTAGTTTTATCGTCTTTCAAGTTCCTCATAGTGACCAGCAGATATAAATCCCAAGTGACTCAAAGAATAGAGCTATGCTCCCAAGAACGGGCGCCGGAAAATAGTCTTGATAACCCACAAGTATAGGGGATCATGACGGTTTTCGAGGGTAGAGTATTCAACCCAAATTTATTGATTCGACACAAGGGAGCCAAAGAATATTCTCAAGTATTAGCAGTTGAGTTGTCAAATCAACCACACCTGGATAACTTAATATCTGCAGCAAAGTATTTAGTAGCAAAGTAGTACGGAAGTAATGCTTGATAATGATGGCAAAAATGTAATGGCGACTTTGTAGTAATTGTAACAGTGGCAACGGAGAAGTAACTAAGCAAAGGACAGTATGTGAAAAGCTCGTAGGCGTTGGATCGGTGATGGATAATTACGTCGGATGTGGTTCATCATGTAACAGTTATAACATAGGGTGAAATAGAACTAGCTCCAATTCATCAATGTAATGTAGGCATGTATTCCGAATATAGTCATACGTGCTTATGAAAAAGAACTTGCATGACATCTTTTGTCCTGCCCTCCCGTGGCAGCGGGGTCCAATTGAAACTAAGGGATATTAAGGCCTCCTTTTAATAGAGTACCGGACCAAAGCATTAACACATAGTGAATACATGAACTCCTCAAACTACGGTCATCACCGGGAGTGGTCCCGATTATTGTCACTTTGGGGTTCTTGGGATCATAACACATAGTAGGTGACTATTGACTTGCAAGATAGGATCAAGAACTCACATATATTCATGAAAACATAATAGGTTCAGATCTGAAATCATGTCACTCGGGCCCTAGTGACAAGCATTAAGCATAGCAAAGTCATAGCAACATCAATCTCGAACATAATGGATACTAGGGATCAAACCCTAACAAAACTAACTCGATTACATGATAAATCTCATCCAACCCATCACCGTCCAGCCAGCCTACGATGGAATTACTCACGCACGGCGGTGAGCATCATGAAATTGGTGATGGAGGATGGTTGATGATGACGATGGCGACGGATTCCCTCTCCTGAGCCCAGAACGGACTCTAGATCAGCCTCCCGAGAGTTTAGGGCTTTGCGGCTCCGTATCGTAAAACGCGATGAATCCTTCTCTCTGATTTTTTTTCTCCCCGAACATGAATATATGGAGTTGGAGTTGAGGTCGATGGAGCTCCAGGGGGCCCACGAGGCAGGGGGCGCGCCCCTACCCTCGTGGACAGGGTGTGGGCCCCCTGGTCTTGATCTTTCGCTAGTATTTTTTATTATTTCCAAAATTACTCTCCGTGAAGTTTCAAGTCATTCCGAGAACTTTTATTTCTGCACAAAAATAACACCATGGCAATTCTGCTGAAAACAGCGCCAGTCTGGGTAAGTTCCATTCAAATCATGCAAGTTAGAGTCCAAAAAAAGGGCAAAAGTGTTTGGAAAAGTAGATACGACGGAGACGTATCAACTCCCCCAAGCTTAAACCTTTGCTTGTCCTCAAGCAATTCAGTTGACAAACTGGAAGTGATAAAGAAAAACTTTTACAAACTCTGTTTGCTCTTGTTGTTGCATATATGTAAAGCCAGCATTCAAGTTTTTAGCAAAGATTATGAACTAACCACATTCATAATAACACTTAGGTCTCATATTTACTCATATCAATGGCATAATCAACTAGCGAGCAATAATAATAAATCTCAGATGACAACACTTTCTCAAAACAATCATAATATGATATAACAAGATGGTATCTCGCTAGCCCTTTCTGAGACCGCAAAACATAAATGCAAAGCACCTCTGAAGATCAAGGGCTGACTAAACATTGTAATTCATGGTAAAATAGAACCAGTCATACTCAATATAAATTAATAGTAATGGATGCAAATGACAGCAATGCTCTCTAGCTGGTGCTATTTAATAAGAGGGTGATGACTCAACATAAAAGTAAATAGATAGGCCCTTCGCAGAGGGAAGCAGGGATTTGCATTGGTGACAGAGCTCGAGTTTTGAAACGAGAGATAAATAATATTTTGGGTGGTATACTTTCCTTTGTCAACATAACAACCAAGAGATCTCGATATCTTCCATGCTACACACATTATAGGAGGTTCCCAAACAGAATGGTAAAGTTTATACTCCCCCACCACCAACAAGCATCAATCCATGGCTTGCTCAAAACAACGAGTGCCTCCAACTAGCAACAGCCCTGGGGGAGTTTTGTTTGCAATTGTTTTGATTTGATTTTCTCAGAGCATGGGACTCGGCATTCCGGTTACCAGCCATGTTCTCGTGAATGATGAGCGGAGTCCACTCGTCTTGAGAATAACCCACCTAGCATGGAAGATATAGACATCCCTAGTTGATACATGAGCTATTCGAGTATGCAAAACAGAATTTCATTTGAAGGTTTAGAGTTTGGCACATACAAATTTACTTGGAGCGGCGGTGTAGATACCGCATAAGGAAGGTATGGTGGACTCATATGGAATAACTTTCGGGTTTATGGAAGTGGATGCATAAGCGATATTCCCGCTTAGTACAAGTGAAGGCTAGAAAAAGACCGGAAGCGACCAACTAGAGAGCGACAACAGTCATGAACATGCATTAATATTAATCCACACTGAGTGCAAGCATGAGTAGGATATAATCCACCATGAACATAAATATCGTGGAGGCTATGTTGATTTTGTTTCAACTACATGTGTGAACATGTGCCAAGTCAAGCCACTCGAATCGTTCAAAGGAGGATACCACCCTATCATACCACATCACAACCATTTTAATAGCATGTTGGCACGCAAGGTAAACCATTATAAACTCCTAGCTAATTAAGCATGGCATAAGAAACTATAATCTCTAATTGTCATTGCAAACATGTTTCATTCATAATAGGCTGAATCAGGAACAATGAACTAATCATATTTACAAAAACAAGAGAGGTCGAGTTCATTCCAGCTTCTCTCATCTCAACCAGTCCATCATATATCGTCATTATTGCCTCTGACTTGCACGACCGAATGGTGTGTATAATAATAATAGTGCACGTGCATTGGACTAAGCTGGAATCTGCAAGCATTTTAATACAGAGGAGAAGACAAGGTAATATGGGCTCTTGGTTCAATTAACAATAATGCATATAAGAGCCACTTCAACACTTGCATCATGGTCTTCTCCTCTCGACCCCCAAAGAAAAGAAAAGAAATAAAACTATTTGCACGGGAAAGCTCCCAACAAGCAAAGAAGAACGAGAAATCTTTTTTGGGTTTTCTTTTAATTACTACTACTACAAGCATGGAAAGTAAACTAGCTAAAGGTTACAACTAATTTTTTTGGTTTTTCTTAAGGTTTTTCAAACACACAAGAAGAAAGCTAGAAAGAGGAAAAATAAACTAGCATGGACAGTACAATGAAAAAGTATGAGCACCGACAACTAGAATGAGTGTGTGAACATGAATGTAATGTCGGTGAGAAATACGTACTCCCCCAAGTTTAGGCTTTTGACCTAAGTTGGTTTATGGCCACGGATGGCCTAGCGGATATCCAAAGTTGTAGTTGGGGTCGTACTGAGAAGGATCCTCGGGGTGCCATTGGTTGGCAATCTCCTCCGGATCCCACTAGTAAACAGACTGATGTGGAGGATCAAGTTGTGTTCCGGCTCCGGCTCTGGAGCTGATGTGGGGTTCTGGTAGGCATGAAATGCCTCCGGCAGAACAAGATACTTGCCTGAAGATAAGTTAAACAAAGAAGGAGCAGGCAAAGTAATAGTCTCGTGGTGATTTTTATCGAATAACGATGCAGTAGTTAAGCATCTTTTCTTATTCTTAACAATAAAATCATGTGCTACCATACTCTTATAGTCTAGAAAATAGGAGGCAACAACTTTTCTTATTTCTCATAATGCCTAATAGGTATGTTAAAATTAATGCACTAGGCGCTTGAGATGCAAGATACCTCCCAAGATGGGACCCTTTGTACGGTTAAGATTCAATCCTTTAGCAACAATAGCGCCTAGACTAAAAGTGTTATCACGAAACAAAGCATGGCACAAAATAACAATATCAGGGGCACTAAGGTTTCCACAGGTTCCGCGACCAATTAAGCATCTACTAGCAAATATCGCAAAGTAACGTAGAACAGGGAAGTGTATGCTAGTGATTCGTGCATCGGAAACTCTCCTTGTTTCCCCTACATCAATCATGTCAATAAATCCTTCCACATCATTACGATGTGGTTCCTCTATGCTGCCCTCAAAGGGTATTTTGCAAACCCGACAAAATTCTCTAAGTGGCATCTCCTTAACCTCATCATATAAATGAAACTCCACCATTGGTGGTGATTTCTTAGCATGGAAATGAAAATTTTGCACAAAAATATTAGTGAGTAGGAGATACTGTTCGCGCTGGTCGCGGATGAAGTCGGTGAGGCCTGCATTCTCAGCCAAATAATAAAAATCATCATGAATCTCGGCTGCCTTCAAGAACTCATCACAAGGCCATTCACACGGCCGAACCTCCGCAGTACGAGGGAGATTATACTTAGGCCTCTTATCCTCTTCACTTTGCTTATCCTTCGAGCTTCAGCTCAAGGAGCCTCGCAAAAACCTCTTCATCATTCTCTGAAAATTTCTGAAATGTTTAGTAACTCAAAATAAAAGTGAACCAGACTCAACAAAATTGATAGCAACTACTCCCACAAGTGCCTAGGGACTATATCATGCATTAGAACTACTTGGGACCAAATAAATTTGACATGCAAGCTCAAGAACAGGGTCACCTTAGCTGCAAAAATTTGCAATGAATAAAGCACTAGAACAAAAACTAATTGGACCATTGGAGGAGTCACATACCGAAGAACAATCCCCCAAAGCAGTTTTGTGAGTGGAGCTTTGAGCAAGGAGATCAAAAATCGCAGCAAAATGAGCTAGAACTCGTGCTTGAGCTGGTTGGTGATTTTTTTGGGGAGGAAGAAGGAGTGTGTGTGTGATGGAATAAGTGGAGGGGGGGGGGGGCACCAGGGGCCCACGAGGCAGGGGCACGCCCAGGGTGGGTGGGCGCGCCCTGGACCCTCGTGGCTAGGTGCTAGCTCCCCCTGATGTGTTCTCAGTGCCAGATATTCTCAAATATTCTAGAAAAAATCACATTTCATTTTCGGGGCATTGGAGAACCCTTATTTTCGGGGTATTTTTTATTGCACGGATAATTAAGAAAACAAACAGAAAATACTATTTTTGCTTTATTTATTCTAAATAACAGAAAGTAAAATGAGGGTACAGAGGGTTGTGCTTTCTAACTTCATCCATCTCATGGTCATCAAAAGGAATCCACTAACAAGTTTGATCAAGTCTTGTTAACAAACTCATTCCGAATAACATGGAACCAGAGAAATTTCGAATAGCACTAGGTTACCTCAATGGGGATATGCACATCCCCAATAATAAGAATATCATATTTATTTTTGACAGTAGGAAGGGGAAATTCAAAACCTCCAATAATAATAGTTGAAAATTTTCCAATAGAATTTATACTGTGGACTTGAGGTTGTTTCCTCGGAAAGTGTACCGTATGCTCATTACCATTAACATGAAAAGTGACATTTCCTTTGTTGCAATAACAGCCCCTGCAGTATTCAAAAAGGGTTTACCAAGGATAATTGACATACTATCGTCCTCGGGAATATCAAGAATAACAAAGTCTGTTAAGATAGTAACGTTTGCAAGCACAACAGGCACATCCTCACAAATAAGCCAGTATAGCGGTTGATTTATCGGCCATTTGCGAGAGATATTTCAGTAGGTGTCAACTTATTCAAATCAAGTCTACGATATAAAGAGAGGCATAACACTAACACCGGCTCCAAGATCACATAAAGCAGTTCTAACATAGTTTCTTTTAATGGAGCATGGTATAGTTGGTACTCCTGGATCTCCTAGTTTCTTTGGTATTCCACCTTTAAAAGTATAATTAGCAAGCATGGTGGAAATTTCAGCTTCTGGTATCTTTCTTTTATTTGTAACAATATCTTTCATGTATTTAGCATAAGGATTCATTTTAAGCATATCAGTCAAACGCATACGTAAAAAGATAGGTCTAATCATTTTAGCAAAGCGCTCAAAATCCTCATCATCCGTTCTCTTGGATGGTTTAGGAGGAAAAGGCATGGGTTTCTGAACCCATGGTTCTCTTTCTTTACCGTGCTTCCTAGCAACAAAGTCTCTCTTATCATAACGTTGATTCTTTGATTGTGGGTTACTAAGATCAACAACAGGTTCAATCTCTACATCATTGTTATTACTAGGTTGAGCATCATCATGAACAACATCATTAACATTGTCACTAGGTTCATGTTCATTACTAGATTGTGTTTCAGTATCAGAAATAGAAATATCATTGGGATTCTCAGGTGTGTCAACAACAGGTTCACTGGAAGCATGCAAAGTCCTATCATTTTTCCTTTTCTTCCTCTTAGAAGGACTAGGTGGATCAACATTAGTTCTCTGAGAATCTTGCTCAATTCTCTTAGGGTGGCCTTTAGGATACAAAGGTTCCTGAGTCCTTTTACCCGTTCTAGTCGCAACTCTAACAACATTATCGTTTCCCTTATTATTTAATTCATTGAGCAAATCATTTTGAGCTTTAAGTACTTGTTCTACTTGAGTGGTAACCATAGAAGCATGTTTACTAATGAGTTTAAGTTCACCTTTAACTCTAGACATATAATCACTCAAGTGTTCAATCATATAAGCATTGCGTTGCAATTTTCTACCAACATAAGCATTGAAGCTTTCTTGTTTGACAATAAAATTATCAAAATCATCTAAGCATTGGCTAGCAGACTTATAACGAGGAATATCACCTTCATCAAATCTATAGAGAGAATTTACCTTTACTACCTGTGTTGGGTTATCAAGACCATGTATTTCTTCAACAGGCGGCATATTAAGACCATGTATTTCTTCAATAGGAGGTAAATTCTTAACATCTTCAGATTTAATACCTTTTTCTTTCATAGATTTCTTTGCCTCTTGCATATCTTCTTTCGTGGATCGAGAAATAGAATACCCCTTTTCTTCGGAGTTGGCTTAGGAGTTGGTTCGTGAAGTGTCCAATTTTTTCATTAGTCAACATATTATTCAATAGCAATTCAGCTTGATCAATTGTTCTTTCCCTGAAAACACAACTAGCACAACTATCCAGGTGGTCTCTGGAAGCATCGGTTAGTCCATTATAAAAGATATTGAGTATTTCATTTTTCTTGAGAGGATGATGTCGGTGTCAAAACCGGCGGATCTCGAGTAGGGGGTCCCGAACTGTGCGTCTAAGGCGGATGGTAACAGGAGGCGGGGGACACAATGTTTACCCAGGTTCGGGCCCTCTCGATGGAGGTAATACCCTACTTCACCTTGATTAATCTTGATGATATGAGTATTACAAGAGTTGATCTACCACGAGATCGTAGAGGCTAAACCCTAGAAGCTAGCCTATGGTATGATTGTTGTCCTCTGGACTAAACCCTCGGTTTATATAGACACTAGAGGGGCTAGGGTTACATAGAGTCGGTTACAAGGGAGGAGATCTACATATCCGTATTGCCAAGCTTGCCTTCCACGCCAAGGAGAGTCCCATCCGGACCACGGACGAAGTCTTCAATCTTGTATCTTCATAGTCCAACAGTCCGGCCAAAGGATATAGTCAGGCTGTCCGGAGACCCCTAATCAGGACTCCTCGGTAGCCCACGAACCAGGCTTAAATGACGATGAGTCCGGGTCTTGTGATTTGTCTTCGGCATTGCAAGGCGGGTTCCTCCTCCGAATACTCCATAGAAGATTTTGAACACAAGGATAGTGTCCGGCTCGCAAAACAAATTCCACATACCATCGTAGAGAACAATATTTCCACAAATCCAATCTGACCGCTTTCTCATAATGTGACGTATTGCCGTGGTAGTGCAGCCATGACGAATCGTCTTTCTCAATCACCGCCTTATCGCCTGCGTTTTGCGAGGCAATTTTATTGGCACGTCTTGTCGAAGCAAAGATTGTGTCCCCCTTATTACGGGATTCTCATCAATACGGATGTGGGTAACCCAATCGTGTCTGTTGGTATGACTCCTCGATTTTAGGCAAGTCCCAAACGGCCACGCGGAGGACGCTTGATATTCATCCCCTTTATAAAGAGGCCAAGGCCTGTCCTTTTTCTTCTTGCGCTCAATCGGATCCTTTCCCCACCTCGAGTTCCAACACCCAAAGCTCAGGTCAGGCGCTTCGGACCTTCAACCATGTCCGGATCGAACCTTCAAGGTCGGTGGATGCCCTCCTCAGTCATAGAGGAAGACATCAAGAAGCTAAGAGAGGCCAGGTATTTGACCCGCGAAATCCCGCAGACAAAGTTGCCTCGCTTTCGAGGGCAGGTCATTCCCACTCCGAACCCGGCGAGAGCGTTGTATTCATCTCTCACTTCCTCCGAGGGCTAGGCCTTGCTCTAGATCCCTTTGTTAGGGGGCTCATGTTCTATTATGGGCTGGATTTCCATGACCTAGCCCTGGATTCCATCCTTCACATCTAAATGCTCATCGTCGTGTGTGAAGCCTTCCTCCGCATTACCCCACACTTGACCTATGGCTCAAGACCTTCAATGTGAGGCCGAAGATGACCGAGGGCGACACGCAGAGTGCTTGGGCGCCACAATAAGCAAAAAGCGCCCGATGTTCCATGGCGAGAGGGTTCCTTCCGGAGGTGTCCGATTTATGGCAGCGGGAGTGGTTTTATATCCACAGCTCCTCGGGGTACCAAGTGGGTGGCCGCCCCTTGCCTTTCGCTGGGCCCGCTCCTGGCCCAGCGTCATGGATCAACAAGGGAAATTTGGGCCGCAGAAACCCGATAAAAAGCGTCTTGATCTTTATGATGCGCATCCGAGATCTCCTCGAGAGAGATGTCCGCTGGTAGCAGTAATGCAAGTCATGCTAGTTCATCGAGTCCTGCCTGCAAACGTCGACCCCTCCGAATGTGGGAGTTCAACCGGAAGGACCGCGAGCTATTCAAGCACTTCCTCGGCATGGCCTTCGAAGAGATGTACAAATTGTTCTTCGGACCACAAATAAGGTGTCAGGACCTCACCGAGGATGTGGGTCCGAGCTGCAATCGTCCAGATACCCAAGTAAGTAATCCGTGGCGAATCACGCTGTCTTTTTATTTATCACAACATCATTACGGAAAGTCGCTCTTTGACCGTGAATTTGGTAACAAAGGCGAAGATGATCAAGTGTTCGGATCCCCTTCCCGAAGGCTCAGCAGATCCAGTACTGGCCAGAATGCTCGAGCCAGCGCCTTATCAGGCGCCCTCAGGGGAAGATAAAGGGGGAAATAAGGAGGCTGAAAGCGGGCCTCACTCATTATTCATCCAAACCGGGGGAATTAGCACCTCCGTAAAGGAGGATAACCGGGGAGAAGAATCTGAAATTCCCTATCCCCAAGGAAGGAAGAGGACCACCTCTGAAGACCCGGAAACAAAAGTTTCCAAATGGGGGAAGAAAACTTCGCCAGAGGGTCCTGCCTCGCGGGGTACCCTTGCCGCACAGTATCTGCAAGGGGATCAGCCCTCCACTGAGCTGTAAGTAAACAAAAAGTACTTAGTAGTAAAAATATCCCGCTTTACCTCTGAGAACAATAACCGAAGCATATATCTTGCAGTTCGGATCATAGCCCTTCTCGACATAGTTCGTCTTCGGGGGATCTTCTTCCGGAGATGATGGAGAGCGAAACACCTCCCCATGCCACCCCGCCTCATGAGGCGCGACGTGAAGTGTCATCGCTGAAGGTTTCTCCCTGATCCGCCAAGGCGGAGGGTAATCCCTCGGCCACCGAAGTCCTCGACATTCGGCTCCTAAGAACAACGAAAGAGTCCGGAACCGTCCGGTATGCGATCGGACGCCTTGGCGAAGGATCTTACGGAGCAAGCGGCTATCTCGAAGCGCGCCGTACACTAATGGGTCACGGTGATTCGAAGGATTTCATCTGCCGAAAAGCGGGTTGCATGAAGCTTTATGAGTCTGCTGAAAGGTTTTGAGGTACGTGAAATAGTGTATGTTTTTGATGGTACCGCACACGTTAGGTGTGCCCTATGCGTATAGTAGCCCCTGAGATTACGGTTGCCGAGGACGGCGGCAAACAAGAGGATCATAGTCCGTGTAATAATCAGGCTGCCTTCATGTGTGCGGTGGCGGAGGGTCCGGTGGCTGGCGGACTTGTGAGTTTGCCGAGCTAAAGCGGCAACTTGATGCGGCAGATGCCGACATCGTACTTGTCAACAAGTGGCTCGACGAGGCGCAGGGTATGTGATTTCTCCGGTGATCAACACATGGTAAGAGGAGCATGATGGTAGCATCTTTAATATGTTTGTGATCGCGAGATGGCGGCCGCCCGTGGAGACCCTTCGGCGGAACTTGCCCGAGCCTAGGAACAAGCCAGGAATAGTGATGTGGCCGCTCTAAAGGCGGTCAAAGAGCTGAGAGCCAAATAGGCTGCGCATTGCCAAAGCAAGGAAAAAATAGCCAAGATGGCCGTTGAGTTGAAAGACGCCGCCGACCGTTATCAGCTTCTTGAAAAAGAAAGCCAAGCGAAGGCAGCGGACCTGGAGAAGGCCATGGTAGCAGCCAAGGAAGCCCACTCTAAAATCAGAGCGGCGGAGGAGGAGCTGCACCAAGCCAGAGATATCGCGGCTAGGAAGCCCTTTTTGTTGCTGACAAAGTTCGGAGATCCGAAGTATGCCCCTCTTGATCGACTATGGAGTTCTGCAGACGCGTACATGGATTTGGCGACAAGAAGCGCTGATCATTGAGTACTTCAAGGATCAAAAAGATCGTGAAGTGGAAAAGCTGTTCTGGTCACAATTCAATGTTCCAGTTCATCCGCTACTGTTAAATGAGCGAATGGCCGAGTGGGCCGAGCTCCATAGGTTGTTCGGGCTTTGCCATGAGGTCTGTTGTGGATCATCTGTGGCCGGATGGGCCAAGGCCGAATAGTTATTTTAGTTTAGTGCAACAGTTCCTTGGCTGTGCACTTTACATCGACGCTATGAAGAGGTCGGCGTGCATAGAGGGTGCGCGGATGGCACTTGCCCGTGTCAAGACATACTGGGAAGAGATGGAGGCCACCGCTATTGCAACCCAAAGTTCGGCGGAGGGCCGAGTATCTGCCGAGCTCTACTTTGAAGAAGTCCTTGAAGGCGCTCGTTCAATAGAGGCTCAGTGCTCGAAGAATATTATGTTCTAGTGACATGTATTCCCATTGTAAAAACAATGTTTTATTGAATTATAAAGGTTGTGTTTATACTTTTTGCACGAAAGTATTATGATGCCTCTGTCGGCCGTTTATGTATATGTGTATATAACTTGAAAGTTTGCAATAAATCGGCTTCAGCCCCCACGCATATAATGCGGGGTGTTATAAAAACGCGTATTCACACTTGATCCAACGTCTTGGTCCATTAAGGAGGTGGTAAGCGCGTGAAACGAGGCAATCGGACTATATTGCTTTAACACTTTCACTTAGCCATAGGAGTTTGATGGTGGGGCTACTATATAGCCCTAGTACCTCCGCGCTCGTCCGAATACGGGGCGTGTACATACATGACTGGGAAACGGCCCTTCGTTAATGCGGAGGAATCCCGAAGATTCCGCTAAGTCATCGAGTGGTTGACTAGTCTCACGCTATATCATGACAGTCAGTTTTCAGCTTTCTCTACTGAGGTGCTCATCCGGATGAACCGAGCTGTCGCGGTAGTTCTCCGGTGCCGCCTTAGCCGATAGAAGCGGGCGTAAGGTAGCAAAACACGGGAGCCGGGCAAACCCAACATTTGACCAAAGACATGATTCGGAGTGATGCATATAAGGCCAAACTCGTGACGCCGAACACTCCCTAAGGTATTCGGTCTTTATAACATATGCCGGGCTGAGCAATGCCCTTGATAATGAACCCCGAGTGTCCAGGTACGTGCATTGCTCTGACGTGGTGAAATGCCAATAACGTCAGCATCCTTCTCGGTTATACTAAGTATTCTGGGGATGTGAACAACGAGAGACAGTAAAAAAGGTTTACGCAGGGTCTTAATCTAAAAAGAAACCTTTGAGCGGGTCCCTGCTGCGTCTGCCTACCAGGTCTCCATTGTGCCGTATCACGGGCCGGATGTGGCACGATCGTCATCTGTAAAGAGAAGAACTTAGGTGAAAGTTGTCGTGCCAAAAAAATTGGTTATTTTCAATAAACCATTAAAATTCAAGATAAGTCAAGTTGAGCCGAACTAGCCCTGATTACACGGGGAAGCCCCTGGTGCCATCTATGGGGGTATAACCATCAAACCAATCTCGGGTTTATCTAAGCTGTTATAGCTAGTAATGCGTCGGACTCGTCTAGCCGTGTCCGTGGTCTTGACGACCGATCCTTTATTCTGGTTGGAGGGGCCATTTAGTGTTCGGCTGTTAAAGCCGTCCCCCATTCTTCCGCTCGTAAGGAACGTTCAATGTTTCCGCTAATGGTGATGATGCCACGTGGACTGGGCATCTTAAGCTTGAGAGAAGTGTAATGCGGTAATGCGCATTGAAGCAAGCCGCTCTTCCGAGTAGTGCTTGATAGCCACTTGAATGGAGCGATTTCAAAGGTTAACTTTTCGCTTCGGAAGTTGTCGGGAGAACCGAATACAACCTCTAGTAATAGAGAGTCCGTGCAGTGGGCCTCTGGGCCTGGTATTACTCCCTTGAAGGTAGTATTGCTGTGGCTGATTTTTGTCGGGTCTATCCCCATTTTTCGGACTGTGTCCTGATATATCAGATTTAGACTACTGCCGCCGTCCATAAGGACTCGTGTGAGATGGTAGCAATTTATTATTGGGTCTAACACCAAGGCAGCCAATCCTTCGTGTCGGGTGCTTGTCGGGTGATCCCTGCGATCTAAAGTGATTGGGCAGGCCAACCAGGGGTTGAACTTAGGGGTGAAGGGCTCTATGGCGCTTATGTCTCGGACTGCATGTTTGCCTCTCCCCTTCGTCACATGGATCATGTTGACTGTTTTAACCTCTGGTGGGAATTTTTTTCTGTCCCCCAGTGCTTTGCTGGCGAGGTTCGTCCTCGTCTTCGCTTGGTGTCTCCCTCCTTGTGTTCGGCGTTTAGCTTACGGCTGCTTGAAGACCCGACATTCTCTGTGGGTGTGATTTGCGGGTTTATCGAAGTGCCATGAATCTGACATAGTTTGTCTAGAATTTTGTTTAGGCTAGACGGTCCATCTCTGCTGCCTTTGAGAGCCTTTTTCCGCTGACCCGGTCGAGAGCCCCTGAATCCGGCGTTTACCGCCGTATTATCTGGGTTGTCTTCTGTATTTCGAAGCTTGGTTTTACTACGTCCTGGTTTTCCATTGCCATCCCTGACTTCAGATGTGCTTGGATCGCTGGTGCTACTATGGGCTAACCAGCTATCTTCGCCCGCGCAAAAGCGGGTCATTAGGCTTGTCAGGGCTGCCATTTTCTCGGTTTTTCTTGGCCGAGGTGTCTGGCGAGCCATTCGTCTCGGACGCTGTGCTTGAAAGCTGCTAAGGCTTCGGCGTCCGGGCAGTCGACGATTTGGTTCTTCTTAGTGAGGAACCTATTCCAAAGCTTTTGGGATGACTCTCCAGGCTGTTGAATTATATGACTTAAATCGTCTACATCCGGAGGTCGGACATAAGTCCCTTGAAAATTGGTCCGGAAAGCATCCTCGAGCTCCTCCCAACTTCCAATTGAGTTTTCGGGGAGACTTTTCAGCCAGTGCCGAGCTGGTCCTTTAAGCTTGAGGGGTAAGTACTTGATGGCGTGGAGATCGTCTCTGCAAGCCGTATGGATATGGAGGATAAAGTCCTCAATCCAGACCCCAGGGTCTGTAGTCCCGTCGTACGCCTCTATGTTCACTGGTTTGAATCCTTCTGGAAATTCGTGGTCCAGCACCTCATCGGTGAAACATAGGGGTGTCACGGCACCCCTGTATTTTGATGTATCATGGTGTTCGGACGGTTGTAGTATTCGGTTTTCCTTTTGTGCCGGAGCGCGCTTCCTAGATCCATAGATGGATCTGGTCATACTGGATTTTGGCGCAAGTCCTCACGTAGATCGTGTGTTGAATTATGTGCGGCCTTGTTAGCCTCTCTATCGCGGCGACAAGGTGGTTGACCCGACCGGTTGGCCGTTTTACTTTTCGGCTGCGTGGGCTCTAGGGCCTCATCGTCGAATTCGGGCAGTAGCTTGCGCTTTGGATAGCTCTTTGTGTGGTAACTTCCCCCATACTTTTCTTCGTTGTCGAGCACTTTGTTCCATCTGTTGTTGAGCGTGGTTTGTGCGGCCTTAAGCCTTTATACGCTTCTTCGCACTCCTCGGCTGGCAATAAGCCTTGCGGAGGTTCTCTTGTTCCAAGTGCTCTTCCCGGATGATGTTTGCATCTTCGTCGGACTGTTTTCCTCTTCGGAGGGATTGATGAGCTTTATCCTCGGTGTCGCCGTGTTCGGACAATGGATCCGTACTATGTTCTCCGTTCTTTGGTTCATCCTGCTCTGCCATTGGTCGATGTGGTCGTCGTTTCCTCAGAGTCGATTGGGGTGTTGTTTTCTCTTTCATTGTTATATTGTTTTTTGCCGAGACGGATTTGGAGCGACGCCTACGCCGATGTTTTTGTGCTTCCTGATGGAGCTGTTCTTATTTGCATCCTTCCGTCCCTAAATCATTGTTTTCTTTGGGTGTATCCACCATGTATATGTCATGTGATGAGGTGGCTGTCTAGCGCCCTGTGGGCGATGGTTCCTGTTCTTCTCCTGCATCGTCGTCTATGCCGTCGATGTCTTCGGAGTCAAAATCGAGCATGTTGGTTGAATCGTCGACAGTGGCTACTAAGTGGGTGGTGGGTGGGCAGCGAATTTCTTCGTCGTCCGCATCCCATTCTAGCCGGACATAGTTCGGCCAAGGTTCTCCTGACAAAGAGAGGGACCTTAATGAATTTAGCACATCACCGAAAGGCGAGTGCTGAAAGATATCCGCGGAGGTAAACTCCACGGTTGGTGCCCAATCAGATTCGATAGGCACGGACGCGGGCGGCTCGGAGTCTGTGGCCGGGGACGAATCCAATGGTTTGGCAACACGGCTCTCGTAAGGGGTGAAGTCAGTATCCGGCTCTATCGCCACTAAGAGTGTGGCCTCCATGGCGGGGTCTATCCGCTCGTCCTTGGATGGCGCAATTTGCTCCGGATTGATGGCCGGAGTTGTCGCAGGTGTGATCTCCCAAACACTGTCCGGCGGCAGAGCTAAATCATGCTCGTCATGATCGTGCGGCGCACCCGGCGTGGGCTCAAATCCGTCGAAGATCGAGTCTCCACGGATGTCGGCAGTGTAGTTCAAGTTTTTGAACCTGACACCTGACGGCGAGCGTAGCACTCGATGGCTCCGGATGGCCAAACGAAAGGTTGGCCAGCGGTCTTGGCCGCCGAATCTGAAGATCTCATCTGGGAGGAAAGCCTCACCCTGGACCGCATCGTTACCGATGATCGAAGGAGCCATCAAGCCTTACGTTGACGGCACAGAGGAACTCTCAATGAAAGCACCAATGTCGGTGTCAAAAACGGCGGATCTCGGGTAGGGGGTCCCGAACTGTCCGTTTAAGGTGGATGGTAACAGGAGGCGGGGGACACGACGTTTACCCAGGTTCGGGCCCTCTCGATGGAGGTAATACCCTACTTCCTGCTTGATTGATCTTGATTATATGAGTATTACAAGAGTTGATCTACCACGAGATCGTAGAGGCTAAACCCTAGAAGCTAGCCTATGGTATGATTGTTGTCTTATGGACTAAACCCTCCGGTTTATATAGACACTGGAGGGGGCTAGGGTTACACAGAGTCGGTTACAAGGGAGGAGATCTACATATCCATATTGCCAAGCTTGCCTTCCACGCCAAGGAGAGTCCCATCCGGACACAGGACGAAGTCTTCAATCTTGTATCTTCATAGTCCAACAGTCCAGCCAAAGGATATAGTCCGGTTGTCCGGAGACCCCCTAATCCAGGACTCCCTCAGATGATCAGGCAAAGCATTAAGTAATTGGAGAAGCCTCCCCCAAGCTTGTGGGAGACTCTCTTCTTCAATTTGCACAAAATTATATATTTCCCTTAGAGTAGCTTGTTTCACGATCGTGAAATATTTAGCGTAGAAGTAATAAATCATATCACAGGGACTACGCACACAACCGTGATCAAGAGAATTAAACCATTTTTAGCATCACCCTTTAATGAGAACGGAAATAACTTAAGGATATAGTAGTAGCGAGTTTTCTCATCATTAGTGAATAGGGTGGCTATATCATTTAATTTAGTAAGATGTGCCACAACAGTTTCAGATTCATAGCCAAGGATCAGATTCAACCAAAGTAATTATCTCAGGGTCGACAGAGAAAGCATAATCCTTATCAGTAACACAAATAGGTGAAGTAGCAAAAGCAGGGTCATATTTCATTCTAGCATTCAAAGATTTTTCTTTCAGCTTAGCTAATAATTTCTTAAGATCAGATCTATCGTTGCAAGCAAGAAAATCTCTAACAGTTTCTTCGTCCATAACATAACCCTCAGGCACAACAGGCAATTCATATTTAGGGGGGGAATCTTCATCATCACTTTCATCCATATTATCAGTTTCAATAATTTCATTCTCTCTAGCCCTAGCAAGTTGTTCATCAAGAAATTCACCTAGTGGCACAGAATTATCAAGCATAGAAGTAGTTTCATCATAAGCATCATGCATAGCAAAAGTGGCATCATCAATAACATGCGACATATCAGAATTAATAGTAGAAGCAGTTTTAGTTGTCGCAAGTTTACTCAAAAGCAAGGTGAATCAAGTGCGAGCTAGATGGCGGTTCCTTACCTCCCTCGTAGTTGAGGGATAAATCTTAGTTTTATCGTCTTTCAAGTTCCTCATAGTGACCAACAGATATAAATCCCAAGTGACTCAAAGAATAGAGCTATGCTCCCGACATGGCCTTTAAAATAGTCTTGATAACCCACAAGTATATGGGATCACAACAGTTTTCGAGGGTAGAGTATTCAACCTAAATTTATTGATTCGACACAAGGGGAGCAAAGAATATTCACGAGTATTTGCAGTTTAGTTGTCAATTCAACCACACACGGATAACTTAATATCTGCAGCAAAGTATTTAGTAGCAAAGTAATATGGAAAGTAATGATGCAATGATGGCAAAAAGTAACGATGGCGACTTTGTAGTAATTGTAACAGTGACAACAGAAAAGTAACTAAGCAAAGGATAGTATGTGATGGATCGGTGATGGATAATTATGTCGGATGCGGTTCATCATGTAACAGTTAGGGTGAAACAGAACTAGCTCCAATTCATCAATGTAATGTAGGCATGTATTCCAAATATAGTCATACGTGCTTATGGAAAAGAACTTGCATGACATCTTTTGTCCTACCCTCCCGTGGCAGCGGGGTCCTATTAGAAACTAAGGAATATTAAGGCCTCCTTTTAATAGAGTACCGAACCAAAGCATTAACACATAGTGAATACATGAACTCCTCAAACTACGACCATCACCGGGAGTGGTCCCGATTATTGTCACTTGTGGTTGCGGATCATAACACATAGTAGGTGACTATTGACTTGCAACATAGGATCAAGAACTCACATATATTCATGAAAACATAATAGGTTCATATCTGAAATCGTGGCACTCGGGTCCTAGTGACAAGCATTAAGTATAGCAAAGTCATAGCAACATCAATCTCAGAACATAATGGATACTAGGGATCAAACCCTAACAAAACTAACTCGATTACATGAAATCTCATCCAACCCATCACCGTCCAGCAAGCCTACGATGGAATTACTCACGCACGGCGGTGAGCATCATGAAATTGACGATGGAGGATCGTTGATGATGACGATGGCGATGGATTCCCCTCTCCGGAGCCCTGAACGGACTCCAGATCAGCCCTCCCGAGAGAGTTTAGGGCTTGGCGGCGGCTCCGTATCGTAAAACGCGATGAATCCTTCTCTTTGATTTTTTCTCCCTGAACGTGAATATATGGAGTTGGAGTTGAGGTCGGTGGAGCTCCAGGGGGCCCACGAGGTAGGGGGCGCGCCCAGGGGGGCAGGCGCGCCCCCACCCTCGTGGACAGGGTGTGGGCCCCTTGGTCTTGATTCCTTCGCCAGTATTTTTTATTATTTCCAAAAATACTCTCCGTGAAGTTTCGGGTCATTCCGAGAACTTTTAGTTCTGCACAAAAATAACACCATGGCAATTCTGCTGAAAACAACGTCAGTCCGGGTTAGTTCCATTCAAATCATGCAAGTTAGAGTCCAAAACAAGGGCAAAAGTGTTTTTAAAAGTAGACACGACGGAGACGTATCAGAGCCAATATGGGCATCCAGGTTACGCTATTGGTTATTGACCAGAGAGGTATCTCGATCATGTCTACACAGTTCTCGAACCCGTAGGGTCCGCACGCTTAACGTTTGTTGACGATATAGTATTATATGAGTTATGTATGTTGGTGACCGAATGTTGTTCGGAGTCCCGGATGAGATCACGGACATGACGAGGAACTCCGGAATGGTCCGGAGGTAAAGATTGATATATGGGATAGTAGTGTTTGATCTCCGGAAGGGGTTCTGGATGTCTCCCGAAATGTTTGGGTACGAGAACACTTTATTTGGGCGAAAGGGGAAAGCCCACGAGGCTTTTGGAAAGTGCAAAAGGAAGTTTTGCGGAGACCATAGGCTAGACGCTAGGAACCCTGGCGTCTAGGTGGTAGACGCTGGGAACCCTGGCGTCTAGCCCTAGAGTCCGTGTAGGACTCTTGCCTTTCGGGCAAAACCGACATTGAGGAGGCTTTTACTCCAAGTTTCAACCCCAGGGCTCAACATATAAATAGAGGGGCAGGGCTAGCACCAAAGACACATCAAGAATCACCAAGCCGTGTGCCGGCAACCCCGTCCCCTCTAGTTTATCATCCGTCATAGTTTTCGTAGTGCTTGGCGAAGCCCTGCGGAGATTGTTCTTCACCAACACCGTCACCACGCCGTCATGCTGCCGGAACTCATCTACTACTTCGCCCGTCTTGTTGGATCAAGAAGGTGAGGATGTCATCGAGCTGAACGTGTGCTGAACGCGGAGGTGCCGTACGTTCGGTACTTGATCGGGACGAATCGTGAAGGTGTACGACTACATCAAACGCGTTGATAAACGCTTCCGCTTTGCGATCTTGAAGGGTATGAAGATGCTCTCCCCCTCTTGTTGCTATGCATCTCCTAGATAGATCTTGCGTGATCGTAGGTAAAAGTTTTGAAATACTGCGTTCCCCAACAGTGGCATCCGAGCCAGGTCTATGCGTAGATGTTATATGCACGAGTAGAACACAAAGAGTGGTGGGCGATAATAGTCATACAGCTTACCAGCATGTCATACTTTGATTCCGTGGTATTGTTGGATGAAGCGGCCCAGACCGACATTACATGACCGCGTTCATGAGACTGGTTCTACCGACGTGCTTCGCACACATGTGGCTAGTGGGTGTCTATTTCTCCAACTTAGTTGAATCGAGTTTGACTACGCCCGGTCCTTGTTGAAGGTTAAAACAACACACTTGATGAAAATTCGTTGTGGTTTTGATGCGTAGGTAAGAACGGTTCTTGCTAAGCCCGTAGCAGCCACATAAAACTTGCAACAACAAAGTAGAGGACGTCTAACTTGTTTTTGCAATGTTTGCTGTGATGTGATATGGTCAAGACGTGATGATATATAAATTGTTGTATGAGATGATCATGTTTCGTAACAGTTATCGGCAATGGCAGCGAGAACCATATAGGTTGTCGCTTTATTGTATGAAATGCAATCGCCATGTAATTGCTTTACTTTATCACTAAGCGGTAGCGATAGTCGTAGAAGCAATAGTTGGCGAGACGACAACGATGCTACGATGGAGATCAAGGTGTCAATCCGGTGACGATGGTGATCATGACGGTGCTTTGGAGATGGAGATCAAAGGCACAAGATGATGATGGCCATATCATATCACTTATTTTGATTACATGTGATGTTTATCCTTTATGAATCTTATTTTGCTTAGTATGGCGGTAGCATTATAAGATGATCTCTCTCTAAATTTTCAAGGTATAAGTGTTCTCCCTGAGTATGCACCGTTGCTACAGTTCGTCATGCCGAGACACCACGTGATGATCGGGTGTGATAAGCTCTACGTTCACATACAATGGGTGCAAGCTACTTTTTGCACACGCATGATACTCGGGTTAAACTTGACGAGCCTAGCATATGTAGATATGGCCTCGGAACACTGAGACCGAAAGGTCGAGCGTGAATCATCTAGTAGATATGATCAACGTAGTGATGTTCACCATTGAAAACTACTCCATCTCACGTGATGATCAGACATGGTTTAGTTGATATGGATCACGTGATCATTTAGATGACTCGAGGGATGTCTATCTAAGTGGGAGTTCTTAAGTAATATGATTAATTGAACTTAAATTTATCATGAACTTAGTCCTGATAGTATTTGCAAATTATGTTGTAGATCAATAGCTCGCGATGTAGTTCCCCGTTTATTTTTGATATGTTCCTAGAGAAAAATAAGTTGAAATATGATAGTAGCAATGATGCGAACTTGGCCCGTGATCTGAGGATTATCCTCATTGCTACACAGAAGAATTATGTCCTTGATGCACCGCTAGTGACAGACCTATTGCAGGAGCAGATGCAGACGTTATGAACGTTTGACAAGTTCGGTATGATGACTACTTGATAATTTAGTGCACCATACTTTACGGCTTAGAACCGGGACTTCAAAAATGTTTTGAATGCCACAGAGCATATAAGATGTTCCCAGAGCTGAAAATGGTGTTTCAGACTCATGCCCGAGTCGAGAGGTATGATACCTCTGACGAGTACTTTGCCTACAAGATGGAGGAGAATAGATCAACCAGTGAGCATGTGCTCAGAATGTCTGAGTACTACAATCGCTTGAATCAAAGTGTGAGTTAATCTTCCAGATAAGATAGTAATTGACAGAGTTCTCTAGTCACTATCACCAAGTTACTGGAACTTCGTGATGAACTATAATATGCAAGGGATGACGAAAACGATTCCCGAGCTCTTCGTGATGCTGAAATCGACGAAGGTAGATATCAAGAAAAGCATCAAATGCTGATGGTTGACAAGACCACTAGTTTCAAGTAAAAGGGCAAGGGAAATAAAGGGAACTTCAAGAAGAATGGCAAGCAAGTTGCCACTCCCATGAAGAAGCCCAAAGACAGACCCAAGCCTGAAACTGAGTGCTTCTACTGCAAAGGAAATGGTCATTGGAAGTGGAACTTCCCTAGATACTTGGCGAATAAGAAGGATGGCAAAGTGAAAGGTTTATTTGATATACATGTTATTGATGTGTACTTTACTAGTGTTTATAGCAACCCCTCAGTATTTGATACTGGTTCAGTTGCTAAGAGTAGTAACTAAAAATGGGAGTTGCAAAATAAACAAAGACTAGTTAAGGGCGAGGTGATGATGTGAGTTGGAAGTGATTCCAAGGTTGATAAGATCAACATCGCACACTCCCTTTACCTTCGGGATTAGTGTTGAACCTAAAATAAATGTTATTTGGTGTTTGCGTTGATCATGAATATGATTGGATCATGTTTATTGCAATACGGTTATTCATTTAAGACAAAGAATAATTGTTGTTCTATTTACATTAATAAAACCTTCTATGTTCATGCGCTCAATATAAATGGTTTATTGAATCTCGATTGTGGTGATACACATATTCATAATATTGAAGCCAAAAGATGCAAAGTTAATAATGATAGTGCAACTTGTATGTGGTAATCATTGCTTAGGTCATATTGGTGTAAAGCACATGAAGAAACTCCATCTTGATGGACTTTTGGAATCACTTGATTATGAATCACTTGATGCTTAAGTAACCATGCCTCATGGGCAAGATGACTAAGACTCCGTTCTCCGAAACAATGGAGCAAGCAACTGACTTATTGGAAATAATACATCTTGATGTATGCGGTCCGAGTGAGTGTTGAGGCTTCTTGGCGGGTGTCAAGTTATTTTCTGACCTTCACGAGATGATTTGAATAGATATGGGTATATCTACTTGATGAAACATAAGTCTGAAACATTTGAAAAGTTCAAAGAATTTCAGAGTGAAGTAAAAAATCATCGTAACAAGAAAATAAGGTTTCTACGATCTGATCATGGAGGTGAATATTTGAGTTATGAGTTTGGTCTTCTTGGGAACAATGTGGAAAAGTTTCACAACTCACGCCACCTGGAACACCACAGCATAATGGTGTGTCCGGACGTCATAACCGTACTTTATTAGATATGGTGCAATCTATGATGTCTCTTACCGATTTACCACTATTGTTTTGGGGTTATACATTAGAGACAGCTGCATTCACATTAAACAGGGCACCATCAAAGTCCGTTGAGACGACACCGTACGAACTATGGTTTGGCAAGAAACCTAAGCTGTGATTTCTTAAAGTTTGGGATTGTGATGCTTATGTGAAAAAGTTTCAACCTGATAAGCTCGAACCCAAATCGGAGAAATGCGTCTTCATAGGATACCCAAAGGAAACTGTTGGGTACACCTTCTATCACAAATCCGAAGGCAAGATATTCGTTGCTAAGAATGGATCCTTTCTAGAGAAGAATTTTCTCTCGAAAGAAGTGAGTGGGAGGAATGTAGAACTTGATGAGGTAATTGTACCTTCTCCCGAATTGGAAAGTAGTTCATCACAGAAATTAGTTCCTGTGATTCCTACACCAATTAGTGAGGAAGCTAATGATGATGATCATGAAACTTCAAATCAAGTTACTACCGAACCTCGTGAGGTCAACGGAGTATGGTCCGCACGAGGTAGTGTACAAGAATCGCTTTCCGGAAGTCATGTTACTAGACCATGACGAACCTACGAACTATGAGGAAGCGATGATGAGCCTAGATTCCGCGAAATAGCTTGAGGCCATGAAATCTGAGATGGAATCCATATATGAGAACAGAGTGTGGACTTTGGTGGACTTGCCCGATGATCGGCAAGCCATTGAGAATAAATGGATCTTCAAGAGGAAGACGGACGCTGATAGTAGTGTTACTATCTACAAAGCTCGACTTGTCGAAAATGGTTTTTGACAAGTTCAAGATGTTGACTACGACGAGATTTGCTCACTAGTATCGATGCTTAAAGTCTATCCGAATCATGTTAGCAATTGCCACATTTTATGAAATCTGGCAAATGGATGTCAAAACTGCATTCCTTAAATGGATTTCTTAAAGTAGAGTTGTATATGATGCAACCAGAAGGTTTTGTCAATCCTAAAAGTGCTAACAAAATGTGCAAGCTCCAAAGAATCCATCTATGGACCGGTGCAAGCATCTCGGAGTTGGAATATACGTTTTGATGAGTTGATCAAAGCATATAGTTTTATGCGCACTTGTGGTGAAGCCCGTATTTACAAGAAAGTGAGTGGGAGCACTACAACCTTTACGATAAGTATATGTGAATGACATATTGTTGATCGAAATAATGTAGAATTTTCTGGAAAGTATAAAGGAGTGTTTGAAAGGAGTTTTTCAAAGAAAGACCTCGGTGAAGCTGCTTACAGATTGAGCATCAAGATCTATAGAGATAGATCAAGACGCTTGATAAGATTTTTCAATGAGTATATACCTTGACAATATTTTGAAGTAGTTCAAAATGGAACAGTCAAAGAAGGAGTTCTTACCTGTGTTGCAAGGTGTGAAGTTGAGTAAGACCCAAAACTCGACCACGGCAGAAAATAGAAAGAGAATGAAAGTCATTCCCTATGCCTCAGTCATAGGTTCTATGAAGTATGCTATGCTGTGAACCAGACCTATTGTGTACCTTGCCCTTAGTTTGGCAAGGGGGTACGATAGTAATCCAGGAATGGATCACTGGACAGCGGTCAAAGTTATCCTTAGTTACCTAAGAGGACTAAGGAAACATTTCTCGGTTATGGAGGTGATAAAGAGTTCGTCATAAAGGGTTATGTCGATGCAAGCTTTAACACTGATCCGGATGACTCTAAGTCTCAATCTGGATACATATTGAAAGTGGGAGCGATTAGCTAGAGTAGCTCCGTGCAGAGCATTGTAGACATAGAAAATTTGCAAAATACATACGGATCTCGAATGTGGCGAGACCCGTTGACTAAACTTCTCTCACAAGCAAAACATGATCACACCTTAGTACTCTTTGGGTGTTAATCACATGGCGATGTGAACTAGATTATTGACTCTAGTAAACCCTTTGGGTGTTGGTCACATGGTGATGTGAACTATTGGTGTTAAATCACATGGCGATGTGAACTAGATTATTGACTCTAGTAAACCCTTTGGGTGTTGGTCACATGGTGATGTGAACTATTGGTGTTAAATCACATGGCGATGTGAACTAGATTATTGACTCTAGTGCAAGTGGGAGACTGAAGGAAATATGCCCTAGAGGCAATAATAAAGTTGTTATTTATTTTTCCTTATATCATGATAAATGTTTATTATTCATGCTAGAATTGTATTAACCAGAAACTTAGTACATGTGTGAATACATAGACAAACAGAGTGTCCCTAGTATGCCTCTACTTGACTAGCTCGTTAATCAAAGATGGTTAAGTTTCCTAGCCATAGACATGTGTTGTCATTTGATGAACGGGATCACATCATTAGAGAATGATGTGATGGACAAGACCCATCCGTTAGCTTAGCATTAATGACCGTTTAGTTTTATTGCTATTGCTTTATTCATGACTTATACATGTTCCTCAGACTATGAGATTATGCAACTCCCGAATACCGGAGGAACACCTTATGTGCTATCAAACGTCACAACGTAACTGGGTGATTATAAAGATGCTCTATAGGTGTCTCCGGTGGTGTTTGTTGAGTTGGCATAGATCGAGATTAGGATTTGTCACTCCGTGAATCGGAGAGGTATCTCCGGGCCCTCTCGGTAATGCACATCACTATAAGCCTTGCAAGCAACGTGACTAATGAGTTAGTTACGGGATAATGCATTATGGAACGAGTAAAGAGACTTGCGATAACGAGATTGAACTAGGTATGATGATACCGACGATCGAATCTCGAGCAAGTAACATACCGATGACAAAGGGAACAAGCCCAGAAGGAAATATGCCCTAGAGGCAATAATAAAGTTGTTATTTATATTTCCTTATATCATGATAAATGTTTATTATTCATGATAGAATTGTATTATCCGGAAACTTAGTACATGTGTGAATACATAGACAAACAGAGTGTCCCTAGTATGCCTCTACTTGACTAGCTCGTTAATCAAAGATGGTTAAGTTTCCTAGCCATAGACATGTATTGTCATTTGATGAACAGGATCACATCATTAGAGAATGATGTGATGGACAAGAGCCATCCGTTAGCTTAGCACTATGATCATTTAGTTTATTGCTATTGTTTTCTTCATGACTTATACATGTTCCTCTGACTATGAGATTATGCAACTCCCGAATACCAGAGGAACACTTAGTGTGCTATCAAACGTCACAAGGTAACTGGGTGATTATAAAGATGCTCTACAGGTGTCTCCGATGGTGTTTGTTGTGTTGGCATAGATCGAGATTAGGATTTGTCAATCTGTGTTTCGAAGAGGTATCTCTGGGCCCTCTCGGTAATGCACATCACTATAAGCCTTGCAAGCAATGTGACTGATGTGTTAGTTGCGGTATGATGCATTACGGAACGAGTAAAGAGACTTGCCAGTAACGAGATTGAACTAGGTATGATGATACCGACGATCGAATCTCGGGCAAGTAACATATCGATGACAAAGGGAACAATGTATGTTGTTATGCGGTTTGGTAGATAAAGATCTTCGTGAGAATATGTAGGAGCCAATATGAGCATCCGAGGTTCCTTATTGGTTATTGACCAGAGATGTGTCTCGGTCATGTCTACATAGTTCTCGAACCCGTAGGGTCCGCACGCTTAATGTTCGATGACGATTTGTATTATGAGTTATGTGTTTTGATGTACCGAAGGTTGTTCGGAGTCCCGGACGTGATAACGGACATGACAAGGAGTCTTGAAATGGCCGAGACATAAAGATTGATATATTGGACCATGTTATTCGGACACCGGAAGTGTTCCGAATAGTTTCGGATTAAACTGGAGTGCCAGAGGGTTACCGGAACCCCCCCGGGAAGTTATGGGCCTTAGTGGGCCTTAGGGGAGAGAGAGGGCCGCAGCCAGGAGGTGGCGCGCCCGCCCCAAGGGGAGTCCAAATAGGACAAGGGGAAGGGGGCGCGGCCCCTCTTTCCCTCTCCCTCTCTGTTGGGGATATAACTATTGGGTTTAACCCGCCCAAGAGGGGCCGGGTTAAGCTCCTGACGGTTCAACAAGACAAAGCCCATGAAGATGCTTAAGACGGTAGTTCACTATGCAGAATCATTGAGGGCTTGAAGCCCAAAGGCGACTTAAGGCCCAAACAAGTGTAAACCGCCATATATGTGTAACTTGTATTATAAGGCATGTACAGTTAGTCACCGAGCCGAACACGTTGTTTATGAGCCGGTCGGGACTCTGTAAGTCGCCGCGTCGACCTGTGTATATAAAGGGACGACTCGGCGGCGAGTTAGGGTAAGAGACAACAGATCGAAAGCTAGGTCAAGCGTATTCGCTCCCTGGTAATCGAGGCATAAGCAATACCACCTCAAACTGGATTAGGCCTTTACCTTCACCGCAAGGGGCCGAACCAGTATAAACTCCTGTGTCCTTTGTCCTGTTTAAACCCCTTTAAGCTAACCTAGTGCGAGGGCTCCACGAATAAGTCCTCACACTAGGACATCTGCCGTGACAATTCCACGATAGTTGGCGCCCACCATGAGGCCAGCGCACAGTGGTTTCGAGTTCTTACAGGGCAACTTTGAAGGGATCAAGGGATACGCTGTGGGCGGATGACCAAGAGTCGCCACGGCAAGCTCTACATCAACGACGCGAGGCCGGGGGCCCGAGGCCGGGCTCAATCGAGTGCGCCAGAACGGGTCCCTTCAAGGAATTCATGTCTTCATCGGCAGGATCGGCGAACCGGGCCCTGAGCCGGACAACTGCACCGGCATCATCGAGACGGCTCAGCGTGCATGACCCGCTCGGGCTCAACCCGCCGTGAAGCGCGCCTTCATGGCATTCATCCATGGGGCGGAATTTGAGGAAGGATCCATGTCTGGCGGTGGTGAGGCCATCTATTCTGATGGTGAGTCGTCCACGGGCGAACTACTTCATTGTATCAACTGCAAGACGGCAGGCCCCTTCTTCTCCTAGTTGGACTAGGAAAGGGGGGAACCTATTCCTACTTGGATTAGGATTCCCCCTTGGCGCGCCCCTTGTGGCCGGCCGGCCCCTCCTCCCCTCCTTTATATACGGGGGAGGGACACCCCATAGACACACAAGTTGATCTTTAGCCGTGTGCGGTGTCCCCCTCCACAGTTTCCCACCTCGGTCATATTGTCGTAGTGCTTAGGCGAAGCCCTGCGTCGGTAACTTCATCATCACCGTCGCCACGCCGTCGTACTGACGAAACTCTTCCTCGGCCTCAACTGGATCAAGAGTACGAGGGACGTCACCGAGCTGAACGTGTGCAGATCGCGGAGGTGAGTGCGTTCGGTACTTGGATCGGTTGGATCGCGAAGACGTTCGACTACATCAACCCGCGTTACTAAACGCTTCCGCTTTCGATCTACGAGGGTACGTGGACACACTCTCCCCACTTGTTGCTACGCTTCTCCTAGATAGATCTTGTGTGAACGTAGGCAATTTTTTTTGAAATACTACATTCCCCAACAACAACGTATGTTGTTATAAGGTTTGACCAATAAAGATCTTCGTGAAATATGTATGAGCTAATATGGGCATCCAGGTTTCACTATTGGTTATTGACCAGAGAGGTGTCTCGGTCATGTCTACATAGTTCTCGAGCCCGTAGAGTCCGCACGCTTAACGCTCGTTGTGATATAGTATTATATGAGTTATGTATGTTGGTGACCGAATGTTGTTGAGTCCGGATGAGATCACGGACATGACGAGGAACTCCGGAATGGTCCGGAGGTAAAGACTGATATATGGGATAGTAGTGTTTGATCTCGGAAGGGTTCCTAATTCACGGAAGGGGTTAGGATGTCTCCCGAAATGTTTGGATGCGAGAACACTTTATTTGGGCTAAAGGGGGAAAGCCCACAAGGCTTTTGGAAAGTGCAGAAGGAAGTTTTATGGAGACGAGGCTGGGCGCCGGGAACCACTGGCGTCTAGGGGTAGAGGCGGGAACCTGGCGTCTAGCCTGGAGTCCATGTAGGGCTCTTGCCTTTTCGGGCAAAACCGACTTTGAGGAGGCTTTTACTCCAAGTTTGACCCTGTGGCTCAACATATAAATAGAGGGGGCAGGGCTAGCACCAAAGACACATCAATAATCACCAAGCCGTGTCTTGGCAACCCCGTCCCCTCTAGTTTATCCTCCGTCATAGTTTTCGTGGTGCTTGGCGAAGCCTGCGAGATTGTTCTTCACCAACACCGTCCTGCCGCCGTCGTCTTTGCCGGAACTCATCTACTACTTGGCCTTGCCTTGCTGGATCAAGAAGTCGAGGATGTCATTGAGCTGAACTTGTCTTTGAACAGCGGAGGTGCCGTGACGTTCGGTGCATTTGATCGACGGATCGTGAAGGTGTCTGACTACATCAACCGCGTTGATAAACGCTTCCGCTTTGCGATCTTCAAGGGTATGAAGATGCTCTCCCTCTCTCATTGCTATGCATCTCCTAGATAGATCTTGCGTGATCGTAGGTAAATTTTTTGAAATACTGCGTTCCCCAACACCAAACACGTCCTTAGTGCTCCCTGCAACTTCCTTGGGTTTTACCCTAGCAGAAGGAAAGATGAACACTTTCACTCCTTACTCTTCAACACGTACTCACACAGAGACTCTCAAATGTCTTTTCCAGACCATAATCTTTCTATCCCTTTTACCCAAGTGACTGATAGGAGGGCTAAACTCTTCTATCCCCCCTCTACACGTATGGGGGGGGCCTCAAGATCTTCAAATTCCACTCCTTGCGCCTTCCAGCTACCCCCTCCCACATACAGTTTTACTGATTATGTTCTGGCCATTAACATACCTGACCAATAGGCCAAATAAACTAGGGAGAGGTACTTGAAGGCGTGCAAGTAAGAAATGGAATCGTTCTTCCTTTTCTCGTGCAAACAAAAAAGCTGAGTTTCATATATGTTACTATGTTTAGTTGACGATGTATTATGCTATGTTTTTACTGGTAATTTGGCCATGATGTATTATGCTAAACAAAGATGCACAAGAAAAAGGGGAAAGAAAATTGAGAAACCATCATGCGCACAAGACGATCACACCGATGGGCACTTGTACAACCGATATAATCCTGAATAATTAATGAGGAATTGATGGAAATATTCCCTAGAGGCAATAATAAGATGGTGCCCCTTCTGTCACTGGGAAAGGACACCGCAAGATCGAACCCATTATAAAGCACCTCTTCCCATTGCAAGATAAATAGATCAAGTTGGCTAAACAAAACTCAAATATCGGTGAAGAAATACGAGTCTATAATAATCAAGACTGGATATTAAATCAAGTTGGACTATCAACTAGGACAAAAAAAAATGCCAGGCCCTAGTTGTGTGTCGATGGTGGACTTTTAACTGGGACAAAAAAAGACCAGGCCTTAGTTTCGAGTCGAGGATGGACTTGCAATTGAGACTAGAAAATATGGGCACCAATTGCGAGTCGAGGGTGAATTTGTAACTAGGACAAAAAACGGTGGGCCCCAGTTGCGAGTCGATGGCAGACATGCAACTGGGACAAAAAATGTCGGGGCCAGTTGCGTGTCAATGGTGGTATTGCAACTTGGACAAAAAAAGGTCGGGCCTTAGTTGCGAGTAGAGGGCGGATTTGCAACAGGGACAACAAAGGTCGGGCCCCCAGTTGCAAGTCCTCAGTTGTGAATTAAGGGTGGACTAGCAACGAGGGAAAATGAGAGAAAAATTGATCGTGCCCTCGAAGGTAGACTTATAACTGGGGCCCCCGCCATGATAAAACATGTTTTTTTGTCTCTTTCAATTCTAAGTCGTAGTCTAGAAACAACATACGGAACGGGTTGCCAGTAGGCTGCGTTAATGGGTCGACAAAAATAAAGCCTAACAAGCCCAACCCAACAAACAAACAGCTACAAGAGAGGTGAAAGATAGAGCGCTTGCACGAAAATTACGGAAACTAAATCAAATGATGGCAAACTTAGATGAAACATCGTTCAAAAAAGTTGTGAATTTAAAATATACTTATACTTAGGAAACTAAAAAAACATTGGTTTTATGACAAAAAAAAAGAAAATAAAAAAGTTTTAAAAACCAAAAGAAAAATTAGAAAAAAAACAAGGGAGAAAGCTAAAGAGAGATGGCATTTAGGAAATACTTGAAAAATAATCGAAAATCCTACACACACGGACAGTTTACGCAGCATTATGTGCCTGATTCCAAACTAATCTTCTCTCCCCCCTGATTTTCAGTGAGCGTGGGCCTGTCAGTTTATTTATACCCAATCATAATCAGCCTGGTAAGCCACTCCGTAATACTTTATAAAAATAATCCGTGCATGTAGCATTGCTCAAAAATAATGCTCACCTCTTCCAATTCTCCCCGAGAGCACACTGAAAAAGAGGATCACTCTCCACATAGAGGCAAACATAAAAGACCAGCCTCGTCCAGGCCCAGGCACAAACCAAAAAGACCAGCCCAAACACCGCACGTAAACACCGGAAGTAAGTCACACGCAGCGGACGATCATAAAATTTACACGAAAATTGCAGCTTTAAATCATGTAGTGAGATAACTATATCTCATCTAGATATGACTTACCAAATTTAAAAAATGAATTTAAAACAAAAAATGAAAAAATGAAATAAAAAAGAGGAAAATAAAAATGGAAAATGGAAAAGAAAATGGAAAATAAAAAGCAAAAACAGAAGAAAAAAGAAAAGATGAAGAATGCAAGCGATCAATGCGAGACGCTTCTTTTATGAGTGCGAACACCAGATCAATGTGGACGCTTTCTCCTTTGTGCCTGTTCCTCTCATTTAATTATCTTACTCGCTCAAAAAAAAAAAAAAAACAGCAGCCGCCGCCGCCGCCCAGTAGAGAACACACAAAATAAACAGGCCGAAAAGCAGGGACAGTGGCCAAAGAAATGACGAATGCGGCACACCGTCAAGCCTCGCATGGAAAAAAAAAACTGACGAAACGAGATGCAGCCAGCGACGCAAATCAAGCCTCTCACGAGAAAACGGTCGAGGACTTGAATGTAAGATAAATATATTACATCTAGATGTGCAATAGTAATTTTGTTTTCAAAATCTGATTAATCACTATACATTTGAAAAATAATTAGTTACTACTTTTGTGGATCGAGGAAGTGGATAGTAAACAGCCGGTCCTTTTCTTGGGTCCCTATATATTCGGCCTCCTCCATCTGTTCACCTCACACAGTAGAGTACTCCAAGTCCTAGCTACTGCGAGATGCAGAGGCACGCCGGCGATGAGCTCACCATCTCCGTCGACCCAGACACTCTCGACTGCCCCATCTGCTTCCACACCCTCAGGCCTCCGGTGTTCCAGTGCGCTGCTGGGCACGTGCTCTGCTCGTCCTGCCACGATAGACTCCGGCAGAGCCGCAAGTGCCCGGAGTGCTCCGTCGCCACCGGCTTCGGCCGCTGCTACGCCGTGGACCGCATCCTGAGGGCCGTCCGCGTCCCTTGCCCCAACGCCGCGCGCGGCTGCGCTGTCCAGACGTCCCTCCACGAGCGGGAGGAGCACGAGAAGTCGTGCGCGTTGCTCCTGCGCCACGGCCTGGCCACCGTCACCATCAATGACAATGCAAAGGTACGTAGGATTCGACCTTATGCTACCTCCGACCCCGATTCGATCTGTCTTGCTAGCTATGTTGATTGATGACTTATGTGAGATGCAGATGCAGGCGGGAGAGGTTGTCAGGATGGGCCCTTGCGGCGGCAACGCCAGAAAGATAGGCATGGTGGGCGAGGTGACACGCATTGTCCAGGTCGCCGTCCGCCACTGCGCGTTGCTCCTGCGCCACGGCCTGGCCACCGTCACCATCAATGACAATCCAAAGGGAGGATTCGACCTTATGCTACCTCCGACTCCGATTCGACCTGCTGTCTTGCTAGCTATGTTGATTGATGATTGCATGTTTCTTGTGTGAGATGAGATGCAGGCCGGAGAGGTTGTCAGGATGGGCCATTGCGGCGGCGGCGGCGGCAACGCCAGAAAGATAGGCATGGTGGGAGAGGTGACACGCATTGTCCAGGTCGCCGTCCGCCACTGCCGCGCCGTTGACGCCGTTCGCGTAACGTACATGCGGAAAGACCGGGAGGAGTCGAACGAGACCGAGCTCTGGGGAGGGAAAGGCGGCATGACCACGGTGGTAATTACTCCTACTACTACTACTACTAACAACGGGTCCACGGCCATTAGTTGCCTATAATCATTAGTCTCCGTGTGTTGTGGATGAGTTGACAAGCTGTGTTCTCCTCTTGTTTCGCGTGTGCAGTTCCGTCTGCAGCGGGACGAATACCTGACGAGCGTGGAAGGCCACTACAGCCACTTCAATGGCAACGTCGTCATCAGGTCGCTCAAGTTCATCAGCAACCTTCGCACCCACGGGCCCTACGGGAACGCGTGCGGCGTGCCGTTCTCGCTCCCAGCCGGCGCCGGCGGCAGGATCGTCGGCTTCCATGCGCGGTGTGACGACGAGTACCTCCACGCCATTGGCACCTACGTCAAGATGGACGACCGTGCATCGTGATCGACCCCAAATTCGTTTGTATCGTGTAGCGACTGTTTTTGCGTTCATTCATCTAGCTATTTCATTTCACTTGCTGCTTCTCAAGTCTCAACAACGTCGATGATCGATGCTCTAGCCCCAGGGCTGTTTTTTTTAGAAAAGGAGGATGACTCTACTTCCGTGATCCCAAGACGTGACACGGCCATTTTATCGATTATTCGGCGACCTTACAAAGTATTACAACAATGTGGTGAATCCACCATCTTTGGCAACATATGCCGCTACTCCTATCCAAAATGATGAAGGCGTGCTAATTTGGACCACTACCCAAACCACTCACCTAAGCCTAACATCAAAAGCCGGGTCGAACTCATTCGGAGGCCCCGAGCCACATACCGGTTCTGGGGCACAATCCGGCCAGACGACTTGTGTCGTCGCCGCCATCTTCCATGTGTCTTCAGATCATATTGAGGCTTCTACCTTGCTCGTCATTACCCATCGACGTCACCATGACGCCAGACAAAGAACCTCCTCCCGCGTGTGCCCATCTCCGCACATCGGACGCCGAGTCTCCACAAAGCGCCATGCCATCGATCTCCGCCGCCATCAAAGTGTGAGATGAAACACCGCCCACCAGCCCTCCACCAAAGACTTGCTCCAAGACGATGCCCCCGTAAGGGTAAGCGATAGAACGCCATCATCATCCGATCCGGAAGACCCATATCCGGGTTTCCCTCGAGCAATTTCGAACTCGATGGCGCAGACCGCCGACGATGCCTCGACCACTGCAGAGTAGCTCCACCGATTTGTGCCGCCGCCACGCCGCCGCAGCCTCCAAGATGAAGCCACTGCACGCATGTGTCGACACCGAACCGCCGCCACTTCCACCGCCACTTGAGCGGCCCCAGCAACGCCTTTCAGAAGGAGCACGGCACCATGGTGTCGCTGCCGCTTGGAACAGGGGGTTCGAGGTTTTCACCGAGCTCCAGGAGGTGGAAGGAAGGAGGTCCTCCTAAGCTTCCAATGAGGGAAGCAACACCCAAAAGGCACTCACATCGATCGCCGCCACGCCGCCAAGAGATTCCCTTAACCCTTCCACCACCGGATCTGCAAGGCCAAAGACTTAAGAACGGTGGACCGGTTACCAAGGGCCGGACCAGCTGCAGATCGGAGTAGATCAGGTCGAGGACGAACATCACCATGGCTACCAACATCCAGCCGAGGAACCGCCATCAGCAGTCGAAGCCCTCCTCCCGCCATCCACATGGCTGTGGAAGTGGTCCACTGCCCACGCCGCCAGCCGCCCGCGCTAAGCCGCTGCGTTACCACCATGGCCGCCGCCATGGATCCGAAGCCGCAGCGGCCGCCACCGAATCCGCCCACGGCTCCACGCCGCGACCATGGCGTGCCGAAAGCAGCGCCGCTCACAAGACCACACGCCGCGGCTGCGCTCGCTTTCCTCCGCTTACGCAGCGCGCTGCCAGCCCACCTCGCGAGCGGGAGAGCCGCCGCCGACACCACACGGCTTTGCCCGGCGGCGCTGCCGGCGGCGGGGAGGAGGATGAAGGTGGCGGCGGTTGCCGGTTAGGAGTTACCGGGCCGCTCATGAGGGAGCGACACGGGCTCGGGCGAGGATGACGATGATGAGGATGTACGGCTTGGTGTAATTTTGCCTGTCCAGCCCCAGGACTGTTTAGCTAGGAGGAAAAATGTTAGGTTTAATCTTGATTCATGTATCTACATATTTGTTTTGTCTTGCATATAGCTAGGTTTAGTATTTGCTGGCAAGTCATACGTGCGTATCAAGATGGCAAAGTCTCGGTAAAAAGCGCAATAAAGCGAGTATGGTGCGTAGGCGTGATGCTATGGTGCCGTGTGATATGGCAGCTTCGTGTGAAGCGACGCGTGCGTGCGTGCGCGACGAGACCGGCTGGGTGGATCACTTGGAGCTGAGACACATGGCCAATTTGTTAGTTTGTGTTGGTAACTTGGTATGCATGCATGCACAAAGTTTGTTAGCAGGTTTGCTGAGTCGTGTGGCAGTTGAGATAATGCTGCGCACTTGCTGGACGTGGTCAAGCCCTGTGTATGTATACTGTGCACCGAGAAATGAAAAGTGGGGCCGTGAGGGCTGAGGGAAAAGATGTAGCACATGTGCTCTTACCGGGAGATATAAGAGCATCTTCGACAGACGCGCGCAGGCACGGCGCACTAAAAGTTTTTTACAATTTTTTTTAGAAAAAGTCATCATGGCTAGCTTTATTGATTAATGCATAAAGATACATCGTCTCACGAAACTTTCACCGCATAACTGAGGCTCACAGTCCAACTAGAAGAAAGTTTATTACAATAACTAAAATTAGCTAGTACATGCGCTCGCTTTGATTTGGTTGATCGAAACAATGCTTAAAGTTGACCTTCCCAATCAAGGTAGAGATGTCCACACATTCCGCGAATATCGCTGCCGCCACGTCCCACCAAGTACTCTGACCGGAGCAACAATTGATCACCCTTAGAGAGTCGGTTCCGCTTCAACTCGCTGGAACCCTAGGCTATTTGCCAAGTTCAGTCCGTCCCTCATCGCCATTGCCTCTGATGTCATTGCGTCCGCTGCATATGGAATAAACTTACATTGAGCTGCAAGGAAAATACCTCGTTCATCTCTAATAATTGCTACCGTAGCTCCAACTCCTTGCTCCGGAAAAAGGCCGTCCACATTAAGTTTGATGAACTTTGGTCCGGCTTCAACCATCTTTCCTCTTCGTCACAACTATCTTCGCCATGGCTCGTTGATAGTTGCTTGTAATTGCCAAGACCGACAAAGGCCATCTTACCATCGGCGGGCAACTCTCATTATGTGTTATAAGGCGGCGGCGATGGAGAAGTCGCGCATGTATGGAGGGGTTAGGGGCATGTCGGTGCTCCCGTCCATGGCTGGAGGTCGCTGGCGGCGGCGGCGATGGAGAGGTCGCGCATGTATGGAGGGGTTAGGGGGATGTCGGTGCGCCCGTCCATGGCTGGAGGTCGCTGGCGGCGGCGCGGGGCGTGGCGAAAGCAAAGCGCCAAGGAGAGTCCAATGGGCGTTGCTTTCGCTCATTGCCATGATTTCTTTCTCGTCACAAGGCTGATAAGTGACGCTTAAAAAAAAGCGCCACGACGCAGTTCTGTTCGGGCGCTGAGTGGTTTTTAGCGCCAAGACGTTATTTTTGCGCGTCACCGAGCTCGTTACTGTCGCACGCGCTAAAAAGCTGTTTTTTCAGGCGTGCGACTTATTTAGTGCCTCTGTTGGAGATGCTCCAAGCAAAGCTAGTAGTCTCCAGGTGAGGTGTGTGTGTGTGTGTGTCTCCTTTGCATGTGTTCTTCTGAGAAACTTTTTTTTCTCGAATATGCACGAGTGTACATTTTTTTAGAAAAGGAGGACACGGCCTCTCGTGATCTCGGACGATGCATACGGCCAATTTATTAATTATTAACACAAGACCTTACAAAGTCGCATAACAAAGAAGACCAAAGCCACCATCTTCGCTACCTGCTGTCGCTACTCCTATCTAACAGATGAAGGCGTACCGATGGTCCGGGCCTAATACCAAACAGACCTCGCAGCCAAACCTAACATCTAAGACCGAGGTCTCGTTGACGCCTAATATGCTAATCCTATCCAAAAGGAACTCAAGGTCCCACCAAGGATAGACCCAAGATATTGAAACGCTTTTGCAAGGTGGATATCATTGCATCAACATTACATAATAGATGGGGGTACATACATAAGGCACAATTGCCACAAGAATACATCAACATCATATACAAGATCAACATCCGACTACGGATGAAACATAAACAGAAACTCAAACGACATCCACCCTCGCTAGCCCAGTGCCGACCGAACCTATCCCCGATCGAAGAAGAAGCGTAAGAACTCCAAACAAACAAACATCGCTTCTCGCGTCATGAGCATCGCGTAAACCTGTACCTGCAATCGGTGGTGTAGTAATCATGAGCCACGAGGACTCAATCCCATTACCATGGGTATCAAGACTAGCAAAGCTTAATGGGAAAGGAAGGGGTAAAGTGGTGAGGTTGCAAAGAAGGACTAAGCATATATGGTGGCTAGCCAACGCAAATGAGAGCGAGAAGAGAAACAAAGGAACGGTCGTCAACTAGTAATGATCAAGAAGTGATCCTGAACTCCTACTTACGCCGACATAACCTGAAACCGTGTTCTCCTCTCGATCAACCCGAAAAGAGACACTCACTACATACATTACACGGTTGGTGTGTTTTAGAAGAGTTTGCTTCAAGTTTGCTACAACCGATATTAACAAATTCCCATCTGCCACATAAATCATGGCACGGCTCTCGAAAGTTTATACCCTGCAGGGTGTCCCAACTTAGCCCATGATAAGCTCTCGCGATCAACGAAGGATATTCCTTCTCCCGGAAGACCCGATCAGTCTCGGAATCCGGCTACAAGACATTTCGACAAAGAATAAAACAAGACCAAAGAAGCCGCCCGTCGCCGACAATCCCGATAGGAGCTGCACATATCTCGTTCTTCAGGCAACACCGGATGAGACATCCTACGAGTAAAACCAAACCTCGAAGTTGCCACGAGGGGCCCCGCATCTACTGCTCGAGCCAAAGACTTAGAGAAGCAATCGTCCGGGGCTAAAGAAAGATGACCCTCGAGAGAGCGACTCCCAAGGGAAAAGTAGGTGGTGGTGAGGCAAATGGTAAAACCAATGTTGGGCCTTCTTTGGAAAAAATCTTATTCAAAGCGAACCGTCAAGGGGGGTCCCATAAATCACCCGACCGCGTTAGGGACGCAAAAATCCGGGAACATAACACCGATATGACGGAAACTAGGCGGCAAGAGTGGAACAAAACACCGTGCATAAGGCCGAGCCTTCCACCCTTTACCAAGTATATAGATGCATTAATTAAATAAGATATATTGTGATATCCCAACAAGTAAACATGTTCCAACAAGGAACAACATCTCCATGTTCCAACAAGGAACAAACTTCGCCTTCACCGCAACTAACAACGCTATAAGAGGGGCTGAGCAAAGCGGTAACATAGCCAAACAACGGTTTGCTAGGAAGGGTGACAACGAGTTAGAGGTTCATGGCAACTTGGGAGGCTTGAGCAAAGAAGTGATAGGTAACGCAAGATAGCGAAAGAACGAAGCAACTAGCATAGCAATGATAGTAGTGAGATCCAGGGTAGCGGTCATCTTGCCTGAAATCCCGCAAGGAAGAAGAACGAGTCCTTGAAGAAGACGAACGGATGAAGCCGAACCAAGCGTAGACGAACGAATCCTCACGATCGCATAGCGAAGCGGGAACTAACAAGAAGAAGCACACAACATAGTAAACACGCCACACATAAACAAGACATGATGCACAACAAGCATGATGCATGACAAAGCTAGATGAGGCTACTCATGGTAAGAGATGATGCAAAATAGAACAACACCTCAAAGCAAGTTTAAATGAGGCCGGAAACAACATATAACAATTGCGGTAAGTCCTCATATGCAAATTTCGAAATTGGTCCAGATCTGAATAAACCTTATGTTCAAGTTGTTAACCAGCAAGTTAAGATGCACCACGATGATCTACACGAAATTCTAGTCAAGTTACATATAAAGTTCATTAGATTCGGAGCTACGGCCTAGAAGATATGAGCAAAACAAGATAAGCATGGCATTGATGCAAAATGCATACAAACATCAAGCAAACACCTCAAAACAAGGATGCAACATGATAATATGAATCTACATGCAAAATCAAGCAAGTTTCATATAGAGCACACTCAAAACGGAGCAACGGTTCAACACATACACCCTATACAAGTTAAAGCAACAATCTGTCCAAAACAGCAACTAGGCAAATTACAAGCATCAAAACAACATGCTACAGGACCTTAACATAATAACAAAAGGCATGTACGTGATGCACAGGTAAAGCATGACAAAACATGAACACTGAGATATCTCCAGAAACAACTAGAACATGCTCAAAAACACATGGCAAGATTGCATATAATAACAGGTTCACAGACTTAGCAGAATTCACAGGACATGGCAGAAATAACATCAGGTTGCAATGTTTAGAGCTATGAACAACATGTTACAGGAACTTAACATGGCAAACAAAGGCATGGCATGAATATACTAATTGCATAGAACAAAAGTCCTTTACTGACCATAAGCCAAAAAAGGATCAGAAAATACAATTGCAAGCATGTGAACATAGCAAAAACATAAACAGATTCAGACTTGGTGAGAAACTGGAGCATGGCATAAACAGATAACAAGTAGGCATGTTGGTGAGCTTGAACCACTCACCGCAGAGCAATACATGATAAACTAAGCATACATCCATCACGAAGACATGGCATAGAAGCTATACATGGCAAGAACAATATCATAGCATACACGGATCAACTACAACAACCTTGGCAAAATTGAATAACATGTAAACAACCTGCCAGGAAACATTTTATAGCAAAAGTAGAGCTCGATAGACTCAAGCTATGGCAATCTATAATTGCAAACAAGGGCATGTATGGATAGAGAATAACCATATGTTCAAAACATCCTTACTGAAGTATCTCAAAATATGCATGGATCTCTCTGTAGCATCAGGTTAACATGGCATAAAAATATCAGCAAAACAGGGCTGAAATCAGCAACATCAAGATGCCTAGTTTGCATGCTTGTGCTAGTCACCACATTGATCACAAAAATACATTGCAAGCACCACTGTAAAGATGGCATGGCATATTACAAAACACATGTAGGACTCAAGTTCATAGGATTCACACATCAATCATGGCAACAATGACAAAAGTGCATGTTCTGATAAGAATCTGAAACTAACATCACATAGCCCTCTTCTAACAGCATTTCGGGCACCAATATGAGCTCAAATGAAAATGATGCAATTAGATGAAATGATCTACACATCGGGGCGAACAATTTGACATATTACACGCACAAAACGGAGCTGCCGATGCAGGGTTATGATGCGATGAAAATGCAACAAAATAACATGTAATCAGGGACTTAGTGGATTTTCAGAGGGGGGGGGGGGGAAGAAGTCAACCAGGCACGCAAACCGAGGCGGCGGCGGATCTCGCCGGATCCGCGGCGCCGGTGGCCGGAGATGGCAGGGGCGGCGAAGCGGAGGGCGGGGCCGGCGGTCCGGCGAGGGGAACCGGCCGGCGCGGCGAGGGACGGGCGCGGGGAGCTCGGGCCCGGGCGGCGAGCTGGAGGCCGCGGCGGGCGGCGCCGGTCTGCGGCGGCGGGGCGGCGGCGAGCGCCGGAGCGCCGGAGGCGGCGAGGTGGCGGGGATGCTCCGGCGAGTGGCGGCCGGAGGCGGGGGCAGCCTGCGGGCGGGGAGGCGCGGAGGCGGCGGCGGCCGGGCCTGGCGGGCCCAGCTCGGGCCCCGCGGGCCGGCGGCGGTGGGAGAGAGAGGGCGCGGGCCGGTGCTGAGGTGGCGGCGCGCCACTGGCCGGGAGCGGCGGCGGGGGCGACGTGTCGCCTCGCCATTGGCCGGGCGACGAGGCAGCGGGATGGACGCGTCCGCCGGCGGGCGGACATGTCCGGCGGCGCGGGGAGGAGCTAGGCTAGGGTTTGGACTGCGCGAAAAATCCGGGGGATGCACATATTTATAGGTAGAGGGAGCTAGGAGAGTCCAAATGAGGTGCGGTTTTCCACGCGATCGCGATCGAACGATCGCGAGCATGGAAGGGAGTTTGGTGGGTTTTGGGCCAGTTTGGAAGGGTGTTGGGCTGCAACTCAAAGAGGGCTTCACACGGTTACCTTGCTAACCGTTGGAGTATCAAACGACCTCCAAATGGCACGAAAACTTGACAGCGGTTCACCGGTGCTATACCAAGGTCATGGCAAACCTCGGTCCATTCCGAGACCATTTAATACCCGCACAACGAAAAGAGGTAAAAAGGGGCGCCGGAGACATAGAGTGCCGGATTGCAAAACTGACAATGACGGGGAAAATGCTCTGGATGCATTAGATTTAACACGTATGCAAAATGAAATGCACATGATGACATGATATGAAATGCGATTTATGACATGGCAAAATGCAACACGCAAGCAAATGACATGGCAACGACGGCGAATAACCGCGAGACACCGGCGCGATCGAATCCGGCGTTCTAGTCCCAACCAGACGCTCACGGGTATGGGCACCCACCATCCGGCCAGGTTCTCAACCAGACGCCATTGGGTATGAGGCCGCCATACCACCGCCACATATCCATCTTCGTAGTCAGATTGTTGCATCGGCCTTGCCGGCCTCGCCGCCGCCAACGCCACCACGACGCCAGACAAATACGACCTCCTGCGCGTGTCCGTCACCACACATCCGACGCCAAGCCTCCGCCGCTCCATGCCGCCAAGCGCCGCCGCCAAGAATATATAGAAAGAAACACCGCTTCCACCGAAGGGTGGCAAGACATCCCCACCCTCACCTGCAGACCCTTCCATCCGATCCCAATGTCCTTGGCGCCGCCTCGTGAAGGTTACGGCACCTGGCGCCGCCGATGCCCGATCCGCGCCGGATCTTGGGCTTTCACCCGAAATGGGCTCGGAGTGGAGAGATGGTGCCCCTAGCCGCCCCCAAGGAGGAAAGTGGCGCCAAAAAAGCGGGCGTCGCCACGCCGGCCAAACCAAGGCGGCCAAGGTTTCCCGACACCGATCCGCTTCCACCGTAACACACCGAGGTGGATCCGCAAGATCCAAACCAAACCAGGGACTGGGAAGGGATGCATGGAAGGGAAGGGCAATACCTTCAGATCTGCACGCCTGCGGCTCGCCGCCCTCACGGCCAACCCTCAGCACGCCCGCACGCCACGCCAAAGGGGTCCGCCACAGATCCGATGGCCTCCATGAAGAAGAAGCGTCGAAGACCCGCTGCCACCTTTCCCCGAGCCCGCTGGCTTTCCCGTGCCATTGCCTCCGCCAAGGCGGCGAGGGGGAGGTGGGGGAGGCGGCGGGGAAAATCCCTAGATTCTCTGAAGTCGCCCTAGGGGCGACACGAGGGACGGGAGGGACGGGAGGGAAGCCTACTATCGTGTACATCTATCCTGCCGCTGCACGTGCATATCATATATTAAAGAAGAAAGACAAAAGAATGCCTCCATCATATTACAAAAGTGTGTGCGCGCGCGTGTGTGTGTCTGTGTGTGTGTGTGCACGCGTGCGTGTGTGTGTCCCATTTGCATGTGTTCTTGTGAGAAACCATAGAAGAGAGAATAGAGAAGATAGAGCTGTGTGAGGCAGCTCGAGGTAGAAGAAGAAGCGGCGCCGCGAGGAGCCCGCGCCAACATCCATGTGGCCAAGGCCTCCATGTTTATTATTGCCTTTGCTGGTGAATGTTTTTTCAAGGAACTTTGCTGTTGAACTTGATCGAGAAACAGAGAAGATCAAGTCCATTTACTGAACTATTTCATCTTTTTTCAGGGAACTATTTCATATTTTTTTAGGGAACTATTTAATCTTTTAATTCTACTGCTTTGTGTCTTTCACACATCCCAGACATGTATTTGTACTTAGAATTCCTAGCCGCTGATCTGTAAAAAGAAAATTTAAAACCAGTTCCCTGTTGAAGGTTAGAAGCGGATTATTTTCTCTCTTTTCTATGGTTACGATCTTTAGCATCTCCAACGCCGGGCCACAAATCACGGCTAAACGTGGTTTCCTGAAGATTTTTGCAATTGTTGGTGATCTGTACCGTATGTAGTTGCCGAATCAGCTAATCTTTTATTTATTTTTTGAGTGGATGAAGAATCTGCTAATTAAGCGAGGCTTTATGCAGTCCCAAGGCTTCTAGTATGGTACTAGTTCTATTCGGTATGGCTGGTCACAGGCGTGTTTGTGGAATGTTAGCAATTACTCCCTCCGTCTTATAATGTCGGATATTTTTTTGACGCTAGTATAGTGTTAAAAAAAACGTCTGATATTATGGGATGAACTGCAGGTATCATCAACTTGGCCATACAGTGCAAGAGGTTCGATAGCTGCTAATAACAGTACATTATATATGTAACTGGAAGTAACGGTCATATGTGGAACTGTATATTCATATAGAAGCGACCTCAAGATCAGCAGTGCCATGAACCACTATACAAATAGCGATAGATCCTTTGCACTCTAAAACTTTTGAATACTCTCAAAACGTCCAAAAGAGAACAAGAGTTTATTGTTAGACCATTTATGAAGTGACATACATTAACAAATGTTTTTCTCGAATACGCACGAGTGTGCGTATCATTCATTATAGAAGAAGGGGGTGGGGAGCCCCAAACCACCGGTACAACCAGTTATATTTATATGCGGATCTGCTCGACCTACCCTCTCTACGCATAAGGAAGGGAAAACCAACTACTCCTGGTCCCCGCTTCCACCGCTACCGCTTCTTCCCCTAAGGTCATTTCACCGAGTAGGCCTGCTTTTACCCAAAGTGCTCCTTCTTCTTCAGATCAGACTCAGCACCCTTGTCGTTGATGGCGTGGCCTCATTGAAGACGATGTCGTTCCTATGCTTCCATAGTATCCACATCACCAAAGAAGCAAAGTGCTCTTCAACCTTCGTGATCTCCGCTAGCATCCTGCCTCACACCATCCGCTCAAGGTCTCCTCCATCCTGGTATGATCTTCGCCCCTTCCGGTCCGGGTGGAGCACCATTGCCAAACCTGCTGAGCGAAGACACATCCTAAGAGCAAATGCTGCATGGTCTCCTCATGTTGCTTGCAAAACGGGCAGGTGACTTGGTGAGGCAGGCCTCTCCGTGCCAGCCTGTCGGAGGTCCAACAACGGTTTCTGATCGCCAGCCACGTGAAAAAACGGAACCTCAACGGAGCCTTCGATTTCCAGGAAAACGCCGCCGTGGGTGAGATTTGCCGGCCCATAAACTTGGTCACAGACGCCCGACTTTGCCGAGAACCTTCCATTTCCTTCCCATGACCAACTCACCCTGTCCTCCACCCCTTATGTCACCGAATCTCATCCAACCTCGCCCACAATCAGAAGAACTCCTCCAGCTCTGGCAGGAAAGATTGGGACCAATATCCGCAGCCCAATTCCCGCTTAGGCGGGGCATCTCGACACCAATGCTTCCTCCTAGTCCTCGGAGGGATTCTGTCAGAAGTGCCGGCACAGCTCACTTATCCTACCTCCCTCGACCCAACGGTCCTCCCAAAACAAGGTGGTCCTACCGCCTCCCCAGCTTTTCGCTCACATCACCGAGCCAAAGCCATAGACTCCGGCGGCACAGAAATTGAAAATTCAGCCCAAGATCTCTGTCGGTCCACCCTCTGCAACCAAGGCCATCGAGCCTGGAGAGCCTTGTTCAACCAACTTAGATCTAGAATCCCCAGTCCACCAACCCACTTTAGGGTGCACACTTCTTCCCAAGCCACCGAGCAGTTTCCACCGTTTGCCTCGTTCTTACCGCACCAAAGAAAACTACGGCAGATCTTGATCAACGCGGTTATGGTCTTCGCCGGGAGATTCAACACGAGCATCGCATGAACGGGTATTAAGGCAGAGGACGGACTGGATGAGGATCATCCGCCCACTTTTTCGACATGAGCGCCGCCTTCCACAAATGACAGCGATCCTGAACTTTGTCAACGAGGCCCCGCAACAAGGCCGATCGCTTTTTGAGTGTTAAGGCAGTCCTGTAAGGGCAAGGGAAGGCGTAAGATGCGCAGCCCAGGATTTTAGTCACCATGTTCACCTCCTCTTGCGAGCACCTTATAGGCCATACTGCACTCTTGCTCATATTTGCCACTAGCCCCGAGGCCTGCGCGAAGACATGCAAGAGCGCCGCACACGTCGAGATCCCCAGCCTCGTTAGCCTGAAGAAGACAACCACGTCATCCGCAAACATAGAGATTCTTTGTCGCAGCCCGACCTAGCCAAATACGCCAAAGATTCCTCTCATCGTGGCAAGTTCAAACAAAAGCACAAGGGCTCCATCTGCGTAGAATAAATAGCATTGGTGAGAGCGTGTCGCCCTGTCGTAAGCCCTGACAAGAGAGAATTGGCCTGCCCGGGGTTCCGTTGACCAAAATCCGCGTGGAAGAGGTTGCCAGCAAACCACAATTCCACGTAATCCATCTGTCGCCAAACCCCAGCCGCTTCAACACCTCTAAGAGGAACGACCATTGAATTGTATCGAACGCTTTGGTTATGTCTAGCTTGAGCAAGATTGAAGGGTTTCTTAGAGCATGTAGCCGTCGAGCTGTGCACTGGACAAGCATGTAGTTATCATGCAATGAACGGCCTCTGACAAAAGCACTTTGATGCAGCCCCACAAGCTTTGGAAGTCCAACCGCGAGCCTCGTCGCCAGGATCTTATCAAAGATCTTGATCGGACCGCAAATCAAGCTGACCGGCCTATAATCTTTCACATCTACCGCACCAGGTTTCTTGGTCAACAAGGCAACAATCGCCTTATTGATCGCAGCCATGCCCCTCACATCCCCTCTATAGAATTGGTCGAGTGCTCTCATGAAATCAACTTTGATGACGCGTGCCCAGAAGTTGCATAAAATCTCCTCAGCCAAACCGCTGTGAACTGGCGCCTTGTCCATCGGCATGGCCTTGATCACATTGTAAACCTCCTCTTCATCAAATGGTACTTCCAAAGTAGCGAGGTCAAGGCATGGCAGATTTAGCATGTCCAGATTTATTGAGGCTTCACGGTTCTTGGCCGATCCAAAAAGCTGACCAAAATATTCATCCACAACCTCTGCCACCTCCTCCGACCCGTGTGCATGACCCCATTATGTTGCATGGACATAATAATGTTCTTGCGCTGCCTATGAGCCGCATGCTTCTGAAAAAACTTAGTGTTGGCATCCCCTTCTTGTAAATGCAGCAACCTCGATCTTTGGCGTGCCAAGGTCCTTTCTAGTGAGCAAAGTCCTAAAAGTTTCCGCTTGAGCAATTTGCGCAACTCATGCTCCTGGTCTGACAAAGCCCGCTTTTCCGATGCCACATCCAGCCTACCAATGATCTCCATGACAATGGAAATTTGCAGCCTATTATTGCCGATCCACCTATCGCTCCAAGCCTGCAATGCCTTCGCGGTAGCGCGCAGCTTGTTGTCAAGTACCACGAACGGGTTTCCCTCCGAACCCAAAGATTCCCACGCATCAACGACAATCTCAAAGAACCCCTCCACTTTGGGCCAAAAACTCTCAAATTTGAAGCGCTTGCCCATGTGGAATTCTGCATCCGGGTCGATCAATAGCAAGCAATGGTCGACATCACGATCCCAATGTCAAGTAGCAAGCTCCTTGGGTATATATCCTCCCATGTGTTAGTGACAAAGACATGATCAATCTTCTCCAAGGTGGGGTCTCTTTGCTCATTACTCCACGGTATCGACGACCATTAAGATACATCTCCTTCAGCTCCAGCCTATTGAGCAAAGCGCGGAAGCGCGCCAACATCATTCTGTTCACGTTGGTTCTGTTCTTATCCTCTTGGGAGACCAACAGATTGAAGTCACCCAACAGTGCCCACGGCCCCACGTGTAGGTCTCTAATATCCGCAAGTTCCGTGAGAAACTCTATTTTGTCCGCGTCGCTTTGCGGCCCATAGACCCCCGTCAGCCACCAGTGTGGCACTCCTTCTTGCGAAACCAGCGCGGTCAACGTGTTTGATATCATGTACCTATTAGAGATTGAGACTACAAGCCTATCCCATGCAATCAGGATTCCACCACGCGTTCCCAAAGCCGGCACATAATAGAAATCCTCGAATTTATTTCCCAGGCATTGCCGAACCACGTTGTCCGAAATCAACTCCATCTTTGTCTCCTGGAGGCACACGATGCTGACATTTGCTGCCGCTACAACTTGGTACACAACACTCCTACTCGCCGGCGAGTTTAACCCTCTAACATTCCACACTAAGATTTTAGGCGGTTGTGACGTCATTGACAAGACCCACAAAACCACCACCGCCCCTGTATCACTACCGGGCATCCAGCCCCACCTCCTCCTCACTGCAAAGGCGGATCGATGCATCCCAACCAAACAAGGCCGATATTGCCTTCACGTGACGATCAAGTAGAGGTTTGTCAAAGAGCTTCACGTATGCTTGGAGTTCCTCATCGCCGATTTGGTTTGCTTCATTTGCCAGGCACAACTTCCTGATGAGAATGGCCTGCTGCTTCGAGGCTTTGGATCCACGCCCACCCCTGGCCAGACGCACGCTACGTCGTGGGGACGACACCGGAGCTATCTTTTGCCGCGGCCTGCGCTGCTTCTTTGGCAGCTCCCGCGCCGTAGGCTGGGCCAGCAGCGGTGAAATGGCCCTGCGCAACTCGGGCGCAAAGTCAGGAGACCTGCTTCCGCGGAGATGGCCTCGATAGGGGATCCCACTTGCCCATGGCATCGCAAGGCGCCGCTTAATCAATATGTGGATCGCCCGAGACCTGCGGCAACTCATTTCCTCCTTGTTCGTCCGAAAGGCTCACCATAAACCACTGTCCTCCCGACGTGCATGGCAGCGTCCCATCCACATGCAAGGTGGGGCCCAAAAGATCCTCACGCTCTCCCACATTTATCCGCTACCGATCCCACCATGTTGGCGCGCGCTCCTCCCTCGGCCACGCCATGAAGTCCTACATCGCGACAAACCAGGGAGCGGGCGAATCTTCTGCACCGGTCAAGAGGTCCCATCGCCCAATCCTTATCGACCCCCAAAGGCGATTTGTCCCCCGCCGCAGGAGCCAGCTGCCCAGAGCTGTCCAGCCCACCATCCGGACGCGACCCATGTCCTGATCGATTGACCGAAAGCGGTGAATCCACTAGACCCTGCCGTGGGGTCTCGATCCTCCTCGATCCACTCCCCGACCGGTCCTGTTGCAACTCGCCACGCGTCCCAGAACCCCCTACTTTCCACCGTCTCCAAGCTACGGCAAGGGCATCCTGCTGGCCCTCCACGCCATCGAATCACGGTCCGACTGGCTTGGCCCAATCTCGACCCCCAAAGCTGAACCGTTGTCACCGCCAAGACACACCGCCCACCCAAGACATGGACCGATCACACAATGGGGGCCGGGTTGACGAGGAAGCCGCCGGGCGCACCGGCGGCGGAGGGCCACCCTGGCCCCTGATAACCCACAAGTGTAGGGGATCACAACAGCTTTCGAGGGCCGAGTATACAATCCAAATTTATTGATTCGACACAAGGGGAGCCAAAGAATATTCTCAAGTATTAGCAATCGAAGGTTGTCAATTCAGCCACACCTGGATAACTTAATATTTGCAGTAAAGTATTTAGTAGCAAAGTAGTATGATAGTAGTGGTAACGGTAACAAAAGCAACGAAAGCAAAAGTAATATTTTTGGTGTTTTGTAGTGATTGTAACAGTAGCAACAGGAAAGTAAATAAGCGTAAACCGGTATATGGAAAGCTCAGTGAAGGCATTGGATCGATGATGGATAATTATGCTTTGGATGCGATTCATCAAGTATGATCATAACATAGGGTGACACGTAACTAGCTCCAATTCATTAATGTAATGTAGGCATGTATTCAATGTAGTCATACATGCTTATGGAAAAGAACTTGCATGACATCTTTTGTCCTACCCTCCTGCAAGGGGCCGGGTCCTAATGGAAACTAAGGGATACTAAGGCCTCCTTTTAATAGAGAACCTAACAAAGCATTAGCACATAGAGAATACATGAACTCCTCAAACTATGGTCATCACGGGAGTGGTCCCGATTATTGTCACTTCGAGGTTGCTGGATCATAACACATAGTAGGTGACTATAGACTTGCAAGATAGGATCAAGAACTCACATATATTCATGAAAACATAATAGGTTCAGATCTGAAATCATGGCACTCGGGCCCTAGTGACAAGCATTAAGCATAGCAAAGTCATAGCAACATCAATCTCAGAACATAGTGGATACTAGGGATCAAACCCTAACAAAACTAACTGGATTACATGATAGATCTCATCCAACCCATCACCGTCCAGCAAGCCTACGTGTAACATCCCAAATTTTCAATTTGGAATGTTATACATAGGTCATCTATGCATATCATATTTTATTGCATCTTCGTTCCGCAATCCTCGAAATCCTAAGCAACTCAAGGATCCTCGGAGAGAGTTGGGGATTTTCCGGTTTTCATATTTGAATTTTATCAAATATTGGAAAACGAGAATTTCTTGAATTTAATTATTTTTCTCTCCGGAAAAATATTTCATACTAAAAATTAATGAGGGGAGATAATATGACTTCTCCAAAACAATTGAAATATTGGAGGAAAAATGTTAAAATCATTATTGGGATTTTATTTGAGTTTATTGGAATTTTATTTGAATTAGAAAAAAATTTGCACATTTTAAAAAATTTTCATTATAGGGGCCAAGAAAATGTTCATCTCGTTCTAAATATTTCATTTAGACGGTGAAAATTTGTTTTGGCATTTTTAGATTTTTATTTTATTTTATAGGAATTTTTCCGTCGGCGGAACTATTTAAAAAAAAACCCGAGTCTGACCTGCCTAGGGCCCACCAGCAAAGCGTGTCGGGCCAGCCAGGCGGCCGCCTCGCCTCCTAGCCTTGTGGCCACCGCCACTGGACCGAGTCCGAGTTGGACTCCGCCTCACGCCGCCTTGCCCTCCTCCAAGCCGAGCCCCGCCTTTATATACCGCCCCGTCACCACCACCACCACCCACCACCACCACCGCTCACGGGAGCCCAGCCTCATTGCCGCCGCCCGGGCCGCCTCCCGCCGCCTCACACACCCCACGCCCACCGAGCCCTCTCATGGACCTCTCGCCGGAGGTATTCACTGGATACAAGACCCGTTTTTTTAAAAACCTTTCGGTTTATTTTTCTCTAACCCTAGTTCTCGCTTTTTAAATAGATCGGTTTTCTCGTGTTTATTTATTTAGCAAGCGTTACATTGCTCGTTCGATTCGTTTTAACGAACGCGTTCTTCGTTGGGTTCGCTTAACGAACGTTCGCTCGTTAAGCCTGATCGTCGTTTTCTTTTTATCGGATTTATTCCACGATTTTTTCGATCGCGATTTACGATCCGATCTACGATCTAGTAAAACTTTTCGCTCGTTTATCGGAATCAGGCGATTCAAGCGCCTAGAGTTTCGTCTCGAAACCCTTTCCGAATAACCAACTCAAACAAGTTTTTGCCTCTGTAAAATTTAACCCTAGTTCAGATTAGTAATCGGATCTTATTTCTTTCGCCGTTGAGTTTCGTTGCTTTGTTTGGTTTGATTCTTTTTGCGAACGGAGTTCTTAAGTTGAACTTTTCCGTCAGCCTCTTTAGTTGAAGTTTTGCTGTGCATCTTTGCTTGTTGCTTATGTATGTTATTGTTTGCTTGCGATAGAATTCCCGGAGTGCGAAGCGTGTTACTACGAGTCTCTAGGATTCGCGGATCATCAGCAAGGCAAGTAACGCTTTGATCATACTCTTTTCATACCCAGTTTTTATGCATTAGTTCCAATCGTCAAACATTGCATAATTAGGATGTCATTAACTTGTGGGTTGGGAAGTAGTAGTTGAGGTAGAACCTATTGCCCTGTTACTATCAAACCCTTGGGAGTTACTTCTACGTGTTACTTATATTGTTATGCTATGCTCGTAGACGTGGTTGGGTTTGAGTGAATCCATGACAGATGTGATATTGTTAATTAATGGTTTAATCTAAGGTGGCAACTTTAATACACATCTGGGTGGATTGAGGCACCGGGAACCCAAAGGTGTTGCTGTTTATTTTTGGAAATCACTGGGTACCCGTGTGATCTTCCTATGGACCGCCACCCAGGGCTCAAAGGAATCGAGATTATTTATGCTAGAAACTCCGTGTGCAGCCACAAGCTACTATGGGCTCTAGCATAGATGAGTAAGTTACGTGAAGCTCTTGAAGAGGTAGATCAGCAGTAGTGGGTTTTGTAGGTTTGGTATGGTCTACCCGGAGTAGAGAGTTAATGTTTACGAAAGACTATGTCTCGGTCATCCGTTTCTCAAATACCATGTAGTGTGAGAAATCAACGGAGGCGATCGAGTCTTAATGGGGAAAAGTCATGAAACCTCTGCAGAGTGTACAATCTAATCATGGTTAGCTGTGTCCCCGGTTATGGACAATTTGAGTGTCTAGTACTTGAGTATTCACATGTATCTCATCGCTCTTGATTAATACTGTTGGGTTGTTAACTACTTTAATTGGGATTGAGTTGGGGTTATACCTTCTCAATGATGTTTCAACCACCATGATAGTTAAATTAAAATTTATTCCTTTGTTGTAGGAAAAAATTGGCTTTTCGCAAAACTATAACCATAGAGCTTTCCACCAGCCAAATATTGCATGTAGTGATAGCATTATTCTATTCTTGCTCTACTGTGTTATATTGCCAAGATATTCCATGTGTCTTGACCGTTCTCGGGCTACGCAACGTATTATGTTGCAGACTTTTCGACGAGGAGTAAGGTTCGATAGGTCGTTGCCGTGCAGCTCGGCCATGCCGTTGGAGTTGATGGACTCACTTTATCTTCCAAGCCTTCATTGTTATCGCATTAGTTGGCCTTAAGCCATATTATTGTATTAAGTTCTCTTTTGAAACATTCGATGTAATAAGTGTGTGATTGCTACTCTGTTATAAATCCCCGTCTTGTATGTGTCGGCATTACCGATCCGAGGATGACATGAAACACAGAGACTTGACCATCCGAGGTCGGGTCGCTACAAGATGGTATCGAGCACACGTTGAGTGTAGGACACGACCACTAAGATAAACCATAGGTCACTCTTCTCTCTCATCAATTCCGACTCCTCTCCATTTTTCCACTCTTTAGAATGACGGAGATGAAGAACAAGTTTGCACAACCGGATGAAGACACACCTTTTGGACGCCACTTGAAGGAAGTCACTAGGTACTTGAACATTGGAATACCAAGCTTCATCGGGACGCATAACGTCACTTTACCCGTAAGAGGAACGCTGGATGGTTCAAGTACAAGTTCCGGGAAGGACGTTCTACGCCAACTTCTAAGCCCATATAGTTTTCTTCCGAAGCACCCACCACAGAGTCTAGGCAAGAGTATGGCAGCTCACATTACCGTGGGACGCATTGGAGAAGTCTACAACAGGGAGCTTAAAGACACCATTTATAAAATATGTGGGCGCCGAGACGAGCAATGGGAAGTAATCAACACCAAGAAGGATAGATCCATTGCAGCTTTCATCCAAGAGCTAAACCAGCACATTCGACCTCAGGAGAACTAGATGTGCGCAGATATGATGGAGATGAAGAAGGCGAAGACCAGGATCATCGAGTTGGAGGAAGAACTCAAGTTTACACGCGACGGATATGAGGAGGAAATCAAGACACTCTTTGGAGAAGAACGGCGACCTAGTCAAGAAGATCGGCGTATTCATGGGAGGATCCGCACCGGAAGAAGAGGAGGAAGATCCCACTTTCCGGACAACTACATCATCATCGCATTTACACCGATTCCGATCCAAGTGATGATGACTACGCAGATGAAGCTGGAGCAGACATCATGGAGTCTTCCACCGATCAAAATTTCTAGATGACCACCATATATTAGTAGTATTTCCCCATGTAACTAGTAGTAGTTGAGCACTTTTGCGATAGTCCTAGATCATTTGTATGTACTTGCTTGCTTGATTGAGTGAAATGATTGTGTTTGCCTCATATGCATATGGGTAGTGTTTTCTCACTAGACCTTGTTTCTCTATTCTAAACTCTTCCATCTAAACCCTCAGATGCCTCCGAGGGCGTGACACGGTTTTGCTTTCCACCGGAGCTCACCCAGTTGATCCAACGGCAGAATGCCTTGATGCAATTGCTAGTTCGAGAATCGAGCGCAACAACAACAACAACAACAACCCGCCGCGGTGGACAATTTAGCCCGTTTTCCGAGGTTACAACCGCGGTGTTCTCCGGTAGCTCGAGCCAATAGTTGTCGATGATTGGCTACAGCGTATTGGAAGGAGTTAACCACCGCAGGATGCACGGATCTTTGAGAAGGTGCGTTTGCCACACATCAATTGGATGGACCAAAGCCGCATGGTGGGAGAATTACGGCTACTTTTCCTATAGCCAATGTCACTTGGGACCGATTTGACAAGCTTTTTCGCACAGCCCATGTCTCAACTAGAGCCATGCAGATGAAGAAGCATGAGTTTCGCAACTTACGCCCGAGGGAACCGTCTGTGGCTCGATGCGTGGATGATTTTAGTAAGTTATCACGCTATGCCCCGATGATGTGGCCACGGATGTCGAAGCGGGAGAAGTTTATGGAAGGGCTGGACGATGAGATGAGCATGCGATTGATGGTGGCAACTTTCAACAACTACCAGGAGTTGGTAGACAAGGCTCTTACGATTGAAGGGAAGCAGCAGCAAATTGAGGGCCGTAAGAGGAAGTATGGACAAGGGAAGTACAATTCAGGAGCTCACCAGAAGCCTCGCTTAACCCCGAACCGGGAGGACTTGTTCATAACCATGGTGGTCACAACCACCTTTGGAGGAGGATCGCATAAACACAATGGTGCGAAGAATGGGAATGGGAACAGAGTTAATAACAATCAGAACCGCTCCAACCCATCTACACCCGCCAAAAGGGACCTAAGTAAAGTTACTTGCTTTAAGTGCGGAAAAGCTGGGCACTATGCCAATGACCTTACTGAAGGAAGGAATGGAAAGCGGAAATGGGGACTGGGAAGAAGCCCAATCCATTCAACAAAGGACAAGTGAACCACGTTAACGTGGAGGAAGTTGAAGAGCGACGGACGTGGTAATAGGTAAGTTTTTGGTTAAGTCATTTACCGCTCTTGTTCTTTTCGATCTTGGTGCATCGCATTCATACATATCAAGGGGATTTGCGGATAAGTTTAAGTTACCAACCCAAACCCTTAGGACCCCTCTTTTAGTGAGCTCGCCTGGAGCAGAGTACATGGCTAGCCGATGGTGCAACCAGATACCCCTAACCATTGGCACGCATGTTTTTCCATCTGACCTAATTATCTTGGAGTTGCAAGGATTGGATGTGATATTAGGTATGGACCGGATGTCAAAGTATGGAGGAAGCATTGGTACTGCTAGCAAATCAATTTATCTTACCACCGGAGGGAAAAAAGGATTAAGTATGTATCTAGGCATGTGCCTAGGAGGAGCCAAGTGAATGCCCTCACGGGAGATGTACATGAGGAAGTGCCAGTAGTAAAGGATTTTCCGGATGTTTTCCCGGAGGAGTTACCAGGCATGCCACCGGATCGAGACATCGAGTTCCTAATAGAGCTATTGCCAGGTACATGGCCAATATCCAAGAGACCCTATTGGATGCCCGAATGATCCGAGGAAATTAAGAAGCAGATCAAGGAGTTATTGGAGAAAGGTTATATTCGAAGAAGTTCATCATCTTGGGGAGCACCAATACTTTTGGTCGAAAAGAAGGATAAATCCCTGAGGATGGTCGTTGATTATTGAGCCTTGAATGAAGTGACGATAAAGAACAAGTATCCATTACCGATGATCAATGATCTGTTTGATCGATTGCAAGGAGCTAAGGTGTTTTCGAAGATTGATCTTGATCGATACCATCAGTTGAAGATTCGAGAGAAGGATATACCCAAGACAGCGTTTACCATGCGGTATGGATGATATGAGTATCTGGTCATGTCGTTTGGGTGACTAACGCCCTGCCTATTTCATGAGTATGATGAACAAGGTGTTCATGGTGTATTTGGAAAAGTTTATTGTGGTGTTCATTGATGATATTATGGTATACTCGAAGAACGAAGAGGAGCACAAGGAGCATTTGCGTTTGGTTCTCGAGAAGCTTCGAGAACACCGATTATACGCAAAGTTTAGCAAGTGCGAAGTTTTGGTTGAAGGAAGTTGGATTTCTTGGGCATGTTATATCGTGGAGAAGGTATAGCAAAGGACCCCAGAAGGTTCGCCAACAATCCGAATGGTTGGCACCCACTTGATTGGCGAGATCCGCATTTCCTTGGACTCGCAGGATATTATCGGAGATTCATTGAGAATTTTTCCAAGATTGCTAAGCCAATGACTGAATTGTCAAGAAGGATACTAAGTTTAAATGGGATGAGGATTGCGAGGCAAGTTTTCAGAGTTGAAGAAAGCGTTTGACTACAGCCCGGTGCTAACATTGCCGATATACATAAGGAGTTCCAAGTTTATTGCGACGCCTCTCGCTTGGGACTTGGATGTGTGCTTATGCAGAGACGGAAAGTTGTTTCGTATGCCTCATGACAAGCTGAAGCCCCATGAGTTGAACTATGCCACGCATGATTTGGAGTTAGCATGTAGTACATGCATTGAAGACTTGTAGACATTACCTCATTGGTAACCGTTGTGATGTGTACCACGGATCATAAGAGTTTGAAGTACATTTTCACACGGAAGAATTGAACCTTAGAGCGAGAGGAGATGGCTGGAGCTTATAAAGGATTACGATATGAAGCTACACTATCATCCAGAAAGGCCAATGTCATAGCGGACGCTTTGAGTCGGAAGAGTTATGCTAACATCCCACGAAAGTAAAGGATTGCGAAGGAGTTAGCCGAGGATATCATGGAACTTGGTTGGAGATTGTTCCAAGAGGTTTCATTGCGACAATGGAGGTTCAACTACATTGTTGGACAAGATTCGAAGCTCGGAAGGAAGACAAAGAGATTGCTGAGATAAAGGAGAAGATGAGCAAAGGAAAAGCTAAAGGTTTTCGCGAGGATGAGCCACGATACCTTATGGTTTGAGGACCCGAGTTTATGTGCCTAATAATTCAGAGATCAGGAAGTTAATACTTCAGGAGGCTCATGACTCACCATACTCGATACACCCCGGAAACACCAAGATCTATTTGGTTTTGAAAGAACATTTCTGGTGGACTGGTATGAAGAAGGATATTGCCGAATATGTAGCTGTATGTGATGTATGCCAGAGAGTGAAGGTAGAGCATCGAAGCCCGGCAGGATCATTCTGACCTATGCCGATACCCGAATGGAAATGGGACAAGCTTGGCATGGACTTTATCACCGGATTGCCCAGAACCAAAGCAGGATATGACTCAATATGGGTAGTAGTGGATCGCTTGACCAAAGTAGCTCACTTTATCGGTCAAAACAACCTACACAAGTGCAAAGTTGGCCAAGATATATATGTCCCGGATCGTATGTTTGCATGGAGTTCCGAGGACCATCGTATCGAATAGAGGAACAGTTTACTTCAAAGTTTTGGCATCGGCTACACTGCACCTTGGGTACCAGTTGGAGTTCAAGATCTGACATTTCACCCGAGACGGATGGATGAGACAGAGAGTCAATCAGATTCTGGAGGACATGTTGAGAGCCTGTGCGCTAGATTATGGATCTAGTTGGGATGACAATTTGCCTTACGCAGAGTTCTCATACAACAATAGCTACCAGGCCAGTTTGAAGATGGCACCATTCGAAGCTCTGTATGGACGCAGATGTAGAACACCTCTGATGTGGGATGAGGTAGGAGACCGTCAGTTGTTTGGACCAGATTTGATCAAAGAGTCGGAGGAGAAGGTTAAACTGATTCGAGACAGATAAAGATTGCTCAGTCCAGGCAGAAGAGTTATGCAGATTCTAAACGCAAGGAGGTAACCTATGAAATTGGAGACAGAGCCTATCTGCGAGTATCACCCTTGCGAGGAGTGAAACGATTTGGAGTTAAAGGAAAGTTAGCTCCAATATTTGTAGGACCGTCTGAGTGTTTTGAACGGATGGGAGAAGTTGCCTACAAACTGGAATTACCTGAAGGATTGTCAAGAGTTCACGATGTGTTCCACGTATCACAGTTGAAGAAGTGTCATGCTGAAATTGCCGATATACCGTTAAGAGATACAGTGCCCCTAGAGGCGATACAATTGGACAGTAATTTGACTTATGAGGAGAAGCCAGTGAAAATTCTTGATTTTGACAGTCGAGTCACCCGCAGCAAGGTTATCAAGTTTTGCAAAGTTCAGTGGAGCCACCATATCGAGGAGGAAGCCACCTCGGAACGAGAAGAGGATATTCGCAAGGACCACCCGCACCTATTTTCTAGCCAACCCGAATCTCGAGGACGAGATTCATCTTAAGGGAGGTAGGTTTGTAACATCCCAAATTTTCAATTTGGAATGTTATACATAGGTCATCTATGCATATCATATTTTATTGCATCTCCGTTCCGCAATTCTCGAAATCCTAAGCAACTCAAGGACCCTCGGAGAGAGTTGGGGATTTTCCGGTTTTCATATTTGAATTTTATCAAATATTGGAAAACGAGGATTTCTTGATTTTAATTATTTTTCACTCCGGAAAAATATTTTATATTAAAATAATGATGGGAGATAATATGACTTCTCCAAAACAATTGAAATATTGGAGGAAAAATGTTAAAATCATTATTGGGATTTTATTTGAGTTTATTGGAATTTTATTTGAATTAGAATTTTTTTTGCACATTTTAAAAAAATTTCATTATAGGGGCCAAGAAAATGTTCATCTCGTTCTAAATATTTCATTTAGACGGTGAAAATTTGTTTTGGCATTTTAGATTTTATTTCATTTTATAGGAATTTTTTCCGTCATGAACTATTAAAAAAAAAAACCCCCTTGGCCGGGCCTAAGGCTCACCGAGCCGCCGCCGCCGCGCCTCCTACAGCAGGCCGCTGCCCGCCACTCGGACCGAGTCCGAGTTGGACTCCGCCTCCGCCGCCCATGCCCTCCTCCAAGCCGAGCCCCCCGCCTTTATATACCGCTTCGCCACCACCACCACGCACCACCACCGCCCGCCATGGGAGCTCCGAAAGCTCGAACCCGCCGCCCTTGAGTCGCCGCTGCCGCCTTCCGCCGCCGCCGCCTCCGCCACTTGCGCCACCACGCCCGAGCCCGCCTCGCCGGACCTCTCGCCGGAGGTATCCGCTGGATCCGAAAACCGTTCGTTTTGTTTTCTCGGAACCCTAGTTCTCGTTTTTTTAAAATAGATCGGGTTTTCTTTGGTTTATTTATTTAACGAAGGCGTTAGCTCGTTCGTTAAATCTAACGCGTTCTTCGTTAGGATTGATTAACTGACGTTCGCTCGTTAAGCTGTTTGTCGTTTTCTTTTTATCGGATTTATTCCGCGATTTTTCTGAATGCGATTTACGATCCGATGTTCGATCTAGTATAACTTTTCGCTCGTTTATCGGAATCGAGGCGATTCAGCGCCTAGAGTTTTCGTCTCGAAACCCTCTTTCCGAATAACCAACTCAAACAAGTTTTTGCCTCAGTAAAATTTGACCTAGTTCAGATTAGTAATCGGATCTTATTTCTTTCGCCGTTGAGTTTCGTTGCTTCGTTTGGTTTGATTCTTTTTTGCGAATCGAGTTCTTAAGTTGAACTTTCTGGTCAGCCTCTTTAGTTGAAGTTTTGCCTCTGCATCTTTGCTTGTTGCTTATGTATGTTATTGTTTGCTTGCGATAGAATTCCCGGTGCGAAGCGTGTTACTCTGAGTCTCTAGGATTCGTGGATGCGTCGACAAGGCAAGTAACACTTTGATCATACTCTTTTCATACCCAGTTTTTATGCATTAGTTCCAATCCTCAAACATTGCATGATTAGGATGTTATTAACTTGTGGGTTGTGAAGTAGTAGTTGAGGTAGAACCTATTGCCCTGTTACTATCAAACCCTTGGGAGTTACTTCTACGTGTTACTTATATTGTTATGCTATGATCGTAGACGTGGTTGGGTTTGAGTGAATCCATGACAGATGTGAGATTGTTAATTAATGGTTTAATCTAAGGTGGCAACTTTAATACACATCTGGGTGGATTGAGGCACCTGGGGAACCCAGTGTTGTCTGTTTTATTTTTGGAAATCCGGGGTACCCGTGAGATCTTCCTATGGACCGGCACCTGTGCTCAAAGGGAATCGAGATTATTCATGCTAGAAACTTCCGTGTGCAGCCACAAGCTACTATGGGCTCTAGCATAGATGAGTAAGTTACGTGAAGCTCTTGAAGAGGTAGATCACAGGTAGTGGGTTTTGTAGGTTTGGTATGGTCTACCCAGAGTAGAGAGTTAATGTTTCTGAAAGACTATGTCTCGGTCATCCGTTTCTCAAACACCATGTAGTGCGAGAAATCAACGAAGGCGGTCGAGTCTTGTGGGGAAAAGTGCGCAAACCTCTGCAGAGTGTACAATCTAATCATGGTTAGCCGTGTCCCCGGTTATGGACAATTTTGAATGTCTAGTACTTTAGTATTCACATGTATCTCATCACTCTTAATTAATACTGTTGGGTTGTTAACTACTTTAATTGGGATTGAGTTGGGGTTATACCTTCTCAATGATGTTTCAACCACCATGATAGTTAAATTAAAATTTATTCCTTTGTTGTAGGGAAAAATTGGCTTTTCGCAAAACTATAACCATAGAGCTTTCCACCAGCCAAATATTGCATGTAGTGATAGCATTATTCTATTCCTGCTCTACTGTGTTATATTGCCAGCTTATTCCATGTGCTAACCCGTTCTCGGGCTGCAACGTATTATGTTGCAGACTTTTCAGATGAGGAGTAAGGTTTGATAGGTCGTTGCCGTGCAGCTCAGCCATGCCGTTGGAGTTGATGGACTCACTTTATCTTCCAAGCCTTCATTTGTTATCGCATTAGTTGGCCTTAAGCCATATTATTGTATTAAGTTCTCTTTTGAGACATTCAATGTAATAAGTGTGTGATTGCTACTCTGTTATAAATCCCTCGAGTACTCTGTGTGTCAGCATTACCGATCCAGGGATGACACTGAAACACAGAGACTTGACCATCTGAGGTCGGGTCGCTACACTACGATGGAATTACTCACGCACGGCGGTGAGCATCATGAAATTGGTGATGGAGGATGGTTGATGATGACGACAGCGACGAATCCCTCTCTCCGGAGCCCCGAACGGACTCCAGATCAGCCCTCCCGAGAGGTTTTAGGGCTTGGCGGCGGCTGCGTATCGTAAAACGCGATGATTTCTTCTCGTTGATTTTTTTCTCCGAAAGCAAATATATAGAGTTGGAGTTGGCGTCCGAGGAGCTCGAGGGGCCACGAGGTAGAGGCGCGCCCTAGGGGAGGCGCGCCCACCCTCGTGGCGATGTGTGGGCCCCTGGTCTTCATCTTTGGCAAGGATTTTTATTATTTCCGAAAAGTTGTTCCGTGGAGTTTCAGGTCATTCCGAGAATGTTTGTTTACGCACATAAATAACACCATGGCAATTGTCTTTGAAAACAACGTCGGTCGGGTTAGTTCCATTCAAATCATGCAAGTTAGAGTCCAAAACAAGGGCAAAAGTGTTTGGAAAAGTAGATACGACGGAGACGTATCAACTCCCCAAGCTTAAACCTTTGCTTGTCCTCAAGCAATTCAGTTGATAAACCGAAAGAGATAAAGAAAAACTTTTACAAACTTTGTTTGCTCTTGTTGTTGTAAATATGTAAAGCCAAAGATTCAGGTTTTCAACAAAGATTATAACTAACCACATTTGCAATAATTCTCAGGTCTCATGTTTACTCATATCAATGGCATAATCAACTAGCGAGCAATAATAATAAATCTCGAATGACAACACTTTCTCAAAACAATCATGATATGATATAATAAAATGGTATCTCGCTAGCCCTTTCTGAGACCGCAAAACATAAATGCAGAGCACCTTTAAAGATCAAGGACTGACTAGACATTGTAATTCATGGTAAAAGAGATCCAATCATAGTCATACCCAATCTGAATTAACAGTAGTGGATGCAAATGACAGCTGTGCTCTCCAGCTAGTGCTTTTAATAAGAGGGTGATGACTCAACATAAAAGTAAATAGATAGGCCCTTCAAGTAGGGAAGCGAGGATTTGTAGAGGTGCGGAGCTCGGTTTTGAAATAGAGATAAATAATATTTCGAGCGGCATACTTTCATTGTCAACATAACAACCAAGAGATGGCGATATCTTCCATGCTACACACATTATAGGCAGTTCCCAAACAGAATGGTAAAGATTATACCCCCCCTCCACCAACAAGCATCAATCCATGACTTGCTCGAAACAACGAGTGTCTCCAACTAGCTAGCAACAGTCCCAGGGGGAGTTTTGTTTGCAATTAATTTTGATTTAGTTTGCTTAAAGCATGTGACTGGGCATCCCGAAGACCAGCCATTTTCTCGTGAATGAGAAGCGGAGTCCACTCCTCTTGAGAATAACCCACCTAGCATGGAAGATACGGACAGCCCTAGTTCATACATGAGCTATTCGAGCATACAAAACAAAATGTTTATTTGAAGGTTTAGAGTTTGGCACATACAAATTTACTTGGAACGGCAGGTAAATACCGTATATAGGAAGGTATGGTGGACTCATATGGAATAACTTTGGGGTTTAAGGGATTGGATGCACAAGCAGTATTCCCACTTAGTACAAGTGAAGGCTAGCAAAAAGGCGGGAGGCGACCAACTAGAGAGCGACAACAGTCATGAACATGCATTAAAATTAATAAACATTGGATGCAAGCATGAGTAGGATATAATCCACCATGAACATAAATATCGTGAAGGCTATGTTGATTTGTTTCAACTACATGTGTGAACATGTGCCAAGTCAAGTCACTTAAATCATTCAAAGGAGGATACCACCCCATCATACCACATCACAACCATTTTAATAGTACGTTGGCACACAAGGTAAACCATTATAACTCATAGCTAATCAAGCATGGCACAAGTAAATATGATCTCTAATTGTCATTGCAAACATGTTTATTCATAACAAGCTGAATCAGGAACGATGAACTCATCATATTTACAAAAACAAGAGAGGTCGAGTTCATACCAGCTTTTCCCATCTCGGTCGATCCATCATATATCATCATAATTGCCTTTCACTTGCACGACCGAACGATGTGAATAATAATAAGAGTGCACGTGCATTGGACTAAAATTTGGAATCTGCGAGCATTCAATAAGCGAGGAGAAGACAAGGCAATATGGGCTCTTAGTTAAATCAACAATAATGCATATAAGAGCCACTTCAACAATTTAATCATGGTCTTCTCCTATCGACCCCCAAAGAAAAGAAAGGAAATAAAAACTATTTACACGGGAAAGCTCCCAACAAGCAAAAGAAGAACGGGAAATATTTTTGGGTTTTCTTTTAATTATTTCTACTACAACAAGAAAAGTAAACTACTACTAATTTTTTTGGTTTTTCTTAAGGTTTAACAGACACACAAGAAGAAAGCAGGAAAAAGAAAAATAAACTAGCATGGATATTACAGTGGAAGAGTATGAGCATCGACATCTAGCAATGAGTGTGTGTAAATATAAATGTAATGTCGATTGGGAAATCGTACTCCCCAAGCTTAGGCTTTTGGCCTAAGTTGGTTCATTGCCGAGGATGGCCTGGCGGATATCCGTAGGTGTAGCTGGGGTCGTACTGTGATGAAGAGGACTCTGACTACCACTGGCTGGCAGCCATCTCCGGATCCCAAGAATAAATAGACTGGCATGGGGGCTCGTATTGTGGTTCTGGCTCCGGGGCTGGTGTAGGGTTCCGGTAGGCTTGAACGGCCGCCCACGGAACGAGATAAGGACCTTCAGACAAATTAAACAAGGAAGGAGTAGGCAAGGTAATAGTCTCAGGGTGATGTTTATTAAAGTACAATTTATATTTAAGCTCCCCTTCCTGCCCTTAACAATAAAATCATGTGCTAGCATACTCTTATAATCTAAATAAGCACTAGGCAGCAATTTTTCTTCTTTCTCATAAAGCCTAATGGGTATGTTAAAATGTGCAGCTAGGCGCGAAGCATAAATACCTCCAAAGATGGGGCCTTTAGTACGGTTCAAACTTAACCGTTTAGAAATAACTCCGCCCATACTAACGGTGTTATCGCGGTATAAACCATGGAACAAAATTATAATATCAGGAACACTAAGGTTTCCACAGTTTCCGTGACCAATCAAGCAACTAGCAAATAAGGCAAAAGTAGCGTAAAACAGGAAAATGTATGCTAGTGATTCTTGCATCTGAAACCTTCCTGGTTTCCCCCACAGTGACGGTGTTAATAAATTCCTCCACATCCTTACGATGTGGTTCATCTAAGGTACCCTCGAAGGGTATTTTGCAAACCTCGCAAAATTCATCTAGTGGCATTTTCTTAACAACGTCATATAAATGAAACTCTACTGAAGGAGGTGATTCCTTAGGAAAATAGTAGAAGTTTTGCACAAAAGTATTAGTGAGTAAGAGATACTGATGACGTTGGTCGCGGAGGAAGTCGGTGAGGCCAGCATCCTCAGCCAATGAATAAAAATCCTCATAAATCCCGGCTTGTCTCAAGAAGTCATCGGAAGGCCATTCACATGGCCGAACCTCCGCGGTACGAGGCAAATTATATTTAGGCCTCTGTAGCTTCTTCATTTTGCTTTTCCTTGAGCTTCGCTCGATGAGCCCCTCAAAAGTCTCTTCATCATTTTCTGAAATATTCTGAAATTCTTAGTAACTTCAAACAAAAGTGAACCAAACTCAATAAAACTGATAGCAACTACTCCTACAAGTGGCTAGAGGATATATCATGCATTAGAACTACTTGGAACCATATAAATTTGACATGCAAGCTCAAGAACATGGTCACCTATGCAGCACAAATTTGCAAAGAATAAAGCACTAGAACAAAAATTAATTGGACCAATGGAGGAGTCACATACCAAGGAACAATCTCCCCAAGCAGTTTTGTGAGAGGTGCTTTGAGAAAGGAGATCGAAAATCACAGCAAAGTGAGCTGGAACTCGTGCTTGAGCTAGATATTCGTGTTTGTGGGAGGAAGAAGAAGTGGATAGGTGCAGGAATAAGTGGAGGAGGGCCAACATGGGCTCACGAGGCAGGGGGGTGCACCCTGGGGGGTAGGGCGCGCCCTCCACCCTTGTGGCCAGGTGGTTGACCCCCCTGCTGTGTTCTCAGTTCCATAAATCCTCAAATATTCTAGAAAAAATCATATTAAGTTGGCATGGCATTTGGGGGAACTTTATTTTCGGGGTATTTTTATATTGCACGGATAAATCAGAAAACAGACAGGAAAATACTATTTTTACTTTATTTCAACAAAGTAACAAAAAGTATAAAGAGGGTACAGAGGGTTGTGCTTCTAGTTTCATCCGTCTCATGCTCATCAAAAGGAATCTACTAACAAGGTTGATCAGGTCTTGTTAACAAACTCATTCCGACTAACATGGAACCGGAGAAAATTTGAATAACACTATGTTACCTCAACGGGGATATGCACATCCCCAATAATAAGAATATCATATTTCTTCTTGACAGTAGGGAGAGGAAATTCAAAACCTCCAAATATAATCAATGGAATTTTTCCAATAGAGTTGATACTATGAACTTGACGTTGTTTCCTCGGAAAGTGTACCGTGTGCTCATTACCATTAACATGAAAAGTGACATTGCCTTTGTTGCAATCAATAACAGCCCTACAGTATTCAAAAGGGTCTTCCAAGAATAATAGACATACTATCGCCCTCGAATATCAAGAATAACAAAGTCCGCTAAAATAGTAACGTTTGCAACCACAATAGGCACATCCTCACAAATACCGACATGTATAGCAGTTGATTTATCAGCCATTTGCAAAGAAATTTCAGTAGGCGTCAACTTATTCAAGTAGAGTCTACGATATAAAGAGAGAGGCATAACACTAACACCGGCTCCAAGAACACATAAAGCGGTTTTAACATAATTTCTTTTAATGGAGCAAGGTATAGTAGGTACTCCTGGATCTCCAAGTTTCTTTGGTATTCCACCCTTAAAAGTATAATTAGCAAGCATGGTGGAAATTTCAGCTTCCGGTATCTTTCTTTTATTAGTGACAATATCTTTCATATATTAAGCATAAGGATTCATTTTGAGCATATCAGCTAGTCGCATACGCAAAAAGATAGGTCTAATCATTTCAGCAAAGCGCTCAAAATCCTCATCATCCTTTTTCTTGGATGGTTTGGGAGGAAAAGGCATGGGTTTCTAACCCATGGTTCTCTTTCTTTACCATGTTTCCTAGCAACAAAGTCTCTCTTATCATAATGTTGATTCTTTGATTGTGGGTTATCAAGATCAATAGCGAGTTCAATTTCTACATCATTATCATTACTAGGTTGAGCATCATCATGAATATCATCATTAACATTTTCATTAGGTTCATGTTCATTACCGATTGTGTTTCGCATCGAAATAGATATATCATTTGGATTATCGTGTGGTTCAAAGAATAGGTTCACTAGAAGTTTGCAAAGTCCTCACATTTTTCTTTTTCTTATTTTTAGAAGAACTAGGTGCATCAATATTATTTCTCTGAGAATCTTGCTCAATTCTCTTAGGGTGGCCTTCAGGATACAAAGGTTCCTTAGTCATTCTACCAGTTCTAGTAGCCACTCTAACAGCATAATCATCTTTCTTACTATTCATTTCATTGAGCAAATCATTTTGAGCTTTAAGTACTTGTTCTAGTTGAGTGGTAACCACAGAAGCATTACTAACAAGTTTAAGTTCACATCTAACATCAGCCATATAATCACCCAAGTGTTCAATCATATAAGTATTTTGTTTTAATTGTCTACCAAAATAAGCATTGAAATTTTCTTGTTTGACAATAAAATTATCAAACTCTTCTAAGCACTGTCTAGCAGACTTATAGTGAGGAATATCACCTTCATCAAATCTATAGAGAGAATTTACCTTTACTACCTGTGTCGGGTTATCAGGACCTGGAGGTTCTTCAATAGGTAATGGATTAAGATCATGTGTTTCTTCAACAGGCGGTAAATTAAGACCATGTATTTCTTCAATAGGAGGTAAATTCTTAACATCTTCAGCTTTAATACCTTTTTCTTTCAGAGATTTCTTTGCCTCTTGCATATCTTCAGGACTGAGAAATAGAACACCTCTCTTCTTCGGAGTTGGTTCAGAATAGGCTCGATGGTGGCTCAGAGCTGGCTCGGGAAGTGTCCAATTATTTTCATTTGTCAACATATTATTCAATAGAATTTTAGCATCTCCGGTGTTCTTTCCCCGAAAAATGTAACCAGCACAACTATCCAGGTAATCTCTAGAAGCATCGGTTAGTCCATTATAAAAGATATCAAGTATTTCATTTTTCTTAAGAGGATGATCAAGCAAAGCATTAAGTAACATGACAAGCCTCCTCCAAGCTTGTGGGAGACTCTCTTCTTCAATTTGCACAAAGTTGTATATTTCCCTCAAGGCAACTTGTTTCTTATGAGCAGGGAAATATTTAGCAGAGAAGTAATAAATCATATCCTGGGGACTATGCACACAACCAGGATCAAGAGAATTAAACCATATCTTAGCATCACCCTTTAATGAGAACGGAAATATTTTAAGGATATATAAGTAGCGAGTTCTCTCATCATTAGTGAACAGGGTGGCTATATCATTTAATTTAGTAAGATGTGTCACAACAGTTTCAGATTCATAGCCATGAAAAGGATCAGATTCAACCAAATAATTATATCAGGATCAACAGAGAATTCATAATCCTTATCGGCAACACAAATAGGTGAAGTAGCAAAAGCAGGGTCAGGTTTCATTCTATCTCTAGGAGATTCCTTACTCCATTTAGCTAATAACCTTCTAAGCTCATTGTTATCTTTGCAAGCAAAATAGCACCGTAAGCTTCTTTATCAAAAACATAACCCTCGTGAATAGCGGTGCATATCTTCATTATCACTTTCATCAACACAATCAGTTTCAATAATTTCTTTCTTTCTAGCCTTAGCAATTTGTTCATCAAGAAATTCACTAAGAGGCACAGTAGTATCAAGCATAGAAGTAGTTTCATCATAAGTATCATGCATAGCGAAGTGGCATCATCAATAACATGCGACATATCGAGCGAATAGCGAAGCGAGGCTTATGTGTCGCAAGCTTACTCAAAAGAGAAGGTGAATCAAGTGCAGAGCTAGATGGCAGTTCCTTACCTCCCCTCGTAGTTGAGGGATAAATTGTTGTCTTAGCGTCTTTCAAGTTCTTCATAGTGACCAGCAGATATAAATCCCATGTGACTCAAAGAATAGAGCTATGCTCCCCGGCAACGGCGCCAGAAATTAGTCTTGATAACCCACAAGTGTAGGGGATCGCATAGCCTTTTCGAGGGCGAGTATTCAACCCAAATTTATTGATTCGACACAAGGAGGCAAAGAATATTCTCAAGTATTAGCAACTGAGTTGTCAATTCAGCCACACCTGGATGACTTAATATCTGCAGCAAAGTATTTAGTAGCAAAGTAGTATGATAGTAGTGGTAGCGGTAACAAAAAGTAACGCAGCAAAAGTAATATTTTTGGTTTTTTGTAGTGATTGTAACAAGATGTAACAGGGAAAGTAAATAAGCGTAAACCAAGATATGGAAAGCTTGTAGGCATTGGATCGCTGATGGATAATTATGCGGATGCGGTTCATCATGTAATGATCATAACATAGGGTGACACATAACTAGCTCCAATTCATCAATGTAATGTAGGCATGTATTCGAATGTAGTCATATCGTGCTTATGGAAAAGAACTTGCATGACATCTTTTGTCCTACCCTCCGATGGCGGGGGTCCTAATGGAAACTAAGGGATATTAAGGCCTCCTTTTAATAGAGAACCGTAACAAAGCATTTGCACATAGTGAATACATGGACTCCTCAAACTATGGTCATCACCGGGAGTGGTCCCGATTATTGTCACTTCGGGTTGCGGATCATAACACATAGTAGGTGACTATTGACTTGCAAGATAGGATCAAGAACTCACATATATTCATGAAAACATAATAGGTTTAGATCTGAAATCATGGCACTCGGCCCCTAGTGACAAGCATTAAGCATAGCAAAGTCATAGCAACATCAATCTCAGAACATAGTGGATACTAGGGATCAAACCCTAGCAAAACTAACTCGATTACATGATAGATCTCATCCAACCCATCACCGTCCAGCAAGCCTACGATGGAATTACTCACGCACGGGCGTGTTAGCATCATGAAATTGGTGATGGAGGATGGTTGATGATGATGACGGCGACGAATCCCCCTCTCCGGAGCCCCGAACGGACTCCGTGATCAGCCCTCCGAGAGGTTTTAGGGCTTGGCGGCGGCTCAGTGTCGTGAAATGCGATGATTTCTTCTCCTTGATCTTTTTCTCCCGGAAGCAAATATATAGAGTTGGAGTTAGGCGTCGGGAGGAGCTCCAGGGGCCCACGAGGTAGGGGCGCGCCTAGGGGAGGGCACGCCCACCCTTGTGGACAGTGTGGGCCCCCGGTCTTCATCTTTGGCAAGGATTTTTATTATTTCCAAAAAGTTGTTCCGTGGAGTTTCAGGTCATTCCGAGAATGTTTGTTTACGCACATAAATAACACCATGGCAATTCTGCTGAAAACAACGTCGATCCGGTTAGTTCCATTCAAATCATGCAAGTTAGTGTCCAAAACAAGGGCAAAGTGTTTGGAAAAGTAGATACGACGGAGACGTATCAGCCCCCATCTTGTGAGTCACCGCCAATCGCTTCGACGGCGGGAGGGGAGGGCAGCGCGCCAAGACTTCTGAGGCCCAATGCGCACCAGCGCAGCAGCCTGCAGAATGTCGATCGGGTACCACAGGGCATCCACTCCACCATCAGCCCAAGACCGAAAAGTCGGCTCACTGTTCGCTCCTCCACCACCAGGATCCGCCTCGATGGAATACGAGCGGGATCGTCCGTGTGAAGCCAGACCAGGAACCCGGCCATGTCGCTGCGCGCCTCTGTCGCCGCCCCGATCTTGACGAAGATACACAGACCCAGCAACAGCACCTCAGCCATGCGCCTCGTCCAAGCATTTGCTGGAACTCCTCACAGCTCCAGCGGCACCAAGAACGGCATGGAGATCACCCTAGCGCGTGCGTGGCGCGACCAGGGTGCAAGGACCAGATTGAAATGCCCGTTGCCGGCCCGGACGCGCCTGATAGTTGCTCGTGTGGTTCTATGTACCCAACATGGTTAAGTATGATCATGTCTTTAAAGAAATATTTGACAAAACATAAAAAAATCCAGTGCATTTTTTGTTGGAAGAGATGAAACGCTCCAAATCCAACTTACAAAGATGAAATCTATCGTCATGCTGGTCGAGTGCCTTAAGTGCGTTCCTGGATGTTCCGTCAAGGGGATCATAGACTTGAAGTATCAGATTTGATGGGTGATTACATAAGCAGTAGAAAATCAACTTTCTACCATGCACCACCATCAATGGCATTGAAATATACTTGCATTCTGGATTTATTGGGATAGTGTACACTTTAACCCAGATGCTCTTGTCGGAATCGGTCAGAACCCAATCATTGGCATTTCTATGACCAATGCTCGACAAATCCGACCGAACCAGGCATAACGAGCCAATAAGCTCACCTATATGGTCTTGCCAATACCGTGATCCCAGTTTTGGGGAGCTTTTGATGACCTTGTTCCATTCCTCCCTCTCGAGGTCAAAGCAAATAACCATGTCTGGGTTTTGATATGTTTGTTCTATTGATGCCGCACATAAAGTACAATCATCGGTGTCAAAACCAATGGATCTCGGGTAGGGGTCGATCTCATGCGCTTTAGGCTGATGGTAACAGGAAGCAAGGGACACAATGTTTACCCAGGTTCGGGCCCTCTCGATGGAGATAAAACCCTACTTCCTGCTTGACTAATATTGAAGATATGAGTAGTACAAGAGTAGATCTACCACGAGACCGTAGAGGCTAAACCCTAGGAGCTAGCCTATGATGGTTATGATTGTAATCGTGATCGGCCTTCTAAGGACCAACCTCTCCGGTTTATATAGACACCGGAGATGGCTAGAGTTTACATGGAGTCGGTTACAAGGAAGGAAATACAATATCCGGATCGCCAAGCTTGCCTTCCACGCCAAGGAGAGTCCCATCCGAACACGGAACAGAGTCTTGAGTCTTGTATCTTCACGCTTCAATAGTCTGGACGATGCATATAGTCCGGCTGTCCGGATACCCCCTAATCCAGGACTCCCTTAGTAGCCCCTGATCCAGGCTTCAATGACGATGAGTCCGGCGCGCAGTCTTGTCTTCGGCATTGCAAGGCGGGTTCCTTCTCCGAATACTCCAAGGTAATTATCGAACACGTCAACCGTGTCCGGATCCGCAAAATGATCTTCACATACCGCCGTAGAGAGAATGATATTTCACAAATGCAATCTGCTGACAACTTTTTTAGACAACGTGATATGTCATTACGGTCGGGTCATTATTTGGACCGTTTTCCTACAACCAGCCACAGCGCATATTGCGAGGCGGTTTCCTTGACACGTCTTGTCAAAGCAGAGATCGTGTCCTCTTATCACGGGATTCTCATCAATACGGGTATGGGTAATCCCACCATGCCATCAATCGTGGCGCTTGGGAAGTAAGCGATTCTCAACGGGCGAGAGTGGGGAGGAGCACCACTTCAGTCTCCTCTATAAAGGGATAAGAGTTCCCCATTTTTATCCACGCCTTCTTCCTCCTTTGCCCACTCTTGCCCCCTCGAGCTCCAGCACCCTAGCCCAAGTCTTCTCCGCACAGCTAAACATGTCCGGAGCAGGAGGCAAGTGGGTGGCTTCCACCGTGAAGGAGAAGCACAACGCAAATCTTTGGGCGGCCGGATACTTGGCCTCAGACATAGCGCACCGGCTACCAGACGGCGAGCAGGTCATTCCAACCCCGGGACCCCATGAGAGGGTCGTGTTTCTCGCCCACTTCATCCGTGGACTGGGGTTTCCACTTCACCCCTTCGTCCGCGGGCTCATGTTCTACTACGGTCTAGATTTCCATGATCTAGCCCCAAACTTCATCCTCAACATCTCGGCGTTTATCATCGTATGCGAGGACTTCCTCCGCATCAAGCCTCACTTTGGCTTGTGGCTACAAATCTTCTGCGTGAAGTCGAAGATCGTGAGTGGCCAAAGCCGGAGTGCAGAGGGCCATGGTGGGCAAAATTCCTAATGTCACCTGGCTTGACAGCTCCTTTGCGGAGACCGTGAAAGGGCGGCAATCGGGTGGTTCTACATCAGCGAGCCGCTGCTGGCGCCAATCGGGCGGCGGCCCCCGAGTTCCGATCCGGAACCCCCATGCGGCTCACCTCCTGGGAAAAGAAAGGCCTGTCCTGGGGCGAATCTATAGAGCTGACCGGACTCCAAACTTGCATCAAGAGCATGAAGGACAAGAACATCAAGCTTGTCAACGTGATCCAGGTCATGCTCGTTCGCCGGATTCTCCCGTGCCAAAGGCGGGCATTTAATCTGTGGGAGTTCGTCCCAGACGCTTCGGGGGCTCTATGGCATGACGCACAAAGATGCGTGGTAGGCGCTGTTCAAGGCCTCCGAAGTACCTCCTCCCATATCCGAGGACCGTGGGCTCCACACCGCGCGGCCTCCGAGTCAGGTGAGCTTTCAGGCTATCACCGGATTCGGTTCTTCCCAATATATTCATGGGGGTGTCTTAAGTAACTGTGCATATTTGCTTAGGATTATGTTGAGATAGCGGAGCAGATTGACTGTCCGGCCCCGCTGCCAGAAGGCCCTGCTGATGCTCTCCGGACGGAGATGCTAGTCCCGGCGCCCTATAAGGTGCCGGAGAAGAAGGCCGAAAAGAAGGCCCCGGGGATCCGAAAGGGTCTCCGGCGTAAGGTTGTGCCGGAAGCCTCGTCCGAAGACGATGAGGCATACTCCTCCTCCGAAGGGGAGGAATAAGAAGAAGAAGGGGCCGCCCCATTCGGAGAGGATGGGGGCCCGAGAAAGCGGACCAGGGGCCAGGAAGGCCCTCGGCGCAAGGTCGTTATATCCTACTGCTGCCCGACGACGCATTTAAACAGATTCTCCCATGGAGGGGGGGGGCAAGAAGAAACTCCACCTCCCCGCGCTGGGGGGGGAGAAAGAGGAAAGCCGCCCCGGAGGGGGAGGCTGGGATGTCCAAGAAGGGAAAGGTGTCCCTTCCGGACTACTCCGCCACGGCCGCCCATAGCGAGGAGGAGTGGCTGCCCAGGGGAAAGCCCCTAGCGCGATCGTAAGTATCCGCACCAGATTATGACTTTACTTCACAGTCTTTTTATAACGCCGAACATAAATGCAGTCCGGCCAGGGTTCATCCCGAGGTATCTTCTTCGGATGGGTCCCTGAGTGCTTCAGCGATGAACTCGCTCCCGACGGCCACTACTCCTCAGCCCGCGGATTACACAGAGGTGTTGTCCTGAAGACTCCCAGAGCGGGGGGAGGTGGCTCTGGAGACGCCCCAAGGCAGGATTCCAGATGTTGGACACGCGGGGTTCAAGATCCCCGCGGATCATGCCGATGAGAGCCGTAGCAAGCCGGAATCTCATCCGGACACCGTGCCAGAGCCTTCGATGGCTCCGGATGCGGGCAGGCGGCCCCTCGCTAGGGAGGGTGAGCCGTCCGTGCCGATGACTTCCGTTGCGCCCAGGGCGCCGGATTGTCTGCTGGAAGCGCTTCGCGGCGCTTCCATGGATGAAGAGCATCGTACTCTTATGAGTGCGGTGATTCAGAAGGTTTCGTCCACCAAGAGCGGACTAACCGAAGCTTGCACTAGCTTCCTAACAGGCTTTGAGGTAAGTAATGAAAATGTGTGAAATTACCACCCGATAGGTAGTAGCCCCTGATACTCTGTTTGGTGTTCGGGATGAAAAGCCAAACGGAGGGTCAAGTATAATCCGCAGGAGTCTCATAATAAATGTGCATGTGAATGAGCAGGCTGTGCTGCTTGCCGCTGGTGCCCGCACAGCCGAGGTCGCCGAACTGAAGGGAGAGCTCGACCTCACAAAGAGGCAGCTCGAAGAGAACAAAGGTGAGTGATTCCCCACCCTTATGTATTTAAGGATAGATAAAATTGATTAGTCTAATGAAGAAGCGTCGTGACTGTGTAACAGGGGCCACCGCCGAAGTGGCGTCCCTGAAGAAAGCGCTATCCGAAGCCGAGGACAAGGCGGCCTTGGAATGCTAGGAGCGCGAAAAGCAAAGCGCTAGAGTGGTCGAGGTACAGCAAGAGCTCCGGGACCTCGGCAAGAAGTTCGAGTTCGTGGAGCATGATCTGAAGATGAAAGAGGCCGAGCTTGCGAAGGCCCTTGTGAGTATGAAAGACGCCAAAGCCGAAGCCGAGAAGGCACATCAGGAAATCCAGGAGGCCCAAAAGATAGCAGCGGGTAATAAATTCTTTATGCAAAGCAAACATGTGGAGGAGGCGTTTCTTTTACTTACCCGAATTCAGAGCTCTCCAGGGGGATTCGCAGATCTGCCACGCAGCGTATCATATGCCGCGGAGTTCTACCGTGCCCAAGAGGGGAGCTCAACAGAAGCTGTTCGGGTCCCGATGTCAGTCGAACACCCAATGCCTCTGAGTGACCAACTGAAGCAGTTGGTCGAACTCCACCGGGCGGCGAAGTGGCTATGAAAGATTTCATAGTCCGGATTTGGCCTGGTGAGCCCCTGCCCACTAGCTACTTGGCCCGATCAAGCGGATGGTGAATGCTCGTCTGCGGCTTGAAGTTATCAAGCGATTCGTTTGCATTGAGGGTGCCCGCCCCTTGTGTGCCCGCCAAGGTGCATTGGGGCAAGCTGGATGTCTTGAGAAGCTGGTGAAGGACGGGTCACGGAGGGCAAGGCGCATCGCTATCCGGAGAAGTATTACGATGGCGTTATGAAGGCGCTTCGTCTCGTGGCTGATTAATGTACCAAGGAAACAATTTTAGAATGAATTCACTTACATCATGTTTGTAATTTAAGGATTAAGTAACTTGCGCAATGTAGCGCTTTTATTTAAAATATTACCTTACATGCGGCTGTTTATAAAATTCTGAAAGTAGGCCGATTAAATCGGCTTCCGCCCCACGTAACTAATCTTTAGGCGTTCATGGAAAACCTGGACACTCTTTATCCAAATGTTTGGTCCCTTAAGGAGGTATCCGGCGCAGTGAACAAGGCAATCAGACTATGCGGCTTTATAACTTTCACTTAGCCATAGAAGTCTACAATTTTAAATTTCGGCGAAGCCCCTAGAATCCGGAAGGCCGAATTGGGGCGCTATATACGCCTAGATCGGACGAAGCCGATTCCTCGCCCAAAGCGGAAAAAATCTTTAAGGATTTTAAGACCTCTCGAACAGCGACCAGCTCTCGCCGCATCATGCCGGTCAGTTTTCGGCTTTCTCTACTGAGGTGCTCGTCCGGAAGAGCCGGGACACAATCACAGTAGTTCTCCCTGCGCTACCTTAGCCGATATAACGGAACCTAAGGTAGCAAAACAAGGGAGCCGGGCTAACCCAACTGTAGACCCAAGACATGATTAGGAGCTGATGCATATAGTGCTATAAGTTCGGGGTGCCACACTGTTGAAAGTGTTCGGACTTTACTTGCCGTGACACGGGCGCCATAAGAGCCCTCGGTAAACCGACCGCACTAAGGTGTGCGGATGCAATATTTAGATAGATATTTGTAAAAAAAATGCTTAAATAAGAATAATAAGCTGACACTATATATTATCTCCCATTGATGAATAATACGTTTAAGCGTATGTTTACAATTAATGCATTAAGCGGAGATAAATAGGACTATTTGACATGTCCTATCCAGGGGCAGGCCGCGTGCAGATAAATAAAACAGGTATAACGATTGTAAATAGATTCCACCTGGGTGTTTCCTTCCGTGCGTAAAGCCTGTTGCCTCCTTGGTTTTCTCCCCTGTATAAGTCCGACAATCCGGCTCTTCTGAAGAGGTTGCTCTAAGGCAGTGTCCTGAAAGAAATAGAAAGAGAAAGGGGGTTTTTTATGAAAGCATGCTGCACGCGATATCGCATCGCCGACCGAAGTCGCCGCTATACCCGCTGCAGCCCATGGTATTTTGAGTGTGTAGTTGTGTGCGCGTGGCACGAATGCTGCTTTGATGGGGCTTGAGCGGAGGCAGGACTGCTAGTCGCGCTCTTGGCGTGCCTGGTGATCCTGTTGCGGGGTGCTCCGGACTCGCTTGACGGTGCTCGAGGTTGTCGTCGCCGGATTGGTGGTTTGCCGGAGGAGGCCGCATTGTACTTCTGCCGCGAGGGCTGCAGTATGCTCTTCCGTACGGAGAGAGCGGTCCATGTTTTCGTTGGTATTATGACCCGTGCGGGCCTGGCATCTTGAGCTTGAGGTATGCATAGTGTGGTACCGCATTGAATCTAACGAATGCGGTTCGTCCGAAAGCGGCGTGGTAACCACTACGGAAAGCGTACGTATATCAAAGAGTAACTCTTCGCCTCGGAAGTTGTCGTGGAGATCCAAGACCACTTCAATGTTATAGAGCCCGCAAGCAGCGGGCCTCTACTCCAGGAATTACACATTTAAAGGTGGTTTTCGTGGGCTTGATCCTTGAAGGGTCGATGCCGATTTTGCGCACTGTGTCCTGATAAAGCAGGTTCAGGCTGCTGCCGCCGTCCATAAGGACTCGCGTGAGGTGGAATCCGCTGATGATTGGGTCTAAGACCAATGCGGCTGAGCCGCCATGACTGATGCTAGTAGGATGATCCCGACGATCAAAGGTGATCGGACAAGCTGACCATGGGTTGAATTTGGGGGCGACTGGCTCCATCGCATAGACGTCCCGTAGTGCTCACTTCTGTTCCCGCTTGGGGATGTGAGTGGTGTAGATCATGTTGACCGTTTTCACCCGAGGGGGGGGGGGATTTCTTCTGTCCCCCCGTGTTCGGACGCCGGGGCTCCTCGTCATCGTCGCTGTGCAGCCCCTTGTCCTTGTTTTCGGCATTTATTTTACCGGCCTGTTTGAACACCCAGCAGTCTCTATTGGTGTGGTTGGCTGGCTTGTCTGGAGTGCCATGAATTTGGCACGAGCGTTCCAGTATGCGGTCCAGACTGGACGGTCCTTGATTGTTTCTTTTGAACGGCTTCTTCCGCTGACCGGATTTGGATCCACTGAATCCGGCATTGACTGCCGTGTCTTCGGTGTTGTCGCCGTTGTTCCGTCGCTTGTGTCTGTTGCGCCGTGGCTTGCCGTTATTGTCGCGGACATTCGAAGTGCTGGAATGTGGCGTGGTACTACTGCGGGCCAACCAGCTGTCTTCGCCCGTGCAAAAGCGGGTCATTAGTGTTGTGAGAGCTGCCATGGACTTGGGTTTTTCCTGGCCGAGGTGTCGGGCGAGCCATTCGTCACGGATATTATGCTTAAAAGCCGCCAGGGCTTCGGCGTCCGGACAGTCGACTATTTGGTTCTTTTTAGTTAGGAACCGAGTCCAGAATTTCTTGGCCGACTCCCCGGGCTGTTGAGTAATGTGGCTCAAGTCTTCGGCGTCCGGTGATCGCACATATGTGCCCTGGAAGTTGTCGAGGAATGCGTCTTCCAGGTTGTCCCAACTGCCAATGGAATTTGCCGGCAGGCTGTTTAGCCAGTGCCGGGCTGGTCCTTTGAGCTTAAGGGGAAGATATTTGATGGCGTGAAGATCGTCTCCGCGTGCCATGTGAATGTGGAGAAGGAAATATTTGATCCATATTGCGGGGTCTGTTGTGCCATTGTATGATTCGATGTTTACAAGTTTGAACCCTTCTGGGAGTTCACGATCCATCACTTCGTCAGTGAAGCAGAGCGGGTGAGCGGCGCCTCTGTGCCGGGCTATGTGGCTACGCAGTTCGAATTGGTTTGGGTTGCTGTGTTCGGCCCGGCCGGACTTGTTGATAATGTATCCACCGTGACGGTCATCGTCGCGCGCTGGGGCGCGCCCCCGCGATCCGTAGATCGATCTTGGTTGTCCTGCGGTGTTTTGAGTATTGCCCCGGGCCGTAGTAAACTGGCGCGGGGGTGCGGGCTGGTATTCGGGCTGGTATGCCATTTTATCCCGGCCACGGGGTGGCCGGTCAGCCGTGTGGCGCTCGAGTCCATATTCCTCGGATGCTAGGACTTACATCCATGCATGCGTGAGCAAGTCCTGATCAAGCTTGAAGCTGCTGCTTCTTCTTCAGCTCCTCGCGGTGGCAATAAGCCGGGCGCTTGAAGCGCCTCCTGCTCTTCGGGATCCTCGTGCACGCCCGAACTTCGTCGCCGCCGAGGCTAATCTCTCGCCTTCGGAGGGGGCATATAGTTGTCCTCCTCCGGATATCCGTCGATCGCTTTGTTAAATGCAGGCTGACCAGCTCATCTTCCTGTTCGCCTGCTCAAGGCGGGCTGGTCGAGTTGTATTCGTCTTGGCACCATCCGGATTGCTTTCATCTCCGGGCGGTGTCGCTGTGGCGGGAGCTTGAGGCGCCGACGCCGCCATGTTTCGCTTTTCTCCCTGAGGGGTTATCCTCCGTTGCCTCGTCGCCATTGGTTTCCTTCGGAGTGTCCACCATATATATATCATATGAGGAGGTGGCTGTCCACCGCCCTATGAGAGGTGGTTCCTGTACTTCTCCTGCATCGCCGTCCATACCGTCGATGTCTTCGGAGTCGAAATCAAGCACATCGGTTAAATCATCGACCGTGGCGATGAAGTGGGTGGTGGGTGGGCAGCGAATTCCTTCGTCGTCTGCTCCCCACTCAAGCCGGACATAGTTCGGCCCAGAGTCTCCTGACAAAGAGAGAGACTTTAATGAGTTCAGCATGTCACCGAAGGGCGAGTGCTGGAAAACATCCGTAGCGGTAAACTCCATTACCGGAGCCTAGCCAGGCTCGGCGGGCTCGAGAGCGCGCGGGCTGGATCCCACAACCGGATACGAATCCGGGGATCCGGAGTCATAGGCTTCCTTAGAAGTGAGGCCTGTGTTCGGCCCTACCGCCGATGAGTGTGCGACCTGCGGGGCGGGGTCCATCCCTCCGCTCTAGGCAACGCAGCCTGCCCGAATTTAGATCCGGCTATCATAGGGTGATATCCTAACATTGTCCGATAGCAGGTCTAAGCTGCGTCGCCGTGGATCGTCCGGTGTTCTGGCACAGGCCCGAATCCATCGAAAATCAAAACACCGTGGATGTCGGCCATGTAGTTCAAGTTTCCTAACTGACCTGGTGGCTGTGGGCGTGGCCGTCGTCTGCTCTAGATGGCTGCTTAATTGGCCTGCGATGCAAGCCACCGAACACGAAGATCTGTCTGGGGAGAAAAGTTTCGCCCTGGACCGTGTTGTTGACGGTTGGGGGCGCCATCAAGCCTTGCAGCGACGACACAGAGGAACTCTCAACGAAAGCACCGATGTCGGTGTCAAAACCGGCGGATCTCGGGTAGGGGGTCCCGATCTGTGTGCCTTAGGCTGATGGTAACATGAAGCAAGGGACACAATGGTTACCCAGGTTCGGGCCCTCTCGATGGAGGTAAAACCCTACTTCCTGCTTGATTAATATTGAAGATATGAGTAGTACAAGAGTAGATCTACCACAAGATCATAGAGGCTAAACCCTAGGAGCTAGCCTATGATGGTTATGATTGTAATCGTGATCGGCCTTCTAAGGACCAACCTCTCCGGTTTATATAGACACCGGAGAAGGCTAGGGTTTACATGGAGTCGGTTACAAGGAAGGAAATACAATATCCGGATCGCCAAGCTTGCCTTCCACGCCAAGGAGAGTCCCATCCGGACACGGAACGGAGTCTTGAGTCTTGTATCTTCACGCTTCAATAGTCCGGATGATGCATATAGTCCGGCTGTCCGGATACCCCCTAATCCAGGACTCCCTCATACACCATCAATCACAACGAGGATATCATACAGGACGATACTGATTGGGAGTGGCCGTGCCGTCCTCCACCCTAGACCATCTTCCAAAGCGAGGATTTCGCAAGCCTCATGGGTGATGCAAACCACCTTGTGCACACCGGACGGGGTGGCAGTACTGAAGCCGATGACAATATTCCCTCTCATGGCCGGTCTTGATCGAGCAGGTTAAGATCACCTCACCGCTTGCGACGTCAATCACTTGGGCTTAACCGGGAAACAAGTAATTGATCATAAAGAAGAGGCTGTCGGTGCTTGGGTAATATTTGGAAGGCAAATCTATCTTGACTGCCCTTACAATGTTTCCATCCATGTCAAGCAGCTAAAGATCCCCGTCGTGTCCGGTGATGAGTAGGGGCTGGGAGCGATACTGCGTCTTGGGGCGAAGAAATTCGGCGGGAGATGAGAGCGTCCCACCCTCTCGACACACAACGGAACCGTAAAGCAGACTTGATCGGCAACCTTGACAGAATGTCGAAGATGACATCACTGCAAATAGGAGCCAGAACGGTTGCTTGGTGAATGGTCGGTGGGCTGGTGACCGATGCCAATGCAGAACTAGGTGAACGACATGATGAACCTATCGGATGCATCACCGGGGGACACGACGACCGGACGGCATCTCGAGAGATCCGGCGTGCTTCTGATTCATGATGGAGGCGCACGTGACTATAGCTGTCGTTGGTTGATGGAGACAACGGCGGCGGGAAGATCAGAAGCTGCTTTCATTGAACCTTGGATGCCAGGAGGGATGGTGCACTGGTGGCCCGAGACGGAGAGGGCGGAAGCACAACAGCAAACCCTAACCAAACTAATTATCTCGGTCACGTCGATAGGGAAGCTAACCCGGTGGAGATTTTCTGGGATCGATGAATTTCGCCCCACGGGTGCAGGCCTCAACTTTAGGCACGGCCACGAGCAAAGAGGCCCATCCTGACAATCTTTCTTCCCCAGGGTTGCGAGAGTGACAGAAGCTCAAATCCTAGTTTATGCGCTATTTTGTAAGGGACCGATTGGATCTAAAAGTTTAATGCTATGGTTAGAATTTATTCTTAATAGTTTTCTTGTAGTTGCGGATGCTTGCGAGGGGGTTAATCATAAGAAGGAGGTTTTCTCAAGTAAGAACAACACCTAAGCACCGGTCCATCCACATATCAAATTATCAAAGTAGCGAACACAAATCGAATCAACATGATGAAAGTGACTAGATGAAATTCCCGTGTACCCTCAAGAACGCTTTGCCTATTATAAGAGACCGTTTTGGCCTGTCCTTTGCCTCAAAAGGATTGAGCTACCTTGCTGCACTTTTGCCACTATTATCGTTACTTTCTCGTTACAAATTATCTTGCTTTCAAACTACACTGTTACTTACAATTTCCGCACTTGCAGACATTACCTTGCTGAAAACCACTTGTCATTTCCTTCTACTCCTCGTTGGGTTCGACACTCTTACTTATTGAAAAGAGCTACAATGGATCCCATATAATTGTGGGTCATTATCCCCCACCACATGATGCTTGCAAAAAGAGAAAATAAAAAGGAATAGAGAAGAATACTTTGACTCTTGCATTAAAAGTAAATACATAAAGTAAAAGATAGGCCCTTCGCAAAGGGAAGTAGAGGTTGTCCTGCGCTTTTAGGTTTGTATGCTCAATCTCTTAATGCAAAAGAACGTTACGTTATATTGCGCCTTATGACCTTATGATACCAACCTTTATTATGTAGTCCGTCGCTTTTATTACTTTGCCATCACAAGTTCATACAACGCTCAACTTTCTCTTACACTAGATGACCCAACACATTTAGAAGAAATTTTTGTTGCCTTTTTGCACCGATGACAACTTACTTGAAGGATCTTACTCAATCCATAGGTAGGTATGGTGGACTCTCAAAGCAGGATTTTGGGTTTATGGTTTTTGGATGCACAAGTAGTATATCTGATCATAAACTCAAAGTTCATCCGATCCCAACAAACACACTGCAAAAAGAGTTACATCATATGGATCTCCAAGAGAACATTGTATTGAGAATCAAACGAGAGAGCGGAAGCCATCTAGCTACTAACTACGGACCCGTAGGTCCACAAAGAACTACTCACACATCATCAGAGAGGCACCAATGGACATGATGAACCCCTCTGTGATGGTGTCTATATTGGATCTGGTGGTTCTGGAACTTGCGGCGGCTAGAATTGATTTTCGTTGACTCCCCTAGGATTTATGGAATATTGGGGTATTTATAGAGTAAAGAGGCAGTCCGGGGGGCACCCCAGGTGGGCACAACCCATCAAGGCGCGCCTGGGCCTCCAGGCGCGCCCTGGTAAGTTGCCCTCCCCTCGGAGCAGCCCCCAGGTGCTTTTACGGCCCATTGGATGTCTTCTGGTCCAAAAAAATCCACAAAAAGTTTCGCTGCGTTTGGACTCCATTTGGTATTGATTTCCTGCGATGTAAAAAACATGCAAAAAAACAGCGACTGGCACTTGGCACTATGTCAATAGGTTAGTACCAAAAAAATGATATAAAATGACTATAAAATGATTATAAAACATCCAAGAATGATAATATAACAGCATGGAACAATCAAAAATTATAGATACGTTGGAGAAGTATCAGCATCCCCAAGCTTATTCATGCTCGTCCTCGAGTAGGTAAATGATTAAAAAAGAATTTTTGATGTGGAATGCTGCCTAACATGTCATCACTTATTCTTTTCTTTGTAGCATGGACATTTGGACTTTTATATGGTTCAAAGCAATAGTCTAGTTTTGACATGAGGATTTAAATAGTCAAGCATACCAAAGAGCAACCATGTCTTTCGAAATATCAATGCTAAAATAAGTTATCCCTAACCCGTCATGCTCAATCCTTAATCCATTAACGAAACACACTCGCATATTAACTACACTCAATGCTCAAGTACGATCATAGTGCCCCCTAGTTGGTGCTTTATAAGAGAAGATGGAGACTCAAATTAAAAATAAGAATTGCATAAAGTAAAAGAAAGGCCCTTCGCGGAGAGATATAAGGATTTGTAGAGGTGCCAGAGCTCAAAGCGACAATTGAGAGATAAAAACATTTTGAGAGGCATACTTTTCCCACCAACGAAAATGACTTAGAGCTCCCAACACTTTCCATGCTAGATATATCATAGGCGGTTCCCAAACGAAAAATAAAGTTTATTCCTTTTTCCACCATACTTTCACTTTCCATGGCTAACCATATCCACGGGTGCCCTCCATACCAACACTTTGCAAGGAATTTATTATTTGACAACATAAAGTAAATTCATTTTTCATTTCGGGACTGGGCATCCCTAATACCTTTGCCTTACTCTCGTGCAATGACAAGTGAATAAACACTCATCGAGAGAATAACACATCTAGCATGGAAAACATTGCCCACCCCTCACCGCCTCACGAGCTTTACGAGAACACAAAAGAGAAATTTATTTTGAAAATTAGAGATGACGCATACAAATTTGCTTAGAACGGCAAAAGAATACCCCAAATAGGTAGGTATAGTGGACTCATGTGGCAAAACTGGTTTAAAGGATTTTGGATACACAAGTAGTGATCATACTTAGTGCAAAATGAAGACTAGCAAAAGATTGAGAAGCGACCAACCAAGAAACGGATAATCTCACAAGCGATCATCTAGCATAATTAACACCGAATAATGCACCACAAGTAGGATGTAATTTCATTGCATGACTATTGACTTTCGTGCTTGCATAGGGAATCACAAACCTTAACACCAATATTCTTACTAAAGCATAATTACTCATCAACATGACTCACATATCACATCATCATATCTCAAAACTATTACAAATAATCAAGTTTATTTTGTCCAATGATCTTCATGAAAGTTTTTATTATATCCTTCTTGGATATCTATCACATTGGAACTAATTTTCATGTGTTGCTTTTGGTAAGCTCAAACAAATATAAGTGAAGATCCTGAGCATAATATTTCTTTCTCTCAAATTAATTTAAGTGAAGCAAGAGAGAATTTCATGAAAAATACTAAATCACACCGTGCTCAAAAAGAAGTGAAGCACTAGAGCAATTCCATAGCTCATAAAAATTTAAGTGAAGCATAGAGAGCAATTCTAACAAGTCATGGCATAATTTTGGATCTCTCAAATAGGTGTGTCCAGAAAGGATTCAAGACTTAAAACAAAATCAAATCAAGCAAAAACTCATATCATACAAGACGCTCCAAGCAAAACTCATAGTATGTGACGAATAAAAATATAGCTTCGAGTAAAGTACCGATGGTCGTTATAAGAAAGAGGGGATGCCACTCGGGGCATCCCCAAGCTTAGTTGCTTGCTTCTCTTTGGATAATAGATTGGGATGCCATGGGCATCCCCAAGCTTAGGCTCTTCTTACTCCTTATTCCTTCGTCCTTCGTAACATCACCCAAAACTTGAAAACTTCAATCACACAAAACTCAACATAACCTTCGTGAGATCCGTTAGTATAAGAAAACAAATCACTACTATAAGTACTGTTGCAACCCATTCATATTTTATTCTTGCATTATATCTACTGTATTCCAACTTTTCCATGGCAAAACTCTTCAAAGTAAAACATAGAGTCATCAAAACAAGCACACAACATAAAGAAAACCGAATCTGTCAAAAACAGAACAGTCTATAGCAATCTGGATATTTCGAGTACTTCTGAAACTCCAAAAGGTATGAAAAATTAGGACGACCTGAGAAATTTGTATATTAATCTTTTGCGAAAAGAATTGGTATTTTATCACGCTTCTGTTAAAAATGAAAATTATTTTTGTGAGCACGAAAATTTCTGTTTTTCAGCAAGATCAAACAACTATCACCCAAGAATATCCTAAAGGCTTTGCTTGGCACAAACACTAATTAAAACACAAAAAACACAATCATAATAGTAGCATAATTGTGCAAACATTCAAGAAGAGAAAGCAAAAGGCAAGAAAAATTATCCATTGGGTTGCCTCCCAACAAGCGCTATCGTTTCACGCCCCTAGCTAGGCATAAAGCGAGGATCTAAGTTTTGTCATCTTTGCCCAACTCCTCAATAAAAGACTTAGAATTATTTAAAGATTTTCAATGACAATACTCCTTGGAACATATTTAAAGAATTCATTCTTGCCCAAGCACTACTAGAAAAAGGGCTATAGATGGGATTGACACTAATGGCGCACCAGACAAGCGTTGCGCCATTAGTATATACTAATGGCGCACCACCATCCGACACGCCATTAGAGTTGAAAGTACTAATGGCGCACCTGCCCAAGGTGCGCCATTAGTATCAATTTTTTTGAACTAGTGCGCCTGTCCAAACATACTAATGGCGATTCAGACTTAGTGCGCCATTACTAGTTGTAACTAGTAATGGCGCACCTGTCTGAAAGTGCGCCACTAATGTTGTTTCTTTTATTATATTTTTTATTCCTTTTTTTGCAAAACTACTAATGGCGGACTGCTCATAAATGCGCCATTACTAGTTTAAACTAGTAATGGCGCATCAGGAACAAAGGCGCCATTAGTATGTTTTTTTTTGTAAAACTACTAATGGCGCACCACCGGAAGGTGCGCCATTAGTAACGCTGTGATTACTAATGGCGCACTTAGAGTTGGTGCGCCATTAGTAAGTGGGCAGCAACAAGATATTTTGGACAGCCTCTCCCCTACCCACACTCACTTTCTCCCCACTTCATTCTCTCCACCTCCTCCTTGTCTCGGTGCCTCCTCTTTTTCACCTCATTGCCACCATAGATTCATTCAAATTAAGTGGTTAAATTACCTTGTTTTGATAGGTAAGTAAGGGGGAAGCTATATTTATGTTGTTCTCCTACAACAATGTGCACATGCACTTTTTATGGCCTAGCTAGATCTATGTATGTTCGTGGTGTTGCATATGTTTGTGGTGTTGCATATGTGTTTGTGTTTGGAGGTGTACCGTATTTGAAATGCGATAGTTGCCAATATTTTGCGGAATGTTGATTCATTTCCGTTTGGCAGAATTTTGGCATTAAGCATTCTTTTTGGTCCTATTTTTAGGGAAAGTCATGCCAAATTTTTTCTTGGTTCTAAAATATCGCTTTTGCTCTACCCGCATGCGACCATGGTCCCGCACGATGACCAAAGGCATCGTGAATAGGTTTTTGAGGTCCGCGAAGGCCGAGATGCTTCAAAAGAACGAGACGGAGATAAGATGTCCGTGTCTAAGATGCAAGCTGAAGAGCCTTATTGCGGACCCGGATTCCGGGCAGGTGCGGGACCACTTGCTCTTGCGTGGTTTCATGGATGGCTATCGGTGGCAAGGTGATGAAGATGACTACGAAGTCGTCCATGGGGGCCGGGCAAGAAATGAGGAAGGGCAGCAAGACAACCACCGCGGCTCGGGCGGGCGAGAAGACGAAGAATCCCGGGAGATGATCACGACGGTGATGTTGCATACGATCATCATGTAGAAGGTGCAGGACATGATGATGAGGAAGATGCGAGCGCACGACGGGCATGATCATGAAGATGATGATGCGGCGGAGCGCATGACGCTGGACCATCGATGGGCCGGGTGCAGGACCCTCATATTCAAGAGCTGCTTCTCAAGCGCACGGATAACGCAAGAGCTGCCGCCCGAGAGAAAGCCAAGATGGATCAACTTGAGTTAGACGCGGTTACTCCATTGTATGAAGGATGCAGCCCGAGGATACCCGCTGAAAAGTAACGCTCATGGCTCTGGAGATGAAGGTAAAACACAAAATGACCGACGCATGCTTCGACGAGAACATGTCATTCTGGCACGAACGTATTCCCAAGGGGAACAAGTGCCCGACCAGTTTGGAGGAGGCTAAGAAAATCGTGTGTCCTCTGGATTTACCGCACGTGAAATACCATGTGTGCACGAAAAATTGCATCATTTATCGGGACGAGCACGCGGAGTCTACCATATGTCCGGTTTATGCGGCGTCCTCAATACAAGAAGAGGAAGAAAGCTCCTCGAAAAGTGGTGTGGTACTTTCCGATCACTCCTCGTCTGCGGCCGGTATTTTATGGACCCTAAGGTAGCAAAGCTCCTGCGTTGGCACGCGGATAGGGAGGAGAAGAAGCAAGAAGATGACGCAAATGATCCGGAGATAGATAAAAAAGACAAGATGCCGAAGTCACCCTAAGGATGCGAGCGGTGGCAAGCGTTGAACTTCAAGACCCGTAATTTGGGAAGGATCCAAGGAACATCGTCTTTGGCGCGAGCACCGATGGAGTCAATCCGTTTGGCAGCCAGAGAAGCACACATAGCACCTGGCACGTGTTTGTGTGGATGTACAACCTTCCCCCACGGTTGTGCATGAAGAGGAAGTACATTCACATGAGTATGCTAATTGAAGGGCCGAAACAACCGAGGAACGACATCAATCAGACCGGGCTGCCGAAGAGGAGCTTGACACGCTGTGGAAAACGCCAGCCAATACGTGGGACGCCGCAGAAAGAATATTTCCCTATGAGAGCCGCCTTTGCTCACGACGGTGCACGACTATCTCGATTACGGATATCTCGTGGGGCAGGTAGTCCACGGATTTTCCGGATGCGTAGGTGCATGGATGACACAACGTATTGCCAGCTAGATAGAGATCCCGGGTCTTCGAAAACTGTGTTCATGGGACATCGAAGGTGGCTTCGCGACGATGACCCGTGGAGGAAACGCAAGGATCTGTTCGATGGTGAAACCGAACCCAAAACGCCCTGTCAATGAGGAAGCGGCGAGGAAATAGACAAGCTGTTGAAAAATTGGAAAGACCGCCCACCGCCGAAAGAAGCAAAAGGCGCCAGAGCCGGAAAGAAGCGAAGGCGCGAGTCACGGCTGAAGGTATGGAAAACGAGGTCTGCATTTTACGGGACTTGCCGTCTTGGAAGATCCACAGTGTGCCTCACAGCCTTGATGTCATGCATATCACGAAGAACGTGCGAGAGTCTGCTGGTACCCTGCTCAACATGCCGAGAGGACCAAAGATGGGCGAAAGCAAGGGCAGACTTGAAATCAATGGGCATCGTGCAGGAGCTTCACGCTAGTGATGATGATGATGATGATGATGATGATGATGATGATGATGATGATGAGGCGAAGCAGGACACGATGAAAGTCGTCGCAAAGGCAAAAGGCCAAGAAGACCGGAAATGACTACCCTCCCGCGTGCTTCACTCTAAGTCGGGGAGGAGATCGAGCATTTTTTCACCTGCCTCCTAGGAGTAAAACTTCCTTCACGGTTACTCGGGAAGATAAGCGAGATACCTAGACCCAGTGACGAAGTTCAATGGGATGAAGTCTCCACGGTATCACGTCTTGATGAGCAGATACTTCCGGTTGCAATCCATTGGGATCATGGACGCGCACGTCCGTGAACCGCTATTTGGCCTATGCAACTTTTTTCGACGTCATCTCTCGGAAGTTGATTGGCGTGAGGCAACTCGAAGGCTACGAGGAAGAGATCGTGGTGATACTATGCGAGCTTGAGATGTACCTCCCGCCCGCATTCTTCGACGTTATGGTGCATCTGCTGGTCCATATAGTGGAGGATATCATCCAACTTGGGCGGCGTTCTCGCACAAGATGATGCCGCTCGAAAGGATGAATGGTGTCATCAAAGGATACGCTCGCAACATGTCACGCCTAGAGGGAAGTATAGCCGGGGCTTTTCGGCGTAAGAGTGCATCTCCCATCGCATTTAATTATCTAGGCATTGAGAACCCCGTTGGTCTGCCCGTCAACAGCACCTCGGCGGGCTCACTGGATGGGGGTCACCGTGAGGGTCGCCGTGAAATGCATGTCGACTTAGAGGGTCGACTCACTGACTTTGAAAGAGCAAACCTAGTCGCGCTACAACACATAGACGTGGTTGATCCTTGGGTGGTAGAGCACAAAACCTTTATTAAGAAGACGTACAATGGCCGAGGCCAACAGAGGACGGACGGAGATATAATCAAAGAGCACAACTCATGTTTCACGCGTTGGTTCAAGCGAAGCTTACAGTCATTACCCTTTACATGAGGATTCTTCCATGAAGAACAACTCATATTCGCCTTGTCACGGTATGCCGAGCACAACCTGATGACCTATGAGGCGTCACGATATCAACGGCTACACATTCTACACCGAGGCCAAGGACATGAAGAGCGATGGTTATCGTAACTCCGGGTAACGATGGAATCCTACACCGTAATGACAAGGACAGATACTACGGAAGGATCGAGGAGATGCAGGGAGCTGAGCTACTGTTGGAGAGAAGGTCCCGATGTTCCGTGTCGATGGGCGAAGAGCGTCCTAAAAGAAGACCGGTATTTCACCACCATGGTTATACCCGGGCCAAATCCAAGACCAAGGGCGCAAACGTCACCGCGAAAAAATGAGCCATGGGTACCGGCTTCCCAAGTTGACCAATGCTTCTTCATTACCGACCGTCAAAGCCCGGTCGTGTTGTCGTGAGGAGAGGCAAAAGGAAGATCATCGGAATGGATGGAGTAGCCAATGAGCAAGACTTGACAAGCATCGGGCGACCCGAGGATCGAACATGACGACGATGATGAAGTAGCAAGATACACCACAAGAAGAAGCAGGACCACCCTACCTAAAGGACGTCTGCTCCACGTAAGAACTCCATTTGCGAAAAAGAAGGGCAAGAAGATTGTGAGCAGATAGCTAGCTAAGATCGATTGTATTTAAATCGTAGCCTTCATTTCTCGATTGTATTTCATGGGCACTTTTGAACTATCATGAATATTTTTAAATTTCATGGACACTCGATCTCGATCCCCTCCATCTCGATCGCTATCCCACCTCGCCAGATCCGGTCCTCGCCCGAGCACCCGGTCCACCGGCCGCCCGCCGACCCCCGCACCCTCGATTCCCCTACTCAACCGCCGCCTTGACCCCCGCACCCTCCCTACTCAACCGCCGCACACCCCCGCACTTCGCACCTCCCGCTCCACCGGCATTCTTTGTTTGATGATATTTTAAAAAATTATTACTGTCTTATAAAAAATATTACTGTTATGATTTAAACAAGTTTGAACATATTTAAACTCAAATAAGTATCAAACAGCATTTTAAATGCATAAAAAATTGTGGAGCACAGGATTCGAACCTCAGGACCTCTGGTGTGAGAACTGCTGACCAGTCAGCGCTAGTAGAGGAACTTGTTGTGGATCAGGTCAGGTGGAAGATAACCTGTTGGGTCGAGCAGAAAAAAAAATACTAATGGCGCACAAGGCGAGGTGCGCCATTAGTATGTATGTACTTATGGCGCACCGAGGGGTGGTGCGCCATTAGTATTGTGCCGCCCTGGCCCAAACCTATCCCCTCTCTCTCCCTCGCCCTCGCCCTCGATCCCCTTCCCCTCTCCTCTCCCGACGCCGCTGCCCCGCCGCCTCGACGCCGCCCCGTCGTCCTCGTCTCCGCCGCGACGCCGCCCTCTCCTCTCCCGACGCCGCCGCCCTGTCGTCCTCGTCTCCTCGGCGCCGCTCTCCCCGTCTCCCCACCTCGTTGGACGCCATCGCCCCGCCGCCCTCGTCGCGGTGGCCCGGACGCCGCCCCGTCAACACCACCGTCGCCGGAGCACCACCACCACCCGGACCTCGTCGCCTCCCGGACCTCGTCGCACCACCACCACCCGGACCTCGTCGCCCCACCTCGTCGCCCCGTCCACACCACCGCCCCCGTGAGCTCCCCCTCCTCCTCTCCCCCTCTCCCCCTCGCTGTTCAACATTTTAGCAACGTAAACATATGCACCGACGGAACAATTGGCTAGATAGAAGAAGCAATTGGTCATAGATAATTCAGTTGTTCGGTGTGACATGATCAGATCGATAACTGACACCCGATACTGAACTTGAGCATGTGGAGTAGTGATGAATGTGATAAGTGGCAGCTCCAAATGGCCATCAAGCAATGAAATTTCGCCAATACGGTAAGTGGCATTAGTTCCACGATGGCACGGAGGTGTTTGATTTGACATAGCACACACACTTTTCATCAGACATGTGCATTTTTTCAGATGTGCATGGGCAAAGCAAGTAGGTTTAGACTTGAAGCACCAGAATTCGGAAGCAGTAGAGTAGTAAGTAGACTAGTAGTGGTTTGTGTGAGGAAGAAATAGCTTTGACATGATCCATATATAGTGATAGACATTCAGTTTGTTTGGTGTGACATAGGGCCCTAGTGTGACACAATCAAATCGATGACTTACACCCGACACTGAACTTGAAACACGATGCTTTGAGCATGTGGAGTAGTGATGAATGTGACAAGTGGATGCTCTAAATGGCCATCAAAGCAATGTAATTTGACAAATACTGCTATATATGAGGCATAAGTTGACACTAGTCTCAAGATGTTTGATTTAACGAGCATACGCTTTTCAACGAGATTGTGCATTTTTCAGATGTGAACCGGCAAGTAGGTTCGTACATGTAGCAGCAGAGTAGTACTACTTGGCGCCATTGAACCTAAAAAATGTCTCGAACCTAAGAAACTAAGAAAAACTGCACTTGCCAAACATCTCTATAGTTTTGCTAAAACTGAGAAAAACTGCAGTTTTAGAAACCAAAGTATTCATTGCCCACACATTGGAATACCGAGGTTTTCAATTACCATGGTTTTGGAAAAACCGTGCTGCCAAACTAGGCCTTAGCAGTTAAGTCTTAACGTGGTTTGCATTCATTTGCAATTACACTTGTTTTTGCCTCCACTTGATGGAGCCGACTGACTTCCGTTTACACAAACGAGTCTTCTTGTTTTTCGCGGTGCTCATTTTTTCTAAGTGCAATCTTTAAAGACTTGTTCCTTTGTGCACCATAAGTAAAACTAGCTAATTTTATGAAAATGTATCATGTCACCTTTGTCCGTGACTCTCTCTTTTTAAGTCCACGATTCTGTTGGTGGCTCGGTTAACTCCTAGGGTTTTAGCAATATGTATAAAAAACATTACGATCCAGATTGCTTGTAGTGGTTTGTCCAAAATGTTGAATGATACTGCTTGGAGATGCATATATTGTTTCACCTCTTCACATGCCAATGTATTTTCCATGTTGTGATGAAGGCCTTTTTTGCCTTGTCCACCGAGAGGCCCTTGAGTTTGCTGGAATGTCGATTAACTTCCGTTCCAAAGAATTGGTACTCCATATGTCCTATTTTCAGCAAAGGTCATGCTGAAATTTTCCATGAATTTTAGCATGACTTTGCTAAAAATAGGACATATGGGGTACTTGTGACTATTGCATGGGCCGGGGTACTTATGACTAATGATGAAAGCTTAGGCTTTTAGGGTGCCTCGGCGTCGAAAAACCCTCAATGATAAAAGCTAAGCTTTTAGGATGCCTCGGTGTCGACAAACCCTAAATGATGAGACCATGATGTAGTTCCTTGACAATAACCAACTTTTTGACCAAATTTTGTTCCTATTTAGAGAGAAACATGGCCAACAACGATGAGGCCGAGGGTTCGGGCGGTAAGGCATTCTAGGAGCTGTCCCAGGAGATGGAGGAACAACCTCACTTGTATGAGGACGCCGCCTTTCCCCACCGATCCCGAGACCACCGATGGTACCGCCGAGGATGACCCCACTGATGCCACCACCGATGGTGCCGCCGAGGATGCCACCATCGATGATGGCGGCGCACGCATAGATGGCGTGCAACAGAAGAGGCAACGGAAGGACTGGCGCTCGACCGTGCTCCGCACCCTCAAGGAGGAAGTTATGAAGTGGACTCCGACGAATCCAACGCGCCCGAACGAATAGTCAAGGGGTACTTGCTTCAGCTCGGGTGCATTCTCCGAGCACCGTCTCGATCAACACCGAGAACCTGAGGCATCCTGACCGAGGGAATTTGCGCAACCTCCTCTTCACGAAGCTGCACGAACAATACAAGTTCCCCGCTGAATTTGAAAACACAAGCCTCAAAGGGAATAAAGTGAACAATGCCGCCCTCACGAAGATGAGCAAGGCCCTGTCTACTTGGAAAAGCAATGTGAAGAGAATGATCGAGAAAGGTGAGAGTTATGAGAAGATCAAGGAGAAAAATCCTTCGATCACCGAAGATGACTACAACGACTTCAAGATCAATTGCTCGAGCACCGCAAACTCCCAATCAAGTCGATGGGGAAAGAAATGCGGGAGCTGAACTTAGGGAACACACACTCGGTCCCGGCGGTTCTGAGTGGCGGAGCCTATATGGGACAAGGAGGAGGCGGACCGTGCCGAGCAAGGCCTACCGCCTCTTCGATAAATATGGTGACAAGCGGACCAGAACTTTGTCGTATGCGGTACAAGAAGGACCCGAAAACAAAGGAGCTTACCACGGATCCGAAGACCAGAGGCGCTTGATCTTGTTCTCGTAAGGAATACACCGCGTAATTAGCTCCATATGGTTGCATTCTAATTAATGAAGCCAAATTTCTAAATGGTTCACATTCCTTCCGCAGGCGACTGAAAGCAGTAGCGCGGGGTCGACTAAGAGCAACCCTTGGGACACCACTCTAAATAGGGTGTCGGGGATATACCCCACGGCGTAAACCGGCCGGAAGTATAACCCGGCCGGACTTGGCGGTTTACCTGAAGAACCCGCTGACACTTGGCGGTTCACTGGCGACCCGGCGTTTACTGGTTCATTGGTAATCCCGGCGGGTCGAGGAAGCGACATGACCCGGTAGCCCGGCCGGTTCATGAAGGCCGATTCATACTATGGTGGGCGGTTTAAGAGGAAAGGCATAAGGAATATTTGTCTTACAAGGAGTTAAGACACTGGACTTGTATCCGGTTTGTATTAGAGATAGACTAGTCCTAATCCTAATAGGACTCTACATGTAACCCGCCCTTCAACATATATAAGGAGGCGGGGCTCCCAAAGAGGACAAGCTACAAGCAAGAAGAAACAATCTTAGGGCTAGACACAAGAGGAGAGCGGTTTACGGCGACTCCTCGTGATGATAATGAGACCTCGCCTCAAACAAAGATGTAGGGTTTTCTGGGATGATGTTTCCGGGGCCCAGTCGTCTAAATCCTGTCTTGTGTTGCGTCTCTCGATTCCGCTCAACCCTCTCAAGCTACCACATGTAGATCGTTGGCTCGCATTAAGTCACGACACTAAGGGCATCTGCGACAATTCCACGACGATTGGCGCCGTGGGGCTGCGCCGCAGTGATGTTGAGTTCTTGAAGGGCTTAAGGGATCTCTCTTCAGGGATCGAAGAGCTTGCGATTGATCGGATATAAAAAAACGCGGCACGGAACGACTGCGGAGGACAACCCGGCGGGGGAACAACCTTGGACAGAGCTATCAAATTTATCGTTTTATGATCAAGAATCAAGGTTAATTTTGGAGCTAGCGATACGCGCCTTGAAGACTACCGTAACGAGTCAATCCGTCGAAACCAGATTGATTTTCAGCTGTTGCCTATTTCGCCGGCGCGTCCAATCCCTATAGTAACTCGCCGAAACCAGCAGGGTTAAAGTTTCCGTTACGTTCAGTGCGGGTCGCCGAGACAGATGGGAATCCAGAGACACTTTTGCGGTCACGTGTTGGCATCAAACAATCTAAGGTTCACACGCCACGTGAGATGGAAAGAATCTAAAAAATCAGTCAAAGCAATTAGGACTCGGAGAAGAACTGGGACCTGGTAGCAGACTCTGCTTTCGTCCCGAGTCACCCGTGCCTCTACTCTGGTTGATTAGCCGCGGCTCGTCGAGCTGGCGTCCCCCTAAACCGCCGCCGGTCCTGGCTGTCACCTCTGTAATGAAGCCGCCGGCGCTCCTCTGCCTTCGCAGCCCCGTCTTCAATCCGCCGCCGACCTCGCGCTGAGCTGGCCTCGCCTTGAACCGGCTCCGACTGCTGCCGGCTCGTCCCTCCGCTTCACCACGCCGTGGGCTGCCGCCGCAGCTGTTTTGACCCGCCGCCGCCCATGCTGAATCACCACGGAATCCGTCTCGTCGAAGCCAGGTTGCCAGCACGATTTCATCGAGTCACCCCTACAGACTCGCTACCTGCTGGCGAGTCGCCATCGCCTGTGCTGACCCGGTCGTCGTGGGTCAATGACGCTCGCCCGGGCACGAACCGGATTCACCACAGCCGATGGGGTCCTGGGGCCGCTCCGTTGAATCGCCACTCCACCTTCGCTGTGGATGAACCACCCCTGCTCTGCTGAAACACCGTAGCCCGCCACCGGAGCATCTCTGGTCCGCCGCAGAATCGCCAGGGCCATCCGAGCTGTCTCCGCTGCTGACCAACACCATGGCCGTCTCAAATTCCGTGGGCGTCACGCCATCCCTGTTTCATTAAAGTTGCCGCCTGGCCTGACGCGCCGCATGTCGCTTTGCTGCAGCCTGAGTCGCCGCCCCGGCCGAGTCGCCGTTGGCCAGCCAAATTGCCGACTAGCCTCAAGGTGGTTCGCTCCGTCGCTGTGACAATTGGTCGTCTGCCCTTGAGACGTCGAGGCGCCGCACCTTGAGTTGCCGGGGACCTTTTCAGCTACGGCCGCACCTTCGCCTTGGTCTCAAGCTGCCACTGCACCTCTCCCTGCTGGGCATCGCCTCCGCTCTGAGGCACCATGGCGGTGCGGCCGTCACTGCTGAGAGCCCCCTCTGTTACGAATCGCCGGTGCTCCTCTGTTATGGTCGCGCTCTACTTTCGCCACTGTAATCCGCGGTTCAGCGTCAAATCGCCATTGTTGCGTTGCGAGTCACCGGCCATACAGTGGCTTGCCTGGCCCCGTGGCCATGAGCCGCCACCACTGTGACCCGCCACGTTGCTCCTTGCCTCCGAGCGGCCGTCGCCTGTGCGCCCAACCGTGCCCATCTCTCCCTCCGCTGGCCGCACCATGCAGGTTTCACCCCGGCTCACCTCCACGGGTCGCTGCAATGCCTGATGCAAAGAGACTGACATTAGATTTTGGCTGTCGACTAGGAGAGGAAGCTGGTTATGCCATTCGTTTTAAGGACCGATGGAATGCTTCTGCGTGAAATTTTAGCTGATGAGAAACCTTTCCCAGGATTCAGCAGTCGTGCTTGATGAAGTGCATGAAAGGACCATCCACACAGATGTTCTCTTTGTTTTGCTGAAGCAGCTTGTTAAAGCGTAGACCAGACATGAGGCTTACTGTTACTTCTGCTACCCTTGATCCGGGCAAGGAAAATAGCCACGACCCAGACTCTGAATCGCCCTGCTGTCCTACCTCAACCCGCCGCTTCGCCGGCGCCTCTCGACCGTGGCAGCAGTGATGTCACGGGCCGTGAGAGTTCAACCCGCGACCGAGTGCCTCGCCACGGCCGTGCGCCGCTTCCACATCGCCAAGTTGCCGAGCTGCCGTCAAATCACTGCACGATGTCGCCGAGTTGCAACAGGTTTTGACCCCGAGTCATCGCCGAGCTGCCGCGGTTGCCTTCAAACCGGCGCCTCAGTGGCTGAGCCGCCTCCGCGATAGCGGGTCAACGCCGAGCCACTGCTAAAGCCTCGCCGACCTCTGTCGTGGCTGGCCGGTCCGCCTACGCCGCGGTTTGCTACGGTTGCTGAAGCCCGTTTGGCCGGGTCGGCCGCCTGGAGCCGCTTTGTTCCACTGTTATGACTCCGGCCGGCCACCGCTGCGGACCACTTCTGCCGTCGTTTCACCGAGCAGCCGCGGCTCTCCTCACCGCGCCTCGCCGGTCCACTATCGGTGAACGCAGCCGCGCCGTGAACCGCCAGTCGCCGAGCGCCTGTGAACCGCTGCCGAGCTTTGTCTCGCCGTCGTCCGGACCACGCTAAATCGCCCCGTTGTCGCGGGTCCGCTCGGACCGGTTCGCCGCTGCACGAGGCTATGCCTGCGTGCCTCTGCTCCGGTTCGTCTTCGCCACGGGCACCCGGCCTCAAGCTGTTTCCACCAAACCGATGGCGAGCCAGCTGTCCCTGCCAGCTTGCAATCAGATGCCGCCGTGTGGATTTACGATGAGGCCCTTGACCGTCCTTTTCCGGCTGTGTTTTGAGCCGCCGGCCGCCTCGACACCCTTTTCTGTGGCTTCCCCTTGCCGCTGGGCCGGTCCACCCAAGCCGCCTCCAATGCGTTGAGCAGCTACTGCACCTCTACTGCTCCAAGCTGACTGTGCCGTGCCCTGAGTTGACCTTGTCCATACTATTGGGTCGTCGTTCAAAGCTGGCCATGCATCACCTCTGAGCTGCCGTTTCCATAGTCTAGGCGCCTACTCATTGCCGTTGTGGACAGCGACATATATTTGCTAGTGTTACATGCAAAGGCTCCAAGTGCACAAATTTTATAAAGATTTAACGGATTGCTCGATGTCTATGGTTCAAACTTCGTCAGAATTCTTCGTTGGACAATTTTTGCGTCGACTGCTTGACTGATCTGACGCAGTACGGGCGAGTTGCTCGAACGCTGGCCTCAGGTGGATTTCAAAAAGTTGCGGGTGCCAGGAGATCAAGAAAATAAAGACAAAACCAGCCGCTCTGGGTACTAGTATTTGGAGACAATGCAGCAGGGTCGACAAGATCGGAGCCTGGCCTGTCCAACCAAAAAAAAGGAGAGATTATTTCCTTTAAAAAAATGTCGGATTGTGACGTCCACAGCTGGGTTCAACTTCCGAGGCAGTTGGAGGCAAGAGATCGGATAGATGTGTCCCGGGTGTTTGCAAGGTCAGATGAGTTAATAACCAGGGGGAGGGCCGCGGTTGATTTCAATTCCACTGCAGTCATCGTCAACCCTTCGACTGATATTTTCTGACAAATATATCAGGTGAAATCTGTCTGATCCATTTTATGATATATTTTTATTTGTTAAAAGAACAATTACTCGGGATGGTGGTATTTACGCCGCGGGACCACTATTCACTACAAAGGTGTCGCATAAAGGGCATGTGCCAAACATTATCTTTGCACTAAGCGCTTATCCATGCCGTCTTTGCTCGATGAATATGTGTGCAAGTCGCTGCCCTGCTGCATCAACATGGCGTGGTTGACTCGCCCGTCAATGCGATTGATTGACTCGCCCGTCTGCGGCGCTCACACTGCCACGACGGGCTCACTCATGATTGATTTCCGCTTCATCATGGTGATCATCGTCTGCGATGGATAATTCTTGGCACGGCATATCAGGTGAAATCAATCCAGTATATTTTTATATTATATATTGCTTTCTTTAAAAAGAGCAATTACTCCGGCTTGCAAAGTTATATAAATGCAGGACCCTAAACCGCCATATTGGTGCGAATTTAAAGGCCGACAGAAAATTTCCGGCTTAAAAAGAAGGATTCCGGTTTAATATCCGGTTCAAGGGAAAGATGTCTCCCACAAAGCTTTGAAGCTCTCAATATCCGGTTCAAAATCCCGGTTCAAGAAGGATTTATCTTTTGCAAAAAGTTAAAGGGTGCCAAAGAGGACCTGCTGCCATGATGCGCGGTTCAGACATGGGTATCATGCCTTATTGGCTTATCATATTATTGATCACTTGGGGGCTTGGTCGTATCCGAACCATAGCCACGCCTCTTGATCGACCTAGTGCCACAACATCACTTGGGGCTTGGTCGTGTCCGAACCAATGCAACACCTTTTGATAGGCGAAAGCCACCCGGATCACTTGGGGACATGGTCAAGTCTGAACCGATCACGCCTCTTGATCGCCTAAGGCCATAGAGTCACTTGGGGCTTGGTCGAACCCGAACCATTGCCACGCCACTTGATCGGCATAATGCCACGGTTTCAGTTGGGGACCTGGCTGACTTGAACCATGGCTACACCTTATTGGGAGCTTGGTCGTGTCCGACCATGGTAACACCATCTGATCGGCTCAGTAAAGCCTCATTTGCAATGGTTTTATTTTGCCTTTGCTTGAATTCTGTTCTTTTTGCTAAAGAACTTTTACTTATGTTGCGTTTTTTAAACGACATTGTTAATCCGGTTCAAACTGTCAATTACAAATTGGCGGAACACGGTCAAATCCTAATCCGAGACTATACGCGGTTTGATGTTACCATCTTATTATGGAGTAAACCGGTGTTCATTAACCCGGCTTGACTTTCAATTATAAATTATCAGTACATGATCAAATCATAATCCGGAGACTATCCGCCCGGTCTGGTTTGACTACGAGTCGCCAGTATTATATATGGTTAAACCGGTGTTTATTACAACCCGATGCACGGTTTCATCGTAAACCGACCGCGATATGAAAGGAGTTATCATTACTCAAGATTGGGGTCATCACCCTTACTACAAAAAATTGGTAAACCAATGATGTGATTCAATGTCACGGTATGATATATTTCATTGATTATTCTTAAAGTGCAGCCTTTGGTTATAAACACAGGTTATATGTTGGGCATTATGACCCGTCCGGTGATAAACCGCCGGACACTTTAAACTTGTTGTATGTAGAGACAGGTTGAATAAAGCATGATGATAAATTATCCGTGTTTATTAAACCGGCCTGGCTTTAAGACGATAAGTCGCCAAGATATGATAAGAAATTATCCGGTGTTTGTTAAACCGGCTGGCTTTAAGGCGATAAGTCGCCAAGATATGATGAGAAATTATCCGGTGTTTGTTAACCTGGCCTGGTTTTGGACTATAAGTCGCCAAAGACATATTTGGATTGCATGCATTGGAATCATACGCTTATAAATCATTGGGTTATATTATTCAACTAGCCAAACTTGGCTGAATTTTCATTATGATATTAAATGAATAAGGTTTTTCATACAAGATTATATTATCTTGAATAGCCAACATGGCTAGATTTTTATTATGATTATCAATAACCAATATTATGATTGAGGTTTTCAAAGTCGCTTCAACAAGAATGGCTATTATTTCATCAATGGGTATGATTTATTCTACAATGGAGGGAATAGTCCCGAGTTGTTGCAGGCTTACGACCCGGCACTTGGGGGCTACATTATTTAAGTTGAGATTATATCAAATATGCAAGTCTCATGTCGCTGCAAGCATGCACCATGACACTTGGAGGATAATGCAAAGTAATTTGTTGCTCATATTATTGAAGACCCGACTCATCATATTATAATGAGTCGGCCCTTGGGGGCTACCAATTGCTCCTGTCAACAGTTGAAGGTACAAAGCTTTTTACTCATTATATTGAAGGGTCCCTTTGCTCGGTTGGTAAAGCACAAGGCTCTTAACCTTGTGGGCGTGGATTCAAGTCCCATGATGGGGGTTACATCATATGATGTTATTTTCATTGAAGTGTATATTAAGTCCCAGCTCAATATTATCTTACTGAGCCAGTCCTTGGGGGCTACACATCATTGCTCAAATCTACATGATTACACCTACAAAGTCCCTGCTCATTATTGCATAATGACCCGGCCCTTAGGGCTACCTTTGGTGGAAGTTTTTATGAGTATAAGACAATTACAAGTCCCGAGTTCTTTGCCAAGCATGACAACCCGACACTTGGGGGCTACATAGTATGGAGTATTCAGTTTTTACTAGTCACTGAGATGAACAACATGGATTTCTTTGAAAGTGGCAGTATTTATATTGAAGCAAAGTCTTAAGCCACCACTTTGTTCTACTCAAAGACTTGGGGGCTACAGGTATTATATTATTATGGAAGAACTATTTTCAAAGTCTCTGTTTTGAGCAAACCGGATTGACCCGGCGTCACCAATCATTACGACCGTGTCTGCAACAATCATGAACCGGCGTTGGCAACAATCATGAACCGGAGTTGGAAACAATCATGACCCGAAATTATCAGTTTTATAATCCGGCAATTTTGGTAATATTAAACCGGCAAGTTTTACATCTTCAAACTGGCTGAATATCAGATGAGTATTTCAAGACCAATATTTCTTAAACCGGCTCTTTGGAAGCCGACTCAAGTGGATTATTCTTCACAATATTTCTCTGCGAGAAACCAATGTCAGCAACTTGAGTATGAAGCTGGCTTGTTGACTCGGATTTTCTAGAAGGAGGAAATGACAAGGATTTAAGGATGATCAGATGTCGGTTTACAAGAATTCTTAACCCGGAGCATAATCTGTCAAGTTTGTTCTTGTATTTATTTCACAAGATCAGTTTAACATGGATAAATCCAAATTAAACTGGGGGCTAATGTCGGGGATATACCCCGCGGCGTAAACCGGCCGGAAGTATAACCCGGCCGGACTTGGCGGTTTACCTGAAGAACCCGCTGACACTTGGCGGTTCACTGGCGACCCGGCGGTTTACGGTTCATTGGTAATCCGGGCAAAGCGGGTCGAGGAGCGACATGACCCGTAGCCCGGTGGCGATTCATGAAGGCCATTCATACTATGGTGGGCGGTTTAAGAGGAAAGGCATAAGGAATATTTGTCTTACAAGGAGTTAAGACACTGGACTTGTATCCGGTTTGTATTAGAGATAGACTAGTTCTAATCCTAATAGGACTCTACATGTAACCCGCCTTCAACATATATAAGGAGGGGCAGGGCTCCCAAAGAGGGACAAGCTACAAGCAAGAAGAAACAATCTTAGGGCTAGACACAAAGAGGAGAGCGGTTTACGGCGACTCCCTCGTGATGATAATGAGACCTCGCCTCAAAGCGACATGTAGGGTTTTTACCGGATGATGTTTCCCGGGGCCCGAAGTTGTCTAAATCCCTGTCTTGTGTTGCGTCTCTCGATTCCGCTCAACCCCTCTCAAGCTACCACATAGATGCGTTGGCCTCACGACTAAGTCCTGACACTAAGGACATCTGCCGTGACAATTCCACGACATAGGGCGTTGAATGTAATGAAGAACAAGGATAAGCTCGATGGCGGCGTCACCTGGTCGTGTTGCGGCAAAGGCTTGTCGACAAAATGGTCGTCATACTATAACAAAGGGTGGCGAAAGGAGAAAAAGACCAGCTCGGAAAGCCGGTAGCGAGGTTCAAGAACTCAAGGCACGGTGGCGCGGATTGCGGAGATTGTCCAAGAGCAAGTGCAACAACAACTCGGAGCGACGATCACCGCCATTGTGCCTACCTTGATCGAGGGGTTCGATGCGTGGATTGCGGGCGGCCAACAGGCCGCCCGATTCCTAGCTTCACGGCCAAGAACTCGGAGAATGCGATGGCGGGGCCATTGGTGTCTCCGGCGGAGGCGGCATTGGTGTCTCTCGACGCCGCACGGAGCTTAATGCACCCGGGTGTACGCCGCCGACACCTCTGCAAGCGGCCCCTCCGTCAGCTGCGCCGCCGTTGGCGGTGCCTCGACATTAGCCGAGCTCGACGCCATCATCATCATAACTAATTAAGCCTCTCTCGTGAGGACTTCATCTCCTTGCCTTTGATCGGGCATCCTCGACGCCCTACATGTTTTCGCAAGGCGCCACGACGCCTGCGTGCACTCTCGCACTTCGTGAACAACGAGTTGGTCGATGTCGCCAAGGGCAAAATCGTTCAACCGGCAACCTTGTTCCACGGTACCCGGATGCCACCCAACTTGTTTAGGGTTGAACTGGTTCGGTGCCGCCAGGCTGACGAGTTGTTACCTCCGAATCGACCCGATTGGGGGCCGGCGATGATGACGTGATGACCCTCGGCGCTTTGCTGAGCTGGCCTCGCTGGCGAAGAGCCAGATTCGTTTGGGGCGGGGACACCACCCCCAAAGACAACACCGCCACCGTGCGGCGCCAAGTCGGCCCCATGGCAAGACCGCCGCAGCGGTGCGGACATCCCTATGCCATCGATCCAAACATGCATATGGCACGGGATCGTAACGACGGCAACGACGATACATTTGCCAACGCCGATCAAGATTTTGCCGATCATGGAGTGCGATGGCGACTTCATGGGGCCTCCTTCTCAAGAACCCAACCCAACAAAAGACGTCGCGCGATCTAGCTGGTACCGCGGAGAAGCCAAGTTGCAACAGCGCCGTCTGCCGTTCAGCTCTCGGAGATGCCTCCGACCGCCAACTTCACCGAGCCTCGAGATAGGCGTGGTGCGAAATATTATCAGCCCCAACACACTCAAGAAGGCGGTCTGTGAGCGTAACTTCGGTCCCATTCTGAGAGGAGAAGAAGAAGGCACGCAAAAGAAAGACTAACAAGGGTGCGAGCCAGCCGGCACCGAGTATGATCCGTGCTCAGGACGGGCCACCTTCACCTAAGGATATCTCGAGGAGGGTGCATGTGGCGGGTAGGGCGATGCTACCGCCAAATATGCTCAATGTTGTAACCGGTGCTATGCGGAGTCTGCATGACAGTGTTCTTTCTTTGGAGAAGCGGCGTCTCGAGAGAGAAGGATGTGGCATACCGGTTTTCGTGGCCAAAGGTGCCAGAGGGCAAGGGCTTTGTGGATGCCGACGCCGGGGGTAAGATCGTCCTGCGGTTTGATGACATCTTTGCTATGTTTAACCTTCATCCGCTGCACTACACCTTCGTTCGCTATTTTCGCTGAGTATGGAGATGCGGATCATTCGCGACAAGACCCGGACATCGTGATAGTCGACCCCTTCTACATGCGTGCCAAGATCTTGGGCAGAGGGGACCCGGCAAGTCGCGAGTTCTTACCTCGAAGGCGTCATTCGCAAACCAAGATAAGGATAGCTTCCTCGTGCCTTACTTTCCGAGTAAGTCCTCCCCTCAACCGCCCGTAACATATGAATTCTTAGATTTCGATCGTTTTCTTTTAACATTCCGTGTTTTCTGCAGTGACACACATTGCACGCTCATCCTCCTAAGCCCCAAATATTCCATGGCCACGTATTTCGACCCGGACCGTCGATCGAGCGTAGACTACACAAATGTCAAGAAGGTTCTTGATGATGTTCTCCCTGCCACGCCAAATCTGGAGGCACCTTCACCGGGCCTATTCGTAAGCACGGCAAGCACGTGTTCTCCCACAATCTGACGTTCTGCTGCGTCAAGCGGCCGCTGGCGGGCAGAAGGGTGCCTACTACGCCATCCATCACATGCGCGGGCGATAAATCGCGGGACCATCATCAACTTCGCCATCGAGTAAACTCAAAGATTGGGCCGCGGCGTGTCGGCAATCCAGACGCGGACATCGACAAGAATTCTTTCGCATCCGATCGGAGTTTGCGAAATCATCCATCAAGATGTCCTTCGTGCCTCGGGCAGTTCTACCTCGTAAATCAACCATCCAACGGTGACATCGACACAATGCTATAAATGCAGTCGACAACGCTGTTATTTCATGACTCCCACGATAGACGGCGGCTTCATCCACGCTCCGGTCCCTTGAGTCGAGTCGAAAGCGGTGATCTTTGTGTCTAGTTCTGAAACATCGATTGGCTCATGTTGTAATTAAACTTTAATGAACTTGAAGTATGTCTCTTTGGTTTCGAGAGTCGTTCAACTTAGATGTAATCGATGCTATTAATGTCTTGCTTTTCTCTTCGGATCGTTATGTTGCATACTTATATATTGCTTATGTATTGTCTGTGAATTGGTACTAACGTTTCGTTTGGCTAGTGCATAGCGATGCCATGGTATGTCGTGTACAAGGTAAGGTTCCCGGAGTCTCTGACGGACCGGGAGGAGTGTCGGAGATGTGTTCACCGATTCAGCGGTATGATTACAAAGGGTACACCACTAGGGCCGAGGCGAATCTAGATACGCCCGCTATCTAGCGGGAGAGGGGAGGGAGCGTTGGAGGAACCGGATGAAGACGAGTTTCATCGTGATGATGCTCATCGTGATGACCGCAGCTCTCTTCTATGTGATGGTAGTTTAGAAGATCAATATCGACTTGTAATGTGAAGACAAACTCGCTACTCGCGGTCTCGAGACTTGTAATATAATGTTCTATCTTTGTTCGGTCTTTTCAATTCGGAGACTAATATGATGAATTGTATTCGGAGACTAATATGATGAATTGTATTCAGAGACTAATCTTCTATTGTATTCGATGAATCATTGTTGATGTGTCTTTGTCTATATTTTGTCCAATTATACATTTTGTAACCTGTGCAAAAACAGAAAATTAAAAAATAAAAAACCTAATATTCATACTAATGGCGCATTACATGACGGCGCCATTAGTATGCCAAAGGATACTAATGGCGCATCATTAAACAAAGGCGCCATTAGTATGCCGGGTTACTAATGGCGCATCTTGTTCTTGTCTGCGCCATTAGTATGCCAAAGCACTGGTATACATGGCCCCTCGGGAGGCATACTAATGGCGCCTTTGTTGTATATACTAAGGGCGCATCTGAGGTGCGCCATTAGTATACCATATACTAATGGCGCACCAGTGGTGCGCCATTAGTAAGATATACTAATGGCGTGGCACTAATGGCGCACCACTAATGCGCCATTAATGGCCAAATTAGGTGCGCCATTAGTAGGCCTTTTCCTAGTAGTGAAGGGATCTCTTCTAACTTCAACAATATCTGGGTGAATACTAATCATCTTAAGATCCTCTTTACCGTTATTACTAGAAGTTGCGCCCTTGTTCTTAGTAACTTGAGTAGTCTTTCTAATCTTTACGGGAGTTTTTTCAATAGTTTTAGCGGAAGCAAAAGCCGTGCTTAAATTACTAAAGATTTCTTCCAGTTTATCAATCCGAGACGGGCTTTCTTCAATTCTTTCATGAATTACAGTCCCCTTTTCTTTTAGCAACTTAAAAACTTCTCCCACTTTTGCACCAATCTTAGTAGCAAAATTATGCATCTTTTTATCCAAGTTTTCAATATGCTCTTCACTAAGAATTTTTTTCAATAGCATCTAATCTTTCCATAACATGCTCAAGAGTCAAAGTTATTCCATTAAGCATAAGCGGTGGTGAACCCACTAAATTTCCTATAGCATTAAAAGCATCAAGAGAGGGACACATCAAGAAATTTCCACCGGTAATTGTGTCAAGGACGAATCTATGATGCCCACATAAAATCAGCGAGGAAGAACAATGGTAGATTGCTTACGGATAGATATATTATGCACATTGCAAATCCTACACCAAGCATCTTTTAAATTCTCCACACCCCTTTATTTAAAGTTGAGAACCTCGTTCTCGGGAGTGCACGCAATAGAGGAAGAACTTTCCATGATGATAATAACGGGAAACAAGATTGCACAAAAAAAAGATCCGGCAAGAAAATGGCGAACGAAAAAAAGGGCGAATAAAACGGCAAATATTTGTGAAGTGGGGGAGAGGAAAACGAGAGGCAAATGGCAAATAATGTTAATTGCGAGGAGATGAGATTTGTGATTAGGAACCTGGTAGATGTTGATGATGCCTCCCCGGCAACGGCGCCAAAAATTCCTTTTGATGTCTGCTAGACTACGTCGGTATTTCCCCAAAGAGGAAGGGATGATGCAGCACAACGCCAGTAGGTATTTCCCTCTGTGATGAGACCAAGGTTATCGAACCAGTACGAGAACCAAGCAACACTACACAAACAACACCTGCGCACAAATAACAAATACTCGCAACCTGACGTGTTAAAGGGGTTGCCAATCCCTTTCGGGCAACGGCGCCAAATATTGGCAAACAGACGTGAGAAACTTGTAATAAGTTGATAGATCAAATGCCAAATAAAATAAAGTGCAACAAGGTATTTTTGTATTTTTGGTTTAATATATCTAAAAACAAAAACAAATAAAAATAGATCGCGAAGGCATATATATTAAAGAAGAGACCCGGGGGCTGTAGATTTCACTAGTGGCTTCTCTCAAGAAAAATAACAAACGGTGGGTAAAAAAATTACTGTTGGGCAATTGATAGAACTTCAAATAATCATGACGATATCCAGACAATGATCATTATATAGGCATCACGTCCAAGATCAGTAGACCGACTCCTACCTGCATCTACTACTATTACTCCACACATCGACCGCTATCCAGCATGCATCTCGTGTGTTAAGTTCTTGGAGAAACGGAGTAATGCAATAAGAACGATGACATGATGTAGACAATATCTATTTATGTATAAATAGACCACATGTTGTTATCCTTAATGGCAACGATACATACGTGTCGGTTCCCCTTACATCCTTTGGGATCAAGCACCGTAAGATCGAACCCATCACAAAGCACCTCTTCCCATTGCAAGATAAATAGATCAAGTTGGCCAAACAAAACCTAAATATCGGAGAAGAAATATGAGCTATAAGAAATCATGCATATAAGAGATCAAAGAAGACTCAAATAACTTTCATGGATAAAAGATAGATATGATCATAAACTCAAACTTCATCCGATCCCAACAAACACACCACAAAAAGAGTTACATCATATGGATCTCCAAGAGACCATTATATTGAGAATCAATCGAGAGAGAGGAAGCCATCTAGATACTAACTACGGACCCGTAGGTCTATAAAAAACTACTCACGCATCATCAGAGAGGCACCAATGGACATGATGAACCCCTCTGTGATGGTGTCTAGATTGGATCTGGTAGTTATGGAACTTGCAGCGGCTGGAATTGATTTTCGTCGACTCCCCGAGGGTTTCTGGAATATTGGGGTATTTATAGAGTAAAGAGGCGGTCCGGGGGGCACCCCAGGTGGGCACAACCCACCAGGGTGCGTCTGGGCCTCCAGGTATGCCCTGGTTGGTTGTGCTCCCCTCGGAGCACCCCCCATGTGCTTCTCTAGTACATTGGATGTCTTCTGGTCCAAAAAAATCCACAAAAAGTTCCGCTGCGTTTGGACTCCATTTGGTAATGATTTCCTGCAATATAAGAAACATGCAAAAAAACAACAAGTCGCACTTGGCACTATGTCAATAGGTTAGTACCAAAAATGATACAAAATGAATATAAAACATCCAAAAATGATAATATAACATCATGGAACAATCAAAATTGTAGATACGTTGGAGACATATCAGCATCCCCAAGCTTAATTCCTGCTCGTCCTCGAGTAGGTAAATGATAAAATGGAATTTTTGATGTGCAATGATGCCTAACATGTCATCTCATATTCTTTTCTTTGTAGCATGGACATTTGGACTTTATATGGTTCAAAGCAATAGTCTAGTTTTGATATGAGGACTTAAATACTCAAGCATACCAACAAGCAACCATGTCTTTCAAAATATCAATGCTAAAATAAGTTATCCCTAGCCCATCATGCTCAATCATTGATCCATTAATGAAACACCCTCGCATATTAGCTACACCCAATGCTCAAGTGCGATCATAGTGCACCCTAGTTGGTGCTTTATAAGAGAAGATGGAGACTCAAATTAAAAAAAATTGCATAAAGTAAAAGAAAGGCCCTACACGGAGAGAAGTAGGGATTTGTTGAGGTGCCAGAGCTCAAAGCGAAAATTAAGAGATAAAAACACATTTTGAGAGGCATACTTTTCCCACCAACGAAAACAACTTAGAGCTCCCAACACTTTCCGTGCTAGATATATCATAGGTAGTTCCCAAATAGAAAATAAAGTTTATTCCCTTTTCCACCATACTTTCACTTTCGATGGCTAACCGTATCCACGGGTGCCTTCCATACCAACACTTTCCAAGGAATTTATTATTTGATAACATAAAGTAAATTAATTTTTCATTTCGGGACTGCGCATCCCTAATACATTTGCCTTACTCTCGTGCAATGACAAGTGAATAAACACTCATCGTGAGAATAACACATCTAGCATGTAAAATAACGGCCACCCCTCACCGCCTCGCAAGCGGTACGAGCACATAAAAGAGAAATTTATTTTGAAAATTAGAGATGGCACATAAAAATTTGCTTAGATCGGCAAAATAATACCGCATATAGGTAGGTATAGTGGACTCATGTGGCAAAACTGGTTTAAAGGATTCTGGATGCACAAGTAGTGATCATACTTAGTGCAAAATGAAGGTTAGCAAAAGATTGAGAAGCGACCAACAATGAAACGAATAATCTCATAAGTGAGCATTGAGCATAATTAACACCGAATAATGCAGCACAAGTAGGATGTAATTTCATTGCATAACTATTGACTATCGTGATTGCATAGGGAATCACAAACCTTAACACTAATATTCTTACTAAAGCATAATTACTCATCAACATGACTCACATATCATATCTCAAGACTAGTACAAGGCATCAAGTTTATTTTGTCCAATGATCTTCATGAAAGTTTTATTATATCCTTCTTGGATATCTATCACTTTGGGACTAATTTTCATGTGTTGCTTTTGATAAGCTCAAACAAATATAAGTGAAGATCATGAGCATAATATTTCTTTCTCTCAAATTAATTTAAGTGAAGCAAGAGAGAATTTGTTGAAAATTTTACTACCTCTCAAATAAATCTAAGTGAAGCAAGAGAGCATTTCTTCAAAAAACTAAAGCACACCGTGCTCAACAAGATATAAGTGAAGCACTAGAGCAATTCCATAGCTCATAAAAATTTAACTGAAGCATAGAGAGCAATTCTAACAAGTCATGTCATAATTTTGGCTCTCTCAAATAGGTGTGTCCAGGAAGGATTCGAGACTTAAAATAAAAAGCAAAACAAGCAAAGACTCATATCATACAAGACGCTCCAAGCAAAACTCTTAGTATGTGACGAATAAAAATATAGCTTCGAGTAAAATACCGATGGTCGTTAGAAGAAAGAGGGGATGCCACTCGGGGCATCCCCAAGCTTAGTTGCTTGCTTCTCTTTGGATAATAGCTTGGGATGCCATGGGCATCCCCAATATTAGGCTCTTCTTACTCCTTATTCCTCCATCCATCGTAACATCACACAAAACTCAACAAAATCTTCACGAGATCCGTTAGTATAAGAAAACAAATCACTACTATAAGTACTGCTGCAACCTATTCATATTTTTTCTTACTATATTCCAACTTGTCTATGGCAAAAAGTCTTCACAGAAAACCATAGAATCATCAAAACAAGCACACAACGCAAAGAAAATAGAATCATCAAAAAAATGAGCAGTGCAGCCAACAATAACTGGGTATTTCGAATACTTCTGAAACTCCAAAAATTCTTAAAAATTAGGACGACCTGAGTAATTTGTATATTAATCTTCTGCAAAAAGAATTGGTATTTTATCACTCTTCTGTTGAAAATGAGAATTATTTTTGTGAGCATGAAAGATTCTGTTTTTCAGCAAGATCAAACAACTATCACCCAAGAATATCCTAAAGGCTTTACTTGGCACAAACACTAATTAAAATACAAAAATACAATCATAACAGGAGCATAATTGTGCTAACACTCAAGAACAGAAAGCAAAAGACAAAAAAATTATTCATTGGGTTGCCTCCCAACAAGCGTATTGTTTCACGCCCCTAGCTCGGTATAAAGCAAGGATCTTTGTTTCTTGATCCATAAGATGCCCTCATGATTGATTCATATGGTGGCCTAATGCTTGTTCTAGGGAAGTGTTCCATACCCTTCCATAGTGGAAATTGGAATTTAATATTGCCATCTTTCATATCAATCACGACACCGATAGTGCGTAAAAACGGTCTACCAAGAATAATTGGACAAGATGGATTGCAATCAATACCAAGAACAATAAAATCTATGGGCACATAATTCCTATTTGCAAGAATAAGAACATCATTAATTCTTCCCATAGGCTTTTTAATAGTAGAATCCGCCAAGTGCAAATTTAAAGAACATTCTTGAATATCGGTAAGACCAAGCACTTCACATAAAGATTTCGGAACTGTAGAAACACTAGCACCCAAGTCACATAAAGCAAAACACACATAATTTTTAATCTTGAATTTGATAGTAGGTTCCCATTCATCCTGTAATTTTCTAGGAATTGACACTTCTAATTCCAACTTTTCTTCTAAAGCATTCATCATAACATCAACAATATGTTTAGTAAAAGCTTTATTTTGTTCATAAGCATGGGGTGAATTTATCATGGAGTGAAAGAAAGAAATACAATCAATCAAAGATCAACCCCGCGTAAAATTTCTGTATGATCATCCAAAGATTTAACCCATGAGTTGAGCAATTCCTTAGCATCATTTTCATCCTTTCCCAAGATTGTGCAACATGCTCATGTTCACGTTGCTTGAAATTCATGATCTGGGTTCTAAGGGAAATAATTTTTGCGGGCAGAAAATACTTAGTGATAAAAGCATCTTTGCACTTATTCCAAGAATCGATACTATTGCGAGGCAAAGAAGAAAATCAAATTTTTGCATGATCTCGCAAAGAAAACAAAAATAATTTCATCTTCATAACATCATTGTCCACATCTTTTTTCTTTGCATATCGCATAATTCCATGAATGTGTTAAGATGGGACGCGGCATCCTCATTAGGAGTACCTGAAAATTGATCTTTCGTAACAAGATTCAGCAAAGCGGTATTAATATCACAAGATTCCACACTAGTGGCGGGAGCAATCGGCGTGCCAATAAAATCATTGTTGTTGGTATTTGGGAAATCACACAATTTGGTCTTCTCTTGAGTCATTGTGACTACGCAACAAGATTGCACTCAAAAAACAGATCCGGCAAGAAAACGGCGAACGAAAAAGTGGGCGAATAAAATGACAATTTTTTGTGAAGTGGGGGAGAGGAAAATCAGAGGCAAATGGCAACTAATATAGATTGCGAGGAGATGATATTTGTCATTAGTAACCTGGTAGATGTTGATGATGTCTCCCCGGCAACGGCGCCAGAAATTGGCACGTGGCCGGGAGACTATCTTGACGTGATCCTCCCCAGCAACGGCGCCAGAAATTCCTTTTTTGATGTCTGCTAGACTACGTCGGTATTTCCCCAAGGAGGAAGGGATGATGTAGCGCAGTGACGGTAGGTATTTCCCTCAGTGATGAAACCAAGGTTATTGAACTAGTAGGAGAACCAAGCAACACTACATAAACAGCACCAGCACACACATAACTGATACGTCTCCAACGTATCTATAATTTATGAAGTACTCATGCTGTTATTTATCATTCTTGGATGTTTTACAATCATTTTATAGCAACTTTATACCATTTTTTGGGACTAACCTGTTGACCCAGTGCCTAGTGTCAGTTGTTGTTTTTTGCTTGTTTTTTACATCACAGGAAATAATACCAAACGGAGTCCAAACGCAATGAAACTTCACGGGGATTTTTATGGACCAAGACCACCGGTGGGCAATAAAGAAGCACTGGTGCCAGAGGCACAACCCACCGTAGCGCTCGGTGGCCTAGGCGCGCCTAGGTGGGTTGTGCCCACCTCGGTGGCCTCCCGCACCCCCTCTTTACCATATAAATTCACAAATATTCCAAAACCTTTCGGGGTTAACCTAGATCAGAAGTTCCGCCGCCGCAGGCCTATGTAGCCGCCAAAAACCAATCTAGACCCTGTTCCGGCACCCTGCCGGAGGGGGGAATCATCTCTGGTGGCCATCTTCATCATCCCGGCAGCCACCACGATGAGGAGGGAGTAGTCCACCCTCGGGGCTGAGGGTTTGTACCAGTAGCTATGTGTTTAATCTCTCTCTCTCTCTCTCTCTCATGTTCTTGAGATGTCACGATCTTGATGTATCGCGGGCTTTGTTAATATAGTCGGATCATATGGTGTTTTCCCCTCTCTAGCTTGTGACGAATTGAGTTTTCCCTTTGAGATTTTGTTTTATCAGATTGAATACTTTTATGGATTTGAGAACACTTGATGTATGTATTGCATATGAATACTCGTGGTGACAATGGGGTACCATATTGATTCACTTGATATATGTTTTGGCACTCAACTTGCGGATTCCCGAGGTGACATTGGGGTAATCTATGCATAGGGGTTGATGCACGTTCTTGTCTTTGTTTCTCCGGTAGAAATCTTGGGGCACTCTTTGAAGTTCTTTGTGTTGGATTGAGTATTATGAATATGAATTTGCTTTGGTGTTATTTTAGTACGAACTATAGGATAGATCGAACGGAAAGAATAGCTTTGTGTTATTTTAGTACGGACTCTTGAATAGATTGAACGGAAAGAATAGCTTTGAGGTGGTTTTGTACCCTACAAACAATTTATTCTTATGTTCTCCTCTAGATAGGAACTTTGGAGTGATTCTTCATCGCACTTTGAGGGATGATTATATGATCCAATTATATTAGCATTGTTGAGAGATTGCACTAGCAAAAGTAAGGACCCTAGGCCTTGTTTTCAAGCATTGCAATACCATTTGTGCTCACTTTTATCGATTGTTACCTTGCTATTTTTATTTATTCAGATTATAAAATATATTTCTACCATCAATATTACACTTTTATCACCATCTCTTCGCCGAACTAGTGCACCTATACAGTTTGCCATTGTATTGGGTGTGTTGGGGACACAAGAGATTTCGTTTATTTGGTTGCAGGGTTGTTTGAGAGAGACCATCTTCATCCTACACCTGCCATGGATTGATAAACCTTAGGTCATCCACTTGAGGGAAAATTGCTACTATCCTACAAAACTCTGCGCTTGGAGGCCCAACACGAGTCTACAAGAATAAAGTAGTCAATCCCTTTCGGGTAACGGCGCCAGAAGTTGGCAAACGGAAGTGAGAAAGTTGTAATATGTTGATAGATCGAAAGCCAAATAAAATAAAGTGCAACAAGGTATTTTTGTATTTTTGGTTTAATAGATCTGAAAATAAAAGCAAATAAAAATAGGTCGCGAAGCCAAATATAATAAAGAAGAGATCCGGGGGCCGTAGATTTCACTAGTGGCTTCTCTTGAGAAAAATAGCAAACGGTGGGTAAACGAATTACTGTTGGGAAATTGATAGAACTTCAAATATTCATGACGATATCCAGGCAATGATCATTATATAGGCATCACGTCCAAGAATAGTAAACCGACTCCTGCCTGCATCTACTACTTTTACTCCACACATGAACCGCTATCCAGCATGCATCTTGTGTATTATGTTCATGGAGAAACGGAGTAATGCAATAAGAACGATGAGATGATGTAGACAAGATCTATTTATGTAGAAATAGACCCCATCTTGTTATCCTTAATAGCAACGATACATACGTGTCGGTTCCCCTTCTGTCACTGGGATCAAGCACCATAAGATCGAACCCATCACAAAGCACCTCTTCCCATTGCAAGATAAATAGATCGAGTTGGCCAAACAAAACACAAATATCAGAGAAGAAATATGAGGCTATAAGAAATCATGCATATAAGAGATCAAAGAAGACTCAAATGACTTTCATGGCTAAAAAGATAGATCTGATCATAAACTCAAAGTTCATCCGATCCCAACAAACACACCACAAAAAGAGTTACATCATATGGATCTCCAAGAGACCATTGTATTTAGAATCAATCGAGAGAGAGGAAGCCATCTAGCTAGTAACTACGGACCCGTAGGTCTACAAAGAACTACTCACGCATCATTGGAGAGGCACCAATGGACATGATGAACCCCTCTGTGATGGTGTCTAGATTGGATCTGGTGGTTCTGGAACTTGCGGCGGATGGAATTGATTTTCATCGACTCCCCTAGGGTTTCTGGAATATTGGGGTATTTGTAGAGTAAAGAGGCGGTTCGGGAGGCAACCAAGGTGGGCACAACCCACCAAGGCGCGCCTGGGCCTCCATGCGCGATCTAGTGGGTTGTGCTCCCCTTGGAGCACCCCCAGGTGCTTCTCCGGCCTATTGGATGTCTTTTGGTCCAAAAAAAGTCTACAAAAAGTTTCGCTGTGTTTGGACTCCGTTTGGTAATGATTTCCTGTGATGTAAAAAACATGCAAAAAACAACAACTGGCACTTGGCACTATGTCAATAGGTTAGTACCAAAAAAGGATACAAAACGAATATAAAAGGGTTATAAAACATCCAAGAATGATAATATAACAGCATGGAACAATCTAACATTATAGATACGTTGGAGACGTATCACCCTTAAACAAATACATCAGGATTGGGACCAATTCAAAATTTCTAGGAAAACGTCACACTTCCTGGCTAAAAGTGCAAAACAATCCGAACGTCATAAGAGGAACACACACATAAAATGGGCATGTCAGGATACTATGGCAAGCGACTGGTTTGGGATAAGGAGGATGGGGAATAATTGAGGCGGGGGGCGGGGGCGCTGGGCACTATCATTATCTAAAATAGATAAATACGGAAAAACGTCTTCAAGAATGTTCTGGACAAAGAATTGTACCGAAAAATGACAGACACGGGAAACTATGAATAACTTTTTGATCCCATAGGGTCAAATGACATTCTCTCCAAGAGGTTGGAAACCTCTGAGCCCCAGGCCATTCAATGGGTGTTGGGGGAACTTCCCGCATAAGAGGGAATTCCCAACCACTAAGGAACAAAGTTTTGAAAAAAAGGATGAGGGCAGAGCACAAAGAAAAGCGACTTGAAAGAAAGATTGTTACCGAAGTTTCATAAAATGCTTCGACAAGAGATGGCTCTAGACAAATAGCGTGGACTCGCATATACCACGGGGACGCTAGAAACAACCTAGGAGATAGAACAAATAAGCCATGGAGGGAATAAGAGTAGTAGTTGTGCATCAGGTGGTCATGTCTTGGGGACTCCAACAATTGATGATGATGCATATATGAATCTATGAGCCATAAAGGCCCGTCTGCAATGCAGGATCCTATTGCATTGTGGTAAGCTAGTTGCTGCATATGGAGAGGTGTGTCCTTGATACGTCTCCAATGTATCTATAATTTTGATTGTTCCATGCTGTTATATTGTCAATCTTGGATGTTTTATAATCATTTTTTGGTACTAACCTATTGACATAGTGCCAAGTGCCAGTTGATGTTTTCTGCATGTTTTTTACATCGCAGGAAATCAATATCAGATGGAGTCCAAACGCAACGAAATTTCACGGAGATTTTTTGGGACTAGACGGAACATAATGGGCCCTGGCTGCGCCAGGGGGGTGCTCCAAGGAGAGCACAACCCACCAGGGCGCGCCAGAAGGCCCAGGTGTGCCCTGGTGGGTTGTGCCCACCTCTGGTGCCCCCCGGACCGCTTCTTTGCTCTATAAATACCCCAATATTCCCAAAACCCTAGGGGAGTCGACAAATCATTGATCCAGCCGCCTTAGAGTCCAGAACCACGAGATCCAATCTAGACACCATCTCAAATGGGGTTCACCACCTCCATTGGTGCCTCTCCGATGATGCGTGAGTAGTTCTTTGTAGACCTTCGGGTCCGTAGTTAGTAGCTAGATGGCTTCATCTCTCTCTCGCTCTCAGAATTCTCAATACAATGGTCTCTTGGAGATCCATATGATGTAATCTTTTGCGGTGTGTTTGTTCAGATCAATGAACTTTGAGTTTATGATCAGATCTATCTTTCTATATCCATGAAAGTATTTGAATTTCTTTGATCTCTTTTATGCATGATCTCTTATAGCCTTGTATATCTTCTACGATATTTGGGTTTTGTTTGGCCAACTTGATCTATTTATCTTGCAATGGGAAGAGGTGCTTTGTAGTGGGTTCGGTCTTACGGTGCTTGATCCCCAAAGGATGTAAGGGGAACCGACACGTATGTATCGTTGCTACTAAGGATAAAACGATGGGCTCTATCTCTACGTAGATAGATCTTGTCTACATCATGTCATCGTTCTTATTGCATTACTCCGCTTGTCCATGAACTTAATACACTAGATGCATGCTGGATAGCGGTCGATGTGTGGAGTAATAGTAGTAGATGCAGGCAGGAGTCGGCCTACTAATCTTGGACGTGATGCCTATATAATGATCATTGCCTGGATATCGTCATGAGTATTTGAAGTTCTATCAATTGCCCAACTGTAATTTGTTCACCCACCGTTTGCTATTTTTCTCGAGAGAAGCCACTAGTGAAACCTACGGCCCCCGGATCTCTTTCTCATATATTTGCCTTTGCGATCTGCTTTTTTCCTTGCATTTATTTTCAGATCTATTAAACCAAAAATACAAAATACCTTGATGCAATTTATTCTTATTTATTTTATTTGGCGTTCGATCTATCAATCTACTACAATTTTATCTCACATCCGTTTGCCTATCTTGAAGCGCCTGATAACCCACAAGCATAGGGGATCATTTGTAGCCTTCTTCGATAAATAAGAGTGTCGAACCCAACGAGGAGTGTCGGTGTCAAAACCGGCGAATCTCGGGTAGGGGGTCCCGAACTGTGCGTCTAGGCGGATGGTAAAAGGAGACAAGGGACACAATGTTTTTACCCAGGTTCGGGCCCTCTCGATGGAGGTAAAACCCTACCTCGCTTGATTAATATTGATGATATGGGTAGTACAAGAGTAGATCTACCACGAGATCAGAGAGGCTAAACCCTAGAAGCTAGACTATGGTATGATTGTTGTCCGTCCTACGGACTAAAACCCTCCGGTTTATATAGACACCGGAGAGGGCTAGGGTTACACAGAGTCAGTTACAATGGGAGGAATCTACATATCCGTATCGCCAAGCTTGCCTTCCACGCCAAGAAAAGTCCCATCCCACACGGGACGAAGTCTTCAATCTTGTATCTTCATAGTCCAGGAGTCCGGCCAAAGGTTATAGTCCGCTATCCGGACACCCCTAATCCAGACTCCTCAAGAGCTCCTCGAACCAGGCTTCAATGACGACGAGTCCGCGTGTGCATTGTCTTCGCATTGCAAGGCGGGTTCCTCCTCCGAATACTTCATAGAAGATTTTGAACACAAGGATAGTGTCCGGCTCTGCAAAATAAGTTCCACATACCACCGTAGAGAGAATGATATTTACACAAATCCAATCTGCTGACGTATTCCGCAACGTGACATCACACCGTGGCCAAGCCTTTATTCGAATCGTTTTTACTGTCCCACCTCAGCGCACTTAGCGAGGCGGTTTCCTTGGCACGTCTTGTTGAAGCAGAGATCGTGTCCCCTTATTCCGGGATTCTCATCAATACTGGCGCGGGTAACCCAACCGCCGCCATTAATTACGGCGCTTGGGAGATAAGCGAGTTTTACCAGCTGGTGGGGGCACATAGTTTCATTCACCATATAAGGGGATAAGGATCCACCTTTTTCATCTACGCCTTCTTCCTCCTTCGCTTATCCGTTTCCGCGCACTCAAGCTCCAACGCCTAAGTCCGCACTGCCCACCTCAACCTTCTCCAGCCATGTCCGGAGCAGGAGGCAGGTGGATGGCCACCTCCGTCACGGAGGGGCACATCAAAAAGTTGAGGAAAGCCAGATACTTGTCCAACGACATTGCGCACCAGCTTCCAGGCGAGGGGCAACTCATTCCCACCCCCAGGCCCCATGAGAGGGTGGTGTTCCTCCCCCATTTCCTCCGCGGACTGGGCTTCCCACTCCACCCATTTGTCCGGGGGCTCATGTTCTACTACGGCCTGGATTTCCACGATCTGGCCCCGAACTTCATCCTCAACATCTCGGCGTTTATCGTCGTGTGTAAGGCCTTCCTCCGCATCAAGCCCCACTTCGGCTTATGGCTGAAGACCTTCAATGTCAAGCCAAGGTAGTGGGCGCCAGCAAGCGGAGTGCGGAGGCGCCAAGGTGGGCAAGATGCCCAACGTTAAATGGCTCGAGGGCTCCTTCGTGGAAACCATCAAAGGGTGGCAATCGGGTGGTTCTACATCACCGAGCCAAGCGTGACTGAATGGGCAGCGGCCCCCGAATTCCAATCTGGCATCCCCACACGGCTCACCTCCTAGAAAGAGACGGGCCTGTCGTGGGGTAATTCGGAAGAGCTGACCGGACTCCAAACCTGCGTCCAAAACCTGGTGGACAAGAAGGTTAAACTTGTCAATGTAGTCCAGGTCATGCTCATCCGCCGGATCCTCCCATGTCAACGACGGGTGAGGGAGTCCTGGATTAGGGGGTGTCCGGATAGCCGAACTATCACCGTTGGCCGGACTCCTGGACTATGAAGATACAAGATTGAAGACTTCGTCCCGTGTCCGGATGGGACTTTCCTTGGGGTGGAAGGCAAGCTTGGCGATACGGATGTGTAGATCTCCTCCCATTGTAACCGACTGTAACCCTAGCCCTCTCCGATGTCTATATAAACCGGAGGGTTTTAGTCCGTGGGGCGAACAACAATCATACCATAGGCTAGCTTCTAGGGTTTAGCCTCTTTGATCTCGTGGTAGATCTACTCTTGTACTACCCATATCATCAATATTAATCAAGCGGGAGTAGGGTTTGACCTCCATGGAGAGGGCCCGAACCTGGTAAAAACATCGTGTCCCTTGTCTCCTGTTACCATCCGCCTAGACGCACAGTTCGGGACCCCTACCCGAGATCCGCCGGTTTTGACACCGACATTGGTGCTTTCATTGAGAGTTCCTGCATGCCGTCACCTTTAGGCCTGATGGCTCCTTGATCATCAACAACGACGCGGTCCAGGGTGAGACTTTTCTCCCGGACAGATCTTCGTATTCGGCTTTTGCATCAAGGGCCAATTCACTTGGCCATCCGAGCGGATCGAAAGCTACGCCTGGCCATCGTGTCAGATTTGGGAGTTTGAACTACACGGCTGATATCCGCGGAGACTTGATCTTCGACCGATTCGAGCCACAGCCAAGCGCATCAAGATCGCTTCAATGGGCACGATCTAGCTCGCGCCAGCGAAGGCCTCGAGGCCGCACTACCGGCGTCGCTCCGACCCTTAGCTCGGAGCCGACTCCGCCGATCGAGGACGAGTGGCTGGACACCGCCTCGGGAGCTACGATCTCTACAGTGATTGAGCCGAACACCATCTCTGTCCCTTGCGAAGCCCGTGACTCCGAGGTGCCGGACTCCTCTCCGGACTCCGAACCTCCCGCGCCCGTGCCAATCAAATCCGATTGGGCGCCGGTTATGGAGTTCATCACATGACATGTTTCAAAGACTCGCCCTTTGGCAACATCCTGAATTCACTAAAGTCTCTCTCTTTATCAGGAGAGCCTCGGCGGACTATGGTCGAAGGTTGGGATGCGGACGACGAAGAAATTCAACGCCCACCCACCACCCACTTTGTAGCCACTGCCGATGATTTAACCGACATGCTCGACTTCGACTCCGAAGACATCGGCGGTATGGGACGGCGATGCAGGAGACAATTCAAGAACCAAGCGCCTACCATGGCACTGGAAGGCCACCGCGTCATACGACATATACATGGTGGACACCCCAAAAGATGGGAATGGCGATGGAACAGCGGAGGATGACCCCTCAAGAAACAGCCTAAGCGCCGGCCGGGCGCCGCTCTAAATCCCGCCACAGCAAGAAACGGCGATTCTCGCACGGGAGATAATAACACCCGGAGAGTGTCAAGACAACCCCCTCCAAAGCAGGATTTAGCACAGAGGAGGGAGAAGCCAGCCCTCATGATAGAGCGGCGCATGAGAGGTAGAGGACGATAATTATATGCCTCCTTCAACAAGAGCTGTTTCAAGCGCGGGCTAATGGCCACGACAAGCAGCCTCAAGAAAAAGCAGCAAAGCAGCTTAGAGCTGACTAAGACTTGCTAGTCGACAGATGGATCAAGTCCTTGCAGCCAAAGAGTACGAACTCGATCGCCCCTCCAAGAGCTACCTAAAACGCAGGCTGCTACCCCAATTAGAGGAGGAAGCACCCAAACCTACATCACCCGGCGCATGACGCGGCCGATCGCCACCTGCGTTGCCGTGTGAGAGAGGCCTCTAGGCCCTCCACTAAAGCCGCACCCCGGCGTCGCTCAAAAAGTACAAAGCCACGGGGAAATGCGCCGGACTTGCGAGACATATTGGAGGACAAGGCAAGGCAAACAAGATCGATCTACGGATCGCGTGGGCGCCCCACGACACGTGATGACAACCGTCACGCCGGATACAACAATTCCGGCCGGGCCGAACACAGTAGACAAAGCTCATTTGAATCGCGTCGTGATATAGCCCAATACAGGCGCCACACACCCATTATGCTTCACGGGCGAAGTAATGGATCATCAAATCCTGCAGGGTTTCAAACCCGTAAACATTGAATCATACGATGGCACAACAGATCCCGCGGTTTGGATCGAGGACTATCTCCTTCACATCCACATGGCCCGCGGTGATGATCTACACGCCATCAAATACCTCCCACTCAAGCTTAAAGGACCAGCTCGGCATTGGCTCAACAGCTTGCCGCCAGAATCAATTGGTTGTTGGGAAGACACGGAAGCCGCATTCCTTGATAACTTCCGGGACACATATGTGCGACCACCGACGCCCGATGACCTAAGCCACATAATTCAGCAGCCAGATGAATCGCCGAACAATTACGACACGGTTCTTAACCAAGAAAAATCAAATCGTTATTTGTCCGGATGCAGAGGCCCTTGCAGCCTTCAAACATAACATCCGCGACGAGTGGCTTGCCCGGCACCTAGGACAGGAAAAGCCAAAATCCATGGCAGCCCTCATATCACTCATGACCCGCTTCTGCATGGGAGAGGACAGCTGGCTAGCTCGCAGTAACAACCTGACCAAAAACCCTGGTAGTTCGGATACCAAGGACAGTAATGGCAGGTCGCGTCGCAACAAGCACAAGCGCCGCGTGCGCGGCGATAATGCTGAAGATACGCGATCAATGCCGGACTCGAGGCTCTAAACCGGTCAGCGGAAAAAGTCGCTCAAAAGAAATACTCAGGCCCGTCAATTTGGACCGAATACTCGATCGCTCGTGCCAGATACATGGCACCCCCGAAAAACCAGCTAACCACACCAACAGGGATTGTTGGGTGTTCAAGCAGGCATGCAAGTTAAATGCCGAAAACAACGACAAGGGGACGAGGAGGAGCCCCGGCCGCCGAACAATAGAGGACAGAAGGGCTTTCCCCAACAAGTGCGGACGGTGAACATGATATACGCAACCCACATACCCAAAAGGGAGCGGAAGCGTGCACTAAGGTACGTATATGCGATGGAGCCAGTCGCCCCAAAGTTCAACCCGTGGTCCTCCTGCCCGATCTTTTTTGATCGAAGGGACCACCCCACTAGCATCCGCCACGGCGGATTCGCCGCATTAGTTCTTGACCCAATCATTGAAGGATTTCACCTCACTAGAGTCCTGATGGGCGTGGCGGCAACTGAACCTCGCTTTTACCGGGATACAGTCATAAAATGGGCATAGAACCTCAAGGATTAAACCCACAAAAACGACCTTTAAAGGCGCCATACCAAGTGTAGAGGCCAATCAGACAGCTCGATTACACTCGGCGGTCTTCGGATCCCCGGATAACTTCGAGCGAGGAATTAATCTTCGACATAGTCTCGTTCACTTGGCGGCTATCACGCATCGCTTGGACGAACCGCATTTGCAAAGTTCAATGTGGTGCCGCACTACGCATACCTCAAGCTCAAGATGCCAGGCCCTCGAGGAGTAATCACGATCAATGGAAACACCGAACGCTCTCTCCGAACGGAGGAGCATACGGCGGCCCTAGCGGCGGAAGTACAAAGCAGCCTCTTAAGGCAATTCTCGAGTCCGACTACTAAACGTCCGGACATCGTCAAGCGCGCCCGGAGTAACTTCTACAACAAGACCGCTCGCACGCTCGAGCATCGCCAGTAGTAATGCGGCCTCTAACCCCAGCCCTCGCGAATTGCGAGACCAGTACCACGCTGCACATAACTACGCTCTGGAGATACCATGGGCATAGGGGAGGGCACGACCACAGATGCCCAGAAAGTGCGCTCAACCGCACTGTGGCCCCAATATTGTCATTCTTTTTTTCTTTTCTCGGGACTCGCTTTCCGAGAAGCCCCGTCCGGCAAGAGAATCATTGAACTCACGATGCAACAGCCAGGAAGCGTAAAAGCTACGCCGAGTGTTCTGGTGGTCTCTATTACGAGCATTATACCTGCTTACATACCATCCCGCAGCCTACCCCTCGGAGGGGACATGTTAAATAGTCCCATCCCTTGCTTATCACACTATTTGTATCGTTCTGCTTTCATTGCAGTATCTTTTGAATAAACAATACATAGCTTCCGCTTATTATTGCATTCCTTTTTTTCCATATATGTTCATCTATGACATGTTGCAACCTGCATAACTTGGTACGGTCAATACACCAGGGGCTTAAGTACCCCAAAATATGGTGCGATAAGTCCTAACACTTTCACAAGTGCGGCACCCGAACTTATAGCATTATATGCATCGGCTCGAATCATGTCTTGGGTCAACAGTTGGGTTTGCCGGCTCCCATGTTTTGGTACCTTACGTTCAAGCTATATCGGCTAAGGTAGCGCTGGGAGAACCACTGCGATTGTGCCCCGGTTGAGCTGGGTTGAGCACCTCAGTGGAGAAAGCTAAAACTAACCGTCATGATAGGGCGAGAGCCGGTCGCTGTTCGAGAGGTTTTTTCGGGTCCCTAAAGACTTATGCCGCTTAGAGCGAGGAGTCGGCATTGTCCGGCCAAGGCGTGGATAGCGCCCCGAACTCGGTCTTCCGAATACCAGGGGCTTCGCTGAAATTTAAAATTATAGAATTCTATGGCCAAGTGAGAGTGTTCAAGCATTATAGTCCGTTGCCTGCCTCGTTCGTCGTGTTGAGCGCCTCCCTCAAGGACCCAAGAATGGGAACAAGAGCGCTCAAGTTTATCCCGAACACCCCAAAGACTGTGGCATGGGGGGAAGCCAACGACTTCGTCATCTCTCAAATTTGATAAACGGCCGCCTGAAGGTAATATTTTAAATTAACAAGCGTTGCTTGGCGCATATGAACAAAGTTTTCAGCGTCAGGATAACAAATGCGAAGTCTACTAAAAATTACATCTTTGGAGCATTCACCGCTATAAGGCGTGGCACCCTTGAGGCGCCCTCATAATACATTTCTGGCCTTTGGCGATGCTCCTTGCCCAGTGGTGGTCCATCCTTCACAAGCTTCTCAGCGTCCATCTTGCCCCAGTGCACCTTAGCACGGGCAAGGGCCGTACGGGCACCTTCGATGCAGACGCAGCGCTTGATGACTTCATGCCTTGGACAGGCATCCACCAACCGCCTTACCATCCCGAAGTAGCTTCCAGGCATGGCCTGCCCGGGCCACAGCCGGACTGCGAGACCCTTCATGGCCTGTTCGGCCACCTTATGGAGCTCGACCAGGTGCTTCAGCTGGTCGCTCAAGGGCACTGGTGTCCGCCTCAAAGATATCGAGACCATAACACCTTCTACGTTGCGCTTCCCTCCTCGGCTCGGTAGAAAGCGGAAGCATCGGACACACAGAGGGGCAGAACTCCGAATGCTCCTGGAGAGCTCCGGATTCGGGTAAGTAACAGATAATTCACTTTCACATGCCTTACCCGCCGCTATCTTCTTCATCGCCTCAATTTCCTGGAGGGCTTTTTGGGCTTCGGCCTTAGCGGCTTTGGCGCTCTCAAGGGCCGAGGCGAGCTCGGACTCTCGAGTCTTTGAATCACGCTCCCAACTCTCGTGTTTTTCCATGAGAGCCTGGAGCTCTTGCCGCACCTCCGCCACCCGCGCCTCCTGCTTCTCTCGCTCGGTGCGCTTCACGGCCGCATTACTTTCGGCCTTGGACACCGCTTCCTTCAGGGTTGCCACCTCGTTCGTGGCCCCTGCAATATTCACGTTATTCCTGTCATTTTTCGCAACCACAACTTTTTTATATATATATACTTACATAAGGTATTACTTACCTTCCTTGTCCTCGAGCTGCTTCTTGGCAAGGTGGAGCTCGTTCTCGGACCGCTCGAGGCCCTGCTTCAATTCATTGACCTCCGCAGTCAGTGCGGCAGAGGTCAGCAGCACAGCCTGCATTCCCATATTGACAAATTTATGTTAGACTCCTGCGTATATCCTTTTGATCCTCGATTCGGCTTTTCTTTCCGAACACCAAACCGAGCATCGAGGCTACCGTCATGCGTGTAATATTTTTACATATTTTAGATACGCACCTCAAAGCACATTAGAAGGCCGGCACAGCTTCAGTCGGCCGCTCTTGGCGGACTGAACCTTCTGGATCACCGCACTCATAATAGTACGGTGCTCCTCATCGATGGAGGCGCCGTTAAGCACCTCCAGCAGATTATCCGATGCCTCCGATTGGGCAGAGGTCACTGGTGTCGTAGGCTTGCCCTTCTTAGTAGGGGGCCTCCTGCCGGATGCCGGAACCGTTGGGGGTTCCGGTGCGATGTCCGGCCTAGGGCCGGACCTAAAGCCCTTAGGGGTTTTATCCCCTTTTCGCCTGGAGTCCGGGAGGTCGCCTTGTGGCGCCTCCAGGACCATCTCCTCCTGGCTTGGCCCCTTTTGGGACGCCACCTCGGCATCATCCGCGGCACGAGGAGAGGAGGCGGCCAGAAGTGAAGTGCTGTTCACATCCAACGGATCCAGCGAACCGCTCGACGAAGTGTCGAGCCCGGCCTTGGGCGGACTGCATGATTATATCCGACGTCAGAAGGTACTGTGCAACTAAGGAACGCTATGAGTTATTCTGGTATCCGGACACTTACGATCTCGCCAGGGGCTTGGCCCTCGAGGGCCACTCCACTTCGTCGTCGGCGTTGGTGGAAAAAGTCCCACAAAGGGTCCTACCCTTCTTGGACCCTCCGCCTCCCTGGGCTTAGGCGGCCTTCCTTTTCTTCTCTCCCCCCGCTGGGGGAGAGGCCTCTTTTTCCTCCGCCTCATCTTCACGGGAGGGGTCCGCCTCAGAGTCATCGGACGGTGAGTCCAACACCGCCTGGCGTCTGGAACTCTTTCGAGTTCCCGTGGCCTGCTTCTTGGCCTTCTTCTCCGGCACCACGTAAGGTGCCGGGGCCAGCAGCCCCGTCAAGTGGGCATCCGCCGGTCTTCCAAGAAGGGAGCCGGACAGCTAATCTGTCCGGCCGTCTTCTGCCAATCCTGTCAAAGGTAAGGGAGTTTAGATCCCGCATAGAGTCAAACTATGAAAAAAGAGTCCCGTAAAGGGTAAAATAGCTTACCTCACTGGCTTGATGCTGCGAGCTGAATCCGCGATCTTCTAAGCCGGATGCGGGGCTCAGCGCCTTTGAACAGCACCTTCCGGGCATCTTCGGACGTAGTGTCAAGAGCCGGCTCAAGGTTCGATCTTTGCCGGGTCAAACTCCCTCAAGTTGAAGGCCCGTTCTTTGGCATGGGAGGATCCGTGGATGAGCATAACCTGGACTACGTTGACAAGCTTGAGCTTCTTGTCCACCGTGTTCCAGACGCAGATTTGGAGTCCGCCAGCTCTTCCGATTACCCCACGCCAGCCCGCCTCTTTCCATGAGGTGAGCCGTGTAGGGATGCCAGATCTGAATTCGGGGGCCGCTGCCCATTTAGAGTCGCGCGGCTCGGTGATGTAGAACCACCCCGATTGCCACCCCTTTATGGTCTCCACGAAGGAGCCCTCGAGCCATAGGACGTTGGCCATCTTGCCCACCATGGCACCTCCAAGACTCCGGCTTGGCGGCCGCCCACTACCTTCGGCTTGACATTGAAGGTCTTCAGCCATAAGTCAAGTGGGGCTGGATGCAGAGGAAGGCCTCGCACACGATGATGAACGCTGAGATGTTGAGGATGAAATTCGGGGCCAGATCATGGAAATCTAGGCCGTAGTAGAACATGAGCCCCCGGACAAATGGGTGAAGTGGAAAACCTAGTCCCATGGAGGAAGTGGGAGGAACACCACCCTCTCATGGGGCCTGGGGTGGGGATGAGCTGCCCTTTCTCGGGAGCCGGTGCCTCAGTGTCATTAGACAAGTATCCGCCTTCCTCGGCTTTCTGATGTGTCCCTCCGTGACGGAGGAGGCCATCCACTTGCCTCCGCCTCCGGACATAGTTGGAGAAGGTTGAGGTGGGATGTGCGGACTTGGGCGCCTGGAGCTCGAAAAGTCTTGTGAAATGGATGAGCAAAGGAGGAAGAAGGCGTGGGTGAAAGGGTGGATCCTTATCCCCTTATATGGACGACGGACGGCTATGCGTCTCCCACCAGCCTCGGGTAAAACTCGCTTATCTCCCAAGCACCGTAATCAATGGCGCGGCTGGGTTACCCACGCCCGTATTGATGAGAATCCCGGAATAAGGGGGCACGATCTCCGCTTTGATAAGACGTGCCAAAGAAACCGCCTCGCTGAACACGCTGAGGTGGGACAGTAAAAATGATTCCAATAAAGGCTTGGCCGTGGTGTGACGTCACGCCGCAGAATACGTCAGCAGATTGAATTTGTGTAAAGATTATTCTCTCTACGGTGGTATGTGGAACTTATTTTGCAGAGCCGGACACTATCGTTGTGTTCAAAATCTTCTATGAAGTATTCGGAGGAGGAACCCGCCTTGCAATGCCGAAGACAATATGCGCGCCGGACTCATCGTCATTGAGGCCTGGTTCAGGGGCTACCGAGGAGTCCTGGATTAGGGGTGTCCGGATAGTCAACTATCACCGCTGGCGGACTCTGGACTATGAAGATACAAGATTGAAGACTTCGTCCGTGTCCGGATGGGACTTTCCTTGGCGTGGAAGGCAAGCTTAGCGATACGGATGTGTAGATCTCCTCCCATTGTAACCGACTACATGTAACCCCTAGCCCTCTCCGTGTCTATATAAACCGGAGGGTTTTAGTCCGTGAGGACTAACAACAATCATACCATAGGCTAGCTTCTAGGGTTTAGCCTCTCTGATCTCGTGGTAGATCTACTCTTGTACTACCCATATCATCAATATTAATCAAGCAGGAGTAGGGTTTACCTCCATCAAGAGGGCCCGAACCTGGGTAAAAACATCGTGTCCCTTGTCTCCTGTTACCATCCGCCTAGCACAGTTCGGGACCCCCTACCCGAGATCCGCTGGTTTTGACACCGATAACGGGCTTTTAACTTGTGGGAGTTCGACCCGGCCCAGCACCAAACTCTGACCAGGCTCTTCGACACAACGCACGAGGATGCCTGGAAGGTGCTATTCAAGGGCGCCGAGGTTCCCCCTCCCTTTACCGAGGATCGCGGATTCTGCGCGAAGCGCCAAGCCACCGTAGTAAGCTTGTTCTACCCTTTACGGGATACTTGTTTTTCACACTTTGACTCTATGCGGGATCTAAGCTCCTGCCTTTTGACAGGCTGGCAGAAGAAGACCCGGACAGATCGATCGTCCGGCTCCTTTGTTCAAGGCCCAGCAGATGCCCGCTCGGGCGAAGTCAAGGTCCCGCACCTTACGTGGTGCCGGAGAAGCAGGCCAAGAAGACAGCCACGGGGAGTCGAAAGAGTTCCCGTCGCCCGGTGGTGTCGGGCTCATCGTCCGATGACTCCGAGGCGGACTCCTCCCACGAAAACGAGGAGGAGGAAAGAGAGGTCTCTCCCGGTGGGGGAGAAGAAAAGGAAGGCCGCCCCAACTGGGTGGCTTCGGAGGGTCCAAGAAGGGAAGGACCCTTCCTCCGGACTACTCCACTAACGCCGACGCACGACGGCGGAGTGGCCCACCAGGCCAAGCCTCGCCAAATCGTAAGTAGCCGGATACCAGAATAACTCATGGCATTCCTTTATTGCACAATATCTTCTGACGCCGAATATAATCATGCAGTCCGCCCCGAGCCCAAGTCGGCGTGTCGTCGAGCGGCTCCTTAAGGTCGTCGGATGTGAATAGCACTTCACTTCCGGCCGCCTCCTCCCCTCGCCCTGTGGATGATGCCGAGGTGGGGTCCCAAAAGGGTCCAAGCCAGGAGGAGGTGGTCCTGGAGGTGCCACAAGGCAACCTCCCGGACTCCCGGCGCAAATGGGACAAAACCCCCAAGGGCTCCAAGTCCGCCCCCGGGTCGACACCGCACCGGAACCTTCAGCGGTTCCGAGTCCGGCAGCGCCCCTAGTAAGAAGGGCAAGTTTACGACGCCGGGTGACCTCCGGCCCAACCGAGGCACTGGATAATTTGCTGGAGGTGCTTAACGGGCGCCCATCCATCGAGGAGCACCGCACTATTATGAGTGCGGTGATCCGTAAGGTCGATCCGCCAAGAGCGGGCTGATCAAGCCTGTGCCTGCCTTCTAACAGGCTTTGAGGTATGTATTTAAGATATGTAAAAATATTACCGCATAGGCGGTAGCCCTCGATGCTCAGCTTTGGTGTTCGGAAAGAAAAGCCGAACCGAGGATCTAAAAGATATACGCAGGAGTCTAACATAAGTATGTCAATATGGGAATGCAGTGCCGGCTGCCGACATCTGGCCAGACCGATCAAGCGGAGGTCGATGCATTGAAGCAGAGCCTCGAGCGTCCGGAGAACGAGCTCGGCCTTGCCAAGAAGCAGATCAAGGACAAGGAAGGTATGTTATACCTTATGTAAAAATATAAAAAATATGTGGTTGCAAAAAATGACAGGACCAACATGAGTATTACAGGGGCCACAACCGAGGTGGCGACCCTGAAGAAAGCGCTGTCCATGGCCGAAGACAATGCGGTCGTGGAGCGCACCGAGCGAGAAAAGTGGGAGGCGCGGGTGGCGGAGGTGCAGCAAGAGCTCTAGGCTCTCGTGGAAAAACACGAGAGTTTGGAGCTTGACTCAAAGACTCGAGAGTCCGAGCTCGCCTCGGCCCTTGAGAGCGCCAAATCTGCCAAGGCCGAAGCCCAGAAAGCCCTCCAGGAAATTGAGGCAATGAAGAAGATAGCGGCGGGTAAGGCTTTCTTTATGTAAAGCAAGCACGTGAAAGTGAATTACTTGTTACTTACCCGAGTCCGGAGCTCTGCAAGAGCATTCGTAGATCTTCCCCGCAGTGTGTTCGACGCTGCCGCATTCTACCGAGCCGAGGAGGGGAACTCGACGGAGAAGGTGTTCGTCCCGAGATGTTGAGGCCGGACACCCGATGTTTCTTGAGCGACCAGCTGAAGCAGCTGGTCGAGCTCCATAAGGTGGGCCGAACAGGCCATGAAGGGTTTTATAGTCCGCTATGGCCTCGGGAGGTCATGCCTCGGGAGCTAGTTTGGGCTGGTGAGGCGGCTAGCGGATGCCCTGCCCATGGCTTGAAGTCATCAAGCCGCCCTATGCATCGGCGCCCGTAGGGGCCCTTGCCCGTGTTAAAGTGCACTAGGGCAAGATTGATGCTGAGAAGCTGGTGACAGATGGGCCACCTGAGGGCAAGGAGCATCGCAAGCCCGAGATGTATTATGAGGGCGTCCTGAAGGGTGCTCGCCGTATGGCTGATGAATGTTCCAAGGATGTAATTTTTGAGTAAACTCGCTCGTGTTATCCCGTCGCTGAAAACTTGTTCATATGCGCTTAAGCAACGCTTTTGAATTTAAAATATTACCTTCCGTGGTGGCCGCTTATTAAATCTGAGAGATGGCGAAGTCGTCCGGCTTCTTCGCCCCCATGCCACGAAAGTGCCGGGAGTTCGGGATAAACCTGAGCGCTCTTGTTCCAATTCTTGGGTCCTTCGAGGGAGGTGCTCAGCACAATGAACAAGGCAATCGGACTATAATGCTTTATCACTCTCACTTAGCCATAGAATTATACAATTTTAAATTTCGGCGAAGCCCCTAGTATTCGGAAGACCGAGTTCGGGGCGCTATCCACGCCTAGGCCGGACAAAGCCGGCTCCTCGCTCTAAGCGGCATAAGTCTTTAGGGACTCGAAACCTCTTGAACAGCGACCAGCTCTCGCCCTATCATGACGGTCAGTTTTAGCTTTCTCTCGAGGTGCTTAACCCAGCTCAACCGGGCACAATCGCAGAGTTCTCCCCAGCTACCTTAGCCGATATAAAGGAATGTAAGGTACCAAAACATGGGAGCCGGGCAAACCCAACTATTGACCCAAGACATGATTCGAGCCGATGCATATAATGCTATAAGTTCGGGTGTCGACTCGTGAGAGTGTTCGAACTTCTCACACCATATTCTCGGGGTACTTAAGCCCTGGTGTATTGGCCGTACCAAAGTGTACGGTTGCATAATGTCATAAGTGAATATATTTACATAAAAAAGGAATGCAATAATAGACAAAAGCTATGTATTGTTTATTCGAAAAGGCTGCGGTAAAAGCTGAACGATACAAATAGTGCAATAAGCAAGAGATGGGACTATTTGACATGTCCCCTCCGTGGTCGAGCTGCGGGATGGTATGTAAGATGTATTTAGCTCGTTATAGAGACCACCGACATTCGACGTAGCTTTCAACCTCCCTGGCTGTTGCATCGTGAGTTCGGCGATTGTACTGCCGGACAGGCCTTCCGGAGAGTGGAGTCCTGAACATAAGAAAAAAGAATGAAAAAATCGGGAGCCCCTAGTGCGTTTGAGCCGCATTTTGGGCATGCCGTGGTCGTGCCCTCCCCTATGCCCATGGTATTTCCGTGAGCGTAATTATGTAACGCCAGATCGGGTTTCGCAATTTCGCGAGGGCTGGGGTTGGGGCCGTATTGCTATGGTTGCTCGGAACATGCCAGACCGTCTTGTTGTAGGTTACTCCGGGCACGCTTGACGGTGTCCGGACATCTAATAGCCGGACTGGAGAATTGCCATGAGAGGCTACTTTGAACTTCCGCCGCGAGGGCCGCCGTATGCTCCTCCGTTCGGAGAGAGCGTTCGGTGTTTCCATTGACCATAATGATTCCTCGAGGGCCTGACATCTTGAGCTTGATATATGTGAGGCGGCACCGCATTGAACTTTGTAAATGCGGTTCGTCCGAAAGGCGTGATAGCCATCATGAACGGGACTATGTCAAAGATTAACTCCTCGCTTTGGAAATTATCCGGATCCAAAGACCACCTCAAGTGTAATCGAGCCTGTATAGTTGGCCTCTACACTGGATGACGCCTTTAAAGGTCGCCTTTGTGGGTTTAACTTTGAGGAATCTATGCCCATTTTTCGTGACCGTATCCTCGATAAAGCAGGTTCGTGTTGCCGCCGTCCGCCATAAGGACTCTCGTGAGGTGAAATCCGTCATTGATTGGGTCTAGAACCAATGCGGCGAATCCGCCATGGCGGATGCTAGTGGGGTGGTCCCTTCGATCAAAAGTGATCGGGCACGAGGACCACCGGTTGAATTTTGGGGCGACTGGCTCCAACGCATATACGTCCCTGAGTGCACACTTCCGCTCCCTTTTGGGGATGTGTGTTGCGTATATCATGTTCACCGTCCGCACTTGAGGGGGGAAGCACTTCTGTCCCCTATTGTTCGGCGGCCGAGGCTCTTCCTCGTCATCGCTATGCAGCCCTTGTCACTGTTTTGCATTTAACTTGCCTGCTCGCTTGAGCACCCAACGATCCTCGCCGTGTGATTGGCTGGTTTTTCGAAGTGCCGTGTGTATCCGCACGAGCGATCGAGTATTCGGTCCAAACCGGACGGGCCCGAGTATTTCTTTTAAATGGCTTTTTCCGCCGACCGGTTTAGAGCCTTTGAATCCGCATTAATCGCCGTATCCTCAAGATTGTCGCCGTTAATGCAACGCTTTGTGCTTGTTGCAACGCCGACCTACCATTGCTGTCCTTGGTATCCAAATTACCAGCGCTCTTGGTCATAAGCATACTACGAAGCTAGCCAGCTATCTTCTCTCGGCAAAGCCGGTCATGAGTGTTGTGAGGGCTGCCTTGGATTTCGGCTTTTCCTATCCTAGGTGCCGGGCAAGCCACTCGTCGCGGATGTTATGCTTGAAGGCTGCAAGGGCCTCTGCGTCCGGACAGTCGACTATTTGATTTTTCTTCGTTAGGAACCGTGTCCAGAATTGTCTAGCCGATTCCTCTGGCTGCTGGATTATGTGGCTTAGGTCATCGGCGTCTGGTGGTCGCACATAGGTGCCTCAAAATTGTCGAGGAATGCGGGCTTCGTGTCCTCCCAACAACCAATTGACTCTCTGGCGCATCGTTAAGCCAATGCCGAGCTGGTCCTTTAAGCTTGAGTGGGAGGTATTTGATGGCGTGTAGATCATCGCCGCGGGCCATGTGGATATAAAGGAGATCATCCTCGATCCATACCGCAGGATCTGTTGTGCCATCGTATGATTCGATGTTTACGGGTTTGAAACCCTCGGGGATTTGATGATCCATTACTTCGTCTGTGAAGCATAGTGGGTGTGCGGCGCCTCTGTACTGGGCTATATCACGACGTAGCTCAAATGAGCTTTGTCTACTGTGTTCGGCCCGGCCGGATTTGCCATATCCAGCCGTGATTGCTATCGCCACGCGGTCGTGGGCGCCCACGCCGATCCGTGAGATCGATCTTGTTTGCCTTGCCTTGTCCTCCAATATATCTAGCAGGTCTAGCGCTTTCCCGTGCCTTGGTATTTTTTGAGCGACGCCGAGTGCGGCTTGAGTGGAGGGCCGAGAGGCCTCTTCGTCGGGGCCACGAGGTGGCGGTCGGCCGCTGGCTGCAGCGCCGGTGATGTAGGTTTATGTGCTTCCTCCTCTAATCGGGGTAGCAGCCTGCGCTTTGGGTAGCTCTTGAGGGGCGTTCGAGTCCCAGTATTCATCGCCGCAAGGACTTCACCCATCCGTCGGCTAGCTAGTCTTGGTCACTCTAAGTTGTTGCTGTTTTTTTCTTGAGGCTGCTCGCCGTGGCCATAAGCCTGCGTTTGAAACGCTCTTGTTCGACGGGATCCTCGTGCACGACAAATTGCCGTCAGCCGAGGCTTGCCTCGCCTTCTGAGGGAGGCATGTAATTATCGTCCTCTACCTCTTTGTTCCGCCGCTCTCTCATGAGGGCTGGCTTCTCCATCCTCCGTGCTGAATTCTGCTGGAGGGGTTGTCTTCGCACCGTCCGGGTGTTATTATCTCCTGTGCGGAATCGCCATTTTTGCTTTGGCGGGATTAGAGCGGCGCCACGACGCCGGGCGCTTAGGCTGCTTCTTGGAGGGTCATCCTCCGTTGTTCCATCGCCGTTCCTTTATTTTGGGGTGTCCACCATGTATATGTCATCTGACGAGGTGGCCTTCCAAAGGCCCTATAGGCGCTGGTTCTTGGTCGCCTCCTCGCATCGGGCGTCCATACCGTCGATGTCTTCGTGTCGAAGTCGAGCATGTCGGTTAAATCATCAACAAGTAGCTACGGTGGGTGGTGGGTGGGTTTTGAATTTCTTCGTCGTCCGCATCCCAACCTTGTCAACCATAGTTCGCCAGGCTCTCTCGATAAGAGAGAGACTTTAGTGAATTCAGAATGTCACCGAAGGGCGAGTGCTGAAAGATGTCCGCGACGGTGAACTCCATGATCGGCGCCGAATCGGATTCGATTGGCAGGGGCGTGGAGGGTCCGGAGTCCGGAGAGGAGTCCGGCACCTTGGAGTCACGGGCTTCGCAGAGGACAAGGCTGGTGTTCGGCTCGATCGCCGTAGAGATTGGAGCCCTCGAGGAGGTGTCCAGCCACCCGTCCTCGATCGGCGCAGTCGGCTCCGAGCTAAGGGTCGGAGCAGACATGGGTGCGGCCTCCAGGGCACTGTTCGGCGGCAGAGCTAGATCATGCCCATCATAAGCAGGCGGCGCCGGGCTGTGGCTCGAACCCGTCGAAGATCAAGTCTCCCGACGTCACCGTGTAGTTCAAACTTCCAAATCTGACCTGATGGCGAGGCGTAGCTTTCGATCTGCTCCAGATGGCTGCGAATTGGCCCGGCAAAGGTAAAGTCCGCCGAATATTTAAGATCTGTCCGGGAGAAAAGTCTCACCACGGACGGCATCGGTGTTGATGATCGGAGGAGCCATCGGGCCTAAAGATGACGACATAGAGGAACTCTCAATTAAAGCACCAATGTCGGTGTCAAAACCGGCGGATCTCGGGTAGGGGGTCCAGAATTGTGTGTCTAGGCGGATGGTAACAGGAGACAAGGGACACGATGTTTTTACCCAGGTTCGGGCCCTCTCGATGGAGGTAAAACCCTACTCCTGCTTGATTAATATTGATGATATGGGTAGTACAAGAGTAGATCTACCACGAGATCGTGAGAGGCTAAACCCTAGAAGCTAGCCTATGGTATGATTGTTGTCCGTCCCACGGACTAAAACCCTCCGGTTTATATAGACACCGGAGAGGGCTAGGGTTACACAGTCGGTTACAATGGGAGGAGATCTACATATCCGTATCACCAAGCTTGCCTTCCACGCCAAGGAAAGTCCCATCCCGGACACGGGACGAAGTCTTCAATCTTGTATCTTCATAGTCCAGAGTCCGCCAAAGGTTATAGTCCGCTATCCCGACACCCCTAATCCAGACTCCCTCAACGAGCTAAAGGCACAACAAATATTCCCTCAAGTTCTATCGACCACGTATACAACTCTCGCACACTTGACGCTTGTCCTACCTAAAACAAGTATGAAACTATTTTGTAGGTGTGATGCTAGAACTACTTTGCAAGAATAAAACTAGAAGTACTTTGCAAGATAATAAAAGTTAGGTGTTTAGTAATAGGGTTTGTGTCAACAAGAAAGTTATTTTTCCTAGGCAATCGATAAGAAGTACCGGTAATCATTCTTGTAATTTTATATGAGGGGGAGGCATGAGCTAACATACTTTCTCTACTTGGATCATATGCACTTATGATTGGACCCCTAGCAAGCATCAAGAACTACTAAAGATCATTAAGGTCATGAAACACAACAATAGCATTAAGTATCAATTCATCTTTACTCCCATACGCCTATAACTCACCTACTGGTTTAAGCTTCACACTCTACTTAACCCACCATAAGCGAACCATGTACATATTGCAACACCCTACAGCGGGGGCCCCTCACATTTGCGCGAGAACGGAGGGCACCATAAGACAGCACCATAAATGAAATATATAATCATACCAACCAAGATCGCAATTAACCCACAGGACAAAACGGATCTACTCAAACATCATAGGATAACCATAGATCATTGGGAAATAATACATGGAGTTGAGGACCATGTTTAAGTAGATATTACAGTGGGGGGAAGAGGTGTTACACCGCTGCATATAGTAGCAAGATTGTTGATGTAGATCGCCGTCCCGATCATTGCCCGGTGGCACTCCGGCGCCACTGGAAGTGCGGGAGAGAACCCCCTTCTTCTTCTTCTTCCTTGGCCTCCCCCTAGATGGGAGGAGAGTTCCCCCTCTGGTCCTTGGTCTCCATGGCGTCGAAGGGGTGGGAGCCCTTCCGAGATTGGATCTCCCTCTCTGTTCTCTACTGTTTCGCGTTCCCCAGATCTGGCCGAAAACCATTTCTTATATTCCTGGAGATTCGTAACTCCGATTGCGCTGAGATTTTAACACGATTTTTTTCCGGATATAAGCGTCCGTGCGCCAGAAGTAGAGCCCAACCGACGTACGAGGTGAGACAACCCACCATGCCACGCCTGGCTCCGGGACCACGCCCTAGTGGGTTGTGCCCACCTCGTGCCTCCGTTTGTGGTGATTCCAACTCCCAATAATCACATATATTCCAAAATAATTCTCCGTGAAATTTTATTGCATTTGGACCTCGTTTGATATGGATTTTCTATGATACAAAAAACATGCAGAAAACAAGAACTGGCACTAGGCACTAGATCAATAGGTTAGTCCAAAAAATCATTTAAAAATTGCCAAAAGTATGTAAAAGTGGTCTAATATTGGCATGAAACAATAAAAAATTATAGATACGACGGAGACATATCAGCATCCCAGGCTTAATTCCTGCTCGTCCTCGAGTAGGTAAATGATAAAAAAGATAATTTTTTATGTGGAATGCTACCTAGAAATACTTGATCATATGTCTAATCATGGCATGAATATTAAGACATAAGTGATTCAAAGCAATACTGTATAATTTAACATAAAGACATCAATACTCAGGCATCCCAACAAACAGTCATGTCTTTCCAAATATCAACGCTAAAAAAAGCTATCCCTACAAAATCATATATTCTTGTCATGCTATGTCTTCTTACCACAAAGTATTTATCATGCACAAGCACAACCCCGATGACAAGCCGAGCAATTGGTTCATACTTTTTAACGTGCTTCAGCTTTTTCAACCCTCATGGAATACATGAGCGCAAGCCATTGATATAGCACTACGGGTGGAATAGAGTATGATGATAGGGGTAAATATAGAGAAGACAAAAAGTAAGAAAGTCTCACATCGACGCGGCTAACCAACGGGCTATGGAGATGCCCATCAATCGATATCAACGCGAGGAGTAGGGATTGCAATGCAACGAATGCACAAAGAGCTATAAGTGTATAAAAGCTCAATATGAAAACTAAGTGGGTGTGCATCTAATCCTATAATGAAAAATTCCCACTAGTATATGGAAGTGACGACATAGGAGACTCTCCAAATGAAAAACATGGTGCTACTTTGAAGCACAAGTGTGGTAAAGGATACTAACAATGGCCCTTCTCTCTTTGTTTATTTTTTTCTTTTCTTTTCTTTTTTTTCTTTCTTTCTTTTTTCCCTTTTTCTTTTTCTCTCATTGTCCGAAGTCTCATCCCGACTTGTGGGGGAATCCTAGTCTCCATCATCCTTTTCTCACTGGGGCACTGCTCTAAAAATGAATAATGATGATCATCACACTTCTATTTACTTATAACTCAAAAGAAATAAAAATTACAACTCGATACCTATGACAAAGTATGACTCTATATGAATGCCTCTAGCATGTAGCAGGATGTGCAATGATCTAGAGTCACATGCATGAAAAATGATGAACGGTGGCTGAGCCACAACTACTATGTCAGCTATATGATCATGCAAAGCAATATAACAATGAATGCTCAAGTCATCAAACGGAAGCGGTGGAAGTTGCATGGCAATATATCTCGGAATGGCCATGGAAAAGCCATAATAGGTAGGTATGGTGGCTGTTTTGAGGAAGATATAATAAGGCTTATGTGTGATAGAGCGTATCATATCATGGGGTTTGGATGCACCGACGAAGTTTGCACCGACTCTCGATGTGAGAAAGGGCAATGCACGGTACCGTAGAGGCTAGCAAATTGCGAAAAGGTAAGAGTGTGTATAATCCATGGACTCACATTAATCATAAAGAACTCATATACTTATTGCAAAAGTTTATTAGCCCTCAAAGCAAAGTACTACTACGCATGCCCCTAGGGGGATAGATTGGAAGGAAAAGACCATCGCTCGTCCCCGACCACCACCCATAAGGAAGACAATCAATAATAAATCATGCTCCAACTTCATCGCATAATGGGAGACTATACATGCATGCTTCGGGAATCACAAACCTTAACACCAATATTATTAATAACCACAACCATTTACTAGTACCTCCCACATATTCCATCTCTATATAGCAAAAGTATTGCAAGGAATCAAACATATCATAGTGATCCATAAGTTTTATGTATGATTTTATGACTAACCATGCAAATGACCAATTCCTTTTGACTCTCTAAATAGATCGAAGTGAAGCATGAGAGTTTAATTCTTTCTACAAAATATCATGCTCTAATAAATATAAGTGAAGTAAAAGAGCATTCTTCAAACAACGGTTTTCTATGTGAAGAGAAAAATGCAATCCAAACTTCAAATGATATAAGTGAAGCACACGAAGCATTCTATAACGCCATACTCAAAAGATATAAGTGAAGTCCAATGAGCATTCTATAAATCAACCATGGACTATCTCATACCAGCATGGTTCATAAGATAAAAAATGAAAACTAAATGCAAAAGACGCTCCAGGATTCACACATATCACATGAACGAAACAAGAACGAAAACATACCGATACTTGTTGAAGAAAGATGGGATGCCTTCCGGGGCATCCCCAAGCCTAGATGCTTGAGTCTCCTTGAATATTTACTTGGGTTGCCTTGGGCATCCCCAAGCTTGAGCTCTTGCCTCTCCTCCTTCTCCTCATATCGAAACCTCCTCGATATTTGATCACTTCATCCACACAAAACTCAACAGAAAGTTCGGTATGATCTGTTCGTATAATAAAGCAAATCACTACTCTATGTACTGTTGCAAACCAACTCATATTTTGTTTTTGCATTGTAGCTACTGTAACTGTAATATAACTTTTCCATGACCTATACCACTGATAAAAATCGATAGTTTCATCAAAACAAGCAAAACAATGCATCAAAAACAGAATTTGTCTTAAAGAGGACAGTCTGTAGTAATCTAAGCACTCACCATACTTCTGGTACTCCAAAAGTTCTGACTTTTTGGAAAAATAAACATTTTGTATGGAAATACAGTGCAAAAGGTTTCAAAGCCATTTGACATTCCAGTAAAAAAATGTAAAATCACTCACTACAGCCAAAGTTTCTGTTTTGCAACGCAGAAACCAACAAGCAATCTAATCATCCTAAAGGCAAATCTTGGCACATTATTTTTATAATACAATGGGATAATTATTTTTGTTGATAAGTTTCTATAATTCAAGATTCACAAAGTTTCCATGGGCATGAACAAAGTTCAAGGCATGCTCCCGCTTCCACGGTGCTCATCCTTCTCACTTTCACTTTTATTTTTATGAAATTTTAAGTTCCCCTCTATATTTTTTGTTTTTAAACTTTATAAAAGCACTGTACAGAAATAAATGACTCTCTAGAACTTCCGGTTGTCTCCTTGGTAGCGCTTTCTTTAAAGCCATTAAGCTAGACATAAATTGCTCAAGTAATGAATCCACCCGGATCCCAAGGTATATCAAAGCCAATTTGAATCAACAATGATTTAGCATTTGGTAGTGAGCACAAAGAAACATATATCAAGCAATAACAAAGTCTAGCTCTCTTCCTATGCATCGGCATGTCATACAAGAACAATTCATGAACATCAAGTACATGCCAATACATAGCATAAGCAGTTTCTTGCAATTTTATCGTGTTGAAACATAAAGAGGCGGAGATGTAGTTCCTCTCTCATAATAATTGCAAGTAGGAGCAGCAAGCACATGCATATTATATTCATCAAAATCATCATGTATAGTAGCAAAATGCAACCCGTCAACATAATCCTTACTAAGAGCAAACTTCTCCGATATAGTGTAGTTTGGAGAATTCAAAAAGATAATAGGACTATCATGTGTGGGTGCAATAACAACAATTTCATTCTTAACATAAGGAACAATAGAAAGTTCATCTCCATAAGCATAATTTAAATTTGCATCATGGCCACAAGCATAGCAATCATCAAGTTCATCAAAAAGGGATATTTCAAGTGAATCAACAGGATCATAGCAATTATCATAGCATTCATCCTTCGGTAAGAACGAAGAGAAATTAAACAATGTATGAGTTGAAGAGTTACTCTCATTAGAAGGTGGGCACGGGTGATCAATCCGCTCTTCCTCCGCTTGTTCTTCGCTCTCCTCATCATCTTTTTCATCCAATTAGCTCACAATATCATCGATTTCTTCTTCCATAGACTCCTGCAAAATATTAGTCTCTTCTTAGACAGCGGAGACTTTCTCAATAAACACATCAATATCGTAGTTGCATTTATAATTATCATAGCAATATTTAAGGATAGCCAAATTTTCAGGTCTATAAACCGAATCATCAAAATCTTCATACTTTTCAAACGAAGATTCAATTTCATAAGCACCCTTAAAAGCAACAAATTCTTCTATTTGTTCCACATCATAATAATAATATCTACCATTAGCATAAGAAGCCAAGGTTTCATTATCATTAAATTCACATGAAAAGGGAAGATGTGGAGCGTTCATCCTAGAGCAACAAGTATAATCATATCTCAAGCATAGCTCCCGAGCATACCAATGCAACATATGAATTTGATCCCATAACAATTTCCCTTTATGATTCAAGCGATAATCCCTAAAGTATTCACGTTGATCAAACGTTACTCCCATTATATAGTTGAATGGGGTTTTCTCAAGATTATCAAAGTAGTGCATAATATTTTTTATATAACGAGCATCGTGGGTTTTAGGAGGTTCTCCATCTCCATGAGTAGCAAGTACCACTAATTTTTTTGGTGTTTCGTGTTCCATATCCATAACTAAAGGTAGAGAACAACTTAGAACAGGAAATAAAAACTACTTAACAAAGCAAACAAGCCCACACGAGAATATTCACCCCACGCTATTGCTCCCCGGCAACGGCGCCAGAAAAAAGGTCTTGATAACCCACAAGTATAGGAGATCGTTTGTAGCCTTCTTCGATAAATAAGAGTGTCAAACCCAACGCGGAGCTAAAGGCAGCACAAATATTCCCTCAAGTTCTATTGACCACAGATACAACTCTACGCACACTTGACGTTTGCTTTACCTAAATCAAGTATGAAACTATTTTGTAGGTGTGATGCTAGAACTACTTTGCAAGAATAAAAGTAGAAGTACTTTGCAAGATAATAAAAGTTAGGTGTTTAGTAAAAGGGTTTGTGTCAACAAGAAAGTTATTTGTCCCTAGGCAATCGATAACAAGTACCAGTAATCATTCTTGTAATTTTATATGAGGGAGAGGCATGAGCTAACATTCTCTACTTTGATCATATGCACTTATGATTGGCACCCTAGCAAGCATCCGCAATTACTAAAGATCATTAAGGTCGTGAAACCCAACCATAACATTAAGTATCAAGTCCTCTTTACTCCCATACGCCATAACCCACCTACTCGTGTTTAAGCTTCTGTCACACTCGCAACACACCATAAGCGAACCATGAACATATTGCAACACCCTACAGCGGGGGCCCCTCACGTTTGCGCAAGAACGGAGGGCACCGTAAGACAACACCATAAATAAAATATACAATCATACCAACCGAGATCATGATTAACCCACAGGACAACACGGATCTACTCAAACATCATAGGATAACCATAGATCATTGGGAAATAATATATGGAGTTGAGAACCATGTTTAAGTAGAGATTACAGCGGGGGGAAGAGGTGTTACACCGCTGCATAGAGGGGGGGAGAGTTGTTGTTGATGGTAGCAAGATTGTTGATGTAGATCGCCGTCCCGATCATTGCCCCGGTGGCACTCCGGCGCCACCGGAAGCGAGGGGGAGAGAGCCCCCCTCTTTCTTCTTCTTCCTTTGCCTCCCATCCCCCCTAGATGGGAGGTGAGTTACCCCTCTGGTCCTTGGTCTCCATGGCGTTGGAGGGGCGGGAGCCCCTCCGAGATTGGATCTCCCTCTCTATTCTCTTTTGTTTCGCGTTCCCCAGATCTGGCCAAAACCGTTTCTTATATTCCCGGACATCCGTAACTCTGATTGCCCTGAGATTTTAACATGATTTTTTTAAGGATATAAGCTTCCTTGCCCCCGTAGTAGAGCCCCAACCGACGTACGAGGTGAGCACAACCCACCACGCCACGCCTGGCTCTGGGACCGCCCCTGGTGGGTTGTGCCCACCTCGGGCCTCCGTTTGCGGTGATTCCAACTCCCAAAAATCACATATATTCCAAAATAATTCTCCGTGAAATTTTATTGCATTTGGACTTCGTTTGATATGGATTCTCTGCGATACAATAAAACAAGAACTCGCACTGGGCACTCGATCAATAGGTTAGTCCAATAAATCATATAAAAAGTTGCCAAAAGTATGTAAAAGTGGTATAATATTGGCATGAAACAATAAAAAATTGTAGATACGATGGACACGTATCAGCGCTGTACCCCAGAAGGGATTGACAACTCCTTTAACACGTCGGGTTGCGAGGATTTTTTATCTGTGTGGAGGGGCTGTTTATATTGTGTTGCTTGGTTCTCCTACTAGTTTGATAACCTTGGTTTCATATCTGGGGGAAATACCTACCGCCGCTGTGCTGCATCATCCCTTCCTCTTTGGGGAAAAACCTACATAGCTTCAAGCGACATCAGTACTTCATCCTGAACGGTACATGATGCATAATGTTCCAGTACAACTAGGTTTTGTAAGGTGGTACGTGAATATGGTTGTCAAAGACTTCGGCAATGCACCTCTTTATCACGTGAGTTCCATTGTCGAACACCAAACCTTGGAAAACACACATTTAATTTTTGCCTAGTGGCCAAAGAACGACATAGAGCTCTTGGAGGACATCCATATGACAACGAGATCGGATACTAACATAGCACAGGTTGCACTGAGACGGACTTCTCACCACAACTACCCACACTCGGTTCTCTAGTCAAACTTCCATCAAATTTCCCAAGGAGCAACCCGAGGAACCTTCCCCTCAATAGTGCAGATGCAACAATTTGTTCATCGCACACTTTGCATGAGTATCCCCCATCGTCGGCTCAATAAGCGTCACCTGTTGATCAGCAGTTCCTGGCATACTGGCAGTGCTAGCTAAGTAGGCCCATCTAGCCCTGTCTGCTGATCAGCGGGTCCTACCAGGGGCTGCTCAGCCAGTTGACAAACCGGCCTCACCTGTTGATCAACATCTCCCACAAGCCATTTGAGAAAACAACATAACCCCCTGATCAACGGCGCCTAGTGACGTCCTCTCAGTCCACGGAGACACGAGCACCTATTCCCATGTTGACAATTTTACCCAGAAAATACCCCCCTAGGCGCGCCCTCCGTCCTTGTGGCCGCCTCTGAAGGAAATATGCCCTAGAGGCAATAATAAAGTTATTATTTATTTCCTTATATCATGATAAATGTTTATTATTCATGCTAGAATTGTATTAACTGGAAACATAATACATGTGTGAATACATAGACAAACAGAGTGTCACTAGTATGCCTCTACTTGACTAGCTCGTTAATCGAAGATGGTTATGTTTCCTAACCATAGACATGAGTTGTCATTTGATTAATCGGGATCACATCATTAGGAGAATGATGTGATTGACATGACCCATTCCGTTAGCCTAGCACTTGATCGCTTAGTATGTTGCTATTGCTTTCTTCATGACTTATACATGTTCCTCGTAACTATGAGATTATGCAACTCCGTTTACCGGAGGAACACTTTGGTGCTACCAAACGTCACAACGTAATCGGGTGATTATAAAGGAGTACTACAGGTGTCTCCAAAGGTACATGTTGGGTTGGCGTATTTCGAGATTAGGTTTTGTCACTCCGATTGCCTGAGAGGTATCTCTGAGCCCTCTCGGTAATGCACATCACTATAAGCCTTGCAAGCAATGTAGCTAATGAGTTAGTTATGGAATGATGAATTACGGAACGAGAAAAGAGACTAGCCATTAACGAGATTGAACTAGGTATTGGATACCGACGATCGAATCTCGGGCAAGTAACATACCGATGACAAAGGGAACAACGTATGTTGTTATGCGGTTTGACCGATAAAGATCTTCGTAGAATATGTAGGAGCCAATATGGGCATCCAGGTTCCGCTATTGGTTATTGACCGAGAATAGTTCTAGGTCATGTCTACATAGTTCTCGAACCCGTAGGGTCCGCACGCTTAACGTTACGATGACAGTTTTATTATGAGTTTATGAGTTTTGATGTACCGAAGGGTTGAGTCCCAGATGAGATCGGGGACATGACGAGGAGTCTCGAAATGGTCGAGACGTAAAGATCGATATATTGGACGACTATATTCGGAGTTCGGAAAGGTTCCGAGTGATTCGGGTATTTTTGGGAGTACCGGAGAGTTACGGGAATTCGTATTGGGCCTCTTTGGGCCATACGGGAAAGGAGAGAAAGGGCCAAAGAGTGGCCGCATTCCTCCCTTGGACTAGTCCGAATTGGACTAGGGAGGGGGCACCTTCCTTCCTTCTCCTTCTCTCTTCCCTTTCCTTCTCTCCTACTCCTACTACATGGAAGGGTTCCTAGTTGGACTAGGAAAGGGGAATCCTACTCCCGGTGGGAGTAGGACTCCCCCTAGGGCGCCGCTTATAGAGAGGGCCGCCCTCCTCCTCCACTCCTTTATATACGGGGCAGGGGGCACCCCATGGACAACACAAGTTGATCTACGGATCGTTCCTTAGCCGCAGGTGCGGTGCCCCTTCCACCATATTCCACCTCGGTCATATCGTCATGAGTTTAGGCGAAGCCTCGCGCCGTAGAGCATCATCATCGTCCACCACGCCCGTCGTCTTGACGGAACTCATCCCCGACACTTTAATGGATCGGAGTCCGGGATCGCCATCGAGCTGAACGTGTGCTGAACTCGGAGGTGCCGTCGTTCGGTACTTGGATCGGTCGGATCGTGAAGACGCACGACTCACATCAACCGCGCGTTGTCATAACGCTTCCGCTTACGGTCTACGAGGGTACGGACAACACTCTCCCCTCTCGTTGCTATGCCATCACCATGATCTTGCGCGTGCGTAGGAAAATTTTGAAATTACTACGCTCCCAACAAAGGGTATCCGAGCCTAGGTTTTATGCGTAGATGTCATATGCACGAGTAGAACACAAATGAGTTGTGGGCGATACAAGTCATACTGCTTACCAAAGCATGTCATACTTTGTTCGGCGGTATTGTGAGATGAAGCGCCCGGACCGACATTACGCAGACGCTTACGCGAGACTGGTTTCACCCTGCGAGCACTCGTTGCTTAAAGGTGACTGGCGGGTGTCTGTCTCTCTCACTTTAGTTGAACCGAGTGTGGCTACGCCCGGTCCTTGCGAAGGTTAAAACAGCACCAACTTGACAAACTATCGTTGCTCAGCCCGTAGCAGCCACGTAAAACTTGCAACAACAAAGTAGAGGACGTCTAACTTGTTTTTGCAGGGCATGTTGTGATGTGATATGGTCAAGACGTGATGCTATATTTTATTGTATGAGATGATCATGTTTTGTAACCGAAGAGTTATCGACATCGCGTGAGCCGTATGGTTGTCGCTTTATTGTATGAAATGCAAACGCCATGTAATTGCTTTACTTTATCACTAAGCGGTAGCGATAGTCGTAGAAGCAATAGTTGGCGAGACAACAACGATGCTACGATGGAGACCAAGGTGTCGCGCCGGTGACGATGGTGATCACGATGGTGCTTCGGAGATGGAGATCACAAGCACAAGATGATGATGGTCATATCATATCACTTATATTGATTGCATGTGATGTTTATCCTTTATGCATCTTATCTTGCTTTGACTGACGGTAGCATTTTAAGATGATCTCTCACTAATTATCAAGAAGTGTTCTCCCTGAGTATGCACCGTTGCCAAAGTTCATCGTGCCCAGACACCACGTGATGATCGGGTGTGATAAGCTCTACGTCCATCTACAACGGGTGCAAGCCAGTTTTGCACACGCAGAATACTCGGGTTAAACTTGACGAGCCTAGCATATGCAGATATGGCCTCGGAACACGGAGACCGAAAGGTCGAGCGTGAATCATATAGTAGATATGATCAACATAAGATGTTCACCATTGAAAACTACTCCATCTCACGTGATGATCGGTTATGGTTTAGTTGATTTGGATCACGTGATCACTTAGATGACTAGAGAGATGTCTGTCTAAGGGGGAGTTCTTAAGTAATATGATTAATTGAACTTAAATTTATCATGAACTTAGTCCTGGCAGTATTTTGCAAATTATGATCAATAGCTCGCGTTGTTGCTGCCCTATGTTTGTTGCTTTCATATGTTTATTTTAATATGTTCCTAGAGAAAACTGTGTTGAAAGATGTTAGTAGCAATGATGCGGATTGGATCCGTGATCTGAGGTTTATCCTCATTGCTGCCTGAAGAATTATGTCCTTGCTGCACCGCTAGGTGACGGACCTATTGCAGGAAGCAGTATGCGCACTTTATGAACGTTTGGCTAGCTCAATATGATGACTACTTGATAGTTTAGTGCACCATGCTTAACGGCTTAGAATCGGGACTTCAAAGACGTTTTGAACGTCATGGACCATATGAGATGTTCCAGGAATTGAAGTTAATATTTCAAGCAAATACCCAAGTTGAGAGATATGAAGTCTCCAACAAGTTCTATAGCTAAAAGATGGAGGAGAATCACTCAACTAGTGAGCATGTGCTCAAATTGTCTGGGTACTTCAATCGCTTGAATCAAGTGGGAGTTAATCTTCCAGATAAGATAGTGATTGACGTAATTCTCTAGTCACCATCACCAAGTTAGTAGAACTTCGTGATGAACTATAGTATGCAAGGGATGACGAAAAAGATTCTCGAGCACTTCGCGATGCTAAAATCGGCGAGGGTAGAAATCAAGAAAAACATCAAGTGTTGATGGTTGACAAGACCACTAGTTTCAAGAAAAGGGAAAAGGGAAAGAAAGGGAACTTCAAGTAGAATGACAAGCAAGTTGTCACTCCCACGAAGAAGCCCAAAGCTGAACCAAAGCCTGAAACTGAGTGCTTACACTGCAAAGGAAATGGTCACTGGAAGCGGAAATGCCCTGAATATTTGGTAGATAAAATGGATGGCAAAGTGAACAAGGGTATATTTGATATACAGATTATTGATGTGTGCCTTACTAGTGTTTATAGTAGCCCACAGTATTTGATACTTGTTCGGTTGCTAAGATTAGTAACTCGAAGCAGAGTAACATAATAAACAGATACTAGTTGAGGGAAAGTGACGATGAGTGTTGGAAGTAGTTCCAAGATTGATATGATCATCATCACACTCCCTATACTTTCGGGATTAGTGTTAAACCTAAATAAATGTTATTTAGCGTTTGCGTTGAGCATGAATATGATTTGATCATGTTTATTATGCGATACGGTTATTCATTTGAAGTTAAAGAATAATTGTTATTCTGCTTACATGAATAAGACCTTCGATGGTCATACACCCAATGAAAATAGTTTGTTGGATCTCGATCGTAGTGATACACATATTCATAATATTGATGCCAAAAGATGCAAAGTTAATAATGATAGTGCAACTTATTTATGGCTTTGCCGTTTAGGTCATACCGGTGTAAAGCGCATGAAGAAACTCCATAAAGATGGATTTTCAGAATCAATTGGTTATGAATCATTTGATGCTTGCGAACCGTGCCTTTTGGGCAAGATGACTAAAACTCTGTTCTCCGGAACAATGGAACGAGCTACTGACTTGTTGGAAATAATACATACTGATGTATGCGGTCCAACGAGTGTTCATGCTCGTGGCAAGTATCGTTATTTTCTGACCTTCATAGATGATTTGAGCAGATATGGGTATATCTACTTAATGAAACACAAGTCTGAAACATTTGAAAAGTTCAAAGAATTTCAGAGTGAAGTGGAGAATCATCGTAACAAGAAAATAGAAGTTTCTACGATATGATCGCAGAGGTAAAATATTTGAGTTACGAGTTTGGCCTTTAGTTATAACAATGTGAAATAGTTTCACTACTCGCGCCACCTGGAACACCACAGTGTAATAGTGTGTCCGAACGTCATAACCGCACATTATTGATATGGTGCGATCTATGATGTATCTTACCGATTACCACTATCGTTTTGGGGTTATGCATTAGAGATAGCTGCATTCACTTTAAATAGGGCACCATCAAAATCCGTTTGAGACGACGCCATATGAACTGTGATTTGGCAAGAAACCAAAGTTGTCGTTTCTTAAAGTTTGGGATCATGATGCTTATGTGAAAAAGTTTCAACTCGATAAGCTCGAACCTAAATCGAGAAGTGCGTCTTCATAGAATACCCTAAGGAAACTGTTGGGTACACCTTCTATCACAGATCCGAAGGCAAGATATTCGTTGCTAAGATGGATCCTTTCTAGAGAAGAAGTTTCTCTCGAAAGAAGTGAGTGGGAGGAAAGTAGAGCTTGATAAGGTAATTTGTACCTTCTCCTAAATTGGAAACTAGTTCATCACTGAAATCAGTTCCAGTGATGCCTACACCAATTAGTGAGGAAGCTAATGATGATGATCATGAAACTTCAGATCAAGTTATTACCGAACCTCGTAGGTCTTCTAGAGTAAGATCCGCACCAGAGTGGTACGGTAATCATATTCTGGAGGTCATGTTAATTGACCATGATGAACCTACGAACTATGAGGAAGCGATGATGGGCACAGATTCCGCGAAATGGCTTGAGGCCATAAAATCTGAGATAGGATCCATATATAAGAACAAAGTGGGGACTTTGGTTGACACCTTTCGATGGTCGAGAAAGTCAAGTTAAATAAATGGATCTTCAAGAGGAAGACGGACACCGATAGTAGTGTTACTATCTACAAAGCTCGACTTGTTGCAAAAGGTTTTCGACAAGTTCAAGGGGTTGACTACGATGAGACTTTCTCACCGTAGCGATGCTTAAGTCTGTCCGAATCATGTTAGCAATTGCCACATTTTATGAAATCGCAAATGGATGTAAAAACAACATTCTTTAATGGATTTATTAAAGAAGAGTTGTATATGATGCAACCAGAAGATTTTGTCAATCCTAAAGGAGCTAACAAAATGTGCAAGCTCCAAATGATCCATCAATGGTGGTGCAAGCATCTCGGAGTTGGAATATACGCTTTGATGTGTTGATCAAAGCATATGGTTTTATCTGAGACTTTTGGAAAGGCACGTATTTACAAGAAAGTGAGTGGGAGCACTACAAGATTTACGATAAGTATATGTGAATGACATATTGTTGATGGAAATAATGTAGAATTATTCGCAAAGCATAAAGGAGTATTTGAAAGGAGTTTTTGAAAGAAGGACCTCGGTGAAGCTGCTTACATATTGAGCATCAAGATCTATAGAGATAGATCAAGACGCTTGATAAGTTTTTTCAATAAGTACATACCTTGACAAGATTTTAAAGTAGTTCAAAATGGAACAGTCAAAGAAAGAGTTTCTTGCACGTGTTACAAGGTGTGAAATTGAGTAAGACTCAAATCCCGACGACGGCAGAAAATAGAAAGAGAATGAAAGTCATTCCCTATGCATCAGCCATAGGTTCTATAAAGTATGCCATGCTGTGTACCAGATCTATTGCATACCCTACCACTAAGCTTGGAAAGGGAGTGCAATAGTGATCTAGGAGTAGATCAATGGACAGCGGTCAAAATTATCCTTAGTGGAATAAGGATATGTTTCTCGATTATGGAAGTGATAAAAGGTTAAATCGTAAAAAGTTACGTCGATGCAAGTTTTGACATAGATATGGATGACTCTAAGTCTCGATCTAGATACATATTGAAAGTGGGAGCAATTAGGCTGGAGTAGCTCATGCGAGCATTGTAGACATAGAATTTGCAAAATACATACGGCTCTGAATGTATGAGACCCGTTGACTAAGCTTCTCTCACGAGCAAAACATGATCATACCTTAGTACTCTTTGGGTGTTAATCACATAGCGATGTGAACTAGATTATTGACTCTAGTAAACCCTTTGGGTGTTGGTCACATGACGATGTGAACTATGGGTGTTAATCACATACAGATGTGAATATTGGTGTTGAATCACATGATGATGTGAACTAGATTATTGACTCTAGTGCAAGTGGGAGACGGAAGGAAATATGCCCTAGAGGCAATAATAAAGTTATTATTTATTTCCTTATATCATGATAAATGTTTATTATTCATGCTAGAATTGTATTAACTGGAAACATAATACATGTGTGAATACATAGACAAACAGAGTGTCACTAGTATGCCTCTACTTGACTAGCTCGTTAATCGAAGATGGTTATGTTTCCTAACCATAGACATGAGTTGTCATTTGATTAACGGGATCACATCATTAGGAGAATGATGTGATTGACATGACCCATTCCGTTAGCCTAGCACTTGATCGCTTAGTATGTTGCTATTGCTTTCTTCATGACTTATACATGTTCCCGTAACTATGAGATTATGCAAATCCGTGTACCGGAGGAACACTTTGGTGCTACCAAACGTCACAACGAATCGGGTGATTATAAAGGAGTACTACAGGTGTCTCCAAAGGTACATGTTGGGTTGGCGTATTTCGAGATTATTAGGTTTTGTCACTCCGATTGTCGGAGAGGTATCTCCGCCCTCTCGGTAATGTACATCACTATAAGCCTTGCAAGCAATGTAGCTAATGAGTTAGTTACGGAATGATGAATTACGGAACGAGTAAAGAGACTTGCGATGCGAGATTGAACTAGGTATTGGATACCGACGATCGAATCTCGGGCAAGTAACATACCGATGACAAATGGAACAACGTATGTTGTTATGCGGTTTGACCGATAAAGATCTTCGTAGAATATGTAGGAGCCAATATGGGCATCCAGGTTCCGCTCTTGGTTATTGACCGAGAATAGTTCTAGGTCATGTCTACATAGTTCTCGAACCCGTAGGGTCCATACGCTTAACGTTACGATGACAGTTTTATTATGAGTTTATGAGTTTTGATGTACCGAAGGAGTTCGAGTCCCGGATGAGATCGGGACATGACGAGGAGTCTCGAAATGGTCGGGACGTAAAGATCGATATATTGGATGACTATATTCGAGTTCGGAAAGGTTCCGAGTGATTCGGTATTTTTGGGAGTACCGAGAGTTACGGGAATTCGTATTGGGCCTCTTTGGGCCATACGGGAAAGGAGAGAAAGGGCCAAAGAGTGGCCGCACCCTCCCCTTGGACTAGTCCGAATTGGACTAGGAGGGGGGCACCCTTCCTTCCTTCTCCTTCTCTCTTCCCTTTCCTTCTCTCCTACTCCTACTACATGGAAGGGTTCCTAGTTGGATTAGAAAGGGGGAATCCTACTCCCGTGGGAGTAGGACTCCCTAGGGCGCCGCCATAGAGAGGGCCGCCCTCCTCCTCCACTCCTTTATATCACGGGCAGGGGCACCCATGGACAACACAAGTTGATCTACGGATTGTTCCCTAGCTGCAGCGGTGCCCCTTCCACCATATTCCCACCTCGGTCATATAGTCACGGAGTTTAGGCGAAGCCCCTGCGCCGTAGAGCATCATCATCGTCACCACGCCGTCGTCTTGGCCGACGGAACTCATCCCCGACACTTTGCTGGATCGGAGTCCGGGCTCGCCATCGAGCTGAACGTGTCTTTGAACTCGGCGGTGCCGTCGCTCGATACTTGGATCGGTCGGATCGTGAAGACGTACGACTACATCAACCGCGTTGTCATAACGCTTCCGCTTACGGTCTACGAGGGTACGTGGACAACACTCTCCCCTCTCGTTGCTATGCCATCACCATGATCTTGCGTGTGCGTAGGAATGTTTTTTGAATTACTACGTTCCCCAACAGCCTCGTGGCTCCTCCGACCTCATCTCCAAGTCTCCTGTGTGTCTTCTGGTCCAAGAAAAATCATCGCGAAACTTTTATTCCGTTTGAACTCCGTTTCGTATTCCTTTTCTGCAAAACTCAAAAACAGGGGAAAACAGGAACTGGCACTGGCACTGGGCTCTAGGTTAATAAGTTAGTCTAAAAAATAATACAAAATAGCATATTAATGCATATAAAACATCCGAAACAGATAATATAATAGCATGGAATAATAAAAAATTATAGATACGTTGGAGACGTATCAAACCCTAGGCTATTTTTAGTGGTAGTTAGTTAATTACAATTAATACGAACCCTAGTTAATTACGTAGTATGAACCCTTGTTAAAAAAACTCCTAGGACAAATTAGTTGCTATTTTTTAGTGGTAGTTAGTATGAGCCCTAGGTTTCAAACTATAGCTATTTTTTGTTAAAGCAATTGTTGCTATTAAAAAACAGAATTAGTATGATCCTTATAGTTAATTAGTTGGTATGAACCCTAGTTAAAAAATAGAATTAGTATGGGTTAAATGAATTCTAGGTATTTTAGGTGTTTTAGGTGTAGTTAACAGAATTCTAGGTATTTAATTTTTTTAATTAAAGCAATTGTTGCTATTTAAATATAAAATAGAATTGATTAACACTAGGTATCGGTGGGAAACGACACCTATGGGACCACTGGAATCCCTTCTACCGTTGGCGGGCCGAGGTTGTGCAAAGAGCAGGAAAGACAGGAAGCACACTAATCGTTTTCCCAGGTTCGGGCCGCGAAGATGCGTAATACCCTAGTCCTGCTTTGGTGGATGTATTGAGTGTTCTTATGTTCTTGAGCTAGCTACGGGGTGTAACTTGCCCAAAAGAGCCAAATCCCTCTCCTGGTCGCCTCGGGCCTCCTTTTATAGGTAAAAAGGGTTGCCACAGTGGCACACAGGAGGTGGAAAGGTCTACAGTGCGCGAGCTTATCGCCCGGCGTTACGGGACAAAGCGCATTAAATGTGCTTCTTAGGTGTCCGTTAGCTTTATCGGGGACGGGAACGAGGCCCGTCCCGTCGGTCGCCGCTCCGCCTTGCTTCGACACGCGCCCGGGCCAGCGATGCGTGCAGCACCATGTAGGCAAGCATGCTGCTGAGGTGGCGCGATGGTGGAGCCTTCACGAAGATCCGTATTCCACAAGCAGGTGCTTGCTGGGTCGGTGTAGAGGCCGCCCATCGCCACGCAGGTGCCTGCCCAGCTGGTTGATCTAGTAGCTGCTTGGGAACAGCAGTGGAGTCTTGGCTGGTGCGGGCCTGGCAGTGGCCCCGCCGATGCCCTCGGCTAGGGTCTTGCCGGGGGCCCGACAAGGATCTTGCCGTGGCGTTGCAGTCGTTCCCGGCAAGGCGCTTGCCGGGGGTCTTGTGGATTTCCTCGGCCAGGATCTTGCCGAGGGTCACCGTCTTCTGGTCCTTATCTGATCTCATTTATTCATGATCTTGACAAAGATCTGCATGCCACCACGGAGGTGCCTCCCGAGCCCTGGTTCCAACGTAGCTGGTGGTGTTAGAACCCGTGGGCTCAAGGGTGGCTCACTCTGCTGGCGTTGGGCAAGTTGCCCCGACAAGGCTCTGGCCAGGGCCGCGGAGGCCACCCCGGCAAAGGTCTTGCCGGGGGGGGAGTCCACCTCGCCTCTCTGCTCTTTAGTGCTTCTGGTCTTGGCGTTGTCTTGTTTGTCTTGGGCTTCAGCTTCTCTCCGGCTTCCCTCCTCTGCCCTGCTAAGTGTGGCCGTGGCACGTGGCTCTGACTGCCCGTGCACAAGTAAAGGGGTCAAAAGGAGAGCCCCTACTTTTGTACACTAACAGGAGCCCCCGGGTCTAGGCCACACATAAGCGCGACGTGTTGTTGGGCCAGGCCCAGAACGGTGCGCGAGCAGGTGGGGCGTATTTTTACCGCAGTAACTGTTCGTTCGCTGTGCTTCCCCATGACCCACGTTGAACGCGCGACGTGGAGGATCGTGTGTGATTTGGGGGTCATGCGTGGGGCGGTTCCCGCACGCATGCATCACATCGTAGTTAATGGGAAAAGAGGCGGCCCGCGCCTACCCCGTAAAAAGGAATAACCGCGGGCACGCTGCTCATTTACCCTTCGTGCTTTCCCCAATCTCAGAACCGCCGTCCCCTTCTTCCTCCTTCTCAAGCTCTTGCCTTCACTCGCCACCGCCGCGCCTTCGCCATCCTCCGTTCCTCGCTTCCCGCAGCCGCCATGGCACCCAAGACCAGCAGAGGCAAGGGAGTAGCCAAGGACGCCGAGGAGAAGGAGCCGCCAGAGAGCGGGTTGGCGGTGCCGCGGACGCAGCACACCTACTTCCCGTCGACGGTCGACGCGGTCGAACTCCGGGACTACTTCAAGCACCTGTGGGGGTGCAAGACGGAAGCGAGACGACGGGGTATCCGACCACGCGCGTCATCCCTTCCGCCTTTGCCGAAGCCGGCCCGAATCGGTACCCATTCTTCGTCGACTACTTTTCTTGCGGCCTCTGCCCCCCTTCTCTGATTTCTTCAGCGACATCGTGCACACCTACGGCTTCCACCTTCTGGATTTTACTCCAAATGCCGTGGCGTGCATGGCTCTTTTTGCACCTCTGCCAAGGTTTTCGCCGGGTGCATCCCAACACGCTTCTTCCGCCACTATTTCTTCCCTCACATCCAAAAGGCGCCATTTCGGTTGCATCGCCTCGATCCCTAGGACCCGGAGAAAGAGACATATCCGGACAGCACCCGGCGAGAGAGTGGGAGGAGTGGCGAGGCCGTCAGTGCTGGATTGAGGAGAAGGACCCACCAGCATTCTCGTGCGAGGTTCGCCAGCGCCGGGTCGTCAAACGATCGGAGCGATGTCGATGTCAACGACAAGAAGCTCACGGTCGCCACCACCGGGATTCTTCGTCTCACCGAGGCCGGGCTCACCCTTGAGATGATCGTGGCGGATTTCATCTGCCACCGAATCGCTCCGCGGCACAACAAGGGGAGGCCGGCCTGGCTCTTCGCGAACGCCGCCGACATCATGAGGCTCCGCCCCGGCCTGGACCACAACCTCACGGTGATGGGGCACGCCCACTGGCCATCGTGACTCTTCCAGCTCGACGTGAACCGTGACGGTGAGGTGGAGCGGTCCGGCAAGGCCGCGAAGGCCAGCAAGGTCGCCAAGGGGCCCTTGTTTAAGTTGCTGGCAGGGGTGGTCCAGCTGAGCAACAACTCGCGCCGAACCGACATCATCGCCATGATGCCGGAGTTCAACGCGCACGGCCTCATCCCATGTTGGGCTGAGCCGCCGGCGGATCAGGTGTAGGAGTTTTTTGACACCCTGGTGGAGAAGTAAGTCTGCGATGAGCCGCGGCTTGTCCAGGACACCACCCAGGCGGAGCTGGACTACATTACCGCCAGGGCGGTGGATGCAGAGCTCGCCAAGGAGGCCGGCAGCACCTGCGGCGTGGAGGATAAGGCCGCGGCAGGCGCTGGCGAGAAGGAGCTCGTCCAGTTGGGCGAGTCCACAGGAAGCCAATGAGCGCCAGACGCAGGGCCCCTCTTGTCGAAGATGTGGTCGACGAGTCATCGTCGGAGGAGGCCGAGGCTGTCGATCCCCTAGCCCCGGGGAGAGGGCGAGTCCTGCTGCGGGCCACCTCCGCGAGTGGTCTGACAGCTGGCGGGGCCGTCTGCAACGGCAAGCCCAGGAGGGGTCCGCGCGCCAGACAAGGGCCGCAGCGGCGAGGACAGTGGTGAAAGCCGCGGTGGTGACGATGAAGGCAACTGCCTCTTCTTCATCCAAGCGCCCTCGGACTCCATCGGCTTCCCCTCCTCCGGCAGATGTCGACGCGGAGGTCGTCTTCGACTTCGGACCCCTCAGCTCAAGGAGGAAGAGGAAGGCGGCAAAAGAGGAGGTGGAGGATGAGTAAGCATCTTGCTCCTTTTTGTCATCTCCATCTCCTTAATCCGTGCCACTTGTCTTGATTTGTTCTTCTTCTTTGCAGGGACACGAAGACACTGGCCCAGAGGGTGAAGAGGGCCAGGGCTTCAGCGAGCGTCCAGCCCCCGGCATGTACTTTCGGTGCACCGATGGTGGTGTTGAGCATCCCGGACAACAGCCCCCGGCAAAGCCCCCAGCATAAGTTCATCACTCACCCCTCGTCGGCGTCGTTGAAGTGCACGATCCCTTAGTGCTGACCTTGTCGTGGTTGCGGGAGGGGGGACAGCGGCAGAGGAGCCACTAGGGGCCACCCCAACATGCCGCCCCCATCTACCACGCCGGCCATATGCGTCCCTGCAGGGCGCCAAGCACCGAGCCCATGCACACGGAGGAGGAGGAGGCCGAACTCTCGGGCGCTGGTGAAAGGTTACCGACGCCAAATGTTGGCGGGAAGGGGACGTCTGCTTCCCAGCCCGGCACTGGTAAGTCACTCGCCTTCCGCCCCTGTTCTTTCTGAATCTTGGTCTTGGCCGCGTCTCATCCCTTTCTCGGTATCCAGATCCTCCCTCGGTGGATCCGGAGGATATAGACACCGTCATCGAGGATGTCGCCAAGGATGCCGCGGCGGAGGTCCAGAAGATCACCACCGAGGAGGCCGCCAAGGGTGCCACTGAGGACGCCGCCAAGGGGCCTGCCGGGGAGCCCGGAAAGGCAGTTGCCGAGGAGGCCGCAAGGGGCCTGCCGGGGAGGCTGGGAAGGCCACTGCCGAGGAGGAGGTGGTTGACGACCAACCTTCCTCCTCCACTTCCTTTGGCTCAGGCAGGTACCCGAGGGTGAGCGACGACCTGTTCGTCCACCTCCCAGGGACAGCGAGCACCCGGGGCGCCCGTTGAGGGGGAGGTGTTCGATGACGAGGTGCTCGCCACCACCGGGCCTGAGGTTGTTGACGAGCCGAGCGCGAGTGGCAGCGGTCCCCAGGAAGAGCGGCTCCTGCAGGCCATGGGCGCCAACTTCCAGAAGCTCCGGGCGCTTCACCGCGCTCGCCTGGACAAGGCCAAGTCCAGGATGGCGGTGGTGGACAAGGCGCAGGCGGACCTCGAGAAGCGCGTCGCCGAGGCGCTAGCTTGGTTCTGCCGGGCCCACAAGGACCTGAAGCCCGCCCAGGATGCTGGCTGAGCGCGACCTGGCGCTCGTCATGAAGGAGGCCGACATTGAGAAGGCCCAGGAGACGGCGAAGAACCTGGCCGCCGAAGCCGAGGCCGCTCAGACTCAAAGACCGAGCCGCTACCAACTCCTGTGAGGAGGATCTTGCTGCAGCGTGAGGAGAAGCTTGCCGCAATGCTCCACGGCAAGGATGAGGGAGGTGGAGAAGCTTCGTCGTGCAATGGACCCAGGGAGCTAGAAGCAGAGGCACAAGGAGGCACTCGATGCCCTGTGCTCGCTCACGCCTTGACAGGGTGAAGGAGCTGGAGGTGGAGCGGGATGGGCTGAAGGATCAGGCCCTGAAGCTGGCCAAAGAGAAGGATACGCTCAACGGTGCCCTGGTGGAGGCGCAGGGCACAGTCCTTGGCAAGGCAGAGCAGCTCTCCAAGGCCAACGACTCCATCAAAGATCTGAAGCTGAAGCTGGAGGGTCTTGAGAAGATGCTTTCGGATGCCAAGGCCCGGGAGGAGACCCTGCCAGGGATCTGGAGGCCGAGAAGCAGCAACGGAAGAACGAAGCCGCCAACCACAAGGACTTCATGGAGGGTGAGAACCGCTGGATCGGCTGCCTCGAAGACGTCACCGACAGGATCACCATGCAGCTGGCTACCATGGGGATGCCAAATGTGAGGTACACCCCGGAGCGCAACGTGAGCCCCAACGCCAAGCTGACCCTATTCTTCGAGGGTGTTCTTGGAGCGCTGGAGCATTTCCGCTCCACCAGGGCGACTTTCCTAGCCAATGAGGCCCGGATGCTTTGCTGGGGTGCCATGACCAAGGTTCTCACCAAGGTGGCATGCTGGAATCCCAACCTCGACTTCAACGCTGCACTAGAGAGCTTGCCGGAGGATGTGGACCTCGCGCCGCTCAGGGAGCATATCGAGCCCGTCATCAGCGACATCGATGGAATCCAGAGGGTAGAGGGCCAGCGCCGGGACTAGGCACCCCGTTTCTTTTCATTGCTGCAGGTTCACAACCAAGAAATTTTTTATCTTTAGTTAGAACTGCGGCAACAAGTGATGTAATATAACTCTACAACACTTTTGATATTATGCATGTTACTTTCCTGTTCAATCCCCCCTTTGTATGTTCACCCTACGTTAACTAGGTAGACTTGTCGGCGCATAAACCCAGGGCGGCACCTCGGGGACGGATCCCCAATGGCCTGCCAGGTGTGCTTGCTGCCAGGCGAACCACCTTACCGCTCTCAACGCGGCTGCTCGAACTGTCGAGCTTGAATCGAGTCAGAATCAAGAGCGTTGCCAATTGCGGAAGGCTATCATGCCGTTCTCGACGCGGCCGCTTAAGCTGTTGAGCAGACTCAACATAGAGTAAGGGCGTTGCCAATAGCGGAATGGCCCCATTGCGTGCAGGTTTTCCATCCGTAGGGCAGGACCTTCAAGGATAATAACCTTATATAAAAAGGAGATATTTAAAGTTCAGCATGACTTAGCTTTTCCGTCATCGCACGGGCATCCACCACGTCTGTGACAACGCCCGTCGGAAGCTTGGTCCTCTCCTCCTTGGGCCAGCGGCCGCGATGGAGCCGCTACTCGATCGGACAGATTTCCACACTGGCGCGCCACCTACAGCGCGCCAAAGATGCTCGGTGGGAAAGCGACACCTATGGGATCACCGAATCCCTTCTATGGTTGGCCGGCGCGAGGTTGTGCAAAGAGCCTGTCTTACAGGAAGCACACGGATTGTTTACCCAGGTTTGGGCCGCGAAGATGCGTAATACCCTAGTCCTGCTTTGGTGGGTGTATTGAGTGTTCTTGTGTTCTTGAGCTGGCTACGGGGTGTAACTTGCCCAAAAGAGCCAAATCCCTCTCCTGGTCGCCTCGGGCCTCCTTTTATAGGTAAAAGGGGTTGCCATAGTGGCACACAGGAGGTGGAAAGGTCTACAATGCGTGAGCTTATCGCCCGGCGTTACGGGACAAAGCGCATTAAATGCGCTTGTCGGAGTAATGGACCACGGGTAGGCCAACCCGATTCCCAGAACCTTTCAAGACATCGAGCTGGCTGCGCCTCAAAGCGCCTAAGATGAAGTGCAGCCTTCGGAGGCGGTACGGAGGAATAGCCGACTCCCGGAGATTTGCCGAGTCCCGGAGGCCGACATCAAGACATGCCGACTCCTAGCTGGCGGCTTCTAGAGAAGTCGGCCCCTGGCAGTCAGCCCATGGCGCCAACGAAGCCCGCGCCCTCATCAAGAAAGACAAGACAGGGAATGGCTACAGTATAGCCCATTCCCCCATCCGTGGACATCGCGTGGCCCGCGATTAGCGGTACCGGAGATCTCCGCCTGGCCCGGCAACTGTTACACGCCACCCCTGTTTATCACCACAAGCAAAGTGAGCCCTGCTCCACAACTTGACTGTCAGTGCGGCCCAAGGATGGCCAGGCCCCACCAGCCAAGAAGAGCCGGAAGACGGCAAGAGCCCCACCGGGCGGCCCGAGGGGGGTCGGCTGCCAGCGGCCCGCCTTCCTCGGGACCCACGCGCCATTAACTGTGACGAGACATGGAGTGGCTACGGTAATCACCCGCCAGCGGCGGAGTCAGTAGCCACGATCTCCACCAAGCTCAAGGCTATTAGAGTCGTGGCTATAGCGAGCGACAGCCGACAAGACCCAAGAGCTGGCGGAGGGCGGCCTATCGGCCCCAGACTCGACAGGCCGGGCGGGCCCACTCAAAGCGGCGGGCTCCCACCAGCCGGGCGGAGAAGCCGGCGGCCGAAGAGGCTAACGGCCAGGCCCTATGCCCGGCCGGATTACCATTGTACCCCTAGGGGTAGGCCTATATAAACCCCCCAGGGCACCCATGCAAAGGGTTCCCAACCTGATAGAACTAGACCAGCCCATAAAGGAAGGAGAGAGCTAGCCTTGCCATCTCCTACCTCTAACATATAGCTCGAGGAGCACCATTGTATCCACTTGTGCCTTAGTGATCATGCAGAGACCCCGCAGAGCAGGACTAGGGGTGTTATCTCCTAGGAGAGCCCTGAACCTGGGTAAAGTACGCCGTCGTTCGTGTCTACGCCTCATCCCGCTTCCAGGCACCGGCGACGTTGTACTCGCTCCCACCATGATAAGCCATCCATTGGCATATGTCGCACCCAACCCCCGACATTTGGCGCCCACCATGGGGTCAGGTGCACCGTCGTCCGGAGACCTGTTCTGGACAGGAACCCTTTTTCTCCCTGGCGAGCGTAGCCAGCCCGGCATGCCAGACGGAGTCTGCGCCCGGCGTGCCGCTAAGCGGAGATCGCCGCGCGGCGAAGCTGCCTCGGCCCGACCTTGTTGGCGTAGGTCCGCCTCTCAATGAGCCCAGCGTCGATGCGGGCACCGACGCCCCTGAGAGCCGCCTCGTCAGCTTCCTCGATCAGCTCCACGTCACCAACGATCCTGCTGTGGACTTGGAATCCGTCGGCTCCACCGACCCGATGCTTGTCGATTCTGACACTGCGTCGCCTGACGTGTTCCCCACCAACGTGGTGGTCTACCACGAGCCGCCTCCTTGCGCGGAGAGCGGCGAAAGCGCCATCACGGAGGTGCTTGTCATCGGCCACAGCGAGCACTCCGGCGGAGGTGCTCACGATCTGCTCAACGCGGCACTACAAGACCTGACGGCGACCATCCCAGAAGACACCGACGCCGAGATGCTGGAAGCACACCGCATCCAGCTCGTCGAGGGCGCCAAGAAGCTAGCCAGCATGAGACGCCTGTCGGAAGCCTACCAGTGCGAGATGGACCGCGTTGTGGGCGGCACGCCGGCTCCCGCTGGGCCCAGCCGTCTTGGCACGCTCCAGCAGCGCGGCGTGGCCATCGCCAACCTGTTCGGGGCATATCGCCCCGTCTACGCCACACCCGCAGAAAATATCCGAGCTGCCCAGGCGGCAGCAGAAGAGCTGGACAAGTTCGAGGGCGAAGAGCGTCGCCAGATGGCGGAGGGCGTCCAGCGGCTCTCGGCGCGGCTTGCCGAGCAAGACGAGGCCTGCTGTCGCGACCGAGGCGCCCCACCGGCAAACTGACGATCTGCCTCCCCGCCGAGATCATGGCGCGACATCTCGGACACCGAATGGTGGCGTCCGCGGAAGAAGAGACAAGGAGCCGGCTGCCAGCCGCAGCCGGACTCGCATCACCATTGAGCGCGACCAAGACGGCCGCCTGAGAGCAGTGGAATGCCGGGATGACTGTCCGCCTCCTCCCCCTCCCAGGGAAAGGCGCGTCTCCCTGCCGCCTGTTGATCACCCGACACTCAGCGATCGCCTTGGCCGCCGAGAGGGAGTCGGAGAGAACGATGCCCGCCACCGGATCGACAGTCTCCACCGGTCCCTACCGCTTGAAGAGGAAGATGAGTAGGGTCCGCCTTGTTTCGGCCCCCGCATTCGAGACGAGCCCTTCCCCAAGGGGTTCACACTCCCAAGAGACACGCCCAAATACACCGGCTCCGTGAAGCCGGAGGACTAGCTGGTCGACTACTCCATAGCCGTCAGCATAGCAAACGGTAACAAGCGCGTTGTTGTGAAGTACGCTCCGCTCATACTCCAGGGCACGGCCCGGACATGGCTGAACAGTCTGAAGCCCCGCAGCATCAACAGCTGGGTCGACTTCACCAAAGCCTTCATCCGCAACTTCACCAGCACGTACAAGCGGCCGCCCAAACCTCACCAGCTCTCCTTATGCGTACAAGGCCCCAACGAGTCGACCCGCGATTACCTCACGCGTTCGGCCGAGCTCCGCAACTCTTGTGAAGGCGTGCACGAGGTGCAGGCTATAGAGTACTTCACCGCTGGGTGCCGAGTGGGCACCCTTCTCAAGCACCGACTCCTCTACGATGAGCCGGCGACCCTCGACGAGGTGCTGATCATAGCAGATAAATATGCCACGACCGACTCCTCCATGAAGGTAGAAATCCAAGTTGATGCGTCTGGCAAAGTGGCCCCTCAAGCTCTTGAACTCCGGTTTGGCGACACCGGTCGGGCGCCAAGAACTAAGCGATAATAAGCGCAAGGCCATGCAGCCGGCTTCCATAAGCCGGTGTGGCGATCGAACCAAGAGCCGAAGGCAGCCTCCACCCAAAAGCGCCAGAAGGCGGCAAGCCCAATTGGTGCCGGCTTTCGTGATGAGCAGACTCTTGACGCTACTTCAAGAAATTTCATTGGCCAAAAGCGAAGTCATTCAACCACACCACTTGAAGTGCCATTGGCTCACCAGGATCGCCAAGGGTGACGGCCTTCGCCTCCTCCGCTGGCTGGCAGCCGCCTCCTCCTCCGCCCCAAAGACGGCGATTCGACCCGATGAGCCATACAAGATGAGTACCCTGAAGAGGACGGAGCTTATGTCGTGTTCACCAGTGTGGCTGACGATAAGCATAGCAGATGACAACGATAGCAAGAAGTGAATGCAGTGGCATCGGAGACCCCCGAGTTCATGCATTGGTCAGAGAAGCCCATCAGCTGGAGCAGAGCTGACCACCCGGAAGTAATGCCCAACCCGGGTCCTACGCCCTGGTCCTGGATGCCCCCTTTGCCACTGATAGGCGAGCTGCTCGGTTTTCCAGAGTTCTGATAGATGGCGGCAGCAGCATCAAACATTCTGTGCAAACATACCATGGAGAAGTTAGGAATCAAACAAAGGCAGCTTCAGCCCAGTCGAACTGTATTCCATGGCATAGTTCCTGGCCTTTCCTACTCACCAATGGGCAAGATCCAGATAGACGTCGTCTTTGGAGACAAAGATCACTTCTGCCGAGAGCCAGTCTGGTTTGAGGTGGTGGACCTTGAGAGCCCATACCATGCACTACTTGGCTGGCCTGCTCTGGCCAAGTTCATGGCGGTCCCCCACTACGCTTACCTCAAGATGAAGAAGCCGAGTTCTAAGGGAATTTTGACCACAGCCGGGGACTACAAGAAGTCGTCCGCTTGTGCGGTAGATAGCAGTCGGCTGGCCGAGTCTCTCGTAATCGCGGCCGAGAAGCGGCTCCTTGACTGAGTTGTAGCGATGGTAGGCAAGCAGCTTGAGATGCCACCCAACCTCAAGGAGTCAGAAGCCGAGGGCTCGTTCAAGCCGGCCAAAGAGACAAAGAAGATACCCTTGAACCCGGAGCACCCGGAGAGGTACAATGTCATAGGTGCAAACCTCGACAGCAAATAGGAAGGCGAGCTCGTTGATTTCCTCCATGAGAATTGGGACATCTTTGCATGGTCACCCAAAGACATGTCGGGTGTTCCACGGATTTGCTGAGCACAAGTTACATGTCCGGTCTGATGGCAAGCCAGTCAGGCAGCCCTTGCGCCGCCTGTCAGAAGAGAATAGAAGAGTCGTTGGAGAAGAGATAGCCCGACCGTGCCTTGCATCATGGAAGTGTTCTTTCCAGTGGTCGTGCCAACCCAAATCCTTGTGTTGAAGAAAAACAAGCAGTGGCGCATGTGTATTGATTACACCAGCCTCAACAAAGCCTGGCCCAAGGACCCGTTTGCTTTGCCAAGAATCGACCAAGTGATAGACTCCACAGCCGGATGCGAGCTGTTGAGTTTCTTGGATGCATATTCGTGATATCACCGGATCAAGCTGAACCCGCCGATGATCAAGACCGCCTTCATCACACCATTTGGAGCCTTCTGCTACTTGACCATGACGTTCGGCTTGAGGAATGCCGGCGCCATGTTTCAACGTTGCATGCAGAAGTGCCTCCTCAAACAACTCAGCAAAAACGCCCAAGTTTATGTGGACGATGTCGTGATGAAGACGGAGAAGCGTGGAACACTGCTAGAAGATCTCAAAGAGACCTTTGAGAACCTACGCCGATTTCAAATCAAGCTCAACCCAGAGAAATGCATCTTCAGAGTACCAGCCGGCCAGCTTCTTGGATTCCTAGTCTCAGAGCGTGGCATAGAGTGCAACCCCATGAAGATCAAGGCCATCGAGAGGATGGAAGTACCCACCCGACTGCTGCATGTGCAGAAGTTCACCTGCTGTTTGGCGCGGTCAGCCGTTTCATCAGTCGGCTGGGAGAGAAGGCTCTTCCCCTGTACCAGCTCATGAAGAAGACCACTTTTTTCGAGTGGAATGACAAGGCGGATGAAGCTTTTCTCCAGCTCAAAAAGATGTTGACTACTCCACCCGTCTGGCGGCTCCGACTCTAAGGAGCCCATGCTCCTCTACATCGCCTGCCACCACCGAGTGGTCAAGATACCGATCGTGGTGGTAGAGCGCAAAGAGGAAGGCAAGACACTACCAGTCCAGAGACCGGTGTATTACCTGAGCGAAGTGCTGTCAGCTTCCAAGCAAAGCTACCCCCACTATCAGAAGATGTGTTATGGCATGCACTTTGCTGCCAAGAAATTGAAGCCGTACTTTCAAGAGCACCCGATCACTGTTGTCTGCACTGCTCCGCTTGCCGAGATCATTGGAAGCCGAGATGCCTCAGGCCGAGTGGCCAAATGGGCTATAGATTTGGCCCCTTACACCATATACTACCAGCCTCACACCGCCATCAAGTCACAGGCGCTGGCCGACTTCCTCGTCGACTGGGCCGAGACCCAGTACCTGCCGCCAGCACCCGACTCCACCCATTGGCGGATGCATTTCGATGGTTCCAAGATGCGCACCGGTTTGGGAGCCGGCATCGTCCTCACCTCTCCCAAAGGCGACAAGCTCAAATATGTGGTGCAAATCCATTTTGTCGCCTCCAACAACGCCGCTGAGTACGAGGCACTCTTTCACGGGCTCCGGCCATTAAGGAGCTCGGCATTCGCCGGATCCTGTGCTATGGTGACTCGACTTGGTCCAGTCAATGATCGTCCGCCGATCGGGACACCAAAGATGCAAACATGGCGAGCTACCGCTTCTCGTGACAAGAACTCGGTGGTTATTTTGAAGGGTGCGAAGTTTCTCCATGTGCCAAGAAATGACAATGAGCAAGCAGATGCCTTGGCACGTATCGGCTCCACCCGTCAAGCAATACCGACCGGCCGCTTCTACAACGCCTCCTCAAGCCGTCATCAAGCCATCGCCGGAGTCGGATTCTATCTTCGTGCGGCTCCTCCACAGGCGGTCAGATCCGACTTGAGAGCTTCACCACCGGCACGGAATTCCGCAAGCGGTCACTGGGGCATGACAACAAGACTCGCCGGGATCGCAGCTGCCAGCCTAGGGACTTCGTGAGACCGCCCGGGACTGCGCGGGGCCGGCCGAGACTTCATCGATCCAGCAAGCGGCAGCCGACTCCAACTCACGCCTCCCGGCCCGATCGCTTCTTAGTACAAGTAGCAGTCCTAGCAGACGAAGAAATCGCAGCACCTTCATGGGCCCAGCCCATCCTCAACTTCCTGGTACACAAAGAGCTGCCGATTGATGAGATCTCGGCCCGACAAGTGCAACGCCGGGCAGCAGCATACACCGTAGTCAATAGAGAGCTTGTGAGGCGCAGTGTGACCGGTGTCTACCAGTACTGCGTGGAGCCGGAGCAAGGCCAAGCAATCCTCAAAGACATCCATCAAGGCGAATGTGGCCACCATGCGGCTTCAAGAGCACTTGTTGCCAAATCTTTCCACCATGGTTTTTTCTGGCCGACTGCTCTAGAAGACGCCAAAGACTTGGTCCAGAAGTGCAAAGGGTGCCAGAAGTTCTGTTCCAAGCCACATCAGCCGGCTTCTGCACTCAAGACTATTCCCATTGCCTGGCCCTTTGCTGTCTGGGGCCTGGATATGGTGGGACCATTCAAAACAGCGTGAGGTGGCATGACTCATCTGCTTGTCGTGGTGGACAAGTTCACCAAGTGGATAGAAGCAAAACCAATCAAGAAGCTAAATGGTCCGACAGCATTGACTTTCATCTCCGACACCACCATCCGGTATGGCATACCGCACAGCATCATCACCGACAATGGCACAAACTTTGCCAAAGGCACCTTGGCCCGTTTCAGCGCGACGCAGTGCATCCGACTCGACTTAGCATCCGTTGCCCATCCGCAGTCAAACAACCATGTGGAGCGAGCAAACGGCCTCATTTTGTCCGGCATCAAGCCCCGACTTGTCGAGCCTCTGGAGCGTTCGGCCGGCTGCTGGCTCGATGAGCTGCTGGCCGTCCTCTAGAGCCTGCGCACAACTCCGAACAAGTCAACCGGCTTCACGCCTTTCTACCTCGTCTCACGGCGTCAAGCCGTCATCCCAATGTACATAGAATTCGACTCCTCGAGTCACCATGTACACCGAAGAGGAGGCAAAAGAAGCATGTCAAGACGGCGTCGATCTGCTAGAAGAGGGCCGGCTGTTGGCAATCAACCGGTCCAGCATCTAGCAGCAGAGCCTACGCCGGTACTACAACCGGAAGGTCAAGCCGAGATCTTTCCAAGAAGGAGACCTTGTGCTTCGGCTGATCCAGCGAACAGCCGGCCAGCACAAGCTCTCAGCGCCTTGGGAAGGCCCCTTCATCACCAGCAAAGTGTTGGGCAACGACTCCTACTACCTGATCAACGCTCAGAAGCCTTGAGCACGCAAGAGGGACGACTCCGGCAGGGAGACGGAGCAGCCATGGAATGCAAATCTCCTCCGAAGATTTTACAGTTGATGCAGTATGTACCACGCTACCTTTTGTATTAAAGTACGAAGACTCTGGGTCCCCCGAGAAGAGCTCGGGGACTGCCCTCTTTTATCTATATAATAACAATCATGCCTATAAGTATGTCAGTTTCTTTATGTCAGCTTATGCAAGGGTCCGACTAGTCATCTTGAGGACTCTGCCGCTTTGTACTATGAAATGCTTGCTGCAGCCGGACAAGTAATGTGTTGGCATCTTAAGTCGCCTCTCTGCCCAGAAGCCGCAGCCGCATGAAGCGATTGTCAGTGGGTAGGAGCAAGGTAGAAAGGGTGTCTACATGAAAAATGGCTAAGGTCACAAAGCATGTGCATAGTTTAAGCCGGGCTTCCGCCTTTCTCGACGACTGTTGAGCAGCCGCCTGCCGCTTCTACTTAAACTTGCTAGAATGTTCTAAAACGCTAAGTACTTGCCTTCCCGTAAGTAGCTAAGTACTTGACCCAGCCACATCATAGAAGGCTGTTCGGGTTCGGCAAGACGGCAGCCGAAGGAAGGCGGCAAAGGAAAAAGCCAAAGAGCACCAAGCAACGAAAGATAGAACTCGGAAAAACATATTTACATAGCAAAGGCCCTTGGCCGACCTTCAACAGAAGTTTGAGATACACCCATGGGTGGAATTGTGCAAAATTAACAAGTTAAATGGTAGTGGCGTAGGGTAAAGTAAAAGATAAGCTGGCGGCCTAGGGAGCGGCAGACGGGTTCGGTGGATCGGAGGAGTCGGTGGCGCCGGTTGGTGGAGCGGTTGGCTGGTCAGTCTCCACTTGGTCGCCTCCAGTGGTAGCCGACTCGATTGGGCGTGGCTCGTTGCTAGAGGCGTGGTCGAGCTGAGGCTGGCCGTCCTGGCGCCTCCTCTTCGCCTTCCTCCTCCGCCTCGCCTTCTTCCTCGCCGCTGGAGTCGATCACCTCCGCCGAGTCCTCGCCATCTTCCGGGGTCAGCCCGAACCATTCTGGTGGTGCCTCGGCGCCATTCTCAACCAGCTCCGGGATGAAGATGCTGTAGTCGGTGTACTCGGTGATTGACGCCGCGCGCTTGACGAGGTCATCTTCCACGACCGCCAACACCTCCTGAGCCTCAAGCCTGAATGTGGCTAGCTGGGCTAGGCTTAGCCCAGGGTACCATGCCTTGACGAACTCCAAGGCCCGGCGTGCTCCAGCCCGGGCCGAGGCCGCTCCAGCCTCAAGGCGGCCATCGCCACCTCCCGGCCGAGTCGGCGATCCATTGGGAGTGCGTCAGTGCCAAGATGTTCGGCCATAGGGCGGCGATCGCCTGGGCGCCGGCATGCTGAAGCCAGCGCAGCATCCGGCGAGGCGGCCGAAGACGGGCCTCGATGCTCAGGGTCTGCTCGCTAAGGGTTCGGGGGTCATCGGTGGCGATCTGCGCGCTGTCCGCCCGCCGTCCTTCGCGTTCAGTTTCAATGGCCTGGTTGGCGGCGTCCGAGTGACCAGGGAAGAAGTCTACCAAGACAGAAAGCATAGAACCAGAGTTAAAGACGAGAAGCCGGCTCGACCAACAACCGGCAGCTCAAAGAAGGAAAAAGAGGGAAGCTCACCATCGACTATGTCCTCGATCTCGTGAAAGCCAGAAGTCAAGATTACCTCCTTGTCGGTCCAGCGGAGCGTCGATCGCAAACTCAGCAAGTAGGCTGGTCTCCTTGTCCTCCGTCTCCTTCTGGGCCTTCTTGAGGAGCTCCTTCTGTTCCGCCAGTTGCGCGACAAGTGATACGTCTCCAACGTATCTATAATTTTTGATTGCTCCATGCTATATTATCTATTGTTTGGACTATACTGGGCTTTATTTTCCACTTTTATATTACTTTTGGGACTAACCTATTAACCGGAAGCCCAGCCTGTAATTGCTGTTTTTTTTGCCTATTTCAAAGATTTCAAGAAACCGAATATCAAACGGAGTCCAAACGGAATGAAATCTTCGGGAACGTGATTTTCTCATCAGATAAGATCCAGGAGACTTGGACCCTCGGTCAAGAAAGGAGGGAGGCGGCCACGAGGGTGGAGGGCGCGCCTCCTGCCTCATGGGCCCCCTGAAGCTCCACCGACGTACTCCTTCCTCCTATATATACCTACGTACCCCCAACAGATCAGATACGGAGCCAAAAACCTAATTCCACCGGCAAGAACTTTCTCAGATCCATGAGATCCCATCTTGGGGCCTGCTTTGAGGTCCGCCGAAGGGGATTCCACCACGGAGGGCTTCTACATCATCATCATAGCCTCTCCGATGAAGTGTGAGTAGTTTACTTCAGACCTTCTCGGTCCATAGTTAGTAGCTAGATGGCTTTCTCTCTCTTTTGGATCTCAATACGTTGTTCTCCCTCTCTTGTGGAGATCTATTCATGTAATCTTCTTTTTTGCGTGTGTGTTTGTTGAGACCGATGAATTGTGGGTTTATGATCAAGATTATCTATGAGCAATATTTGAATCTTCTCTAAATTCTTTTATGTATGATTGAGTTATCTTTGCAAGTCTCTTCGAATTATCAGTTTGGTTTGGCCTACTAGATTGATCTTTCTTGCCATGGGAGAAGTGCTTAGCTTTGGGCTCAATCTTATGTGTGTCCTTACTCAAAGGACAAAAAGGGTTGCAAGGCACGTATTGTATTTTTGCCATCGAGGATAACAAGATGGGGTATTTATCATATTGCATGAATTTATTCCTCTACATCATGTCATCTTGCTTAAAGCGTTACTCGCTTTTGATTAACTTAATACTCTAGATGCATGTCGGATAGCGGTCGATGAGTGGAGTAATAGTAGTAGATGCAGTGTGAGTCGGTCTACTTGTCTCGGACGTGATGCCTATATACATGATCATACCTAGATATTCTCATAACTATGCTCAATTCATCAATTGCTCAACAAGAATTGCTCACCCGCCGTAAAATACTTATGCTCTTGAGAGAAGCCACTAGTAAAATCTATGGCCCCCGGGTCTATTTTCGTCATATTAATCTTCCTACGCTTTATTATTGCTTTGCTCTTTAATTTGCCTTTATTTTACTTTGCATCTTTATACCAAAAATATTATCTATCATCTCTATCAGATCTCACTCTCGTAAGTGACCGTGTAGGGATTGCCCACCCCTATTCGCGGTGGTTGCGAGGAGTTATTTGCGTTGTGGAGGGACGAGGGACTCGCGCCTGAACTCCTTCGGGATTGATACCTTGGTTTTCAAAAACTGAGGGAAATACTTACGCTACTTTGCTGCATCATCCTCTCCTCTTCTGGAAAACCAACGCAAGCTCAAGACGAGTAAGAAGGATTTCTAGCGCCGTTCTTGGAGTCTACGCAAAAGTCAACATACCAAGTACCCATCACAATCCCTTATCTCTCGCATTACATTATTTGCCATTTGCCTCTCATTTCCCTCTCCCCCACTTCACCCTTGCCGTTTTATTCACCCTCTCTTTTCCGTTTAACTTTTTCTCGTGCGCTTGTTTGCTCGTGTGTTGGATTGCTTGCTTGTCACTATGGCTCAAGATAATACCAAATTGTGTGATTTCTCGAATACCAACAATAATGATTTCCTTAGCACTCCGATTGCTCCTCTTGCCAATAATCGAATATTGTGAAATCAATGCTGCTTTTATTGAATCTCGTTATGAAAGATCAATTCGCCGGCCTTCCTAGTGAAGATGCCGCTACTCATTTAAATAGCTTCGTGGATTTGTGTGATATGCAAAAGAAGAAAGATGTTGACAATGATGTTGTTAAATTAAAGCTATTTCCTTTTTTGGTTAGAGATCGTGCTAAAGCTTGGTTTTCGTCTTTGCCTAAAAATAATATTGATTCTTGGAACAAGTGCAAAGATGCTTTTATCTCTAAGTATTTTCCTCCCGCTAAGATCATCTCTCTCTTAGGAACGAGTATTATGAATTTTAAGCAACTTGATCAAGGAACATGTTGCACAAGCTTGGGAGAGAATGAAATTAATGATACGTGAATTGCCCTACTCATGGTTTGAATTTGTGGATGATTATACAAAAAATTTATGCCGGATTGAATTTTGCTTCTAGAAATCTTTTTTAGATTCGGCCGGAGGCACTTTTATGGAAATCACTTTAGGAGATGCTACTAAACTCCTAGATAATATTATGGTTAATTATTGTCAATGGCACCCTGAAAGATCTACTAATAAAAAAGTGCATGCGATAGAAGAAATTAATGTTTTGAGTGGAAAGATGGATGAACTTATGAAATTATTTGCTACTAAGAGTGTTTATTCTGATCCTAACGATATGCCTTTGTTTAATTTGATTGAGAATAATAATGAATCTATAGATGTGAATTTTGTTGGTAGGAATAATTTTAGTAATAATGCGTATAGAGGGAATTTTAATCCTAGGCCTTATCCTAGTAATCCTTCTAATAATTATGGAAATTCATAAAACAACTCTTATGGAAATTTTAATAAGATACCCTCTGAATTTGAGACTAGTGTTAAAGTGTTTATGAATTCTCAAAAGAATTTTAATGCTTTGCTTGAAGAGAAATTGCTTAAGGTTGATGAATTGCCTAGGAACGTTGATAGAATTTACCTTGATGTTGATTCTTTAAAGCTTAGATCTTTCCTCCTAAGCATGATATCAATGAGTCTCTCAAAGCCATGAGAATTTCCATTGATGAGTGCAAGGAAAGAACCGGTAGGATGCGTGCTATGAAAGATGCCTTTATTAAAGCGGGTTCTTCCAATTTCCATGAAAATCAAGATGAAGATCTAAAAGTTATTGATGTGTACCCTTTCAAATCCTTGTTTTTCAATATGAATCTTGATAATGATGAGATTGAATATGAGACACCTTTACCTATAAGGCGTTCTAAAAATTTGGAGCTTTTAGAGTATGATGCTAAAATTGATAAAAGTGGGATTGAAGAAAGTAAAACTTTAGATGTTGCTAAACCCACTATTTTGGATTTCAAGGAATTTAACTATGAAAGTTGCTCTTTAATTAATTGTATTTCCTTGTTACAATCCGTGCTAAATTCTCCGCATGCTTATAGTCAAAATAAAGCGTTTACCAAACATATCGTTGATGCCTTGATGCAATCTTATGAGGAAAAACTTGAGTTGGAAGTCTCCATCCCTAGAAAACTTTATGATGAGTGGGAACCAACTATTAAAATTAAGATTAAGGATCATGAATTCTATGCTTTATGTGATTTGGGTGCTAGTGTTTCCACTATTCCCTAAACTTTGTGTGATTTGCTAGATTTCCGTGATTTTGATGAATGATCTCTAAACTTGCACCTTATGGATTCCACTATTAAGAAACCTATGGGAAGAATTAATGATGTTCTTATTGTTGCAAATAGGAATTATGTGCCCGTAGACTTTATCGTTCTTGATATAGATTGCAATCCTTCATGTCCTATTATTCTTGGTAGACCTTTCCTTAGAACGATTGGTGCAATTATTGATATGAAGGAAGGGAATATTAGATTCCAATTCCCATTAAAGAAAGGCATGGAACACTTCCCTAGGAAGAAGATAAAATTACCATATGAATATATTATGAGAGCCACCTATGGATTGCCCACCAAAGATGGCAATACCTAGATCTATCCTTGCTTTTATGCCTAGCTAGGGTCGTTAAACGATAGCGCTTGTTGGGAGGCAACCCAATTTTATTTTTAGTTTTTTGTTTTTGTTTATGTTTAGGAATAAATAATCCATCTACCTCCTGTTTAGATGTGGTTTTAATTAGTGTTTGTGCCAAGTTAAACCTATAGGATCTTCTTGGATAATAGTTATTTGATCGTGCTATAATTTCCAGAAACTTTCTGTTCACGAAATCAATTGTTAAAAATCACCAGAACATGATAAAATAGTGATTCCAATTGCTGCTGATCAATAAACAAATTGCCTAGGTCTTCCTATTTTGGCTGAATTTTTGGAGTTCTAGAAGTTTGCGTTAGTTACAGATTACTACAGACTGTTCTGTTTTTGACATATTCTGTTTTTCGTGTGTTGTTTGCTTATTTTGATGAATCTATGGTTAGTAAAATAGTTAATAATCCATAGAGAAGTTGGAATACAGTAGGTTTAACACCAATACAAATAAATAATGAGTTCATTACAGTACCTTGAAGTGGTCTTTTGTTTTCTTTCGCTAACGGAGCTTACGAGATTTCTGTTGAGTTTTGTGTTGTGAAGTTTTCAAGTTTTGGGTGAATTTTTTTGATGGATTATGGAACAAGGAGTGGCAAGAGCCTAAGATTGAGGATCCCCATGGCACCCCCAAGATAATCCAAGGACACCAAAAAGTCAACGCTTGGGGATGCCCTGAAGGCATCCCTCTTTCGGCCCACTTCTATTTCGGGTAACTTTACTTGGAGCTATATTTTTATTCACTACATGATATGTGTTTTGCTTGGAGCGTCTTGTATTATTTGTGTCTTTGCTTGTTAGTTTACCACATTCACCCTTGCTGTACACACCTTTTGATAGAGCCATACATGAATTGGAATTTGTTAGAATACTCTATGTGCTTCACTTATATCTTTTGAGCTTTATAGTTTTACTCTATGTGCTTCACTTATATCTTTTCAGCTTTATAGTTTTGCTCTAGTACTTCACTTATATCTTTTAGAGCACGGTGGTGGATTTGTTTTAAAGAAACTATTGATCTCTCATGCTTCACTTATATTATTTTGAGAATCTTAAATACCATGGTAATTTGCTTAAAATAATAATATGCTTGGTATTCAAGATTTGTAAAACTTTCTTTGGAGTGCGTTGAATACTAAGAAAAGTTTGATGCTTGATAATTGTTTTGAGATATGGAGGTAATAATATTAGAGTCATGCTAGTTGAGTAATTGTGAATTTGAGGAATACTTGTGTTAAAGTTTGTGATTCCCTGTGAGCATGCACGTATGGTGAACCGTTATGTGATGAAGTCGGAGCATGATTTATTTATTGATTGTCTTCCTTATGAGTGGCGGTCGGGAACGAGCGATGGTCTTTTCCTACCAATCTATCCCCCTAGGAGCATGCGCGTAATACTTTGCTTTGATAACTTGTAAATTTTTGCAATAAGTATATGAGTTCTTTATGACTAATGTTGAGTCCATGGATTATACGCATTTTTCTCACCCTTCCACCATTGCTAGCCTTTCTAATACCCCGCACTTTTCGCCGGTATCATACACCCACCATAAAACCTTCCTCAAAACAGCCAGCATACGTACCTATCATGGCATTTCCATAGCCATTCCGAGATATATTGCCATGCAACTTTCCACCATTCCGTTTATTATGACACGCTCCATCATTGTCATATTGTTTATCATGATCATTTAGTTGACATCGTATTTGTGGCAAAGCCACCGTTCATAATTCTTTCATACATGTCACTTATGAATCATTGCATATCCCGGTACATCACGGAGGCATTCATATAGAGTCATATTTTGTTCTAAGTATTGAGTTGTAATAATTGAGTTGTAAGAAAAATTAAAGTGTGATGATCATCATTTTTAGAGCATTGTCCCAAGTGAGGAAAGGATGATGAAGACTATGATTTCCCCATAAGTCGGGATGAGACTCCGGACGAAAAATAAAAAAAGAAGAAGAAAAGAGGCCATAAAAAAAGAGAAAAGGCCCAATAAAAAAATGAGAGAAAAAGAGAGAACGGACAATGTTACTTTCCTTCTACCACACTTGTGCTTCAAAGTAGCACCATGATCTTCATAATAGAGAGTCTCTTGTTTTGTCACTTTCATATACTAGTGGGAATTTTTCATTATAGAACTTGGCTTGTATATTCCAATGATGGGCTTCCTCAAATTGCCCTAGGTCTTCATGAGCAAGCGAGTTGGATGCACACCCACTTAGTTTCTTTTGTTGAGCTTTCATATGCTTATAGCTCTCTAGTGCATCCGTTGCATGGCAATCCCTACTCACTCACATTGATATCTATTGATGGGCATCTCCATAGCCCGTTGATACGCCTAGTTGATGTGAGACTATCTTCCTCTCTTTTGTCTTCTCCACAACCACTCATTCTATTGCACATATAGTGCTATATCCATGGCTCACGCCATGTATTATGCGTGAAGATTGAAAAAGTTTTGAAAATGTCAAAAGTATGAAACAATTGCTTGGCTTGTCATCGGGGTTGTGCATGATTTGAATACTTTGTGTGGTGAAGATAGAGCATAGCCAGACTATATGATTTTGTAGGGATAACTTTCTTTGGCCATGTTATTTTGAGAAGACATGATTGCTTTGTTAGTATGCTTGAAGTATTATTATTTTTAAGTCAAAATGAACTTTTGTCTTGAATCTTTCGGATCTGAATATTCATACCACAATTAAGAAGAATTACATTGAAATTATGCCAAGTAGCACTCCGCATCAAAAATTCTCCTTTTGTCATTTACCTACTCGAGGACGAGCGGTGAATTAAGCTTGGGGATGCCTGATACGTCTCCAACGTATCTATAATTTTTGATTGCTCCATGCTATATTATCTACTGTTTTGGACCATATTGGGCTTTACTTTCCACTTTTATATTACTTTTGGGACTAACCTATTAACCGGAGGCCCAGCCCAGAATTGCTGTTTTTTTACCTATTTCAGTATTTCGAAGAACCGGAATATCAAACGGAGTCCAAACGGAATGAAATCTTCGGGAACGTGATTTTCTCATCAGATAAGATCCAGGAGACTTGGACCCTCGGTCAAGAAAGGAGGGAGGCGGCCACGAGTGTGGAGGCGCGCCTCAGGGCGCGCCTTCGTGGGCCCCCAAAGCTCCACCGACGTACTCCTTCCTCCTATATATACCTATGTACCCCCAACAGATCGACACGGAGCCAAAAACCTAATTCCACCGCCAAGCAACTTTCTCTCGTATCCACGAGATCCCATCTTGGGGCCTGTTCGAGTCTCACTTAAGGATTCCACCATGGAGGGCTTCTACATCATCATCATAGCCTCTCCGATGAAGTGTGAGTAGTTTACTTGAGACCTTCGGGTCCATAGTTAGTAGCTAGATGGCTTCTTCTCTCTTTTTGGATCTCAATACAATGTTCTCCCCCTCTTGTGGAGATCTATTCGATGTAATCTTCTTTTTTGCAGTGTGTTTGTTGAGGCCGATGAATTGTGGGTTTATGATCAAGATTATCTATGAGCAATATTTGAATCTTCTGAATTCTTTTATGTATGATTGAGTTATCTTTGCAAGTCTCTTCAATTATCAGTTTGGTTTGGCCTACTAGATTGATCTTTCTTGCCATGGGAGAAGTGCTTAGCTTTGGGTTCAATCTTGTGGTGTCCTTACCCAAAGGATGTAAAGGGGTTGCAAGGCACGTATTGTATTTTTGCCATCGAGGATAACAAGATGGGGTATTTATCATATTGCATGAATTTATTCCTCTACATCATGTCATCTTGCTTAAAGCGTTACTCTTTTTTCATTAACTTAATACTCTAGATGCATGCTCGATAGCGGTCGATGAGTGGAGTAATAGTAGTAGATGTAGGCAGGAGTCGGTCTACTTGTCTCGGACATGATGCCTATATATATGATCATACCTAGATATTCTCATAACTATGCTCAATTCTTTCAATTGCTCAACAGTAATTCGTTCACCCACCGTAAAATACTTATGCTCTTGAGAGAATCCACTAGTGAAATCTATGGCGCCCGGGTCTATTTTCATCATATTAATCTTCCTACGCTTTATTATTGCTTTGCTCTTTACTTTGCCTTTTATTTTACTTTGCATCTTTATACCAAAAATATTATCTATCATCTCTATCAGATCTCACTCTTGTAAGTGACCGTGAAGGGATTGACAACCCCTATTCGCGTTGGTTGCGAGGAGTTATTTGTTTTGTGTAGGTACGAGGGACTTGGCGCTCGCCTCCTACCGGATTGATACATTGGTTCTCAAAACTAAGGGAAATACTTACGCTACTTTGCTGCATCATCCTCTCCTCTCTTCGGGAAAACCAACGCAAGCTCAAGACGTAGCAACAAGCGGTCGCGCTCTTCACCAGCTTGTCAAGGCGCTCCTCCTTAGCGCTGCATAACACACGGTGTTGGCTTTACCAGCTGCTACTGCAAGGTGGCGTTATTCTCTGCGGAAGAAAAAGAAGAAAGGAAGGCGTCGTTGCCAACAAAGAAGAACAGTCGCTGGAGATCCGGCCCGATCGCCAAAGCCGACCGAATCTAGGTGAGATTACAGCTACCAGCTGGAGGGCGCCGCCTCGGGCAGAGAAAGGAGTCATCAGCAGAAACAAGAATAGCCGCTGGGGAGATCTGGCCAGACTGCTCAGCAGTCGGCTCGAATCTCGGGGACTACAGCCCGCGGGTGCACCAGCGCGCTCCCGCGGAAAGGGAAGAAGAATTACTCCGGCTCTCAGGCAAAGTCGGCAAAGACGTTGATCCAACTCTGTGACCTTGGAGTTGAAGGCGGCAGCATGAAGGTTATGATAATCCCGCGGCAAGGATATCAGCATTTAGAGCCTGCTAATTAAAGTTATGAGCCGCCTGCTCAGCAGCCGGCCCGGAACTAGGGGACTACACCAAGTGGGTGCGCTGGCGCGCCCCCACGAAGCAATACAAGAATTAAAAAATGAAAAAGCAAGAAGCATACCCGGATGGCTTCTCGTGACGCCAGATACGCCTTGTTGCAGTTCTTGATGGCGTCGGCTTCAGCGCGGAGTTTGGTTTGAACATCCAAAGATCGCTTCGCTCGTAGGGCTCGCCCCGCCGACCCGCACTCCACCCAATGGGCATGGTGCTGGTTGCCTTAGTGTCCCAGATCGAGGAGCTCGCGGCGCCAGCCTCCAGTGGCGTGGGCGCCGAGGCCGCCGCGAAGTCGGGCGACGCGTCGGTGTGCCGACCTCAAGAGTCAGGCCCGTCGCCACCTCATTTGTTGTTGGCGGCACCGGCAGGTCCGCCGGCTGCTCGCCTTGCGCGCTCCCGGACGGCGGCGGTGGCGGCACAATCACGTCCGACATAGCGACGTCGCCGCCGTCCCTCTCCATGACCGGGTGCTCTTCGCCGGTCTCCCCAGTCTGCACCACGAACTCCGGAGGTGGCGGCACGGAGTTCAGGGGAGTGACGAAAATCGCCGACTGGTGGTGCGCTGCTTCTTCAGCCTGCTTCTTACACAGCCGCGGCCTGCCTCCGCCCGATTTCTTGAGCGGCGGCCTCCTCCTTCTCTGCCTCCGCCTTCTCGAGGCGGGTGGCTTCTGCCTCCTCGCGCGCGTCCCGCGCATTCCGCTCCCTCGCCTCCCGGAGGTCGGCGGCCGGATCGTTTCGCCAAGTGGTGGCGGAGGTCTTCGTCGACCCCACGATGGAGGCGGCGGCCGATTTCTCGAGAGAGAGAGCGGAGCCCTAGATCAAGGAAAACAAAATGAAGAAACTCAGATGAGATCAACATGGAAAAAATGAAGGTACAACATAAAAGCGGTACTTACGCAGAAACCAGCTGCGGCTTCTCCACCTCCTTGCGGAAACGAATGGCCTTTGCGGCAGCTTCATCCCGCTTGGTCGCCGCGGCCGAGCCCTTGGGCTTCTTCGGCCGGCTGCCGAACAAGCTCGGCGCGGCCCTGCGCTTCTTCGCGCCGCCTTGGGCGTCTGGCGCAGCAGACGAGCTCGCGCCCGGCTGGCCGACTCCTGGCTGGTGGTGCGGGGCGACTTCCCCCGCGTCGTCGTCAGGCCAGTCCTCGAGGCTGGCTCCGAGCCTCGAGCCGCCTGCGTCGCCGCCTCCTCCCTTGGCGTCGTCCTCCAAGGCCACCGCCCCCAAGTCAGGGTCGTCGACGTTGCTCTCCGCTCGGTCGGGAAGGAATCGGTGCTCAGGCCCCGCGGCGTCGGCTGCTGGCTGGAGGAGGGGGCTCTGCTCAAAGGACGATTTGTCAGGCTGGATAAGACGAACTCGGCAACAAAGAGACGGAGAAAAGACAATGGGACTTACCATAGGCGGGGGGTCGGCGCGCGAATACGGCTCCTTGCCAAACTGCCACTCTTCCTTGAGCTCGCAGTTCGCAAGATAGTTCACCATCAGAGCTACCTTTGCGTGAGGCATCTCCTTGGTGCACAGCCGACTCGGGTCCCGATGACCGCTCATCTGGCAGATCATGTGGGGGCGGCTCTGGAGCGGAAGCACTCGGCACGCCACGAAGGCGAAAAGCAAGTCGGCCCCGTCGAATCCCTCCGGATGTCAACACTTTCGAGCAGCCGCGATGGCGGCGGCTCTAGAAGGCGACAGCGTCCTTGCCGTCAGACGATTAGTTGGGCCGCCCCGGGCGGGCGGCCACAAAGCAAGTTGACCCGGTTGCCCTTTGCAAAGACGCTCTTCACGTAGAAGTACGACCGCTGCCACATCTTCACCGACTTGATCAGCGTGATGGGAGGAAATGGATTGTCGGCCGCCGACCTCCGCACCGTGATGAACGCTACCAGATTGGGTCGGGCACGCCTACCCACGAGGGTGCCGAGCTTGATGTAGAAGAACCCCCCCCAAAGCTCGGGATGGTGGAGGACACGAGGAAGCTTCGCACAAGGTGACATATGACAGCAGTACCACCGTGTTCGGGGTGAGGTGGTGCGGCTGGTGACCGTAGAATTCGAGGAAGGACCAGAAGAAGCTGCTCGCCGGCAAGGCAAGGCCACGCAGGTAGTGCAAGCGGAAGACGACCTGCTTGCCCTCCTCCGGCGCCGGCGAGATCTCCCCTCTCGGCGCGAGGCGAACCCTCACGTAATCCTTGCCGGGCAGCCGCCACGTCTAGTGGAGGAAATCAACGTGGTCGTTGTGAACTTCAGAGCCGTCCCATGCTCCGGCGCGCGCTGTGGGGGCGTGGGGGTGGAAGAAGAGCTCATCAGAAATGAACCACTGTAGCGCTCAGCGTGGCTTGGGGGCGCAACGGCGAGAGGAAGAAGGAGGAAAGAATGGGGAGGAGGGACGCGCGTGCTCACCCGCTCCCCTCCTCCCCTACTTATAGGCCTATGGGTTGCGGTTTAGGGGCGATCGTGGGATTTACTACGGCCACAACCCCACGCCCCACATGTTTACACGCCGAAAGTTATCGCGTGCGTGAACTCCGTAGGAAACTCAACCTTTGCCTCGGCCGCAGCGGATCCGCTCACGCGGCCGAGGCGTGGTAGTGGCGGCCCCTCCGGCACAGTATGTCCCATCGCGAGCGTGGGTTGGTAGACTGGCCCGGCCACTCGCCGCCACGTGACAAGCCCATAACGGGCGGCGGCCTGGAGGCTTAGCTGGCATGCTACTTGGTTCCCGCCGATGCGTTCGATGTTTGGACAAGACAGATTGGGCAAGTCCGACTCCTGCCAGACGGCCTGGCAGAAGTCGGACGAGGCTCCACCTCTAGCACTCGGAGAAATAAACTGCTGAGGCTCCTCGGCTTATCAACCGTGGCACCTCACCAGCTTCGAGGACTCATCGTTTGAGTAAAAGGGCCGCAGGTAGGCCAACCCGATGCCCGTAACCTTTCAAGACATCGGGGCTGGCTACGCCCCTCAAAGCGCCAAGATGAAGTGCCGCCTTCTGGAGGCCGGCTGGAGTCCCGGACGCCGACGTCAAGACAAGCCGACTCCTAGCTGGCGGCTTCAAGAGAAGCGGGCCCCTGGCAGTCGGCCGGTGGCGCCAACGAAGCCCGCGCCCTCATGAAGAAAGACAAGACAGGGAATGGCTACAGTATAGCCCATTCCCCCCATCCAGGGACAGGCATGGCCACAGTGCATCGTACCAGCGTTGATTTCCGCCTGGCGCGACACTATTGCCACGCCACCCCTAACATCAGCACAAGCAGGCGGAGCCCTACTCCCACGACGGCCTGTCGGTACGGCCCAAGGACGACGGGCCCCACCAGCCAAGAAGAGTCTTAAGACGGCAAGAGCCCCACCGGCCGGCCCGAGGGGGTCGGCCCTCGAGGTCGGCGCCCGCCTTCCTCGGGACCCACGCACCATTAACCGGATGAGACACGAGTGGCTACAGTAATCACCCGCCAGCGGTGGGGAGTCAGAAGCCACGATCCTCGACCAAGCTCAAGGCTATTAGAGTCATGCTACAATGAACAAAGCAGCCGACAAGACCCTAGAGCGACGGAGGCGGCTCGGCCCTGCACCTGCATCAACGTGGGGCTCACCAGCGGCGGGCCCAAAGAGTCGGCGGATAAGCGGCCGGGTCGAAGAGATTAATCGGTCACCCTACGCCTCGTCAGATACTATTTTACCCCGGGTAGGCCTATATAAACTTCCTGTGGCACCCATGCAAAGGGTTCCCAACCCTGATAGAACTATACCAACCCATAGAGGAAGGAGAGAGCTAGCCTTGCCATCTCCTACCTCTAGCATACAACTCGAGGAGCACCATTGTATCCACTTGTGCCTTAGTGATCATGCGGAGACCCGCAGAAAGCAGGACTAGGGGTGTTATCTCCCTAGGAGAGCCCCAAACCTAGGTAAAGCACGCCATGCTCGTGGTTCACGCCTCATCCCGCTTCTAGGCACCGGCGACGTTTACTACGCTCCCACCATGATAAGCCATCCATTGGCGATGTCGCACTCCAACCCCGACAGTAGCTACTTTAGGTGTCCATAGCTTTATCGGGGACATGAACGAGGCCAGTCCGTCGTCCGCCGCGCTCCGCCTTGCTTCTCGACACGCGTGCAAGACCAACGATGCGGTAACGCCATATCTGTGAGCAGGCTGGTGAGGTGGCACGATGGTGGAGCCTTCACGAAGATCTGCATGCCACCACTCAAGTGCGTGCTGGGTCGGTGTAGAGGCCGCCCGTCGCCACGCAGTGCCTCGCTTAGTCGCTTGAGCTAGCAAAGGCTTGGGAACAAATGGTCATCTTGGTTGAAAGTGCGGGCTGGCGGTTCCCGCCGATGCCCTCGGCAAGGGTCTTGCTGGGGCCCTAAGGGTCTTGCCGTGGGTTGCAGTCATCCGCAAGGCGCTTGCCGGAGTCTTGTGGATTTCTCGCCAGATCCCGCCGAGGGTCGCCGCCTTCCTGGTCCTTATCTCGATCTCATGTATTCATGACCTTGACAAAGATCTGCATGCCACCACGGAGGTGCCTCCCGAGCCCTGGTTCCAACGTAGCTGGTGGTGTTAGAACCCGTGGGCTCAAGGGTTGCTCGCTGCTACCTCTTGAGCACTGCGTTGGATTTCCCCGAAGAGGAGAGGATGATGCAGCAAAGTAGCGTAAGTATTTCCCTCAGTTTTTGAGAACCAAGGTATCAATCCAGTAGGAGGCCACGCACAAATCCCTCATACCTGCACAAAACGATAGCTACTCGCAACCAACACGATTAGGGGTTGTCAATCCCATCACGGTCACTTACGAGGGTGAGATCTGATAGAGATGATAAATAATATTTTTGGTATTTTTGATATAGAGATGCAAAGTGAAAAGTAAAAAGCAAAGTAAAAAAACCAAGTATTAAAGTGATGGAGATTGATATGATGAAAATAGACCCGGGGGCCATAGGTTTCACTAGTGGCTTCTCTCAAGAGCATAAGTATTCTACGGTGGATGAACAAATTACTGTTGAGCAATTGATAGAATTGAGCATAGTTATGAGTATATCTAGGTATGATCATGTATATAGGCATCACGTCCGAGATAGGTAAACCGAAACGATTCTGCATCTACTACTACTACTCCACTCATCGACCACTATCCAAAGATGCATCTAGAGTATTAAGTTAAAAACAGAGTAACGCCTTAAGCAAGATGACATGATGTAGAGGGATAAATTCATGCAATATGATAAAACCCCATCTTGTTATCCTCGATGGCAACAATACAATACGTGCCTTGCAACCCTTTCCGTCCTTTGGGTAAGGACACCGCAAGATTGAACCCAAAGCTAAGCACTTCTCCCATTGCAAGAACTACCAATCTAGTTGGCCAAACCAAACGGATAATTCAAGAGACTTGCAAAGATAACTCAATCATACATAAAAGAATTCAGAGAAGATTCAAATATTATTCATAGATAAGCTGGATCATAAACCCACAATTCATCGGTCTCAACAAACACACCACAAAAAGAAGATTACATCGAATAGATCTCCACAAGAGAGGGGGAGAACATTGTATTGAGATCCAAAAAGAGAGAAGAAGCCATCTAGCTACTAACTATGGACCCAAGGTCTGAGGTAAACTACTCACACTTCATCGGAGAGGCTATGATGATGTAGAAGCCCTCCGTGATGACGGGCCCTCTCCGGCGGAGCTCCTAATGTGCCCCAAGATGGGGTCTCGTGGATACTGTAAAGTTGCGGCGGTGGAATTAGGTTTTGGCTCCGTATTCGATCCGCCGGGGGTACGAGGTATATATAGGAGGAAGGAGTACGCCGCTGGAGCAACAGGCGCGCCTGTGGGCGCACTCCCACCCTTGTGACCGCCTCTTTTGTTCCTTAGAGTAGGGTCCAAGTCTCCTGGATCACGCTCGTGAGAAAATCACGTTCCCGGAAGGTTTCATTCCGTTTGGACTCTGTTTGATATTCTCGCTTCTTCAAACACCAAATAGGCAAAAACAGCAATTCGGGCTGGGCCTCCTGCTAATAGGTTAGTCCCAAAAGTAATATAGAAGTGGAAAATAAAGCCCAATATGGTCCAAAACATTAGATAAAGTAGCATGGAGCTATCAAAAATTATAGATACGTTGGAGACGTACGTGCATCCCTAAGCTTAATTCCTGCTCGCCCCTCGAGTAGGTAAATGATAAAAAGAGAATTTTTGATGCGGAGTGATACTTTGGCATAATATCAATGTAAATCTTCTTAATTGTGGCATGAATATTCAGATCCGAAAGATTCAAGACAAAAGTTCATATTGACATAAAAATAATAATACTTCAAGCATACTAACTAAGAAATTATGTCTTCTCAAAATAGCATGGCAAAAGAAAGTTCATCCCTACAAAATCATATAGTTAGTCTATGCTTCATTTTTGTCACACAAAGATGTTCCCAACTTCTATACCCCCGATAACAAGCCAAGCAATTGTTTCATACTTAAATAATCTCAAACTTTTTCAACCTTCACGCAATACATGAGCGTGAGCCATGGATATAGCACTATGGGTGGAATAGAATATGATGATGGGGATTGTGTGGAGAAAAAAAAAGGAGAAAGTCTCACATTGACGAGGATAATCAATCTGCTATGGAGATGCCCATCAATTGATGTCAACATGAGGAGTAGGGATTGCCATGCAACGGATGCACTAGAGCTATAAATAAATGTTCAACAAAAGAGAACTAGTGGGTGTGCATCCAACTTGCTTGCTCACGAAGACCTAGGGCATTTGAGGAAGCCCATCGTAGGTATATACAAGCCAAGTTCTATAGTGAAAAATTACCACTAGTATGAAAAAGACAACTTATGAGACTCGCTATATGAAAGACATGGTGCTACTTTGAAGCACAACTTATGAAACTCACTACATGAAGAACAAGGTGCTACTTTGAAGCACAATATATGAGATTTACTACATGTAGAACAAGGTGCTACTTTGAAGCACAACTGTGGAAAAAGAGATAGTAACATTGCCCTTTATATATATATATATATATATTTTGGGCCTTTCTTTTTTTTTCTTTTTGGCCTTTCTTCTTCTTTTTTTATTGGGCAATGCTCTAATAATGATGACCATCACACTTCTATTGATTACAACATAAGGATTACAACTCGAAACTAGAACAAGATATGACTCTATATGAATGCCTCGTGATGTACGGATGGTGCAATGAATCAAGAGTGACATGTATGAAAAATAATGCATGGTGGCTTTGCCACAAATACGATGTCAACTACATGATCATGCAATGGCAATATGACAAAAGTAAAGTATGTCGTGATGAAACGGTGGAAAGTTGCATGGCAATATATCTCGGAATGGCTATGAAAATGCCATAATAGGTAGGTATGGTGGCTGTTTTGAGGAAGATATAGGGAGGTTTATGTGTGATAGAGCATATCATATCACGGGGCTTGGATGCACCGACGAAGTTTGCACCAACTCTCAAGGTGAGAAAGGGCAACACACGGTACCAAAGAGGCTAGCAAAGGCGGAAAGGTAAAAGTGCGTATAATCCATGGACTCAACATTAGTCAAAAGAACTCATATAGTTATTGCAAAAATTTAGAAGTCATCAAAAATCAAGTACTAAGTGCATGCTCCTTGGGGGATAGATTGATAGGAAAAGACCATCGCTCGTCCCCGACCGCCACTCATAAGGATGCACAAGCCGTACACTTCATGTTTCAAATTTGTTACACAACTTTAACCATACGTGCATGCTCACGGATTTGCTAACTTCAACACAAGCATTCTTTAAATTCATGATCACCCAACTGGCATGACTTTAATATCACTACCTCCACATCTCAAAACAATTATCAAGTATCCAACTTTTCTTAGTATTCAACACACTCAAAAGAAAGTTTCACATATCTTGAATACCGAGTATATTAATTTTAAGCGAATTACCATGCTATTAACGACTCTCAAAATAATCTAAGTGAAGCATGAGAGATAAATAGTTTCTTTAAAACAAATCCACCACCATGCTCTAAAAGATCTAAGTGAAGCACTAGAGCAAAAATTATCACGCTCAAAAGATATAAGTGAAGCACTATGAGCAAAACTATCAAGCTCAAAAGATATAAGTGAAGCACGTAGAGTATTCTATCAAAATCCAATTTATGTATGGCTCTCTCAAAAGGTGTGTACAGCAAGGATGATTGTGGTAAACTAACAATCAAAGACGCAAATAATACAAGACGCTTCAAGCAAAACACATATCATGTGGTGAATAAAAATATAGCTCCAAGTAAATTACCGATGGAAGTGGATGAAAGAGGGGATGCCTTCCGGGGCATCCCAAAGCTTTGACTTTTTGGTGTCCTTGGATTATCTCGGGGTGCCATGGGCATCCCCAAGCTTAGGCTCTTGCCACTCCTTTTACCATAATCCATCAAAAGAATTCACCCAAAACTTGAAAACTTCACAACACAAAACTCAATAGAAATCTCGTGAGCTCTGCTCGAGAAAGAAAACAAAAAGACTACTTTAAGGTACTGTAATGAACTCATTCTTTATTTATATTGGTGTTAAACCTACTGTGTTCCAACTTCTCTATGGATTATAAACTATTTTACTAGCCATAGATTCATCAAAATAAGCAAACAACACACGAAAAAAAGAATCTGTCAAAAACAGAACAGTCTGTAGTAATCTGTAACTAACGCAAACTTCTGGAACTCCAAAAAATCTACCAAAATTGGAAGACCTAGAAAATTTGTTTATTGATCAGCAGAAATTGGAATTAGTATTTTATCACGTTCTGGTGATTTTTAATAATTCGGGCACTGAGCGCAAAGTTTCTGGAAATTACAGCAAGATCAAATAACTATCATCCAAGAAGATCCAATAGGTCTAACTTGGCACAAACACTAATTAAAACATAAAACCACATCTAACCAGAGGCTAGATTGATTATTTATTCCTAAACAGAAGCAAAAACAGAAAAAAACTAAAAATAAAATTGGGTTGCCTCCCAACAAGCGCTATCGTTTAACGCCCCTAGCTAGGCATAAAAGCAAGGATAGATTTAAGTATTGCCATATTTGGTATGCAATTCTTCAATGAGGCATCTATCTTTCTTAGAAATTTCTTTCTTTCTAGTAATTATCAAACTCTTAGGCACAAGATCGAAAAATTCATTCGTAGCAAATGGTTCCTTAATGATAGCAAAAAGATTGGGATGAGTACTTATAGATTTAAGATCCGCAATTTCCTTACTAGATGATTCACCCTTATTCTTAGGAACATAAATAAGCTTGGTATTTTTGGTAGACGGACTCGGAGTATTCTTTACGGAAGAAAAAGCGGTTCCCAAGTTGGTAATGATATCCTCAAGTTTATCGATTCTAGTGGAATCTAGATTTATTTTCTCATTAACTATGGGTTCCTTTTCTTTAATATTTTTCAAAGTCATTCCTACCTTAGATCCATATTGGATAATTTGATTGTGGATCTTTTTATCAAGATTTTCAATTGATTCAATGGTAGCAACTTTATTCTCAATAATTTCAAGTCTTTGCATAACATGCTCCAAAGTTAACATAGTTCCATTAACCAAAAGAGGTGGTGAGCCAAATAAATCTATTAAAGCATTATAAGAATCAAAAGTATGGCTACTCAAGAAATTCCCTCCGGTAATGATATCAAGGATATATCTATACCAAGGATTAGCACCTAGGTAAAATTTACGAAGAAGAACTGAAGTAGATTGCTTCCTGGTAGATCTATTTTGAGCATTGCAAATTCTATACCAAGCGTCTTTTAGATTTTCTCCCTCCCTTTGCTTAAAATTTAGAACTTCATTCTCGGGAGATAATGGATAAGATAAGAGACTAGTCATGACGACAAGCAAGCAAACTAACACACGAGCAAACAAAAGGCAAGCGAGAAAATGGCAAACGGGAAAGAGAGGAGGAGATTGGGAAAGAGAGAGCGAATAAAACGGCAAGGGTGAAGTGGGGGAGAGGAAAACGAGAGGCAAATGGAAAATAATGTAATGCGAGAGATAGGGATTGTGATGGGTACTTGGTATGTTGACTTTCGCAGACTCCCGACAGCGGCGCCAGAAATTCTTCTTGCTACCTCTTGAGCATCTTTGCGTTGGATTTCCCGAAGAGGAGAGGATGATGCAGCAAAGTAAGCGTAAGTACTTCCCTCAGTTTTTGAGAACCAAGGTATCAATCCGATGGGAGGCCACGCACAAGTCCCTCAGACCTGCACAAAACGATAGCTACTCACAACCAACGCGATTAGGGGTTGTCAATCCCTTCACGGTCACTTACGAGGGTGAGATCTGATAGAGATGATAAATAATATTTTTGGTATTTTTGATATAGAGATGCAAAGTGAAAAGTAAAAAAGCAAAGTAAAAACAAAGCAAGTATTAAAGTGATGGAGATTGATATGATGAAAATAGACCCGGGGCCATAGGTTTCACTAGTGGCTTCTCTCAAGAGCATAAGTATTCTACGGTGGGTGAACAAATTACTGTTGAGCAATTGATAGAATTGAGCATAGTTATGAGTATATCTAGGTATGAGCGTGTATATAGGCATCACGTCCGAGACAAGTAAACCGAAACGATTCTGCATCTACTACTATTACTCCACTCATCGACCGCTATCCAAAGCATGCATCTAGAGTATTAAGTTAAAAACAGAGTAACGCCTTAAGAAAGATGACATGATGTAGAGGGATAAATTCATGCAATATGATAAAAACCCCATCTTGTTATCCTCGATAACAACAATACAATACGTTCCTTGCAACCCTTTTTGTCACTGGGTAAGGACACCGCATGATCGAACCCAAAGCTAAGCACTTCTCCCATTGCAAGAACTACCAATCTAGTTGGCCAAACCAAACGGATAATTCGAAGAGACTTGCAAAGATAACTCAATCATACATAAAGGAATTCAGAGAAGATTCAAATATTATTCATAGATAAGCTGGATCATAAACCCACAATTCATCGGTCTCAACAAACACACCCCCAAAAAAGAAGATTACATCGAATGCATCTCCACAAGAGAGGGGCGTAACATTGTATCGAGATCCAAAAGAGAGAAGAAGCCATCTAGCTACTAACTATGGACCCGAAGGTCTGAGGTAAACTACTCACACTTCATCGGAGAGGCTATGATGATGTAGAAGCCCTCTGTGATGACGGCCCTCTCCGGCGGAGCTCCAGAACAGGCCCCAAGATGGGGTCTCGTTGTAGGACCTTGAAGTATGTCTAGAGGGGGGGGGGTGATTAGACTACTTGACCAATTAAAAACTTAACATTTTCCCAATTTTAGTCTTTGGCAGATTTTAACTATTTTAGCACAAGTCAAGCAATCTTCACACAATTCAAGCAAGCATGCAAAGAGTATATGAGCAGTGGAAAGTAAAGCATGCAACTTGCAAGAATGTAAAGGGAAGGGTTTGGAAAATACAAACGCAATTGGAGACACGGATGTTTTTGTCGTGGTTCCGATAGGTGGTGCTATCGTACATCCACGTTGATGGAGACTTCAACCCGCCAAGGAGTAATCTACGCGAGTCCACGGAGGACTCCACCCACGAAGGGTCCACGAAGAAGCAACCTTGTCTATCCCACCATGGCCGCCGCCCACGAAGGACTTGCCTCACTAGCGGTAGATCTTCACGAAGTAGGCGATCTCCTTGCCCTTACAAACTCCTTGGTTCAACTCCACAATGTTGTCTGGAGGCTCCCAAGTGACACCTAGCCAATCTAGGAGACACCACTCTCCAAGAAGTAACAAATGGTGTGTTGATGATGAACTCCTTGCTCTTGTGCTTCAAATGATAGTCTCCCCAACACTCCAACTCTCTCTCATAGGATTTGGATCTGGTGGAAAGAAAATTTGAGTGGAAAGCAACTTGGGAAGGCTAGAGATCAAGATTCATATGGTAGGAATGGAATATCTTGGCCTCAACACATGAGTAGGTGGTTCTCTCTCAGAACTGGTAAGTTGGAAGTGTAGGTTTGTTCTGATGGCTCTCTCAACAAATGAAGAGGAGGGGGAGGGGTATATATAGCCTCCAAACAAAATCTAACCCTTACACACAATTTACCAATCTCGGTGGGACCGAATCAACAAACTCGGTCGGACCGATTCAGTAAACCTAGTGACCGTTAGGGTTTTCGGAGGGACCGACATGCAACTCGGTAGGACCGATATGGTTAGGGTTAGGGCATAACATAATCTCGGTGAGACCGACATACAAACTTCGGTGAGACCGATTTTTGGTAATTAGCTAACCGGAGAGTTGGTCGGAGTAAACTTCGGTGGGACGATTCGCTCTTTTCGGTGAGACCGAAATGTTACAAAAGGGAACAGAGAGTTTACATTGCAATCTCGGTGGGACCGATCGCTCACTTCGGTTAGACCGAAATGTTACGAAGGGAAACAGAGAGATTACAATCCCATCTTGGTGAGACCGAGATCCCTATCGGTGAGACCGATTTGCCTAGGGTTTGTGGCAGTGGCTATGACATCTGAACTCGGTGGCGCCGGATAGAAAGAATCGGTAATGAAGTTTGACTTTAGGTTTAGGTCATATGCCGTATGAGAAAGTAGTTGAGGGTTTTTGGAGCATATCACTGAGCACTTGAAGCAAGAAGCTCATTAAGCAACACCTCATCCCTCCTTGATAGTATTGGCCTTTCCTATAGACTCAATATGATCTTGGATCACTAAAATATAAAATGTAGAGTCTTGAGCTTTTGAGCTTGAGCCAATCCTTTTGTCCTTAATATTTTGAGGGATCCACTTTCATCATCCATGCCATGCCATTCATTGAGCTTTCCTGAAATATTTGTCTTGGAATGGTATTAGCTCAATGAGCTATATGTCGTTATGAATTACCAAAACCACCTAGGGATAGTTGCACTTTCAATCTCCCCCTTTTTGGTAATTGATCACAACATATAGATCAAAGCTTCGACAAATGATAATAAGATTGAAAAACATCGTCGCTTTGAGAATTATGTGATAAGCAAGAGCTCCCCCTAAATTTGTGCATAGATTAAGATTTGCTTTGGACTGCAAATGCACAAGGAATTAGGCTCATGGGTTACTCTTCCATGTCACATACATCTTGGTGGAGCGCTCAAAATAATAAAGATTGAATACATGCACTCATCACCAAGCAAAGTGAATGATCATATAAGGATAAATAAGATAATATCATCTAACAAGCATAAGTGTAGCTTATGATCAAGCACATGATCATCAATGTCTCACAGATAATAGCATAGTATCTCAAGCAAGCAAAAGCAAATAAAGTTCAACCAAGAAGACAAGAGAGAACAAAAGCAAACTCTCTCTCTCGAAGCCTATGATCTATACATTTTTCTCCCCCTTTGGCAACAAGTTACCAAAAAGTTCCTAGAAAATGCATAGTACTATATCGCCTCTCAGGCTTGGTCTTCAGTTGGTGGTGTAGAGATGGCTCCTTGGACGAAGACTTCAGCTTGATGTGGATGGAGTCAAGGAGTTAGTCTTGGAGCTGGTTGCACTTTGGAGTAGCTGTAGCTGGTGCGGATGAAGTGGCTCGATGTCTTTCACAGGCTCTGCAATCGATCTCTCAGCTCGAGGTACTCGGCAAATGCATCGATGGTTGTCCCGCCCTTCCTCTCCTCATGTCATCCTCAGAAGCTGCTCCACAACCGATCAATCTCAGCCATTTTACATCTAAATCATAGAATTTTTGTTCCATGATTCTTTCCAGTGCTCTCCGGTTTTGAGTTAGGTGGCCAACCCCTTCTCAATCCTCCGAGTTGATGCTATCAAGTAACCAAGTTGGTCCTGCTTGCTCTTCAAAGTATTCAGATGCCTCCTCTAGAGTTGGCATCTTGGCGCCTTCTCCTTCTTTGCTTTCTCCTTCTTCTCTTGAGCTTGCACCGAGGATGGTTCATTCTCATTCATCACAACTTGATTGTCCTCAAAGTCCGGAAAGAGAACAAAGTGTTCCTTATCCAATGTGATATTTGCCTGTGCCCACCTTTGAGTTGATCGGCTCCACGGATTTGTGGGGCATATCCACAACTTCTCTTTGGTCTTCATTGTCCTCTTGATAGTCTCAACCGTGAGGCTGATGACCTTGAATTTCTGTGGCACATCAAATATGTGTAGCAAATTAATTGCATGCCCTCTGATCATGTTATGGTCACATGACTTGGGCAAAAGAGTGTGCCTTAGGATCGAGTTGATTGTTAGCAGCCCTGACAGAAAAAAATGGACAGACCCAAACTTGAAAGTCTCAAGTGCTTTGTCTGGGATCTCCTTGTACATATGTGACATAGAATTGTGATCCATCTTTTTCTTGGCATAAACGTCCAAGTCATCTTCATTCTCCTTTGGGACATTGATCAGATTGGCCCATTCCTCAATAGTTGATTGGTACCTTGTACCTTCAGACATCCAAACTATCCTCGCCATCCGGATAGAAGTGTCTTTGTGGAGTAGAATTGCATAACGAGCTCATCATTCCAGCCAGAGCTTCGCCCAACAAAGTCTGCAACTCCACCGCATACTTTGAAGCTATCATACACTCCGGGATAGTGTTCCTCATTCTCCTTTATGTAGGTCCAAATGACCCACCTCATATCACACACTATAGGCTTCTTGTCCAACAATATTGTCTCATAGAAGTCCTGCTGTTCCTTTGTGTGGAACCCGTAATCAACAGCAGTCCTTCTTACGGTGGCATATGGATCTCGACTCTCTCCATAGCCTCAACCTCGAAGTCTCCTCGATCTTCATGTTCTCACCATGTGGATGAGCATCATTGTGGTCTGGAATCTTGGGTTTGAGCTTCCTTAGGACTTGTCCTTCATCATCTTCCTCAAGAAGAACTTCAGCACTTTGGGGCCTTGTTCTTCTCAGCAGCTGGTATACTCCTGGTATTCCTCTTGGGTGCAGATTTGGCCTTGGAGGCAGCTTTGGGTGCTTCTTTGGGCTTTGATGATGAAGCCCCTGACTTTATAGCATCACCCATCAGCTTCTGAGCCTTAGGTGCTGGTGCAGCAACCTCTTCTTCTTCCTCCTCTTCCATCATGGAAGGTTGTCCAACAACTCTGGCCATGGTCTTCTTGACCCTTTCCTTCCTTTTCTTCCTTCTGCAAAGAACCTCTTTGGGTTGGGATTCCAAAGATGCTTGAGTGGAGGCTCGCTTTAGACATGGGTTGTCTTCCTGCTGGCCTTTTGATCTTCAGCCTGGCTTGATCAAGCAATTGAGTCAGTATTCCTTTTTGAGCACCTTTTTCTTTGAAATGGCCTCATCCTCATCGCCACATAATCCTCATCCTCAGATTCCGAGGTTCTCTTCTTCCTTGTCCCTGTGGCAGCTTTGGGCAAATTGTCGGGAGTGCTTCCGCTTCCCTCATCTCGAGCTGCTAGAGGGACTAGTGCCCTCACCATGTGAATCTGCTCTTCTTCCCCTGCTCGCTATCACTTTGGTCCGACATGCCGAGAATTCTTACCGACCCTATGAATAGTTATGGATGAGATAGAATGGATGAGCATCACAAAATGCGTAGATTTTTGCAAAGAATGATTCAAAAACTTAGTTTTAGTTTTCCATGTAGCATCTCGGATCAACCGATTTTCAAACTCGGTGATACCGAAGCAGCTTTTGGAACCTAAACTAGTGATCTCGGTTAGACCGAGTCACGCAGTTAAATTAACACCGAGACTGCTAGGGTTTCACCGAGTGCTAAAATCGGTCACATCGACAGCAATTCTCGGTCGCACCGAGAGTTACTAGTGCAATGGCGTTAGCCGAATCGGTGGGACCGAGTTTTTCAACTTGGTGGGTCCGAGATGGTTTCGGTGGAAACCTAGCCCTAAATTTTCAAATCGCATCTATTCTACAGATTGCTTTGACTGGATAGATGTGTTTCAATCTTGGCAAGAATAATGTACACAATGTGCTAGAGAATCAGACGAGGATAGCACTGTGATAGAGTTCATACCCTAATTTGGCGATGAACTCGATACGGCGGCAACGGCGGAGATGAATTCCGTTGACGGCGGCGGAGACCAGCGACAGGAGGCGGCTGGCGACGAGGAGGACGATCCGGAGACCTATACTACAAAAAAAAGACAACATCTGTGACACTTCGGGCCGAACGAAATTTTTTTCTGTCATACGTATGACACTTCTATGACGATAATTGTGACAAAACCCGGTATCATCATAGATGTGGTGGGCTCCTACTTCTATGACAAAAAATCATGATGTAAATGGGCTTTTCGTCACAGGCGGGCCAGACGCAGCTGCATGACATTCTTTGGGCCATCCATGACGGAAAAACCGTGGTAGAAGCGAGGGAGGAAAATTTCGGGAGTTGCCGATTACGGTGGAGAGCGATGCGCGCTTTCTTCAGACGTCGCGTATAAAGCGTGTAGCGGCGTTAGCTCTAATCAAGCTAAGCGAGGCTTTGGGCTCTAACTGAACCAGATCGATTGCACTGCAGGCTACGAATTATTGAACACGAGCGAACAAACGATGGCTGTTAACTGAACCCGATGGAGCGATTCCTTCGCTATCGCTGCTAATCAAGTCGATCGATGCGTCTGCCTGGATAAACAAAGTGGCGCTATGGGGGGGGGATGAATAAGGAGCGGTGGCGTTTCTCCGAATGAACAGGAACCCGTGGTGTGGAGGGCTGGATGAACATTAGACGGTGGAGGGGTGGCCGTGGAGGGGTGGTTGAACATGACCCCGGTGGTGGAGGGCTGGATGAACAGAGACGGTGGAGGGGTGCCGTGGAGGGTGTGGTTGAACAGGAGCCGGTTGAGTAGCTGCCGCGGTGGAGGCTGGATGAACAGGAGCCTGGAGGCCGGAGGAGGTCGGCCGGTAGCCCGTGGAGGCCGGAGGAGGTCGACGGTGGAGATGAACAAGATCCCGTGGAGTCCCGCTTTGCGCACGCCACACCCTCCCCTCCCCCGTTTCACCGTGGCGCTTCAACACAAGTCCATTTAAATCCCAGTTTTGCAGTACGCCACACCCTCCCGATCAATGGAGGACCCTCGTTTCGGACCGTAGGAGAATTACATTTCCTCCGTTTTGTAGTACGCCAGGCCCTTCCCGATCAACAGGACCCCGTTTCGAACGTGGCCGGTCGAACACAAGGCCATTTCCTCCATTGTGCGCTACGCCAGGTCTCGTTTCCATCGCCTGTTCCGTCCAAGCCCTCCCGATGAACACGACCACGCATTCCGTTCCGACCCAGCCGGTTGGCTCCCCATGAACACGATGACGAAGTTGTTTCTCTGTTCCGACGCAGCCTTGTACGTATGCGCGATAGGCGTTAGAGACCCTGCCCAGAGCGTACGCGGGTCAGATTTTCTTTCTTGCACCCTCGCCGCAGACGTGACGCGGTACATGCTACGTCGCGGCGCCTCTACTACGACAACGTCGCGCGCCTCTACATCCACCAAGATATATGTATGCATATCGTTCACGACCAGAATGACAACGGTATGTACGCTTCGACCAGGTGGGTCCGACCGGCCGAGCACTTCCTTGCTCATAAGATGTTGCTGGTAGGTCCCAGCAGTCAGGGGGGCGAATCGTTTTGTTTTTTTTTTTGCCCGGACGCACTTTCTTGTGTGCGAAGATGTAGCTGGTGGGTCCCAGCAGTCAGGGGGCGAATCGTTTTTTTTGCCCGGACGCACTTCCTTGCGTGCGAAGATGTAGCTGGTGGGTCCCAGCAGTCAGGGGCGAATCGTTTTTTTGCCCGGACGCACTTCCTTGCGTGCGAAGGTGGAGCTGGGGGGTCCCAGCCGTCGTGGGGAAACGTTTTTCAGTGAAATACCGTGTCTGGTCCGTCTGGTGGGTCCTCGCTGTCGTGTGGAGGAATAATTATTTTCACAGAATAAGGAGGCACTTCCTTCTTTGCGGTAGTGGACCCACTGTCACCGCTCCACATACAGTCCACGTCCAATGGAAGTCGTTCCTTGACCACGTTGACCACGCCGCACCGGGAGCACCAGGGTGGTGGACGACGGCGAGGCCTAGGAAGGGGACGACGGGGAGCCGGGAAGACGCGGCAGTGGAAGCCCACGCGGACAGGAGTACGAGGGTTCACTGGTTCGGCTGTGGTGTGAGGCTGCCGTCGCCATAGGGCCTGGCCAGCGGTGGGAATAGTAGGGGGCGGTGAGGCCTCCGCGGCAGCACATCCGGCCACGGGAAGTAGGAGCATGCGGCACGATCGGCGCTGCTTTGGGCGGCTGGAGCAAGAAGACCAGAGGTTGAAGAAGCACTACGGCCGTTGGATGGACATCGTACGGTCACTGGAGCTAGAATCGTTTATATTGACTAAGTTGACAAAGCCCTTCGTCCCCGTCAACTTAGTAGGCCCATAAGTCAGCCTCCCACCAAGGTGGGTCCCAGCTAGCAGTGGGGGTATTCATTTCTTTGTGCGTAATAAGGAGGCACTTCCGGTGGGTCCGAGCTGACAGCAAGGGGAACGTTTTTTTTTCGCAAAATACGGTGGCCCGTCGGGTGGGTCCCAGCAGTCAGGGGCAAACGTTTTTTTCGCGAAATCTTTGAGTGGCCCGTCCGGTGGGTCCCTCGCTGTCAGTGGAGGAATAATTATTTTCCGCATAATAAGGAGGCACTTCCTTGCGGGCTGCCGGTGGACCCAAATTGGCCACCTCTTCACGTGACAAAGATTCTTCCGATGGAATTCGGTCGCTGACCACATTGACCACGCCGCCGAGAGCACCACGGCGGTGGACGACGGTGAGGCCTAGGAAGGGGACAACGCGGAGCTGGGAAGACGCAGCAAGGATGCCCATGCGGAGAGGAGTACGACGGTTCACTGTTCGGCGGCATACGGGCCGGCCAGCAGGTTGAGGGGGTGTGAGGAGTGGAGTGGAGGATGGCCCGCCAGCGGTGGGAGTAGTATGGAGGCGGTGAGGCCTCCATGGCAAAGACAACCACCACGGAGGCGGGAGCAAAGGCACGACCGGGCGCTGCTTTGGGCGGCCGGAGCAAGAAGACCAGAGGTTGAAGAAGCACTACAGCCGTTGGATGGACATCGACGGTCACTAGAGCTAGAATCGTTCATATTGACTAAGTTGACAAAGCCCTCCGTCCTCGCCAACTTAGTAGGCTCACAAGCCAGCCTTCCACCAAGGTGAGTCCCAAAGCAGGTGGGGTATTCATTCTTTTGTGCGTAATAAAGAGGCACTTCCGGTGGGTCCGAAATGACAGCGGGGAACGTTTTTTTCAGTCAATACGGTGGCCCGTCCGGTGGGTACCAGCAATGTGGGGGAAGCGTTTTTTCGCGAAATAAGGTGGCTTGTCCGTGGTCCTCATTGCTGTCGGTGGAGGAATAATTATTTTGCGGCGTAATAAGGAGGCACTACCTTGCGGCCGCCAGGACCCAGCTGTCAACCTCTCCACGTACAATACTCTTCCGATGGAAGTCGGTCGTTGACCACGTTGACCACGCCGCGCCGAGAGCACCGGGGCGGTGGACGACGGCGACGCCTAGGAAGGGGACGACGCAGAGCCGGGGAAGACGCAGCAGTGGAAGCCCGCACGGAGAGGAGTACGAGGGTTCACTGGTTCGACTGCGGTGTGAGGCTGCCGTCGCCACAGAATAACAGGGGGTGTGGGTGAGTGGAGGGATGACCTGGCCAGCGGTGGGAGTAGTATGGGGGCGGTGAGGCCTCCACGGAAGCACAGCCGGCCACGAGAGGCAGGAGCAGGCGGCACGACCGGCGCTTCTTTGGGCGGCTGGACCAAGAAGACCAGAGGTTGAAGAAGCACTACGGCCGTTGGATGGACATCGTACGGTCACTGAAGCTAGAATCGTTTAAATTGACTAAGTTGACAAAGCCCTTGGTACGCTCCAACTTAGTAGGCCCACAGGTCAGCCTCCAAACAAAGGCGCCTCAGGATGTCGGGGAGGAATCATTTTTGGGCGGCCAAGCTAAGAATATCCGAGATTGAAGAAGAAGACGACATCCGTTGGATAGACATCCAACGCCATCGCTGCTAGAACCATGTGTTGACTATAATAAGTTGACAAAGCCTTGCATACGCGTCAACTTATTTTTTTAGGGACGCCGTCATAGTAGGCCCACAAGTGTGTGGCGTAGAACTTATAGCCCATTTGCGTTTTGTAAGAATGTACAACCCATTTTTGAATTCTAATGGAATTTACAACAGCCCATTTACAGTTTGTTAAAAGTACAGCCCATTTTCTACCTAGGATCCGAAATATTTTTATCCCGAAATGTCTATTCAGATTAAATATAAATTTGTATTACGTAAAAATCCAACGAAACATTGCGCGCGCAACAATGAAAATTTAAGATTTTCAAAATCCATAAATAATATTTTATAAACTAATTTCGTGTTTGGTGCATTTTTTTTATAGTTACTGCCCAGTTTTATAATTACATCCCATTTATTATTTTTAAAGCCCATTTTCCTGTTAAACCTAATGCATCCCTCCTAGGAAAGATTTGCAGCACAGAGGGGCGGAGAATAACAAGTTGACCTTGCTCGATATTCCTCAAAAGACGTATAGCTGGGCTAGCTATTTTCATCTTGAAAAAGTAGTATCCGGGCTTGATATCTGCGGGCTAGACGGGCCACAGCCCGCCCAGCTTAATACCCTGCTCTCGTCTCAATAACAACGACCGCCAAGAAAAACTCTGCAGTGCTCACGCCTCAAAAACACAAATATCGCCGAGCTGCTTGGTCCCAATTGCCGGTCGCACCTTGTGCAATTCTCTCGCTTATATTGACAACATAGGTTGACAATGGTGTGGGACCGTGATGTCGTGAAACCGTGGAGAAAGCAAAAAAATATAGTTGTACATAATAAGGAGGCACTTGCGTATGTATGGCTATGGCCCTAGTGGGTCCCTAGTGTCATCCAACAAAATAAAAGTCATCTCCTCGAATCCTCATGTTCGCGGGACCATGTTAACAATGCTCGGCACCACGGCGAAAGCAACAACTCGAAGACAACGGAGAGGGCCTCGTGGGCCCTACGGAGGTCCTGATATACGCCCATTGCTCATTCAGAAGCCAGATCATCGACACCTATGAGCACCTTCGAGAAACCGAAACGGCATGAAACGGTAAGGCCGCGCTTTGGGAGCTACGGTTTATTTCAAACCTGTATTAACATACAAGTGTAATTTACTCGTCATTGGAAGGTCCGAGGTCTGTAAGTAAAACCGGCGGGTTACGCGTGTAATTTGAGAGACCAGTGTATATTTTACGAGCATTGCTATATGGACGACATTACCAGACGATACATGCACGACGTGCGTATCATGCCATCCATGGGCAAGGCCGAAACAACAGCTAACGGCTGGATTAGCAATCGTCCAAGTGTCGTTCAGCGTTTTTATCGTGTGTGAAGTACTTCCGTATTTTACTAGTCGAAATCGACCAACCAAGCACCTTCGCCCGAGACCATCCGCTTTAATTTACAAGCATCAGTTTTACAAGCGGTTTTGGTTGGAAAAGCATTTATCCAATCACGGCCTAATATCATGAGTTGGTCGGAAGATCATATGGTTTTCACGCCTAACCTACCCGACATGTCGTATAGGCTATGAATGAAACATCGACGATGAACTTCTTACTTACGGAAACAATGTAAGAGGATGATCTTCTTAACAAGCAAATCACTAGCATTAGATCGGCATGCAAAACAATAATAAGCATTATTCTCGTGGAGGCACGGTGAACAACACGTGATGCCGCATGCCACAACATTCCAAGCTCAACTTTGCAATCAAACACAAGGCCTGGCATTACATAGACAATATTCAGAACAAACTCTTAACACAGGAATATCTCAGCAAAGTAACTATTTACTTCTAAACCGAACACGTGAATAGGAAAAACAATCGACGCTGCTCACAAAGAAGGGCGCCCCACTCAAAAATATCAAATGCATGTTTTCCGCTAACATCAATGAGCAAATTTTGACAAGGTTTTCCAATTCCAATATATTAAACTAACATCTTCTTGCTAACATCAATGAGCAAATTTTGACAAGGTTTTCCAATTCCAATATATTAAACTAACGTCTTCTTGCTAACATCAATGAGCAAATTTTGACAAGGTTTTCCAATTCCAATATATTAAACTAACGTCTTCTTGCTAACATCAATGATTAAACTTTGACAAGCTTTTCCCATTCAAAATATGTAATGCTTATGATCATGTTCTGTCTTAGCTTCTTGTACTTGTTTGGGCACTTTTGCCCTGTGGCACTCCACGTGTTGTTAAATTGCCAATGGTCTCTGCAGACTAGTCATCTCACCGGTGTCTAATAATATTCTGTAAAGCTTCTCGGTCATTCCTTCTGTAATGTACCGCATCCAGTGACTGCTTCTTTCTGCAAAGTGGAACGACCAACTGGACCCAGTAACGCAGCAGTTTGCCTTGGACACATTGGCTCCTTTTGTGCAGTTCAACTAAAATCGAAGTGGGAATAAAACCGAGCTTTAATTTTGATATCCCTGTAAGCAACAATAGGTATAAGGGAAACAATTACTGAGAAATAACGGTTGATGACTTGTCTTAATGGGAAACAAAGCAGGAGAGGAGCAATTCTCCATCAGTGTGATTCATTCATATTGACTGAGACATTATCTTAACAATGCCTTGGTTCAACATGTATAAAGAACGACAAAGCAGAAAAGTACCATTCCTAAAACAATTCAATTGATTCATTTTAAAGAGAAATTATCTTAACAATACCTTGGTTAAACATGTAGAAAGAACTACAAAGCAGGATAGTACCATTCTTAACAAGTGTTGCAGTTTTGAACTAAGATTCAGAGTTAATTAATTACGAGAGTGGCATTGCTTAATTTTACCAAATGACATTAGATTAACGAAAAAGCATAAACAGTTCAGGGGAGAGTGGGCTAACAACAATATGTGCTTCCATCTACTTATAAGGGGGTGATGCAGAGTTTGTTGTAACAAAGCAACAAGCATCATGTCTGGGTTGGTCACATTTTTGTTCACTACTTAATGGGAAAAGACAGCAATACAATAGCTTCAATTCAACATTTATTTAAAAACAGTACCAATACAAGTAGCACAACATCTCAAAGCACACTGCACAATCATGTGGATGAAGGCCTGTCTTGACCTTTCATGAGAACACCAGATAAAATACGAATCTGCTAACACGAATAGGAAATCCAATCTCATTTTGTGCGGTAATCAAATCAAAGCAAAGTGTTTTTATAGCGAAGCAAAATGTGGCAATAGCAACAAGTTGAATAGATATCATGTGGTAGAGACCAAGATTTGAAACAACTCGACAGAACACTTTGGAAACAAATCTCGATCTCCTTTTGTGCAGTTCCACCAAAATTAAGCAAAGTCACGGTGTGACATTCAAGTTGAATCAGCACAAAACACTCTTAAATCATTAATGTTTCGAGTAGCGATGTAAATTGTAGCAATATCAACAAGTTGAATCGATACCCATGTTTTAACAGAGGCAAAAAGGAAACAATTACTTGCCGATAAAGGAGGATGAAACAAACGGTGATGAGAAAGAAGCATCTAACTTATCTTGGATGGAAAACAAAAGTAGGATAGTAGCATTTCTAAAACGGTAGCATTGATTCATATTAACAGAGACACTCTCTTGAAACAACATTCGTTAAAAAATGTAATTTACTTTTAACAGTGGCATTGCTTCAATTTTCCGGCGGCATTCTTAGATTAACAACAGCAAAATAGCTGTATGGGACATGCTAGCACCATGTGCGTCCACACGTATAAATGGGTGATGCAGAGTATGTAGCCAAGCAGCATATCTATGTTGGTCCCATATTTGTTCTCTTTGAACTTTTTTCCTATGTGAGGGCAGCAAATCTAGTCCTGCACAAACTACCCGACCCCCCCAGCTTTCTTTCCCTTTTCAACAAAGAGATCGGTTCCTTACAGATGTGTACCGGGTTACCCCTTTTTCCCTTTTCGACCAACAAAGCGGCTGGATAGCCAGTCTATACTACTTTTCCTCCCTCCTTTCCTCATTGAACCACGTCCTAGATTCATGCTCCACCCACCGCACCTTTCTTTCCTCTTTGAACCAAGACCTAGATTCGACTACAGACGGTTTCAAAGAAACTTATAACTTAGGGTCGTCGGGGTATTGGGAAGGTGTGCGGCGGGAGGCCGGATCTGCCCACACTACGTACGACAGCGAGGAAGAAGGGGTCGGTGGCCCTCACGCACAAAGGCCAGGTGAAATGTAACAACAGCCCGGCAGTGGATTGCCTCCCTCACGAAGGCAATAGAGTTAACGCTGCACCCTCCCCTTCCCGGTCTTGACGGGATACGGACGCCTCCTTCACCAAATTGTGAGGGGGGGAGAGAGACAAGAGGCCAACGCAGTCTTGTTTAGATCTGGTGAAGAGAGGGTGAGAGGCGTGAATATAGCAAACCCTAGCAAATGAACGCTGAGCCTCCAGGCGTGTAACATATAGTATTGCGGCGGCGTGTGGAGAGTGCAAACCCTAGCGAACAAGCGCCGAGGCTCGCTTATATATACTCCCACAGAACTAATATAAGAGCATTTAGATTACTAAAGTAGTGATCTAAACGCTCTTATATTAGTTTACGGAGGGAGTACTAATGTAGTACGGACTGAGCTCCGGTGCCTTCACTGCATCTGCTTTTGGCTGCATGAGAGGTGAGCCAGCCACATTTTGGGCCCACCTGTCATAAACCCAAAGGCAGGTGCACTAAGTCAATGAAGCTACGTCCATATAGTACTCTCGTGTGTATACGACTAATATATAGTGGAGTGGTTTTCTTATTCTCTCCATAACAATCGTTTTAAATTGTGTAAGTACGAAATGAAACTCTTTATTTAATGTACAGAGGGAGTACTACTTCCGATGAACTAACGATCCACGCCCATGCGTCCTGGTCGCACTTCCTATCCTTCATGTGTGGTACACTACCCTCCCTTAAGTGAACAACCACACATGCGCCAAATTATCGGAAACGTGTGAGAGTGTGTACAAATAAAGAATTTTAATTTCAATTATCGGAAAGGTTTGAGAGTATTACAAAGTTTGACTTCACCAAATCTAATATGCGGAGTAAATAAAAATGGAGGGCTACTACGTCCATCCGGTTTTAGTCCACACCATTTTTCAAATCAAAGTTAATAGCTGGACAAATAAAATTACAGGGAGCTGGAGACTAAGTTGTGAGAAGTCTTAGAAATCAATTCAAATCTTTTGCTCTTAGTACCAACGTTGTTCCTTCTTCGAGGAAACATTTGGTTCATAGCCAATTGTGTGATAAAATTGCTCCAACGTGAAAGACGACTGCGTCTCCAACGCAACCAAGGTGAACTGATGAAGGATATCATCTTTGTGCGTAACAAGCAAAGAGGACTGATGGAAGACAGCTTGTTTTTCATTGAAAATCGATCAGCTTCACCAGCCGACGCAACCATGAGGCGCGACCATGAGCATCGATAGGTCATCGTGGTGATGCATCATCCATTTGGCATCAAGTTTGGGTGAGGCACCTATGAAGTTCAACAAATCCTCACTGTGCTCTGTTTCTTCTCAGTAATCAAGCTGGAGGAAGGAAGAACCACGTGGCAAAGGACAGTGAGGCGGAACAACAATGGCCATCCAATTTTGTGCAGTTCCACTAAAATTGAGGAAGACATGCCCGGGTATGGAGACACGCATCGCTATTTCCAAAAATACAAAAAAGAGTTAATGAAAAGTACACCAACAAACAGAAGCATCATAATTATATCTTGATGGGAACTAAACCATGATACCCGAGAAAAAAAGCATTTCTTCATTTAACCAGTGATAGTACTACCACCATATGGACAATGACCGCACAACCACCATGTACTTTTTGTCGAAACAACATGTATACCTCCACCGAGGCATAAATCAGGACAACTTTTCGAGTGGCATTTCCTCTATAATAGTACTAGTAGGTGATGTTGGACCAGCCGATGAACCCTAGCTACTATGCATGGGGAGCTGGGGAGTAGTCGCATAGAAGAAAACCCGCACGCAGCGACCTGGGGAGCCGGACCAGTACAAGAAGTTATACCTCAGGTGGGCGAGATGTTGTTTAGGCGGGCGGCGGGATCTGCCCACACGACGGCATCTAGATGTGACATAGTTATGTCACATCTAAGTTGATATCCACTCTGTATGTGGTCTATTTTTTTCCTAGTTTTTTTGTTTCTTGTTGCCACATTATATACTTGTGGGAGCTTAGATGTGATATCCTTAAATAACATCTAGATGTGAATTGGACAAACTGATTTTCTAACGTACCAAGAAAGAAAACTGGATCAAAAACACGCCCCCGCCTGTGTCGCGAGAGTCGTCACAAGACACACATAGACATAGACATGCATATCCGTGTTTACGTAAAATTCCATTTCCATCTCCATCTCCAATCACATTTGTCCAACTGGCACATTATTTACGTTGTTAATTATATACGCAGCAATATTAACGTATAGCATCTCTTGTTTGCGCACATCCGGACCGCTGCCACGGCCGGTCCTGACCAACCCAAACCCTCTTCATCACCCGTGCGTGCTTCCCGCCTCAAATGGTCGATTGCCGCATTCATGCCCGGCCAGAGCGGACGCGACCTCCCACCGGGCGCCGGCATTGAAGCGGGCGCCATGGAGAGAGCGTCACGCCGCTTCCGGTGCACGCGGCTGCTCCGCGCTCAAAAGTTCGCAATAGCCGGCTACAACATGCATGTAAAAAGTTTTTGGGAGTCTGTGCTACAGCTAGCTGTCCTCCCCCAACTCGTCAATCTCTTCCAATAGTGCTAGTAGTACTCCATGGCGCGATCCATCGACAAGCAGGCGGGAAAGTTATCGTATACTCGGTTTGCAGTGAGTGGCATGCTGAGCGACCGTGTGGGGTCGAGCCGTGGAGGAGGGTGAGACACAAACACGACAGACATGATTTACTGTGTGATTTGATCGCTCCTTAGTGGCCCCTACACGCATTCCCCCTACGTGTATGCAACAAATCACGCATACACATGGACGCAAAAACGCAGCGCTGACGCCTCTAATGGATGCATGTCCGAGCACACGACGGAGCACACACGGTCACGCTAAGTGCTCAACCTACACGTGCATGCACACACATACTCAGTCAGGGTGAGCTAGTGACCGTATAAACACCGGAAAATATATATATATTGAGCGCAATGAGCGTATTATGAAGTCCACTGTACAAATATACAGTGACAGACAGTGTATTTATCTCGTTTGAAATTAATCCATATTAACCGGAGAGGAGGCAGTATGGACTAGCATTACTTGCGCGCGGTGGCTCGCAGGACAAGGAGAAACTTTTGACTAATGCAAGCTCTCCATCGCTCAGGCGGTGGATGTGCAACAGTTAATTTGGTGTCAGATTGCCAGAAGCATACACTATACTACTAGTGCTACTATTGTCCGACTTCCCGAATAGGCGAACAACCAAGCGCAAATTTTACTAATATAGTCTATAAAGGTACGTACTATACTAGTACTAGGAACCGGATGGAGGAGCGTCTGCACTCTTATTATAATTTTAAAATGTGATAAAGCAATCTTCAACACATTTGCTTATCTTCGAGGGTTCTCGCATGTGATAATGGAAGTTGATTGCATGGAACACTCGCCACAATTCTCGCTAATTCTGGCTCATATCCTGTTACAAATAGTAGCGCCGTAATATTTCCTCTTTTTTGTTATTCAGCATGTAAACAGCTCAAGAAACCTTGCGGCGCATCTTCGTATGTAACCATGCTTGCTGCACTTTGAATGTGGCTTAGAGCTGGCTTGATGAAACACCTCTCTTCCTACTTATTTTTTTGCGGGGTACCTCGCTTCCTAGTGACTAGTGTCTTGGCTGATCGTCCTAAGAGTGCTTATATATGAATAAAGCTCTCTCATTTACACGCAAAAAGGATTGAGCCATATTAACCGGAAAGGAGGGAGTATGGACTAGCACTACTTTTTGGTGTGTCCCGTCAACTCGCAGAACGAGGAGAAGCTTGCGGTGACAAGGTGAAGCTCGCTACGCCTTTGACTAATGCAACCTACCCTCGGTGGACATGCATCACCCATTCGGTGTCGATTGTCGAGGCATACACTGTAGTACCCAACATGCGGAGTACCATCATTGTTCGACTTCACGAAGAGGCGAAGAGCCAAGCGCAGTAGTACGAGTAGTACTACTACTAGAACCGCATGGTGGAGTGTTTGTACTCTTATTTCTTTTTATCTCTGGAAGTACACGTTTATTCCGGAGAAGGGCGGAAAACGGCAGCCCAACATCAACATGTAATGAATGATATCGATCAACCAACCATGCTCGAATATATCTTGGCCTCCATGCGAACCCGTCTCAGGTGTTCTCGCCTCGTCTCTCTCAAGGAATGGCGGGTTGGCTCTTTGCCGCCAATTGAGATCGGTTTGCTCACACTCTTGTCCCACATGTCGTTGATATGCCAAGAGGAGGTGCGTTGACCGATCGCCATACGCTGCATTTGGTTTTGAACCTTCATACTACTCCTCCCTCCGTCACAGGTTCTGTATGCCGCTTCATTATGATGCATTTCTCTCAATGCATTTCCACCACCAGAGAGACTTTAGACGTGTTTGGTTTAATCCTCAATTAATTAGGGCGTGGTAACCGCAATCAAGTCCACAATTTTCTCTCCATGTAACTACGGAATGGAGTAAGTGCATGCATGTGTGTACCGGTGGAAGCACCTTTGCATGCATGTGTGTACGCATTATTCCGCCTACTAGTAATAGACGCTGCTATAACTACCAATGATATTTTTCAGGCCGATCGCTAGTCGCCTTGGTCCCACGAATCTTTTTCTTTTTTCTCAAGCGCCAGATAAACAAAGTGATTTGATGGACTAGTATGAGCGGATTCAAAGAAGAGTGTATTGATGGTTGCTTCTTCAGAGCAACTTACAGTGGGAAAGGTGGGACTTACGATTTGGCTACTCATTACTCACTATTAATGCGGTGCAACGACCGGGCTGAGTCTCCCATGCGGTTGTGCACTACCTCCTCGGTTCTTAAATATACTCCAAAGTATATTTGTCATTCTAGAGATTTCAACGAGTGACTACTCAAATATTTGTCTTTTTAGAGATTTCAAATGGACTGGCACATACGGATGTATATACATATTTTAGAGTGTACTCTCATTTTGCTCCGTATGTAGTCACTTGTTGAAATCTCTAGAAAGACGAATATAATATTTAGGAACGGAGGGAGTACACATACGAAGCAAAATGAGTGAATCTACACTCTAAAATATGCCCGTTTGAAATTTGTAAAAAGACAAATATTTAGGAACGAAGGAGTATATTTAGGAACGGAGGGAGTACACATACGAAGGCACATGGACCCAGATGATGAAGAGGCTTCTGGCAATGCTATCAAGCTTCCATCATTTGCTTACATAGACGCGTACTATACAAATAATTTTCCAAGCGAGACATGAAATTGTACAATGGTGTGCTTTCAACTTCGCTTTCAGCGTGTCTTGCCATCGATGCTCTTTCGGAAACAATAAAAACTAACTTCCTTGCTAATGCATGTCAATTATTAGCAGATCAAAGCTAATAATTACATCACAATCAAGACAGAGTTGTGAGAAGGTGTTAAATTAAAATTGATCCATGCTTTCATTGGCGTGCAACGCCCCCCATTTCATCTAAATCAACAAGGCATGTTGGGAAAAAAAGTAGCTGTTCGAGTATGCAACATTCCGATCATTTTGTGCAGTTCCACTAAAATAGAGCCGAGCGTCCTTGTTCCAAAGATATTAAGTGTGATTACGATAATAGAGGACTTGATGAAACAATAAACACATAAATAGAAGTCGGTCACCTTTGCGGTCTCTTTTAAGACTAACTAGTTGGAGAAGATTAGGCTCGGAGTTGGATGAGGAGGATAGAGCAAAACCAATCTCCCTTTGTGCGATCGCCTTTGAAATGTAGAGACGTTGCCCATGTGACATTTTAGTACAACCGCACAAAACACTCTTAAGAAAAAAGTGATTTGTGCAGTTCACCAAAAGGTCGCAATAGCAACGAGGTGAAATGGATAGCCCTGCTTGCAAAAAAGAGGTAGAAAGGAAACAATTACCGCCAATAACAGTTGATGACACATGCGACGGCAAAAAAGAAGCATATTCCTTGCCCTAAGGGAAGATAACAACACGGTTGTGTTTGTCTAAAAGCGGTGTGAGGACGAGAATGCAATATGGAAAATGCATTTGGGCCGAGCTACGTTTTGGGCAAAGTACTATGGAAGATCCACATGCAGCGACGTGGGAAGACGGGTAGTGGAGAAAGCCCGGAGGGGATACCAGGAGGTCGTCGGGATGTAACTAGGTGAGCGGCGGCGGGCGGAATCTGCGACCAGGTGGCGTAGGCCCTGCCGCGCCGTAGCTTGGTCAGATAGAACGACGTGTACCGCAGATCGGGACGTGCTGCCTCGGCACCGTTGAACGGAGAAACGATGCACTTCCTCCCTTTCTCCCAGCGGACGGGATGCGGCCGGATCAGTGACCCACGGTGAGAGAGAGAGAGGCCACCGCACTCCCTTTCCCCAGGCGGACGGGATGCGGCCGGATCAGTGACCAACGGTGAGAGAGAGAGAGGCCACCGCAGCCTTGTGTGAGATACTCTAAAGAGTGACAAACCAGGCACGCAAGGCTCCATTGTATATAGTGAGCGGACTACCTTTTTCTCCATCAAAATCGTTTTATATTCTGAGTACGTGCCATTGAGCGCTATAAGTTTATTTAAAAATAACGCGGCAACGCGTCAAGTCGAACTTTGTTTCGTGCAGGCATGGTACACGACCTCCCTAGGTAAAAAACCGCTACAAGCGTTCAAATTAGCACGTGGGCTGCCATTTCGTAAAGAGGGATGATGTGTGTGTGTGTGCGCACGTCAAAGATATAGAGTGGCTAGCCTACTGGAACGTGAGAGGGGACATGTGTAGTTTGTCTCTGTGGCATGGATACCTACCTGCAGCGCTCGACTATCTTTGTGTGGTGGGGGAAGAGGGAGGCCCAATTAACTATAGAGGTACAATGGCTGGTATATGTGCGGAGGAGGAGAGAGGCCTACCTCATGTATTAAGGAGATCAATCTGCCTCATGTATCAAGGGAGATCGATCGGCATCCATGAATATGTGCATGAGAGGAATAAGGTTGGGAGAGAGATAGAGCTAGAGTGGAGGGCGTGGTAGTGGAGTTGCTTCTAACAAATGGTGGGATAGGCTTGCTAGACAAACGGAGGGCACACCCGCAATATCAATAAGAGAGGACATGGCTGCTTGTTGTCTCAGGTACGCGTGCGTGAGAGAGGCGGGTCAGAGGCATGCACGAATGATGAGGGGGACGATGTGGCTGTGGTAAGCAGACAAAACTACATAGGAAGATCAATCGCCCTTTGTTAGAGAAAGGAGAGACATAACTTGTGAGGTACGCCGATCGATGGGGGGTAGTTAAAGTCGATCTGTATATGTTGGGAGATCGATCAGTATACATGCATGTGTGTGTTAGAAGCAAACGAGGCACGAGGAGAAGGATAGAGATAGAGGGATGCATGTAGGAGGTGGTATGATAGGCATACTATATCGAGCGGGGAGGAGTGTGTGAGTACGAGAACGATGAAAAGAGTGGTGGGAGTGAGGCATGGACGGTGACAAGAGAAGAGGGGAAGCTTGTTTTTGTGCTAGGCACACCTGGCTAGAGAGGCATATCGATCAATGTGTGCCATAAATAAGGAGCTGGGGGGCCTACACACACCGTGGGTGAACGACCTAAAGTGAAAAGACGAATTTGCGCGATGGAGCTAGAGAATGCTGAGGGAGGGTGAGAGGGATGCGGGCGTGTGCATGCACAAGAGAAAGTTAGCGCTAGCTACAAAGATAAGAGGGTTGTGTGGGTGTAAAAGACGAATAGAGATCATATATACTTCATTATAAAAGCGAATTCGGATAATTGAAGAATTTATCATAGTGGTTTAAACCGACGTATGTGTGAATATATATAACAAAGGATACACATGGTGTGTTTATGAACATGTTATACTACATTTAATATATTTTATCTCTACTCTTATAAAAACGGAGTTGTTGATGATGGTGTGCCTACCATCCTCGCATTATAGGTCAGTCCGATTTATATCCCAAGTGATAGCAAGGAAACTATGATGGTTGAAGTTAGCAAACAATCATGATTGTAGATTCTTATTGAAATAGAGAAACGAATTCAAATTTAGTTCAAATTGCAGCAGTAGTATAGACATTTGGAATGCACTAAAATGTTGGTATGAGTAGGTTACATGCATTATACAAAGCAAAGTTTAAAAAAGTCATCGGACATAACATGGATTCATACTCCCTCCTTCCATCTATATAGGGCGTAATGAGATTATTAAGACCGCCTTTGACTATTGACAAGATTAATAGTACATGACATGCACAATGTGAAAATTATATCATTGAAAGAACCTTTCACAAATGAAGTTAACGGTGTGCTTTGTGTAAGTTGCATGTCATATATCATTGCTCTAATATTTGGTCAAAGTTAGCATCGAAAAATGCATTAGGCCCTATATAGATGGAAGGAGGGAGTAGCTTTGAATAGCATTTGTATAGTAAAACGGGGCAAGACTCTCTTTGTGTGGTGTGAATAGTTTTATTTTTTTTCGCTTTTTTGAGGGAAGTGCGAATTGATTTGGTACGCATAAGTACAATATTACTATGCAGTCAAAAAAAGTACAATATTACTACATATTAGGCTTGTCCTAAAATTCAACCCGCGCCTTGTTATATCCCGAAAATTCAGATATCGTGGCGCCTAAAACCGGCGCCTCCACAACCCGCGCCTTGCTATCCCGAAATTACAACGTCGCGAAAACTCCTCCACCGCCAAATCCCGACCACGCCGAAATCCCTTCTAAACCTGAGCCGAAGGGCCGCTAGTTCAAATCGGTGGGGGTACTTTTGTAACACACCCTACATTTTGGACAAGTGCGTCCCTAAGTCATGCTTCACCCCTCCCATCGCCCCTTTTCGCCATTCAAATCCCAGGCCGCCATAACCTCTCCGGCCCAGCCGCCAAAACCCCACCCTCCTCCATCCGCCATGTCACCGCTGCCCACCGAGCCTCTTCCCCGACGACGTCGTTCACCGCAACAGCTCGACGTCCCTCGCCCACCTCCCCGGCGAGGATCCGTTGTCCATCTCGTCGTCCCGCCGTTCAGCCGCCTGGCCCTCCACCTCCAAGGAGCTGCTCCGACGATCGCTTCGTTTATCGCGGGCTGCTCCATCCCCACAACGCCACCTTAACCTGCTCCACCGGAACGCAGCATCCTCACCGACTCCTCGGACGAAGCCGAGGCCTACTCGGCGCCACCAAAGAGGTTGTACACTCATCACATCGCACCTTCTCCTTAACTCGACCTCCCGGCGCCGACGGTGCTCCATCCCGCACCGCCATGGAGCGGCTACCTTGAAGCCGGCGCCGCGGGCGACATCTCCACGGCGGCTCTCCCCCAGTGCGAGGCCCCTTCGGCGGCGGCGTCCATACCAGCCGGATCTGCTGCTGCTGCTCCGGCTCTCGCTCGCTCACTCATGGCTGCTGCTATCGCTTATCGCTCGATCGCCGCCGCCCAGTTCTTTATTCTTTGCTCTCCCCCTCGCTTCGTCTTGCTGCTGCTCCGATTAAGCCACACTACGATCGAATCGACTTTTGGGTCACGATTTTTCGGGGGTTGGGGAGGGGGGCTCACGGAGTTAAGGAAGAACCACCCGCAGCAGCAGGACGGGGCTCACGGAGAGGTACCCCACTATCTATCTTAGGGTTCGGGGTGGGGGCGGGAGCCTAGAGGGCTGGCCGGGCGGGCGGTGGCGAAGTTGGGCGGCGAGGCGGCGCCTGGGCCGGGCGGTTCTACTGGTGGTGGCAAAAGTGCGGCTCAGGGTGTGCAAAGTTGAAGATGAACCGCAGCCCTCCCTAAACTACATGTCAAGTGTCTCTCTGCTACCATTGCGTTTAGTTTCGACAGTAGCATTTAGATTCCATGATTAATTTCAGTTTCGGCGCTTAAGTTCAGAGTCAACAGTTTTTACCTCATCCGTTGTAGTCGTGGTTTTGGTGATGTTAATTTTACATCCATTTTTCATCATCTATTGAGATGCTATTAGAATCCCACTTGAGATTGACGATGTCCGTCTTGTGTCGCTTCAGCCTTGACGCCTTAGGGCTCACCGGAGCTGCTCCAACGACGTAATCCATCCATCACAACAGAAAGCAAAGGCTCGACACCGCCTCTGATTCCTCGTGATCTTCCTCCACACCTCCGACAGCCACCTCTGCCTCAATCGCTTCAAATGACCAACCCAATGATGCTGAGGTCGACACGGCTATGGCAAAGAGGTTGTACACTTGTTGCGTCACTTATTACTATACATTCAGGTCGATCCATTAGGGCTAGTTTGGTTCAACGGAAAAACGTCGATCCACTGGTTGTTACCATCACTCTAAATTTCTGCATGCTCTTCTTACATAATCTCACAATATTTTTTTCATATGCATGTCGATATTGTACACAATCATGCTGAACATGTAGAGAAAAAGAGAAGAGTTTTATGCGGCAATACAATGTCATGCAGACATCGCTCCATGGTGGGTTCAATGGCAAACCCTCCCCACCCCTCTCCGTATTGTAATCCAGAGGAAGATATCTGCTTCCGAGGCGATTCAGACGCCACGACCACTCCTATTTACCCCCAAGGTATTTGCTCTACCTTGGCATGATGATGTTAGTCATATCATGCATATGTTGCCTTGCAAGGCCTACTTTTGACATCATATATGTCATCCGCTTAGTTTAGACATGTTCTGTAATGCCACCTGTTTAGTTTCTATATCATATATGGGAATTATGTAGTCTCATGTCTTTTAGCCAGCCATAATATATGTGAAATGTGCAATGCCATCCTGTTTAACTAGACATCATATATTTGAATGATATCTTGCCCATCCTTTTCTTCATTACATTTCCATTTGTCGACAATGTTTGTACATTAAACTACTCTTCCTCGTGAATCAGCCATTTGGGTGGGAGATGGAAAAATCGAGTGAAAACAAGGCCTTCGTGAAAGCGGCATGCTACTGTCAAAGCGCATCTCTTGTTGGGTCCCGATAGCTCCTCGTAGATGGATTCGCAGACAGATGACCAGTCCTATTCCCCCACTAAGGTGTATGCTCTAACTTGGCACGGTTATATCGCTCATATCATGCATACGGTGTCTTGCATTGCATAGTTTAGACATCATATACACAATATTCAACACCATGTTCTTAGTTCGTATATCATATCGAATGCCCTCTGCTTAGCATATAAATCACATATGTGAAATAAATGATGCAATCCTGATTACTTAGATAACATGTAGGTGAATTATGTCATGCGATCATGTTTAGTTATTCATCATATCTTTGAATTATGTTATGCTATGCTATCCAGCTTTAGATAGACATCATATATGTGAAATTATGTCATGCTATCCGCTTTAGTTAAACAATATACATGTCAACTATTTCATGCCCTCTTTTTTCCACACTATCTATTGCATCCGCTCTCATACAATGTTTGTACATTCAACTATGTTTCGCTTATCAGCCATTTGAATTGGAGCGGTGATGCCGGTGTCTCAGCGGAATAAAAACACGGCCTTCAAATAAAAGCATACCTCTTGGTGGAGATAGCACCCGGTTGTACATGCACAAGAACCAGCCCTACCACACATAACCCAAACTCTCGCAGATTGTACCCCTCACTGTGATGGACAGAGAACCGACTTCACCCAATCTAACTCCAAATTTCACCGATAGTAACCTGGGGCCTGTTGACACAAAGACCATCTCCACCACGTAGCTCCCAAACAACAGCAGTTAGTAAGGCAGCTCCAAAGTGCTCAAAGGGCCAAGATTATCACGGCGAACCCCAACTCCATCAGCTTAGTACGCCTATTCCTGTGGAGGAAGCACAACCAGCCAATGAGTTTAGCATATATCGCATTTGATGTTGTTAAATCTTATGTGCGTATCTTCCCATCTTGGAAATATTATACTAAAGATGAAGGAAAATGCCGCTTGCAGGTGTTTGTCCAGAGTTATGTGTAAGTAATGTTATTCATGGCAATTACTTTGCTTCGTCCCATACATCCTACCTCCATGATGGTTAGAATACAAAGAAATTTTCCCATTTTTCTCTATAGAGAAGGACCGATTTGGAAACTCGTGATGAGGTAACCCGTGCTAATACCTCTCGCTATCTTCAAGAATGCTTGGTGGTAGTATTGGAATTACCAAGGAAACGTGACTTCACCGGCAAAGAAACTCATCAAATTCCTTACGCTCTCCCCGAGACACATTTATCGGACGATGATCGGGAACGCCTTTGTTCTCAGACCGTCCCGAACCAAGAATGTGGTAAGGTCTATGAGCTCATTTTCTATTTTTAAGTATTTTATTCTTAAGGCCTTATCAGTACTCGCTCATGTAGAACAAGTGCCTAAACCTGAAAAACAACTGTTCTAATTTAAGATTCCAATGCTATCATAGTTCAAAAAAGCGCTAGGCGTTAATCAGGCGTTTTGCCACCGCTTTGGCGCTTTATCGACCAAAGCGCATGCTTATGCACGCTATGCATAGATTATGCGTAGTTATGCGCAATGCGCTTTTGCCAACGCCTAGAGCCTAGGCGCCGCCTTTTTTAACTATGATTGCTTTGCTCTTGTATAACTGTATTTACTGATACGAACTTATTTTTAAATTGAAGGATCCAATCGAAACTCCAATGGCACACCAGGTATGTTCACGCATGTTTCTTTAACAGGTTTGCTCTTATCAATAGCTCTGTTGATTTCAATTTCAATTGTGTATACAGTTGACTTTCATATCATGCACATTACTAGCATCACAACAGAGCCAATAGTGTTGTTGTACATGTAGACCCGTGGTACCCATCTGAAATCTTTTGTGCCGTGTAGTTTCCCACGCTTTGTATTCTTTTCACCGCTGCTTTGTCTTGAACTGATATGCTTTGAACCGTGTCTCTATTTTGATTTGGCAAGACAATGCAAAGGACCATAGGACATAGATATATGTTTGTTTGATGCTTTTATTATGTACTAGTACTTGGCAATAGAAGACTTGGTAGTTTAATCCTCGTCCACCTTACTAATGAACTGGTTCACCGAAATGAGTTTCATATACTAGTACATGCTAAACTTGTTATGTGTCTCGCTTGTTTCTTCTTTTAGAATGTCGATGTAATATTGGGGAAGAGTGCCTTATTAAGAAATGGTAAAGGAAGTAATGCGTATAAGGTTCAGATAGTGCACATCCTTGTTGGTCTCCAACGGTTGATAAAACAGCTAAGGAAGACTATCTTGAAGACAGCCGAGACAACCCCAAAGTCTTGTCTTGGTTTAGTGTTCGAAAGCATCGCCACTACCGCTTCGCACAAGCTATTCAAACTCACCGTCTGAATCAGTTCGGGTTTCTTGAGTCTCAACTACAAGTTTAAAGACATCGATCACCGTGGTCATGACAAGAAGCGGAAGGACTGCGGAAGTCCCCGGAGCATTCAGATGCATACTTTCCGTGCAACAAAGAAGCGTTGAGGATTTTAGCGCCAAACAGGGCAAAGCTAATCAGCTTGCTGCTTATTGCCGGCATGGTGGATACCTGGGATAACGCTTCGTGAGCTCTTCCAAGTTGTTTCAGCTTATGCTCTTGTTTTGCCGCCGCTTATTTGCAATCGTGGCCAATTTTGACGGCTAAGTGTATGTAATATGCTGCTTTGTTCCCTATATTTGCACCGGTGGCGAACTTTGATGCCCAGTGGATGTAATATGTAATAGCGGTAATAGGCTAGCCTTAATTGCTTGCTTATTTATTTCCTTATTGTCTTGTTTAGTTGTTTGCTTGTAGTCACCGCAGCTTCTTTTTCTCGTGTTTTTCTAGTGGCCACAATAGCCTATTTTTGGTAACTAGGCCAAAATAATCATGGCAATGCAGACGGACTATTGTAACCATGGGCCTCCCCGCAGTCGTGTATGATCCATGGGCCTTCGCTCGTCCGTGAGGACCATTGGCCTTCTATATGGGCCGTAGGATCCATCGGCCTTCTATACGGGCCTTACGGATCAATGGGCCTTCTACGGGCCGTAGGGTCCATGGGCCTTCTACGGGCCGTACTATCCATGGGCCTCATACGGGCCGTAGGATCCATGGGCCTTCTACGGGGCGTATCATCATTTCGCCAATCATGGGCCGTACTATTCGTGGACTATAACGGGCCGTTAATAGGCCGTATTTGATAACTCTATAAAAACAGCCCAATGGGTTTTTGACATGAAAACGCCCAACGTATTAACGGTCCGGCAGACGGGCCGATCAGAACGACGGGCTGAATTTGGCCCACAAGCGTAAAACGACAAAGAACGGGTCAGATGTAACCGAATCGTTGCAAATGAGCCTAAGAATCAATGGGCCCCGAGAAGGCCGGAAGATAACTTAATGGAAACGGCCCAATGGAATAACGGGCCGTTAATGGGTATAAAGTGATACACTATTTATTACGGGCCAGTTTTACCACGGGCCGTTAATGGGCCAAGAGTTACAAAGGTCCTCATATGGGCCGAAAGAAGTCATGGGCCACACATGGGCCGGAAGTTAAAATGGGCTGAATCATATTGGACGGCCCGTATGACGCCATCGGGCCTAATTCGGATAGGGCGTAACGGTCCTTTGCTAGCGGGTCAGAATGGGCTATATGCGTAACAGCCGTTAACAAGCTTTCAGTGGGCCGCCCGCCACCTTTGGACCAAGTCAAACGGGCCGCCTTTTTCACCGAATGGGCCTTTTGTTGGGCCGTACACGTGTCGCCAGATCATAGGCGCCTTCGTCCAATGAGCGGATGACATCTGTCCCCAACAAAGGAGTCGACACGTGTTTGCTCCGTACCAATGATGATTTTACACGGGAAAATCCCCATTGGTCGGGCTGTTAACGGGTTATCGGATCCAAAACCCGACCCGATAGCTTAACGGCGTTCCTTCACGGTGGATGCCACGTGTCGGTCACCCTTGACGTAAAGCAATTGCGGAGGCGCGATTTATCGTCATGGAAGTGGACACTTCCGTGATGATAATTTTGGTAATGTCATGGAACACTTCTACGACAAAGACAGGTTTGACTATCTTGATTCTGTCATAAATTTGTCATGGATGTACATGCATGACAAAAAAACGCGACCTACTGTGACAAACACGTATCATCACGGAAGTGTATTTTTTTTGTAGTGCTAGAAGGCACAGCGAGCTATGCGCGGGCGAGAGATTTGGAGAAAGTTTTCCAAATTTTTGCCCGTATGAATATATAGCCCATTAATCGCTTGCAGGATCGAGTGGAACAACTGGTGGCACCGAGATGCATAACTGCTGATACATAAAGAACTCGGTGGGGACCGGAAGTTCAAATCGGTTGCAACCGAGATTGAAAAACCTAGATCGACTTAGTGATCTCTGTGATGACCGAAATGTAAGAATCGGTCAGATCGAAACACACAACGAAGTTTTGGAAGTTTAAGTCTATGACGAATCGGGGACTCCGAGTGCTACTCACACAGAGTGGTTTGAATCTGACTTGATCAAATTTTGTGAAGTAGCATGAATAGAGTTTGAGACAAGAAAAGCATAGATAGCTAGAGAAGGTTCTTAGGCATTCTTGTCCATCCACTTGGCAAAAGAAAAAGAAACCAATCAATCAAAGCAACAAGTGGATGTCCTCGAATGAGTTAAATATGCAACCAACATGCTCACACAATAAGATAGCAAATGAAATATGTGTCAAAGCATGCACAACCAATTCTAGCATCTATCAAGCAATTGGCGATGACTAGGTCATCTATATATGAGTATATTGACTTAGGAGTCAAATGAGAACATTTGATCATAGGTCATACTCATCGTTTAAGCTCAAGTGGAGTTACCACTTTTACATAATGCATTGATGTGTTCACATCATTAGAGTTGCTTTGACTCAATTCTTAGAGTTAAGCTCCCCCTAGATGTGAGATCCCCCCTTAGAGGGATGAACTAACCTTAGGTTTTGTCGATGATGACTTCATGTAGGTGTTGAAGATGTGGATGCTTAATGTTGATGTAGATCATTTGGAGCAATCCTTTGGAGTGAGTTGCACTTTCAATACCTACATGGGTTAGTCCCACAAGGAACAAAGAAGAATATCCATAGACATAGAGTGATGTTCACATAAGATGATGTCTATGAAAACATTAGGTTACCTTGTCCCTTGCCTTACCAACAAGAGGGTTTGTGACTCCTTGAACTAGTGCAAGATGTGGAAGTTGATTGCACTTGTCCTTGCCATAATGATATGAGTGAAGAATGTTGGCGGAGTCACCCTCAAGAACTCTCTAGTTCTTCTTCTTAGGGATCCACATCATCTTGATGGGAATCCTTGGAGTTGTAGTTGTGCTTGATGAAGTAGAACTTGACGTAGTCTTGGGAACCCACTTGACCAAGGCCTTAGGAGCTTCTTCAAATTCATCTATTTCCTCTTGAAGCTTGTCCTTGCCTTTGTTCTTGTGGTCTTGTGGTGGAAGATCATCTTGAGCTTGTGTTCCCTTGAAGGAAGTAGGATCATACTTCTCTTGTTGTGGAACAAACTTCGCCTTGGGGTATTGATCTTCTTCCCACTCAACTCCATTAGCATTGAACTTTCATTCAAAACCAACACCTTGATTCTTCCGGTGCCTTCCTTGCTTATGCATAATTTCCTCAAATTGCTTACTCCCGCAAGGCTCTTGTATACACCTTTCTCTATAATTCCCTTCAATAAGCTATTTTCTTGCTCAAGTGTAACTTGGCTAAGAGAATCATTAGTGGAATCAAGAGAACTACTAGAAGCAACAACATTTGATTTAACATGATTATTGTTACTACTAGAGGAAGAATCCTTCTTGTTCTTGTTAATGGACTTGACTTGAGGCATGTAAGTAGACAAGAGTAAACGCTTGGCAATGTAAGAAGAACTTTTCTTACGGAGATCATCATTGATTGCCTTTAAGAACTCATGCTCTTGCTCAAGATTGAGCTTTTCAAAGCGTAACTTCTCATGAGCCCTTAAAAGTTCTCGATGATCTTCGGAGATAGTTTCATGAGCTAACTTAAGAGTGTTTAGTTCTTTAGTTAGACTCTCAATCTTCTCCTTATCATTGTCATTTGTTTTATCTTGATTAGCATGATTGATTGACGTTTCATCATAGTATTCATCACTAGAGTTGTCAACAAGTAAATCATCATCACCTAACAAGTCATCTTCATCACTATTGAAATCAACATACTCGGGTGTGTTACCTTAGGACCTTTGGCCATGAAGCATCTTCCAATTCCTTCATTTGGTGAATCAAATATGTCGTAGGAGTTGGTTGACACAAGTGCTAGACCGGCAACACCTTCATCTTGAGTATATTCGAGTCGGAGTGATAGCTTCTCTGAGTGATTGTCGGAGTCGGAGCGGATACCCATTCACCAACATGAGCTTGATGTCTTCGCTTTTGTGTAGCTCCTTGATGACTTGTCCTTCCTTTCCGAATCCTTGCTCCTCCGTGAGGGTCTTCGCTCATAACGATCATCTCTACTCCTTCTCTCTCTTGGTGGTGATTCTTCTCTTCTACTTCTTCTTTTGGAGAATCTTCTCTTCTTTTGTAGGTCAGACACTCATTGAATAGTGTCCTGTCTCCCACAATTGTAGCAATTGCACTCTCGACTAGAAGACCTTTTGTAATTGTATGACCTTGACTTAGAGCTTCTCTCTTTACTTCTACTCTTGTAGAATTTGTTGAAATTCTTCACCATTAAGCTCAATTCTTCATTGAAGGTTTGTTTATCACTTGATGATGTGGGGGCTTCACATGAGGCTTTGTAAGCACCACTTGACTTGTTGTGAAGTTCCTCCTTATCCTTGAGTGACATCTCATGAGCAACAATTCTTCCAATGACTTTCGTTGGCTTGAGATCTTTGTAATTGGGCATCATTTGGATCAATGTGCACACGGTATCATATTTTTCATCCAATGCTCTTAGGATCTTCTTGATGATGAATCTGTCGGTCATCTCTTCACTTCCTAAGCCAGCAATTTCATTTGTGATAAGAGCAAGCCTAGAGTACATTTCAGCGACACCTTCACCATCCTTCATTTTGAACTTGTCAAGTCGACTTTGGAGCACATCCAACTTGGATTCCTTGACGGAGTCGGTACCTTCATGCATATCAATCAAAGTATCCCAAATTTCCTTTGCATTCTCAAGACGGCTGATTTTGTTGAATTCTTCAGGGCATAATCCGTTGAAGAGGATATCGCAAGCTTGAGCGTTGTATTGCAGCATCTTCAACTCATCCGCACTAGCTTCACGGTTCGGTTCTCTCCCATCAAAGAATTCACCTTGCAAGCCAATACACACAATAGCCCAAACGGCGGGGTTATGTTCGAGAATATGCATTTTCATCTTATGCTTCCAACTAGCAAAATTAGTACCATCAAAGTAAGGACCTCACGGTGATAATTTCTCGCTAGACGCCTATACTCTCCTAGGGTGAGAAACCGAGGCTATGACCAACAAAAGCTATGGAAATCAAAGCAAATGGAGACCAAAGCTCTGATACCACTTGTAGGACCTTGAAGTATGTCTAGAGGGCGGGTGATTAGACTACTTGACCAATTAAAAACTTGACCTTTTCCCAATTTTAGTCTTTGGCAGATTTTAACTATTTTAGCACAAGTCAAGCAATCTTCACACAATTCAAGCAAGCATGCAAAGAGTATATGAGCAGCGGAAAGTAAAGCATGCAACTTGCAAGAATGTAAAGGGAAGGGTTTGGAGAATTCAAACGCAATTGGAGACACGGATGTTTTTGTCGTGGTTCCGATAGGTGGTGCTATCGCACATCCACGCTGATGGAGACTTCAACCCGCTGACGGTAACGATCAAGGTGAGTCCACGGAGGGCTCCACCCACGAAGGGTCCACGAAGAAGCAACCTTGTCTATCCCACCATGGCCGCCGCCCACTCTAAGGACTTGCCTCACTAGCGGTAGATCTTACTAAGCAGGCGATCTCCTTGCCCTTACAAACTCCTTGGTTCAACTCCACAATCTTGTCGGAGGCTCCCAAGTGACGCCTAGCCAATCTAGGAGACACAACTCTCCAAGAAGTAACAAATGGTGTGTTGATGATGAACTCCTTGCTCTTGTGCTTCAAATGATAGTCTCCCCAACACTCAACTCTCTCTCATAGGATTTGGATTTGGTGGAAAGAAGATTTCAAAGTGAAAGCAACTAGGGAAGGCTAGAGATCAAGATTCATATGGTAGGAATGGAATATCTTGGCCTCAACACATGAGTAGGTGGTTCTCCCTCAACCGTAAGTTGGAAGTGTAGGTTTGTTCTCGATGGCTCTCTCAACGAATGAAGAGGAGGTGGAGGGGTATATATAGCCTCCACATTGTAATCTAACCGCTACACACAATTTACCAATCTCGGTGGGACCAAATCAACAAACTCGGCCGGACCGATTCAAGAAACCTAGTGACCGTTAGGGTTTTCGTGGGACCGACATGCAACTCGGTAGGACCGATATGGTTAGGTTAGGGCATAACGTAATCTCGCTGAGATCGACATACACAAACTCGGTAAGACCGACTTTGGTAATTAGCTAACCAGAGAGTTGGTCAGTAAACTCGGTGGGACCGATTCGGCCTTTTCGGTGAGACTGAAATGTTACGAAGGGAAACAGAGAGTTTACATTGCAATCTCTGGGACCGACGTCACTTCAAGTTAGACCTAAACGCTACGAGGGGAAACAGAGAGATTATAATCCCATCTCGGTGAGACCGAGATCCCTATCGGGCACTGACGGTTTGCCTAGGGTTTGTGGCGTTGGCTATGACATCCTAACCTCGGTGGCGCCGGATAGAAAGAATTGGTGGGGCCAAGTTTGACTTTAGGTTTAGGTCATATGTGGATATGAGAAAGTAGTTGAGGGTTTTTGGAGCATATCACTAAGCACTTGAAGCAAGAAGCTCATTAAGCAACACCTCATCCCTCCTTGATAGTATTGGATTTTCCTATAGACTCAATCTGATCTTGGATCACTAAAATATAAAATGTAGAGTCTTGAGCTTTTGAGCTTGAGCCAATCCTTTTGTCCTTAATATTTTGAGGGATCCACTGTCATCATCCATGCCATGCCATTCATTGAGCTTTCCTGAAATATTTGTCTTGGAATAGTATTAGCTCAATGAGCTATATGTCGTTATGAATTACCAAAACCACCTAGGGATAATTGCACTTTCACTCGTGGATATAGAAAGTTGCGGCGGTGGAATTAGGTTTTTGGCTCCGTATTCGATCCGGCTTGGGGCAATGAGGTATATATAGGAGGAAGGAGTACGCCGGTGGAGCAACAGGGGCCCACGAGGTAGGGCGCGCCTGGGGGCGCGCCCACCCTCGCGTGACCGACTCTTTTTGTTCCTTGGAGTAGGGTCCAAGTCTCTCGGATCACGCTCAAGGAGAAAATCACGCTCCTCGGTTTCATTCCGCTTTGGACTCCGTTGATATTCTGCTTCTTCAAACACCAAATAGGCAAAAAAACAGCACTCTGGGTTGGGCCTCCTGTTAATAGGTTAGTCCCAAAAATAATATAAAAGTGGAAAATAAAGCCTAATATGGTCCAAAACAGTAGATAAAGTAGCATGGAGCAATCAAAAATTATAGATACGTTGGAGACGTATCGCTCGCTCTGCTGGCGTTGGGCAAGTTGCCCCGGCAAGGCTCTGGCTGGGGCTGCAGAGGCCGCCCCGGCAAAGGTCTTGCCAGGGGGAGTCCACCTCGCCTCTCTGCTCTTTAGTGATTCTGGTCTTGGCGTTGTCTTGTTTGTCTTGGCCTTCGGCTTCTCTCCGCTTCCTCCTCCGCCTCAAGCTAAGTGTGGCCGTGGCACGGCTCCTCGACTGCCCGTGCACAAGTAAAGGGGTCAAAAGGAGAGCTCCTACTTTTGTACACCGACACTAGGTGAATTAGTATTTACCCTACGACAGATTAGGTAGTATGAACCTAGTTAATTAGTAGGAAATTAACTAGGTTTTCAAATTATGACAGAAATTTAGCTAGTTTTCAAATTAGGACAAAAATTTAGGTAGGCTGAATTTAGTTGGAAGTTCTATATTTTTCTTGCTGTTATATGCAAATTTGAAGTGGACATCTGATGTGTGGACATGTGATCTTTGGAATTTGGACATGTGATATTTTGGACATGTGATATTTGGAAAATCATGGTTATGTGAAGGGTGAATGATCCGAGTGGCCTATGTTTCGCCGGAATGTTGCTTCATTTCCGTTCCAGTGAATTTCAGGCGCTCGATATGTCCACTTTTTAGCAAAGGTCATGCCAAAATTTCCCGTGAATTTTTGCAGGACTTGTGCTAGAAAGTAGGCATATCGAGTGCCGGGATTTGCTGCGACGGGAATGAAACGGCATTACGGCAAACCATATACCTTTTTTATGTCATTTCTCATTTTATTATAGTTTTCAAATTAAACAAGGAGACATAATCATAGGAAACATGTCGAACAACGAAGAAACCGGGCCTTCTGACCACGATGCAGACGAGATGGATTATGAGGGTGAACAATAGTACCTCTACTTTTTGTCTGCTAAGCACAGTCAAGGTTTGCAGGGCGCCCTCGTTGATGGTACTGACGCCCACATCAACACCGATGGCGGCGCCGAGACCGACGGGGAAGGTACCGGCGAGGAAGATACCGGCGGGGAAGGTACCGGTGCCGAAGCCGCTACCGGAAAAGAAGAAGCAGAAGAAGCAGATGATACGATAACCTAAAAAACTCGGCATCGGACGACTGGTGATCACAAAGATGGCCCTTGGCAAGTTTGAGCCATTAGAGCCGGAAGACCCTCGCAAGCGCTATGGGAACCAAGTCAAATGCATCCTACGGGAATGCGTGAGTATCAACGACGATGACTTAAGGGGTAAAGAACATTTGAGGCAGTTGCTTCTGACGAAGTTGCACAAGAGATTCAAGTTCCTCAACCGGGATGACAGCATAGAACAACCATGGGATGATCCGAAGATGAAAAAGATTAACAATCACGCCATGGGCATGTTCAGCAATGATTTGGCCTCCTGGAAAGGGAGGGTGAAATGAGCTATTGAGGCTGAGGAACCCCTGTCCATGATTCTGGAGGAAAATCCGACACTTATGGAAGAGGAGTTCCAAAAGCTCAATCACACTTGCGCTACCGAGGAAGCCAAGGCTAAGGTTGTGAAATTCAAGAGCCTTCAGCAAAGGAACACGGGGAACCAACACCTCGGAAGCCGGGGCTACCTTGGCAAAAGGCCCATACGGGATAAGGAGGACGCGGAACGTGAAGCCGCAGGTCTCCCAGACCCCTTCGTGAAGTTCACCAACCCTTTGGAGCGTGACTTCATCAAGGCCCGCTACAAGTGGGACAAGGAAAAGAAGGTTTTTTTACACTGACCCGATCATGAGGAAATTGATTAGAATACTGGTAATTATTCTTTTACCACCTTACATTTAGCTTCTGATCAAGTCGACTACACATTCAGAATGGTTCACGCTCTTCTGCAGGAGAAGCAACACCAAATTTTGCAAACGAAAGCCAAGATTCATCGATGAGGCCCAAGTGGGACACCCCTCTCAACCGGGCCTTGAACGAACTTAAGGGACTCCCTTTGGATCAGCGGCCGCAATATGGACGTGTGCACGACGCCGGAGACAACGCCACATGGAAGGTCTTTTCTAATGAGGGCCCGGAGGCCAAGAAGCATAAAAAGAAGTTTAGTCAGGCGGACATCGACTAGAAGGTGAAGCTTGCTTTCGATAAAAAAGCAGCCGAGGACGTGAAAAAAGTAACTCAGGAATTTTTTCTTGTCCTCGAGTAGGTAAATGATAAAAACAAAATTTTTGATGTGGAATGCTACCTAATACTCAGGTTAAACTTGACGAGCCTGGCATGTACAGACATTGCCTCGGAACACTGGAGACCGAATGGTCGAACGTGAATCATATAGTAGATATGATCAACACAGAGATGTTCACCATTGATGACTACTCCATCTCACGTGATGATCGGACATGGTTTAGTTGATTTGGATCATGTATCATTTAGATACATTAAAACTGTGCAACTTTCCAGCCCTCCTAGACCATTAGCACCCATATCCGTCGGATCATCACTTTGATGTGTTTCTGGCCATCAGATAGGCAATCAATCCCACGTCCACTCGCACTAATCGTTAGGAACAAGCGCTAACCTGCTGGGCCGCTACTCCGATGACAATTTCGCTCGGATGGTGTAAATTTGGGCCCAATGGGCTTTCTGTTGTACCATTCACCATGTGTCGCTCCTCCTTTTTCTTCTAAATAAAAAAACTGCATCGCTCCTCCTCCTTTCGTAGCAAACCCTAGCGTGGCGGCCGACGCTTAGGGCGGTAGTGACTACGCTTCTCACGACCTGACCTCCCAAAGCACAGAGCCATCTGCGTGCCTTGCCGTACCGCTTTGAAGTCGCGCTTTGCGCCTCTAGGCGATCCGCCATCGAGGTCCGCCATGCTTTTGCTCTCTCGCACGCTGGTCTCAAGGTCCCCGATCCGCCAATATCTCAATCGATCACCTTCACTCCCCCCTCTTGTAACGCAGGTGAGTGCCGTTATTCGTTGTGGGTGCGTGCCGGTCATTCATGCCGGTGGCACTTCTTTTCATATGGATCAGTGAGTTCTCCTCCTTAGAATCATAATGTTTGAATATAAAAGACGCTCGTTTGCTGTATCATGTGACTTCTATCTCTACTGCTGTTAGGGTAGCTTAGACCATCTTGGTAGTTTCCCTTTTATGTCTGTTGGGTCCGATGGCTGAGGCAGCGGGTTGCTGTCCTCCGCGTGCTATCTCTGTGTAAAAACTGGATTTCTGCTTCATTTGCAATATAATGGAGCTGGGGCATGGCCCTTTTCCTCTAAAAAAAGAATCATAATGTTTGTTTTTCATTCTGTGCTACTACCGATGGGCACTCTTCATTATTGATTTGTGCAGAAACTTTTCTGATCATGTCACTTGCTACAGGTCAACATATGTAGTAGACGAAGTCAATGGTTTGGAGCACTTTACCTTGGTTCAGTTGAACAACTGAATTGGCAACTCCTTGAATGCATTCGTTCAGCCAAAGATTAAAGGCCTCTAATGATTCTGAGTATTTTCGCGGTTATTAAGATGAAAAAACCTAGGTATTACAGCCCTTGTTGTCTGCTTACACATCAGTTTTCCTATGATTACAATTATGAAGTGCGATTTGGTATTTATTGCGAAGAAATAGCAATGCCTAATTTGTTCTGGACACGGTTTTCTATAAATGATTTTCTATCAATTTGTAGCTAATCATATCATTATTATTTGTTACATAAGAAATCTATAGCTTCTCCTGATTGCTCCATTTTTATCTATTTTTATATTGTATATAACAAATCTTTGACTTCTCCAATCAATAAGTACTGAAGTTTCTATATGTCAGGATTGCTCCATGGTTAATATTTTATTACCACAGATGGCTGAGCAGTGCACGACTACACGATTAGAACTTTACTGACAGCGGCTAAAGAAGAAAATTTTGATTCGCTTTTCTCAAATACTTAGAGCAAAACTTACTCCTATAAATCATACGTTTGTATTGCACTAGACTTTGACCAAACATGGTAATTGTGTTCTATGATCCATGTTATTGCATGCCCACACACTTTTTTCACCAAGCTTTTTTGGAAGCTCTAAATATTACCCTCAAAGGTTTACTGCACTGTAGCTTATTTTGAGGCATGCCGTGTGGCTTTTAACACAATATATGTTTCATTTCATATACTAATTTGACTTGTTCGCTATTGTATACGTAACATGATAGCATTTCAGTAAATTCTCTCATCCAAACATTTCCCATTTCCAAATGTAGAAAGATTTCTTTCCCAGCAGGTTCTCAGTAATCAACGGTGGGAATAAGCCCTTCCAGTACTTTTTGCCAAACAATGTTTTGGAGTAATTGTTCTTTCTCTGTGCAATAGTAAGAGTTAACGGGAGAAGCAAACAAGTTACTAATTTGTATGTTTGCAACTGAGATGAATATTGTATCTAGGTATGATTTTCCAAAAGAGAAATATTTTGAAGAATTCTCCCAGGATTGAATACTAAAACAAGAGCCGTATATATTGATGATTTGATTTGTAACCTATTGCACATATATAGTTGGTAGATCATTGTCCTGTTGGATATATATGAAGGTGATCTTCAGGTGTATTCTAAGGCGAGAAAGTTATTGTGAAATGCACAATTATGTGGTACTATGGATGCATCTTATATAGCTTCATTATTTTAGATATGAGAGAACACATTCATTTTTATTTGACAGAGTTTGGTTTAAATATATCAACGTCGGGCCAAAGGATGTCTAACATAGGCACGGTCTTAGACGAACAAAAATAAAGGATGATCCAACAATCATATTTCCTACCAATGTTTGATTAGTGATAGATACATGTCAAATCCAAGCTCCAACTAATTGTTTGATCAGTGATAGATAAACACGGCAATTCCGACCATTCTATTGTCAAAATGATAGGGACGACGATGGGATGTGATTAGAAGTACGTGCTTGCTTTGTCATGAAGAGCCAATATAAAGTACCAATTGGTCCATCAGTTGATGCGAGAACTCCTACGCTTGTAAATTAATTAGTGTTATTAACTTAGTTTCAGTTTAGTACTTCTGCATTTTTGGTTATCACTTCTTATTAGGGGTGGGGGGATTACTATCCATTTTGACCTGGTTTGTGAGATCATGCTCTTTTAGAAAGAAGCCATGTTTCGTGTATGGTTTCATCCCTGAGGTCAAGCACCTCAAGCTGTTCCCCACCATTATTCGAATGTGGGAGCTCCTTGAGTTCGAACCTGTGTGATACACATTTGGTAGGACAAGTGAACACAAACTTGAGTCATAAGTTGATCCATGGCCACATTTACCAGTATCTCAAGGTGGGCACCTAAATCGCTCTTGATGTGATTTTTTGTTAATATTGTAATATTGATATGTTGTTTCTGCTCTTCGCACTTCTATTTATATTTGTTGTGATTTCTTGGGGATTATAAAGGAGATGGTGCCCATGGGCTCTGCTAGATCAGTCATTAATTAGTGGCAAATTTTGTGTTATTTGGGATCAATTACAACAAGAAACTTGGATATGGTTTATAAAAATGCATTTTTATCTATTTAATATTCTTCCACCTGACTCTGCTGATTTATTCATGTATCGTTCTGCGCTTTTGCTAAGGATGGCATCAATTGCTAGATGATGGTTATGCAAGGCATCAATGCTAGATGATGTGTATACTGGTTGGGGCCTTTTTTTGCTGCTGGAGCAGATGCACTAAACTCCAAAAATTGGATCAGGTTTTGCTCACATGACAGGCAATACAAAATTTTGAGCGTGTCGAAGATGCTTGCCATTTCATGAGTGCTATTCATGCTACTGCATATGATTTCACTCGAACTACAGTTGTTGCCATCATTAATATGCATCTAATTTCTTGAAAATGTATATTTAATGAGAAAATCATTTTTTGTTCAATTTCTTGTCATTTTCTATACTGATGTGATAGAAGTCAAGTGTAAAAGAAACAAATCATCTACCCAAGTCCATCACATGTGCCTTATTTTATTGTAAACCGGTTAATCTCCCATTTGATTAGTACACAATTATGGGTATGTTAATGCAAGCTAACTTCATGTTTTGTTGTGACATATAGAAAAACCATCATTTTATTGTCAAAATGGACGGGCGCGTCAATGCGCGCCATCATGGTCTAGTTTAGATGACTTGAGGGATGTCTATCTAAGTGGGAGTTCTTAAGTAATTTGATTAATTGAACTTAATTTATCATGAACTTAGTCCTGATAGTTTTTGCATATCTATGTTGTAGATCAATGGCTCGTGTTGCCGGGTCCATTGAATTTTAATGCTGCCCAGAGAAAGCTAAGTTGAAAGATGATGGTAGTAACTACACGGATCGGGTCCGTGAATTTGGAGGATTATCCTCATTGCTGCACAGAAGTATTATGTCCTTTATGCACCGCTAGGTGAAAGGCCTGCTACAGGAGCAGATGCTGATGTTATGAATGGCTAGAAGGCTCGATCTGATGACTACTCGATAGTTCAGTATGCCATGCTTTCCGGCTTAGAATCGGGAGTTCAAAGACATTTTGAACGTCATGGAGCATTGGGATGTTCCAGGAGTTGAAGTTAATATTTCAAGCAAATGCCCAAGTTGAGAGATATGAAGTCTCCAACAAGTTCTATAGCTACAAGATGGAGGAGAACAGTTCTGTCAGTGAACACATACTCATAATGTCTGGATATCATAATCACTTGAATCAGCTGGGAGTTAATCTTCCAGATGATAGTGTTATTGACAAAGTTCTTCAATCACTGCCACCAAGCTACAAAGGCGTCGTGATGAACTATAAAATCCGGATGGAAAAGACAATTCCCAAGCTCTTCGGAATGCTCAAGGCTGCGGAGGTAGAAATCAAGAAGGAGCATCAAGTGTTGATGGTTAACAGGACCACCAGTTTCAAGAAAAAGGGCAAGGGAAAGAAAGGGAACTTCAAGAACAATGGCAAGCAAGTTTCCACTCCCGAGAAGAAACCCAAAGCTGGACCCAAGCCTGGAACTGAGTGCTTCTACTGCAAAGGGGCTGGTCACTGGAGGCGGAACTGCCCCAAGTATTTGGCGGATAAGAAGGGTGGCAAAGTGAACAAAGGTATATTTGATATACATATTATTGATGTGTACCTTACTAATGCTCATAGTAGCGTCTTCGAGTATTTGATAACGGTTCGCTGCTCATATTTGTAACTCAAACAGGCTACGGATTAAACGTAAGATTGGCTAAGGATGAGGTGACGACGCCGTCAGAATGGTTCCAAGGTCGATGTGATCGCCACGGCACGCCACCTCTTCATCTACCTTCCGGATCTTGTTTAGTGCGTAGACGGTAATTCATTTAAATCGTAGAATAATGGTTGTTCTATTTATATGAGTAATATCCTTTATGGTCATGCACCCTTGAAGAGTGGTCTATTTTTGTTGAATCTCGATTGTGGTGATACACATATTCATAATATTGATGCCAAAAGATGCAAAGTTGATAATGATAGTTGAACATATTTTTCGCACAGCCGTTTAGGTCATATTTGTGTAAAGCGCATGAAGAAACTCCATGCAGATGGGCTTTTTGAATCACTTGATTATGAATCATTTGATGCTTGCGAACCATGCCTCATGGGCAAGATGACTAAAACTCTGTTCTCTGGAACAATGGAGCGAGCCAATGACTTATTGGAAAAAATACATACCGATGTATGCGGTCCGATGAATGTTGAGGCATGAAGCGGGTATCGTTATTTTCTGGCCTTCACAGATGATTTGAGCAGATATGGGTATATCTACTTAATGAAACACAAGTCTGAAACATTTGAAAAGTTCAAAGAATTTCAGAGTGAAGTGGAGAATCATCGTAATAAGAAAATAAAGTTTCTACGATCTGATCATGAGGCGTAATATTTGAGTTACGAGTTTGGCCTTCAATATAAAACAATGTGGAATAGTTTCACAACTCACGCCCACTTGGAACACCACAAAGATAATGGTGTGTCCAACATCATAATCGTACTTTATTAGATATGGTGCGATCTATGATGTCTCTTACCGATTTACCACTATCGTTTTGGGGTTATGCATTAGAGACAGATGCATTCACGTTAAATAGGGCACCGTCTAAATCCGTTGAGATGACACCGTCTCAATTATGGTTTGGCAACAAACCTAAGCTGTCCTTTCTTAAAGTTTGGGGTTGAGACACATATGTCAAAACGCTTCAGCCTGATAAGATCGAACACAAGTCAAAGAAGTGCGTCTTCATAGGATACCCTAAGGAAACAATTGGATACACCTTCTACCATAGATCCGAAGGCAAAATCTTAGTTTCCAAAAATGGAAACTTTGTAGAGAAGGAGTTTCTCTCGAAAGAAGTGACTGGGAGGAAAGTAGAACTTGATGAGGTAATTGTACCTTCTCTCGAATTGGAAATTAGCTCATCACAGAAAATCGTTCTCGTGATGCCTACACCAACTAGAGAGGAAGCTAATGATGATGATCATGAAACTTCAGATCAAGTTACTAGTGAACCTTGTAGATCAACCAGAGCACGATCCGCACCAGAGTGGTACGGTAATCCTGTTCTGGAAGTCATGTTACTAGACCATGGCGAACCTACAAACTATGAAGAAGCTATGATGAGCCTAGATTCCAAGAAATGGCTTGAAGCCATGAAATCTAAGATAGGATCCATGTATGAGAACAAAGTGTGGACGTTGGTGGACTTGCCCGACGATCGGCGAGCCATAGAGAATAAATGGGTCTTCAAGAAGAAGTCCGGCGTTGATGGTAACAGTACTGTCTACAAAGCTCAAGTCGCAAAAGGTTTTTGACAAGTTCAAGGAGTTGACTACGATGAGAATTTCTCGCCCGTAGTGATGGTTAAGTCTGTCCGAATCAGGTTAGCAATTTCCGCATTTTATGATTATGAAATCTGGCAAATGGATGTCAAAACTGCATTTCTTAATGGATTTATTAAAGAAGAGTTGTATATGATGCAACCGTATATTTTATCGATCCTAAAGGTGCTAATAAAGTGTGCAAGCTCCAAATGATCCATCTATGGACCGGGTGCAAGCATCTCGAGTTGGAATATATGCTTTGTTGAGGTGATCAAAGATATGGTTTTATACAGACTTTCTGGAGAAGCCTCAGATTTACAAGAAAGTGAGTGGGAGCTCAGAGCATTTCTAATATTATATGTGGATGACATATTGTTGATCGGAAATGATGTAGAATTTCTAGCTAGCATAAAAGGATACTTGATAAAGACTTTTTCAATGAAAGACCTCGGTGAAGCTGCTTATATATTGGGTATCAAGATCTATAGAGATAGATCAAGACGCTTAATAGGACTTCCACAAAGCACATACCTTGATAAAGTTTTGAAGAAGTTCAAAATGGATCATTCAAAGAAAGGATTCTTGCCCATGTTACAAGGTGTGAAGTTGAGTCAGACTCAATGCCCGACCACTACAAAAGATAGAGAGAAAATGTAAGTCATTCCCTATGCCTCAGCCATAGGTTCTATCATGTATGCTATGTTGTGTACCAGACCTAATGTGTGCCTTGCTATAAGTTTGGCAGGGAGGTACCAAAGTAATCCAGGAGTAGATCACTGGACAGCGGTCAAGAACATCCTGAAGTACCTACAAAGGACTAAGGATATGTTTCTCGTTTAGGGAGGTGACAAAGAGCTCATCGTAAATGGTCACGTCGATGCTAGTTTTAACACTGATCCGAATGACTCTAAGTCACAAACCAGATACATATTTATACTAAATGGTGGAACTGTCAGTTAGTGCAGTTCCAAGCAGAGCGTCGTGGCGGGATCTATGTGTGAAACAAAGTACATAGCTGCTTCGGAAGCAGCAAATGAAGGAGTCTGGATGAAGGAGTTCATATCCGATCTAGGTGTAATACCTAGTGCATCGGGTCCAATGAAAATCTGTTGTGACAATACTGGAGCAATTGCCTTAGCGAAGGAATCCAGATTACAAAAAAGAACCAAACACATCAAGAGACGCTTCAACTCCATCTGTGATCAAGTCAAGGAGGGAGACATAGAGATTTTCAAAATACATACGGATCTGAATGTAGCAGAACCGTTGATTAAGCCTCTTCCACGAGCAAAGTATGATCAACACCAAGACTCCATGGGTGTAAGAAATATTACAATGTAATCTAGATTATTAGCCTCAGTGCAAGTGGGAGACTGAAGGAAATATACCCTAGAGGCAATAATAAAGTTGTTAATTGTATTTCATTATTCATGATAACTGTTTATTAATCATGCTAGAACTGTATTGATCAGAAACCTAAATACATGTGTGAATACATAGACAAACACTATATCCCTAGTGGGCCTCTACTTGACTAGCTCGCTGATCAAAGATGGTTAAGGTTTCCTAAGCATGGACAGGAGTTGTCATTTCATAACGGGATCACATCATTAGGAGAATGATGTGATGGACAAGACCCATCTGTTAGCTTACCATATTGATCGTTCAATTTTATTGCTATTGCTTTCTTCATGTCAAATACATATTCCTTCGACTACGAGATTATGCAACTCCCGGATACCGAAGGAATGCCTTGTGTCCTATCAAACGTCACAACATAACTGTGTGATTATAAAGATGCTCTACAGGTATCTCCGAAGGTGTTTGTTCGGTTGGCATGATCAAGATTAGGATTTGTCACTCCGAGTCTCGGAGAGGTATCTCTGGGCCCTCTCGGTAATACACATCATAAGCTTGCAAGCAAATGACTAAGGAGCTGATCACGAGGTGATGTATTACGGAACGAGTAAAGAGACTTGCTGCAGAACGAGTGAACTAGGTAAGCAGACATCGACGATCGAATCTCGGGCAAGTAACATACCGATGGACAAAGGGAATAACGTATGTTGCCATAACGGTTCCACCGATAAAGATCTTCGTAGAATATGTAGGAGCCAATATGAGCATCAAGGTTCCGCTATTGGTCATTGACCGAAGAGGTGTCTTGGTCATGTCTACATAGTTCTCGAATGTTCAGGTGTCCAGGTTCCGCTTAACGTTTGATGACGATATTGTATTTTATGAGTTATGTGATTTGGTGAGCGAATGTTGTTCGGAGTTCTGGATGAGATCACGGACATGACGAGGAGTCTTGAAATGGTCGAGAGGTAAAGATTGATATATAGGACGATAGTATTCGGACACCTGAAGTGTTCCGGAATGTATCAGGTATTTATCGGAGTACCAGGGGGTTACCGAAACCCCCGGAGGGAATATATGGGCCATATGGGCCATGAGAGGGGAGCACACTAGCCCACAAGGGGTGGCGCGCCCCCCCTATGGCAGGTGGCCGGATAGGAGAAGGGGAAGAGGGGGTTCGACCCCCCTTCCTTCTCTTCTTCCCCCTTCCTTCTTCTCCGGTGGAAAAAGGAAAGGGGGCACCACTTGGGGAAACCCCAAGTAGGATTCAGATCCTACTTGGGGTGCCCCCTGGCTACCTCTCCTCCCCTCCCACCTATATATTGAAGGAAATATGCCCTAGAGGCAATAATAAAGTTATTTTTTATTTTCTTATTTAATGATAAATGTTTATTATTCATGCTAGAATTGTATTAACCGGAAACTTAGTACATGTGTGAATACATAGACAAAACAATGTGTCCCTAGTATGCCTCAACTTTACTAGCTCGTTTATCAAATATGGTTATGTTTCCAAACCATAGACATGTGTTGTCATTTCATGAACAGGATCACATCATTAGGAGAATGATGTGATGGACAAGACCCATTCGTTAGCTCAGCATTATGATCGTTACAGTTTCATTGCCACTGCTTTCTTCATGAATTATACATGTTCCTCAGACTATGAGATTATGCAACTCCCGAATACCGGAGGAACACCTTGTGTGCTATCAAACGTCACAACGAATCGGGTGATTATAAAGATGCTCTACAGTGTGTCTCCGATGGTGTTTGTTGAGTTGGCATAGATCGAGATTAGGATTTGTCACTCCATGTACCGGAGAGGTATCTCTGGGCCCTCTCGGTAATGCACATCACTATAAGCCTTGCAAGTATTGTGACTAATGAGTTAGTTGCCGGATGACATTACGGAACGAGTAAAGAGACTTGCCGGTAACGATATTGAACTAGGTATTGAGATACCGACGATCGACTCTCGGGCAAGTAACATATCGATGACAAAGGGAACAACGTATGTTGTTATGCGGTTTGACCGATAAAGATCTTCGTAGAATATGTAGGAACCAATATGAGCATCCAACTTCCGCTTATTGGTTGTCAATCGGAGATGAGTCTCGGCCATTGTTGGGAATATTACTATCAAGCGAAACCGCCTATTCGGGCCGGGTTAACTTTCATCAAGAGTTCAACGGTGTAAAAGCCCAAGAGGCATGAAAGTAAGGGCCCAAGGCCTATAGTCGGTTTAGAACCTATAGCCATAAACCGCCTGGTATGTAAACTTGTATTGTAAGTTAGGAATAGAGATGCACCAACCCGGATACTAGTATGAACCGGAGATTGGGACTCTTCAACCTACCAAGGCGTCACCCGCGGTATATAAGGGGACGAATTCGGGCGTGTTCAAGAGGACAACAACTCGAAGCCTAGGCGGCTTATTTGCTCCCTAGTCATCGAGACCACATCAATCCCATCACAACTAGACGTAGGCTTTTACCTTCATAGAAGGGCGAACTAGTATAACTCTTGTGTCTTTAAGCGTCCGCTTAACCCCTTCAAGTTAACCCGTAGCGATGGCTCCACGACTAAGTCCTTTCATGAGGACATCCGCCGTGACAAAACCATTTACAGCTTGGCGCCCACCGTGGGGCTATCGCATGATGGTTTGATGATCTTGGAGGGCAAGTTCAAGGACTCAAGGCTATGTCAGGCCGGATGACCAAGAGTCGCCGCGCAAGCTCTACATCGACGACGCAGATGGAGCCCCGAGGCCGCTCAATCGAGTACGGATACCGGGTCCCCTTTGGTGGCATACACGCTTTCATCGGCAAGATCGGTGAGCCAGGGCCCGAGCCGGACACCGCACCGACCTCGCCGAGACGCGGCTCGGCTGCATTTAGATCTGCCTGTGTTAAACCGCCGTGAAGCGTGCCTTTGTGGGAGTCATCCACGAGGAAGTTATGAGGGCGGATCGTAATTTGGTGGCGAAACCGTTGCTCGCTTCCTCGATTTACGAGTCGTCAACCGAGAAACTCAATCTCTATATCAGCTACAAGATGGCCGGATTGAGGCTGTTCCGATGGTGACAAGATTCCGGACCCTCCGATCTGCCCAACCGGTTGGAGTATTCATGGTCGGTACACAAGCAAGGCTTCACTCTTCGACCGCTGCGGCAATGATTGCCGGTTCATCAGCCGCGACGGCCGCCGCCAGAGGCCCTGGCGCCCGCCACCAAGTTTTATCAGATCTGCTCGATGTTGGTTGTGCTCATGGCAGAGGTTAACCCGGCGGATCAGACGCCATAACGCGGAGATTGCGAAGGTGAAGGAACAAATCACTCAAAGCTAAAGCGGATCCAAGAATGCCGTGGACGCCTCTATTCAACCGTGACACTAATCATGCACACAAATGTGTACGATCAAGATCGTGGACTCACGGAAGATATCACAACACAACTCTAAAACATAAATAAGTCATACAAGCATCATAATACAAGCCAGGGCCTCGAGGGCTCGAATACAAGTGCTCGATCATAGACGAAGTCACGGAAGCAACAATATCTCGAGTACGTACATAAGTTAAACAAGTTTGCCTTAAGAAGGCTAGCATAAACCGGATACAGATCGAAAGAGGCGCAAGCCTCCCGCCTCGATCCTCCTAACTACTCCTGCTCGCCGTTGGGCTGCACGTAGTATTAGGCGCCCAAAGGCAGTAGTAGTCGCCATCGACGGTATGCTCGCCTCGGGCTCCATTGTCCGGTCGCAGCAACCGGGTAACGAAAAGGTGGAAAAGGGGAACAAGGCAACCGTGAGTACTCATCCAAAGTACTGCAGCAAGGAGCTACACTACATATGCATGGGTATATGTGTGAAGGGCCATATCATGGACCGAATCGCAGAATGCCGTAATAAGAGGGGGATAGCTAATCCCGTCAAGACTACGCTTCCGCAGCCTCCGCCTTGCAACATGTAGAAGAGAGTAGGCTGAAGTCCTCCAAGTAGCATCGTGATAGCATAACCCTACCCGGCGATCCCTCCTCGTAACCCCGAGAGAGAGCGACCACCGGTTGTATCCGCACTTGGAAGGGTGTGTTTTATTAAGTATCCGGTTCTAGTTGTCATAAGGTCAAGGTACAACTCCAAGTCGTCCCTGCTATCAAGATCACTTGATATTCAATAGATTAACTCACCGCAGGGTGCACCACATTACCCGACACGCCGATCCCATTTGGCCGACACACTTTCTCGGGTCATGCCCGACCGCTAAAGATCAACACGCCGCAGCCCCACCTAGGCACAACAGAGAGGTCAAGACGCCGGTCTAATCCTAAGCGCAGGGTCTCCGCCCATCGCCTTAGCACACCTCGCACATTGGCGACGCGTCGTAAAGCGCACTCAGCCTAGTGGTGTTCCACCAATCCGGCTACCGCTTTCGGGCCGCCGACGTCACGGCAAGTGCTTCGGCCGATACCACGACGCCGGTTGCCCATATCTTGTCCCACGTATGTTAGTGCGTATAAGGTCAACGACCCAACTCAGATCAAATACCAAGATCTCGTTGCGTGTTAAGCATCCGCTAACGCCGAACAGGCCAGGCCCACCTCTCACCCAGGTAGTCTCAACTCGCCCCGACGCCCGCCACAAAGATCCACACAGAGGGTCATGGGACAAAGGTCCTTTCAGCCCCCAACTGCGTGAATCACTCAATGGTGCTCCACAAGTCGACCCGACTTTAGTCACCACATGTATCATGTATAAAGTATATAGTATATACCCGTGATCACCTCCCAAGTGATCACAGCCCGATAGTATAGCACGCCAGACGGACAAGAATGTAGGGCCACCGATGGAATACTAGCATCCTAGACTAAGCATGTAGGATTGCGTAAAGGTAACAAATGTAGTAGCAAGGACAGGCTATGCATCGTGATAGGAATAACGGAAAGCAAGAATATGCTACACTACTCTAATGCAAGCAATATAGAGTAGAATAGGCGATATCCGGTGATCAAGGGGGGGCTTGCCCGGTTGCTCCGGCAAGGAGGGGTCGCCGCCGACGAGTCGATCACAAGGGCATCATCGGTCCCAGGGTCTACTGGAGAGAAGAGGGGGAAGAAACAGTAAATACATAGCAAGCAAGTGCATAAAAGGACAACAGGCAGAGCTAGACGTGTTCTAACACGGTGCTATACGTTACTGGCGAAGGGGAAAGTCAACCGGGAATATTTTCCCGGTTCCGGACCTGTGTCGGACAGATGACCGGAGGGGGAAATGTTCCATGTTCAGATAGTTAGAGGCATCTGACAGGTAAACGGGCCGCGTATTCGGATTCGTCTCGTTTTTCTGAGCAACTTTCATGTAGAAAACATTTTCATCCGAGCTACGGTTGAATTTATATGAATTTTCAAAGTTTTAAAGAATTTCTGAAATCCTAGAATATACCTAAATTCGAATTTAAACAAAGTGTATTAGTTTTATACACCCGTGCAGCTAGCCTATTAGAATGAAAGGTGGGTCCAGGGCTGAGCAAGCATACACAGTCAGCAAGTCAACAGTCAATGTTTGGCCTGGTCAGTGTGAATAGTGGCCATGGGGCCTACTTGTCATTGACTGCTGTTTTAACTAAAGTGCTAAAAAGATTTATTTAGCAAGGGGATCCACATGTCATCTACACATAAGCTAATGTAATCACTAATTATCATCTACTGGTCTGTCTAAGCAGGGGCTATCCCCATCGGCCATGGCCCAAGCCGCCACTAGTGTGTTTGGGCATGCACGACGGTGTGCTTGGCCAAGCCGCCACTGGGCACCACAACCAGCAACTACAACAGCAGTAGAGCAGCGATACTAGCGGCCGATGCATCGCCAGCAGAGGCGGCACCTAGCAGGAGTTGCAGCAAAAGCAGCAAAGACCGGCGAGGCAAGCAGAGCAGCAGTAAAGAGGTACAGTCATGGGCGACAGCAGAAGCGACAGAGCAGCAGGAAGGAGGAACAACAGCAGAAGGCAACGGCAACGGGCAGGAAGCAGCAAAGACACGCAAGCAAAGAGTGCGGCGATGTGAACGGGCGGTAGGCGTAGCAGGAGGGTCGCGGCGGGCCGCGGGGAGCACCTTGATGCGCTAAGGCGAAGCGACGGCCAACGCCGGGCGTGATGGACGCGCGACAAGGGCGTGGGGCACCGGGAGGCGGCCGGGCGAGGCGCAGGCGCGTTCGGGCGGGCGCGGCTGGGCGCAGCTTGGTCGCGCCAGAGGTCGTGAGCGCCGCCAGGAGTGCGAAAGTAGCGCAACTCCGGGCAGGGAAGGTCGGGCGGCGGCCTCACGCCGACGGAAACTATGGGGAAAGGCGGGGGATCTGCGCTGCTCACCGAGAGGAGGTCGGTGGTGAGCTCGTACGAGGCCGGGGTGGACGAGGTGATGCAGATCGACGGCGAGGCCATAGCGATGTACAAGATGAAGATGGTGGCGATGGCGAGTGTACGGGCCTTCCCGCCGATTCGTCCTCGATGGACGGCGGACCGTGGCGGTCCTTCCGGGCGTCTTTATCGCGGCGCTGGGAGCACGGTGGTCGCGACCATGGCGACGGGCAGCAGCGCTTCACGCGGGAGAAGAGAGAGAGCGAGGGAAAGGGGAAGTGGAGGGGCTAGGGTTCGCCCATGGGCAGAGGGGAATCGGTGGCACCCTTATCCTCAAGGGGAGACGGCGGATGCTCGGCACGCCGTCATCCGAAAGCAATGGATTAGTATTGTTCGCCCAAAGACGCCTCTTGTGAACAGAGATAGGAGAAGGTGCTCGGGTGGGCTGGGCCTGTGTTGTGCACATTGGGCCTAAGTGCACAGTGATCCACCTCATCTTTTCTATTATCTTTCTACTCTCAACTGTTAGGCACTGTTTCACTTTTTAATTAAATTTAAAAGAATTTTTTTGCACATGAAACTTGTCACACAAATACCTTGCAATGCTTTGGGATCTAACCACAAAGTATATGGGCATTTTGTAGCGCATAATTAATCCTTTATTTTTGAAAGGACCAATTTAATTGCTGTTGGAACACTTATAAAATTCCTAGGATTTATCATGAGTCAAATGAAGTTAGTTCCACAAGAAAATGATCTGCGGTATTTATAGAACTATTCGGACATTTTAGTTTTATAGTTCGAGGGAAAATAATTTGACTTGTCTTTAAAAAAAATGAATTTAAGGTCGGTTTGGAAAAAAGTGAAAATTGGCAAAAATTAATTATCATGACGTGGCACCATTAACAGGAGTTTACTATAGCGTGACATCCGGGGTGTTACAAATCTCCTCCACTACAAGAAATCTCGTCCCGAGATTTAAGTGGCGAAGTAAAGAGTAACTTCGGGAGAACTAGCCCTTATAGGGTTAATTATCTGGTGAACAATCCAGGGAATGTGGCAGAAGTATCTCTCGAGTTGAAACTTAAGAAAACATCGAGAGCAAAATATGAAGGTACAATAGGAAGTTTCAAACGAATGGACAAACGATCGATACCTGAACAGAGTGTGAGAAGGGGTTCAGAGCATCAGGAATAGATCATCCCTCAGGGGGGTGGCTCGTGACATGATACGAAGCCAAATGCAAGAATATTTCGGAATCATAGATATACAGGAGAGTTAGGTTTCGATCGTGTGGAACTGTGGGTTATGGGCCCACTGTGTGGGTTAAAAGCAGGAAGGCGCTAAAATTTTGCACGGCCATGATAGCAAGGCAGCAGCGTTGGTACCAAGGGCGAGGGACGAAGAGAACCATTTTCCTGCTCGTAATACGAGGCGGACCAATGGGCAAAGTTCTCGTCCATCAGTGGTTACTGGAATGTCATCAAAAATAGTAACAGGGTCTTACTGATAGAGTTGTACACCGAGGTGCTTAAGCAGGGATTTATCTCTGCTCAGACAAGTTAGATGATAAGAAAGGTGAAACAAAACAATGGAAAGGAAAATGTGATTATTATGATAATCAGACCAATGGAATGGAAAGATGTTTATACCCAAGTGTTAGAGTATAACTTTCCCAAGGAAAGGCAGAGCATGATAGGGCTCCAAGTATTAAGCCGTTTAGACAAAGGGGCAAGGAATTTATGAGGTTTACGCACACAACGGTGTTTGGTTAATTGATCAAGAACAGTTAGCATTGCGCTCCCAATGTTCTTGTTGATGATCGGAGTACCACACACATGCTTCGGGTTAGTGTTGACATGGTCATCGGGGAAAGGCCAGACTTCGGATACACAAAGGATCCATCGTAACAACTTATAGTATAAGTCTCACAATTTCCTCATGGAAGAATGGTTAACCTTGCTAAGATGGAAACTATAACAATAGGTCCTCCGGCCAGGTGTGTTAGGCATGACATCACCTTACCGGGTCATATAAAGACCAATGTTGTGACTCTTGAAAATGTTCCAACCATCATATCTAACCAAGATTCAGATCTAATCGGTGTCAAAATACCCTGCACTCGTGGATGCCCGAGAGGAAAAGGTGTAATACAATTGACAAGATGACATTGTAAAATTCTCGAGAAATGAACTATGGGAGCAAGTTCAAACAAGAGCTCATCATTAAATCAAGGAGAGGATGAGGGGTAGCTGATGGAATCAGCGAGAATCCTCGAGATTTCCAAAAGGTGGATTTCCACAGCTTATGTGAACAAGGAGATAACATTTGTCGGATCAAATGATAAAATGGTGTATGCTCGAGGAGAACATACAGTTAAACATTGGATGAGAGGTGCACCCAAATATGTGGGCTGGGTTGCACGACCAACGTCGGAATATGATTCAATAATCAATAGTCTAAGAATGAACGGTCAATTATTAACTTCAAAGCAACAGGGTTGCTAGAAGGGCAAAATCCAAACAGCACTGGCCACTTGTTGGTCCCCGTTGGAATCAACACAAGGACCCAAGAAGAATGGTGATGGTGAAAAGTTTCACCATACCAAGAATTCTTAAGAGGTGGTGAAATTCTCACCACATTCTTGACATAAAAGGTGGTAATATTTCAAGGTAAAGAAGGACAATGCTAGGCAGCAAGGAACTCAAGGTACAACACAAAACACGAACAAGTTTGTGTTGGAGGGAAGGCAATAACGTGGCCGATGATAATACAAACCATCGAGGGGCAAGGATGGTATTTCCCATCAAGAATTCAATAGATATTTTGGAAGAGCTCAGAATGTTGATGATCACGACACCTTTGTCGAGAGATTTCATGAAGGTGTAATCGATCGGCGATGACATCAAGTCAAAGGAATGATGAAGCAAAGGTTATTGGATCCACGGTTACGACACAAACTCATAATTAAGCTTGCTATTCAAGGCGAAATGATACGACGAGGAAGAATGACGTAAGGTTATCTCATCGTGAAAAATTATGCTCTGGGAAGAAGGACCAAGTAGTACAGTTAAAATTTAGTACAATGATATAACCGATCAGGCTAGGACTGACTTGAAGGATTATTAAACTCATAAGCAATGAAAATTACTTAGAGTTATTGAATCGGAGTGCGGAATCGATTCACTTATCGGTGTTCTCGAGTGAAATAACTCAGAACCCGGGGGAACTCTGAAATCGGTGAGAAGCAATAATAGATGAAGACTCATAGGAAGCAACACAGTTCGTTGATATTCTCGAGATACTGGAGGGTATTACTAGAAGGAAGATTGGCATAGGGGTTGCAGAGATGTATTGATCCGCAGAAGACAAGTGTTTTCACTTGCTTGAGAAATGGGATCAAGTAGAAAATATGGTAGGAACCACGATTGCAAAGGATCAATTCACAGATACCAGATGATATTATATCAAGGCAATAGTTATTATTACCATAAGCTTCCATGATAGGATCTACATCGTGTCCATGGGCATGAACACAAGTTCAAGGTCGACTCCCACTTCTTCAATGTAAAACCTTCCATTCACCTCTCGCTTTTCGCAAATGACATTAGTTGTTTGAAAGTTTTACCTGGTGCAATACCAGATAAGTATGACCCGTGTAATCTTTCGGGTTCACGCAGATAAGGGAAGGCACTGGTTCTACCCATCGGGGCATCTTAGGAACCTATACCAGAAATTTTGGAGTAAATAACACAAGCTCGAAAGCAGAGCATGGTTGGTCAATCAGAGGATAGGATTTACCAATGAAGAAAGAACTTCCAAAGTGATTGCATATGAAGGACACTATCGGATAAAATCCAACAAAGGATCTGCCGGTCCACAACGGATCTGATGTGAGCATCAGTACTCAACCAGGGGAAGAAGAGTGCATGGGTATCATATTATAGAACATCTGAATAATTCGATGCTTAGATAACAAAGGAATTACGATTTCCAAACAAAGGATCAGAGCGAAGCCTCGATCAAGGATGGATAAGTTGGATAGACCGTAGGCACAATTGACGACAAATAGTTTGGTCGAGAACCAACTCATGTTCAAAAATGATGTCCGAGCCGGAAAGATAATTTAAAAGGATCAATCGATGATTATGCGTATTCGCACTCATGTTGAATCAATAGGATCCAAATGACGGTGTCTAAGGATACTAACGAATTTTGCCAGACATATGGAAAGCATCCATAATGCAAGCAGACAAGTATTTGTAGAGCAATAGGGCTGCAAGGATTTTTGGAGGATTTAATAGTATTTCAAAGACTTTTGAGAAACACATGAACAACTGGGGGATGAGCGGATACTCGATAAGTGCGAGAATTATCCGTGTGGGTATTCAGGTGACAATGAACAGCAAGGCACTAAGCTCAAAGGATTATCGAAACAACGATTTAGTATTTCGGGTATCTTGTAATAACAAGACCAACTGGGGATGAATGTAAGAATGACAACTGCAAGTAGTTATCATAAGGGTTGACGGTAGGAGGGAAATTGCAAATGCGATGAACACAAGTTCTCGAGTTAACAGCGGAGAGTATCTTCAGGGTCTTCCGTGCAAAGCAGACGATCATCGCATTAAGGGGCTCTCCGAGTGAAAGTGACAACGAGATCCTAATGTTAGATTTAGTAAAATTCATTTAACCCGAGTAGAAGAGAGTTCAGAGTCCCAGAGTAAAGGTCGAGGAGTAAAAGATCCTAATACCACCCAAAGGCGACGTGGGCCCATGGGCCGCACAACCATGTTAGTAAAAGTTTTGCAAAGTCTAGACTCGATTTCGGCCAAGGAGTTGGAAGGGGGATTCCTACAGCAATGGCTCGATACCAACTTGTGACGCCCCGATTCAATCAGACACTAATCATGCACACAAATGTGTACAATCAAGATCGTGGACTCATGGGAAGATATCACAACACAACTCTAAAACATAAATAAGTCATACAAGCATCATAATACAAGCTGTGGGCCTCGAGGGCTCGAATACAAGTGCTCGATCATAGACGAAGTCAGCGGAAGCAACAATATCCGAAAGTACGTACATAAGTTAAACAAGTTTGCCTTAAGAAGGCTAGCACAAACCGGGATACAGATCGAAGAGGCGCAGCCTCCCGCTCGGGATCCTCCTAACTACTCCTCGTCGTCGCCGGGCTGCATCGTAGTAGTAGGCGCCTCAAAGGCAAGAGTCGCCATCGACGGTGGCGTCGCCCCGGCTCCATTGTCCCGGGTCGCAGCAACCGGAGTAACGAAGGTGGAAAAGGGGGAACAAGGCAACCGTGAGTACTCATCCAAAGTACTTTCAGCAAAGGAGCTACACTACATATGCATCGGTATATGTGTGAAGGGCCATATCAAGGATTGAATCGCAGAATGCCGTAATAAGAGGGGATAGCTAATCCCGCCGAAGACTACGCTCGCAGCCTCCGCCTTGCAACATGTAGAATAGAGTAGGCTGAAGTCCTCCAAGTAGCATCGCATAACATAATCCTACCCGGCGATCCCCTCCTCGTAACCCTGAGAGAGAGCGACCATCGGGTTGTATCTGGCACTTGGAAGGGTGAGTTTTATTAAGTATCCGGTTCTAGTTGTCATAAGGTCAAGGTACAACTCCAAGTCGTCCTGTTACCGAAGATCACGGCTCGAATAGATTAACTTCGCTGCAAGGGTGCACCACATTACCCGACATGCTCGATCCCATTTGGCCGGACACACTTTCTCGGGTCATGTCCGCCGCCTGGAAGATCAACACGCCGCAGCCCCCACCTAGGCACAACAGAGGTCAAGACGCCGGGTTCTAAACCTAAGCGTTATTGTGGGTCTCCGCCCATCGCCTTAGCACACCTGTGACGCTATGTGACGCGCCGTCGAAGCAGACCTAGCCTAGTGGCGTTCCGATCCAATCCAGCACAAGGCCGCTCGCCGCCACGACGTCACGAAGTGTTTCGGCCGATACCACGACGCCGGGTTGCCCATATCTTGTCCCACGTGGCGGTTAGTGCGTATAAGGTCAATGACCCAACTCAGATCAAATACCAAGATCTCGCGTGTTAAGTATCCGCGAACGCCGAACAGGCCAGGCCCACCTCTCACCTGTAGTCTCAACTCGCTCGACGCTCCGCCACAAAGATCCACACGAGGGTCAATTGGGACAAAGGTCCTTTCAGCCCCAATCCGTGAATCACTCATGGGTGCTCCACAAGCCGACCCGACTTTAGTCACCACATGTATCATGTATAAAGTATATAGTATATACCCGTGATCACCTCCCAAGTGATCACAGCCCGATAGTATAGCATGTACTTGGACAAGAATGTAGGGCCACTGATGGAATACTAGCATCCTAGACTAAGCATGTAGGATTGCGCGTAAAGGTAACAACAATAGTAGCAAGGATGTGCTATGCATCGTGATAGGAATAACGGAAAGCAAGAACATGCTACACTACTCTAATGCAAGCAATATAGAGTAGAATAGGCGATATCCGTGATCAGGGGGGCTTGCTGGTTGCTCAGCAAGGAGGGGGTCGCTGCCGACGTAGTCGATCCCAGGGGCATCATCGGTCTCGGGGTCTACCGGAGAGAAGAGAGGGAAGAAACAGTAAATACATAGCAAGCAAGTGCATAAAAGGACAACAGGCAGAGCCAGACGTGTTCTAACGCGGTGCTATACGTTACCGGCGAAGGGGAAAGTCAACCGGGAATATTTTCCCGGTTCCGGACCTGTGTCGGACAGATGACCGGAGGGGGAAATGTTCCATGTTCAGATAGTTAGAGGCATCTGACAGGTAAACGGGCCGCGTATTCGATTCGCCTCGCTTTTCCGAGCAACTTTCATGTAAAAACATTTTCATCCGAAAGCTACGGTTGAATTTATATGAATTTTCAAAGTTTTAAAGAATTTCAAATCCTAGAATATACCTAAATTCAAATTTAAACAGTGTATTAGTTTTATACACCCAGCAGCTAGCCTATTAGAATGAAAGGTGAGTCCAGGGCTGAGCAAGCATACACAGTCAGAAGTCAACAGTCAATGTTTGACCCGTCAAAGTGTGAATAGTGGCCATGGGGCCTACTTGTCATTATTTCATTTTTAACTAAAGTGCTAAAAAGATTTATTTAGCAAGGATCCACATGTCATCTACACATAAGCTAATGTAATCACTAATTATCATCTATCGGGTCTGTCTAAGCGGGGCTATCCCCATCGGCCATGGCCCAAGCCGCCACTAGTGTGTTTGGGCATGCACGCACGTGTGCTTGGCCAAGCCGCCACCTGGGCACCATGTACCAAAGCAAGCCTACAACAAAGAAGAGAGCAGCGATACTAGCGGTCAGATGCATCAAGAAGCAGAGGCGGCACTTAGCAGGAGTTGCAAGAAGCAAAGCAGCAGACCATGCGAGGCAGAAGCAAAGAAAGGTGTAGCTGGGCGACAAGCAGCAGACAGAGCGCATGTGAGCAGCAGGAAGGAGGAACAACAAACAAGAACGGCAACAGGAAGCAGAAGACACGCAAGCGAGTAGCGACAGAACGGGCGGTAGGCGTGAGCAGGAGGGTCGCGGGCGCTGCGGGGAGCACCTTGATGCGCAAGGCGAAGGACGCCAACGCCGGGCGTGGCGGACGCGCGACAAGGGCGTGGGGCACCGGGAGTGCGGCCGGCGAGAGAGGCGCTGCCCAGCGGGCGCTGGGCGCAATGGTCGCGCCAGAGAGGTCGTGGAGCGCTGCCAGGAGTGCGAGTAGCGCAACTCCGCAGGGAAGGTCGCGCGCTCACGCCGACGGAAACTATGGGGAAAGGCGGGATCGGGCGCGCTGCTCACCGAGAGGAGGTCGGTGGTGAGCTCGTGACTGCAGGCCGGGTGGACGAGGTGATGCGATCGACGGGCAAGGCCGCGGGCGATGTACAAGATGAAGATGGTGGCGATGGCGAGTGTATCGGGCCTTCCCCGCTCGATTCGGGTCCTCGGGATGGACGAAGTGGACCGTGGCGGTCCTTCCGGGCATCTTATCGCGCTGGGAGCACGGTGGTCGCGACCATGGCGACGCAAATGCAGTTTCACGCGGGAGAAGAGAGAGAGCGAGGGAAAGGGGAAGTGGAGGGGGCTAGGGGTTCGCCCATGGGCGAGGGGAATCGGGTGGCATCCTTATCCTCGCTGGGAGACGGCGGATGCTCGCACGCGCCATCCGAGCAATGGACGAGTATTGTTTGTCCAAAGACGCCTTGTGAACAGAGATAGGAGAAGGTGTCATGGGGTGGCCCTGTGGTTGTGCACATTGGGCCTAAGTGCACAAGTGATCCACCCTCATCTTTTCTATTATCTTTCTACTCTCAACTCGTTAGGCAATCGCTTTCACTTTTTAATTAAATTCAAAAGAATTTTGTTGCACATGAAACTTGTCACACAAATACCTTGCAATGCTTTGGGATCTAACCACAAAGTATAGGGGCATTTTGTAGCGTACAATTAATCCTTTATTTTTGAAAGGACCAATTTAATTGCTGTTGGAACACTTATAAAATTCCTAGGGATTTATCTGTGAGTCAAATGAAGTTAGTTCCACAAGAAAATGATCTCGGGGTATTTATAGAACTATTCGGACATTTTAGTTTTATAGTTCGAGGGAAAATAATTTGACTTGTCTTTAAAAATGAATATGAATATAAGGTTTGGAAAAAAGGAAGATTGGCAAAAATTAATTATGATGACGTCGCACCATTAACAGGAGTTTACTATAGCGTGACATCCGGGGTGTTACAAATCTCCTCCACTACAAGAAATCTCGTCCCGAGATTTAAGTGGCGAAGTAAAGAGTAACTTCGGGAGAACTAGCCCTTATAGGGTTAATTATCTGGTGAACAATCCAGGGAATGTGGCAGAAGTATCTCTCGAGTTGAAACTTAAGAAAACATCGAGAGCAAAATATGAAGGTACAATAGGAAGTTTCAAACGAATGGACAAACGATCGATACCTGAACAGAGTGTGAGAAGGGGTTCAAAGCATCAGGAATAGATCATCCCTGGGGGGGGGGGGGGGGTGGCTCGTGACATGATACGAAGCCAAATGGAAGAATATTTCGGAATCACAGATATACAGGAGAGTTAGGTTTCGATCGTGTGGAACTGTGGGTTATGGGCCCACTGTGTGGGTTTAAAGCAGAAGGCGCTTAAAATTTGCACGGCCATGATAGCAAGGCAGCAGCGTGGGTACCAAGGGCTTAGGACTTAAGAGAACCATTTTCCCCGTCAGAATACGAGGCGGACCAATAGGCAAAGTTCTCGTCCATCAGTGGTTACCGGAATGTCATCAACAATAGTAACAGGGTCTTACTGACAGAGTTGTACACCGAGGTGCTTAAGCAGGGATTTATCTCTGCTCAGAGAAGTTAGATGACAAGAAAGGTAAAACAAAACAATGGAAAGGAAAATGTGATTATTATGATAATCAGACCAATGGAAAGGAAAGATGTTTATACCCAAGTGTTAGAGTATAACTTTCCCAAGGAAAGGCAGAGCATGATAGGGCTCCAAGTATTAAGCCGCTTTAGACAAAGGGCAAGGAATTTATGAGGTTTACGCACACAACGGTGTTTGGTTAATTGATCAAGAACAGTTAGCATTGCGCTCCCAATGTTCTTGTTGATGATCGGAGTACCACACACATGCTTCGGGTTAGTGTTGACATGGTCATCAGGGAAAGGTCAGACTTCGGATACACAAAGGATCCATCGAAACAACTTATAGTATAAGTCTCACAATTTCCTCATGGAAGAATGGTTAACCTTGCTAAGATGGAAACTATAACAATAGGTCCTCCGGCCAGGTGTGTTAGGCATGACATCACCTTACCGGGTCATATAAAGACCAATGTTGTGACTCTTGGAAAATGTTCCAACCATCATATCCCATCAAGATTCAAATCTAATCGGTGTCAAAATACCTCGCACTCGTGGATGCCTCGAGAGGAAAAGGTGTAATACAATTGACAAGATGACATTGTAAAAATTCTCTAGAAATGAACTATGGGAGCAAGTTCAAACAAGAGCTCATCATTAAATCAAGGAGAGGATGAGGGTAGCTGATGGAATCAGCGAGAATCCTCGAGATTTCCAAAAGGTGGATTTCACAGTTATGTGAACAAGGAGATAACATTTGTCGGATCAAATGATAAAATGGTGTATGCTCGAGGAGAACGTATACGCTAAACATTGGATGAGAGGTGCACCCGAAATATGGGCTGGTTTGCACGACCAACGCCGAATATGATTCAATAATCAATAGTCTAAGAATGAACGGCCGACCATTAACTTCAAAGCAACAGGTTGCTAGAAGGGCGTAATCCAAACAGCACCGCTCACTTGTTGGTCCCCCTGTTGGAATCAACACAAGGACCCAAGAAGAATGGTGATGGTGAAAAGTTTCACCATACCAAGAATTCTTAAGAGGTGGTGAAATTCTCACCACATTCTTGACATAAAAGGTGGTAATATTTCAAGGTAAAGAAGGACAATGCTAGGCAGCAAGGAACTCAAGGTACAACACAAAACACGAACAAGTTTGTGTTGGAGGAAGGCAATAACGTGGCCGATGATAATACAAACCATCGAGGGGCAAGGATGGTATTTCCCATCAAGAATTTGCATGTACCCGACCGGATCCACTCTACCCCGCTACCAAGCCGGAGCTATAGCAGCACGTGGATGAACCGTCAGATTCAAGTAATGCACGGCGTGGTGCGCCCGTGGCAACAACCCGGCTGTGTGGTGTCGATAACGCCCAGAGGTGGTGGACCGGCCCGAGCGCTTGAGGAGGCCGAAAGAAGCAAGACAAAGATCAAAGTTTATCAGCTTATTGCCGGTTCCTCCGACCATCTCGGTCGAGCTCGGGGTTACCTCTAGCTCTTTGGGGTGCCTTGCCTCGTCCCGCTTTTACGCAATGTGCGCTTACCCAAAGACTTCAAGGGTCAGTTCAAGGTGCAAAATTACACTTCCGAGTTATCACCGTAAGCATGGATAGAAAGTTATGAGATGTCCATGGAGATGCTGGATGTGGGCGAGGGCAGCGTGTGCAAAGTACTTCACCATGATGCTCAAGGCACGGCCCGCATTTGGTTGAAGAGCTTGCCACCCAATTCTATTAATTCATGGGCCCAATTGCGGACCCGGTTTATCCAGAATTTCAAAGATACCAGAAGCAGCCCATGTCCGTAGTGGACTTGGCGGCTTGTGTCCGTGGGGAAGGGAGTCAACAACCCATTGGGTACGCCGCTGCGTTTGAAATCCTGCATTCATCGACCGGATCAACGCCGACTCTGCGATCTTAACCTGGAGGGTAATTGCCGTTTAAGCCTTTAAAGTTGAAGTTGGGGCGCATGAAGCGGTTTTGTAATGACATGGGCACTCTCATGGGCGCTTTAGTGAAGTATGCCGATTACGATAGTACCAATGATCCCGAGTCCGACGATGACGAGACAGGGAAGGGAAGGAAGAACAGCAACTCCAAGGGCCAGCAACATCACTCGGCAGGTAATGGTGGAGGCAAGCGTAAAGCGAATGGCAACATGGACTTCGTAGCCAACACCAACGCGCAGGATAAAGGCCAGCCGCACAAGGGTAAACGGCCGAATCGAAGCGGAGCGCCTAATCCCAATCCGGACCGCTTGAACTATCTATTGAATCAACCCCGTTCAAGCATCGGACGACGGAGACGCCAAAGCAAACCACCTCTAGAAGGATTGCTACATTATGCAGGAGTTCAAGAATTCTAATGCTTTCCAGATGATGAAGGTTCGGCGGTTCGGGATCCGGGCCGGAGTTACTGGTGGAGGAAATTCCGTTCAGGATTTAATGGTAATCCAAAGTGACATAGCAATCGTAACAATCGAATAACCAAGGTGGTTACAACCAGCAAGAGCAACAAATGGGTTACCAGAGCCACCCAAAGCGGTTGAATAGTGGGCAGTACCATGTCTTCACCACTAAGCTTAGACAAGCGAGACCGAAGCTTGAAGCGGGCAATAACGCCGCTGAACCGGCCGGTCTTCATTACCTCACGCCGGTCGTAGCAGCCCATTGTATGGAGTAGAGAGGATCATCCCCCGGGTTGACAATCCGGGTCAGCTGGCCCTGGTGGTGGCACCTCAGGTGGAGGTTATAAGTTCACCAAGGTGCTCATGGACGGAGGGAGCAGTATTAACATCCTCGTACTATGAGACCTTCCATCGTATGGGGTTAACAGATAAACATCTCAAACCGTCCAATACAGTGTTCCATGGTGTGGTACCGGCAAGTCAAGATATCCGGTTGGTAAAATAGCCTCGAAGTGGCCTTTGGAGATGAATATGACTCCAGATCGAAACATTGACGCTTGAAGTGGTAAAAATCCAAAGTCCATATCACGCCTCTATTTGGGCGGCCGGCTTATGCCAAGTTCATGGCACGGCCTTGTTATATCTATTTGCAGCTCAAGATGCCGGGTCACAAGGGGACAATAACGGTTCATGGGAGCCGCAAGATCGCTTTGGAATGTGAGGAAGGTGATGCGGCTTACGCAGAGTCGGTTTGTGCCGCCGAGGAGCTGAAGTATTATAAGGACAATGTTGATCCGGCGGACATGACTCCATTGAAGAAGCCAACTACAGAGCATGATCCGCCCTGAAATTCAAATCGGCAAATTTGAGACTAAGCTTGTTGACTTCGTGTTCGGGCGATTCGTCCCAAGCAGTTCAAAGATCGCGCCAACTTGATCCGAAATAGGAAAGCGCTACCATCGAAGTTCATCCGTGAGAACCGGGACATTTTTGCATGGAAGCCTTCTGACATGCCAGGTGTACTGAGGGAACTCGCTGAGCACACTCTTAATGTTGATCCCAAGTACAAACCGGTGAAGCAGTTTCTCCGCCGGTTTAATGAAGAAAAGCGTAAGGCCATTGGAGAGGAGGTGGCCAGGCTCTTAGCGGCCGGTTTTTATCGCTGAAGTTTTCCACCGTAGTGGCTTGCTAACCCGGGTGCTGGTTCTTAAGAAAAACGGCACTTGGCGATGTGTGTGGATTATACAGATCTTAACAAGGCTTGTCCGGTAGATCCTTTTGCCCTCCCCGCATTGACCAGATTATTGATGCCATCGCGGGTTGTGAGCATTTGAGCTTTTTGGATGCGATTCTATCATCAGATCAAGATGGCAGTCAAGGACCAGGAGAATACGGGCGTTTATCACTCCCTTTGGAGCCTTCGCTATGTGTCTATGCCTTTTGGGCTCAAGAGCGCCCAAGCAACTTATCAACGCTGCAGGTACAGAATTGCTCGTGCATAAACAGATCGGCCGTAATGTGCATGCCTATGTGGATGATATTGTGGTCAAGTCAAGGGAGAAGGAGACACCGATTGACGATTTGAAGGAAACCTTTGACAACCTGCTGGTTTACAAGATGATGCTCAACCCGCCAAATGTGTCTTTTGGTGTTCCGGTGCAAGTTATTGGGTTTTCTCGTGTCCAACAGGGAATTAAAGCTAATCCGGAGAAGATTACGGCTATTACCTCCTCGCTAAACCGGCGGTGTTAACGATATCCAGCGTTTGGCAGGCCGGATTGCCACGCTGAGCCGGTTTATCAGCCGCCTCGGAGAGAAGGCCATCCCTTTGTACCAAATGCTAAAAAAGACAGATCAGTTTGTTTGGAGTCCGGCCGCTGATGAAGCGTTGGAGGACTTAAAGCGGCAATTGGCCAACCCGCCTGTGCTCGCCGCTCCCATTGACAAGGAGTCGCTTCTGCTATATGTTGCTGCTAATGCCAGAGCGGTCAGTGTGGCCATTGTGGTGGAGCGGAAGGAGGCAGGGAAGGAGCATCCGGTTCAACGTCCGGTTTACTATATCAGCGAGGTACTTATCGAATCTAAGCAAAGGTATACGCACGGCGTAAGCTGGTATATGGAGTTTTTATGGCGTCGAAGCTGAAGCAGATTTCCAAGGGCACCCCATCACGGTGGTCGGGCTGCTCCCTTAAGCGATATCATACGTAACCGGAAGCGATCGCGGATTGCTAAGTGGGCTATAGAACTTGGGTCAAGACGGTCTCAAGTATGCGTGCTCTCGGACGGCGGTGAAGTCTCAAGCACGTGGATTTCATAAATGATTGGACGGAGTTGCAAGCACCAAGAAAAGCCGATCACACATATTGGACCATCCATTTTGACGGATCCGTGCAATTGGAGGGCTCGGGGGCTGGAGTTGTGTTAACTTCCCACGAGGTGACAAGTTTTGTTACGTTCTCCGCTTAATGTTCCCTTGTACTAACAATGCAGCTAAGTATGAAGCCTTGCTCCATGGTCTCCGGATGGCTAAGGAGATGAATCTAAGCCGGGTTAAGTGCTTGATGACTCGGACCTAGTGGCTCAACAGTGTCCGCACTTGGGATTCAAAGGACCCACTCATGGCTGCATATCGTCCGTGAGGTGGATATTGTCGCAGTCATTTCAAAGGCTATCGTGTGGACCACGTGGACCGTCGGAAGAATGAAGCGGCCGGACGCTTTAAGCCGGGTTGGGCTCTCAACGCAAACCGGTCCCGCCTAATGTTTTTCCGGACGTCCGCACAACCCGTCGGTCAAGCTCCCTGGTGAAGCAGATTTGGCTATTCCTGATCCGGAGGCCCAATTGGTGGCAGCTCTTCACGTTACTCGGATTGACGCTTCCTTATCTTGCGTACATGATGAACCGGGGCGAAGTTACCGTAAGATGAGATGTTGGCCCGGCAGATAGTCCGGCGATCTAAGTCTATGACCATTATTAATGGCGAATTGCATCATTGCAGCGTGTCAGGGGCGTTTCAATGTTGTGTGTCCCCTGAGGAAGGCTGTGAAATATTGCGTGAGATCCACGAATGAGATTGTGGTCACCACGCCGGTTCAAAATCCTTGGTGGCTAAAAGCGTTCCCGCCACGGTTTTTATTGGTTGACCGCCCATGCCGATGCGGAAGATCTGGTCGACGATGTGATGGTTGCCAAAAGTTTTCTCAGACGTGCTCATGTACCGCCCAAGAATTGAGGATGATTCCAATTACTTGGCCGCTTATGCGACTTGGGGTCGATATGGTTGGACCTTTTAAAAGGTCCAAGGACAAAAGACCCACCTCCTGGTGGCGGTTGACAAATTTACAAAGTGGGTGGAGGCGTAACCTGTTAGCAAGTGTGACGCGGCTATGGCGGTTCAGTTCATCAAAAAGGTGATTTTCGGTTTGGCTTTTCCACACGTATCATCACAGATAATGGTACCAATTTGTCCAAAGGTGCCATGAAAGAGTTCTCGCGAACGTGAGCACATCCGCTTGACAGCGTTTCTTCAAAGAGCTCCACCCACAGTCAATGGTCAAGCGGAAGGGCTAATCAAGAGATCTTGAGAGGCATCAAGCCCCGTTTATGGTCCCTTTGCAGAGGACACCGGGTTGTTGGGTAGAAGAGCTACCGCCTGTGTTATGGAGTATCAACACTACGCCTAACAGATCCACGGATACACACCATTCTTTATGGTCTATGGAGCGGAGGCGGTTCTCCCGAGTGACATCCGTCATGACTCACCTCGTGTTGCAGCTTATGTTGAAGCAGACAACAAGACGGCACGGCAGGACGCTTTGGATCGGTTGGATGAAGAGCGTGATATAGCAGCTGCCCGCCGGCGATTTACCAACAGATCTTCGTCACTACCATAGTCGCCGGGTCGTAACCAGTAACTTTTCAAGAAGGAGATTTGGTGCTTCGCTCATCCAGACTGCATCGATATGCACAAGTTATCCCCACCTTGGGAGGGACCTTTTCGTGGTCAGCAAGAATCTGCACAATGGGTCATACTATCCGATCGATATTCGAGAGCATAAAGACTCACGCACGCCGTAGGAGGAGACTAACAGGCCGTGGAACATAGCTCATCTTCGCCTTATTATACCGAGCCATCGGCTCTACTTATGTACATATTATTACAAAGGTATATATTATGAATAAAGTAATAAACCTAAGGCCTCGGCTAAAAGCGGGGTATCTGTTCGCTACATCATGTGTGGTTACATGGAGTTGTTCTGTCTTAAAGCGGCCTCCGGTTTACCCCTCGAAGTTTTCTTTTCAAAAGCTTTGTGATATCACTTGGGGCTTGGTCGTGTCCGAACCAATGCAACACCTTTTGATAGGCGAAAGCCACCAGATCACTTGGGGACATGGTCAAGTCTGAACCAGTCCGCCTCTTGATCAGCCTAAGGCCATAGAGTCACTTGGGGATTGGTCGAACCGAACCATTGCCACGCCACTTGATTGGCATAATGCCACGGTTTCGATTGGGGACCTGGCTGACTTGAACCATGGCTACACCTTATAGGGAGCTTGGTCGTGTCCGACCATGGTAACACCATCTGATCGGCTCAGTAAAGCCTTCTTTTTTGCAAACGGTTTATCATTGCCTTTGGTTCCATGTTTTTTTCATAACTATTATTTGATTTTTGTTGCGTTTCTTAAACCGACAACATTTTTTAAAACCGGTTCAAACTGTCAATTGATGAGATCCGGTCCATTTTTTAATCTGGAGATAATTTCACCGGTTTGACTTTTTCCTGTTAACATCCCATTATGGAGTAACAGGGGGCTTGTCATGACCCGGCACGGTTTACGTGGTAAACCGGCATTATAAATACAGGAGCTATTTTCTCCTTTGAACGGTAAGGGTTTATACAACCTTTGCTTCAATATTGGCTACGCCAACTTTATGCCCAGCGATGGCAGGTATTTTGTATCACAAATGTTGATTATATACCTCAATATTTCATTTCATATTTATATGAACGTCACAAGCTGGCTGGCGGTGCAAACCGCCGTGGCGGTTTAAGATTTTGTGACTGCAGGCAATATAGATTGAAAATTTCGATCAGTCAAGCAAAAGTATCAGCGCCTATGCACGAAGGCATATTAAAAGCAAGAGTGTTGGCTATCCTATTACAAGGCAACATGGTGCCCAAATAAGATCATTGTTTCTTGGCGGAATATAATGAAGCAGCTATTCAAACCGGCTTCCGGTTCATGCTTGCCGCCACGATCGATGGTTGTGGGTCGTTCTGCGCCGCTTCAGCCTCTTCATCTCTACCCAGCTGGTGGAAGTCAACAGTGGTCCAGTCGATTCCCATTAAAGCTTGAAAGACAGCTTCCTCATGGATTAGGGAAGATGGTTCGATATCAGGAGCGTAAGTGTGCTTACGGATCGGAGGGACCAGGTTTTCCGCTTCGGGAATAGGTGCAGCTACTCGTTTGTTCTGATCATCATATTGAGCTTGATAATGTGACAAGTTTGCCTCTTCGGCCAATTGGCAAGCCAAAGGGCGCACCGCCCAGTTTATCGCTCTCAGGTCATCTTCGTTGAACTCTGAACCATCTTCCTTCAGACTGGGATAGCCCTGAGCTGCCTCAACAGGATCGAAATCTGGCACCCATGCTTTTGCCCGGATTAAGGCATTAATGGCGCCGGTTCGAGCAGCAGATTTCTTCAGCTCTTGAATCCCAAGCGGAAGCATTAACAACCTCCTAAGAGTATCTTGAATTAAGGAGGGTGCTGGATTGTTATGTGATGCGTTGGAGATGATCCATTGCGCTCCAAAGGTACATCCTGCTCTATTAAAGTGTAGGCAGCTTTCAATTTCATCCCAACATCTCGACCCCAAGTGACCAATGCGTGTGCCTACATCATTGCAAGAGAAATCACAAACCCGGACTTATCATAAGAAGGCCAAGATTATCACAAGCCAAAGGAAGCTCACCGAAGATGGCAGCAAATATGGCATGTACTTGCCGCTTCACGTTGGTCGGTTCATCTACCACGGTTTGTAGGCAGCTTCAGCATTTTCAACCTTTTTGGTTAAAGCGGCCTTTTCAAGATCCCACCGCCCGCTTCAGATTTGAACCACTCCTTGAGCTGCTCCATAGTAGTCAAGGCGGTTTTCAGATCATCTTTGGCCTTGGAGGTTTCTGCTTGTTGAGATTTCAGATTTTCTTGAAGGTCATTGATTTGTGAGGCTTGTTGGCGTATCTCACTCTGCAACAAAAAGCGGAGCATGTTAAATATCTTCATTACAAGTTCCAAATGCATAACCAGTCATACATCGGGCACTTGAGGGGCTAATGCATATTTGATTTTCATCTACCAATAAAATCACAAAGTCCCAAGCTCAATACAATGTATTCAACTTGGCACTTGGGGGCTAATGGCTATTTGCTCGAACATATTCTCGATGCGGCGATATAAATTACAGTCCCGGTTTAATTATATTAAGTTGAACCGGCCTTTGAGGGCTACATCAGTGGATTCTGAAGCATTGAGTTTATGTTAAGTCCCGGTTTAACTATACTAAGTTGAACCGGCCCTCAGGGGCTAGGAGAGTTAACAAAAATTACTCGAATTTTTCTTTCATCATCTTCACCAGGCCAGCTTCATAATCACGGCTAGTATACAGCCGGTTCAAGTAGCCAGAATGAAGGTCTTGGGGGTTCAGAGCGGCGTAAGTTGCCAGATCAATATCCCACTTGCCCTTGCTCATGGTGGCAAATTCTTCTTTGGCAGAATGTTTGGATAAAGCGACCGGATTACCCGGTTCATTGGCCAAAGCCAGTAATCACAACGTCATCGTCCTTGGTATCACCGGTTTGACCAGGATGTCATTTTGTCAAGCCGAGCCGGATTGGACCGTGAATTTTTCAATCCGGGTTGGGCTTCGGGCTGGTCGAGAAGAAGGGAGGTGTCAACAGGCCTTTCTTCAAAGAACAAAATCGTCACCTTGCAGTGGGCGGATCATTGGGCGATTATCACAGATAGCCGCTTCAAGATTTGGGGCGCTGTCCGGTTTCAGGGCCTTCGTCGGCTTAACCGTTTTGTCGAGACGAGCCTTTTTGCTCGGCCTAGGCTTGGCCCTGAAAAGGCACAATAACAGTCAAATACGGCATATACTACGCAATGATGCAGTAGAAACAATATGAAATGTATAACTTACCCAAGCACCGTTTTAAGCGGTGGCAGCTGAGTAGCTGATGACTCGCCAGATGAGGAGTGGGAAGTGACCTGATAATCAGAGTCAGATGGATTAAGGGGTTGACGAAAACAGCCCGCTTTAGGGTAAGTAATCGACAAGCAAATTAGAGACCTTCGAACGATGTTTCCGAATCAGACTGTTCGGTAAACCGTGGAGGTAACTACCTGGCTTGTGTCGAGTTGTGCGGCGAACTTCATGTCGTTGAGTCTTCATAAGAAATTTGGGATCCAAGTAAGCAAGGGGATGAGAAAATTTAATTTTCCGGTTTGCCCGGACGGATTTTTAGTGAAGGCAAAGGATTTGAGTCGAGGAGAGAATAGTTACCTCTACATCATCAAGACATCGGCTTCAAAGATCATCCTCGACAAATATCATCATTAATTAGGCGTGTGTAAAGTAAGCCAAGTGAATCAAGTTCTACCTCAAGGTCCGGATTACCCACATCATCATCCACAGCCGGATCAGAAGATGCAGTGGTTTTCCTCTTATGAGCAGTCTTTTTGACAGCTTTGGTTTTTTGCCGGATTGGTTTTTCCGGTTTCTCTGGTTTCTCTTGTGGACGTTTCTTGCTCCAGAATGGATCATCACCCTGATTAAGCAGCAGTTGATGTTAAAAATGATGTCAGAAATAACAGTAATATATTCAGTAAAAATAGTCAGAAGTCTTACAGATGGTGGTTTGTTGGTAGCACGAGAAGGGGAGCGAGACCCGGTTGAGAGCACGAGAGGTGTTCGGTTCATTCAACATTTTCTTCACAGCCTCGGTGACCTCATCATCGGTGAGCTGGATATTAATGTCGGAGGGGTCGTCGACGCTACCGGTGTACTCACACATTAAACCGAGGCTACCGGGAGAGGGGCAAGATGCTCCATGATATCCAACAGCGTGCGAGATCAATTCCGGTTAAACCATTGCCATGAAGGCTCTGAGCTTGGAGAGTTGAGGAGTGTATTTACTTCTCTCATTGGCGGTTAATCTTTGCGGAAAGGGATGTGTATTACTGAGTCGCTCCGGACGAAAACCGGGCAAAGGATTCTCATTGGCTGTGGAGTGTCTACGCAATAAAACCATGTTTGATTCCATTCCTTGGGGTGGTCAGGCAGGTTTGACATGAGGATAAGTGACCTCCTTTCTTTTTGAATCGCCACACCACCCAATTCTGTGTTGGGCCCGTCGGTGAATTCTGTCGCGGCGTTTAGATGGAAGCAGGCCTCTAAACAGTTCAAGCTGTAAGGTTCTTCTTGAAAGTATGCCTCACAGAGCACTTGGAAGTGACAAATGTTGGTAACAGAATTGGGGCCCGTATCTTCTTGGACGGAGTTGAAAATTGGCTAACACATCCCGGTAAAATTTTGAACCGGGCGTGGTTAAAACCCAGGCTAAGTGATCTGCGAAAACTACAATCTCTCCTTCTTGAGGTGTGGGTGGACATTCGTTGCAGAACCCTCCAATGGATAGTATTTTTACCGCTTAAAAGCGCCCGGTCGGGACCAGATTGTTTAATTGAGTTTCGGTGACACGGGAAGGAGCCCAGTTGCACTCATATACTTGTTTTGCCATCTACAAAAAATATAAATCCGGTTCAAGAAATGTGTTGGGACAAAGAGAGAACCGATGTACAATGCTAAATCGGAGACAAATGCGTCTAAACCGTAGTTCTATGAAGCGACAGTGTCTGGATAAGGAGTTCTGGCGGTTCAACAAGGGGACTGATGGTGTATACCGGTTTTTTTAATTTTTTCTATGTTAAGTTAAACCGCCTGGTCTAAATATTGAAAGCAATTGAGGTTGCGAGCGGCTAAGTGTGCGAAAACAGGTTTCACAAGATCTCTCTACAACGAAGGATCTGAAGCGGATCGTAAAAGAAAGAATAAAGCGAGCATGATTGATATAATGAGCAGGAGATAATGCGCGAGATCTATGAGCGTGAGCACAAGACTACGAGCGGATGCTAAAAGTTACTACTAATCAGAGCAACGTGTCACAGATCTATCCAGGAATCTGGTATGAGCATAAACAGTTAATGGAGCACTGCAAGAACAAGAAACCCTAGAACGAATCTAGGTCAAGGGGAACCAAGGACCTACCTGAGTTTAGGAGATGCGGAAGAAGTGCTGCGTTTCTTTGGTGCGTTCAGGTTGATGCAGCGGCTCAAGGCAGTGCGAGAGGTTGATGGCGTGGCCGGGAGCTCAAAGGCTAGCGACGCGAGGAAGACGAAGAGAAAGGGGACGGAGGGGAGAAAAGAAATGACCCTTCGGTCCTATTTATAAGGTAAGGTACCTGTGTCAGGCGCGTGAATCAAGGAACCACAAATCTAGGAAGCAGAGCCGTCACCTCGATTATTGCGGATCTGTTAAACAAAGAAGATATCATGAATGCTATCTTTATGGGGACGTCATGCCGGTTTACAGCAACCGGAGAAGGTGACATCACGGCGGTTCAACGATTTCAAGAAGGTATTGAAGATGAAGGTTTTTATCAAGGATTGACATGAACTTGTTCAAATCAATCTGGGGCCTAATGTTAGATATTACTCTTGGCGTAAACCGCCTATCTGGCCGGGTTAACTTCATCAGTAGTTCAACGGTGTAAAAGCCCAAGAGGCATGAAAGTAAGGGCCCAAGGCCTATAGTCGGTTTAGAACCTATAGCCATAAACCGTCCTGGTATGTAAACTTGTATTGTAAGTTAGGAATAGAGAGAGACCAACCCGGATACGAGTATGAACCAGAGATTGGGACTCTCTGAACCTACGGGCGTCACCCGTGTATATAAGGGGACGACCCGGGGTGGTTCAAGAGGACAACAACTCGAAGCCTAGGCGAAGCTTATTTGCTCCCTAGTCATCGAGACCACATCAATCCCATCACAACTAGACGTAGGCTTTAACCTTCATCGAAGGGGCCGAACTAGTATAACTCTTGTGTCTTTGCGTCCGCTTTAACCCCTTCAAGTTAACCCGTAGCGATGGCTCCATGACTAAGTCCTTTCATGAGGACATCTGCCGTGACAAAACCACGACAGTCATGTCTACATAGTTCTCGAACCCGGGTCCACACGCTTAACGTTCTGTGACGATTTGTATTATGAGTTATATGATTTGATGACCGAAGTTTGTTCTGAGTCCCGGATGAGATCGGGGACATGACGAGGAGTCACGAAATGGTCGAGACGTAAAGATTGATATATTGGAAGGCTATATTCGAACATCGGAAAGGTTCCGAGTGATTCGGGTATTTTCGAGTACCTGGGAGAGTTACAGAATTCGTATTGGGCCTTAATGGGCCATACGGGAAAGGAGAGAAAGGCCTCAAGGGTGGCCGCGCCCTTCCCCCATGGACTGGTCTGAATTGGACTAGGGAAAGGGGCGCCTTCCTTCCTTCTCCTTCTCCCTTCCTTTTTCCTATTCCACGTGGGAGGTGGAGATCCTACTATGACTAGGGAGTCCTAGTAGGACTCCACACTTTGGGCGCGCCCTATGAGGGCCGGCCTCCTCCTCCCTCCATCCTTTATATACGTGGCCAAGGGGCACCCCATAAGCCGTGTGCGGTGCCCCCTCCACCATATTCCGCCTCGGTCATATCGTTGCAGTGCTTAGGCGAAGCCCTGCACCGGTAGCTTCATCATCACCGTCATCACGCCGTCGTGGTGACGAAGCTCTTCCCCGACACTGCTGGATCGTGAGTTCGTGGGATGTCACCGAGTCGAACGTGTGCAGATCGCGGAGGTGCCGTACCTTCGGTCCTAGGATCGGTCGATCGTGAAGACGTACGACTACATCAACCGCGTTGTCATAATGCTTATGCTTACGGTCTACGAGGGTACGTGGACAACACTCTCCCCTCTCGTTGCTATGCATCACCATGATCTTGCGTGTGCGTAGGATTTTTTTTTTTGAAATTACTACGTTCCCCAAAAGTTGCATCCGAGCCAGGTTTATGCGTAGATGTTATATGCACGAGTAGAACACAAGTGAGTTGTGGGCGATAATAGTCATCTTCGCTTACCAAAGATGTCATACTTTGATTCGGCGGTATTGTTGGATGAAGCGGCCCGGACCGACATTACGCCAGCGTCGCTTCTGGCGAGACTGGTTCTACCGACGTGCTTCGCACATAGGTGGCTGGCTGGTGTCAGTTTCTCCAACTTTAGTTGAATGGAGTGTGGCTACGCCCGGTCCTTGTTGAAGGTTAAAACAGCACATACTTGACGAAAAATCGTTGTGGTTTTGATGCGTATCTAAGAACTGTTCTTGCTCAAGCCCATAGCAGCCACGTAAATAGAGGACGTCTAACTTGTTTTCGGAAGGCATGTTGTGATGTGATATGGTCAAGACGTGATGAGATATAAATTGTTGTATGAGAAGATCATGTTTTGTTAAAGTTATCGGCAACTGGCAGGAGCCTTATGATTGTCTCTTTATTGCATGAGATGCAAGTGCCATGTAATTGCTTTACTTTATCGCTATGCAATAGCAATAGTTGCAAAAGCAATAGCTGGTGAGACGACCATGTGATGACACGTTGATAAAAGATCAAGATGATGGAGATCATGGTGTCATGCCGGTAACAATGGAGATCATGACAGTACTTTGGAGATGGAGATCAAAAGCACAAGATGATGATGGCCATATCATGTCACATATTTTGATTGCATGTGATGTTTATCTTTTATACATCTTATTTTGCTTATTTCGGAGGTAGCTTTATAGGATGATCCATTACTAAAATTTCAAGGTATAAGTGTTCTCCCTGAGTATGCACTGTTGCGACAGTTCTTCGTGCCGAGACACCACGTGATGATCGGGTGTGATAAGCTCTACGTTCACATACAACGGGTGCAAGCCAGTTTTGCACCGCATAAAATACTCGGGTTAAACTTGGCAGGCCTAGCATAAGCAGATATGGCCTCGGAACACTGAGACCAAAAGGTCGAGCGTGAATCATATAGTAGATATGATCAACATAGTGATGTTCACCATTGAAAACTACTCCATTTCACGTGATGATCGGACATGGTTTAGTTGATATGGATCACGTGATCATTTAGATGACTAGAGGGATGTCTATCTAAGTGGGAGTTCTTAAGTAATATGATTAATTGAACTTTAATTTATCATGAACTTAGGGTATGTTTGCTTCCTATCACCAACCGGAACGTCATGGGTTGGACCCGCTCCTGGGCCTCGTTCGAGCGTTTAGTTCGTAACCAGGATGGAACCAACTCGTTCCTTGCGAGCGAATATTCAGCTGAGATCCGGAACCGAGCGATACCTCTGAATCGAAGGAATTACAAGGAACCGCTCGTTCTCTCCCTTTCCTATCCCGTAACCCGGCCTATCCCCTCCCTCTCTGTGCATCGCCGCTCTCTCGTCTCGCCCCTCCCTCTCAGGTGCGTCACCGCTCTCTCGTCTCGCCCCTCCCTCTCCGATGCACCGCCCCTCCATCGTCGCCCCTCACTCTCTGGTGCGATGCATGTCCCTCATCTCTCTTCCTCCCTTAGATCTGCACCACCACTCGATTTGCGCTGCTGTCGACTCACCATCTCTCTCTGTCGATCTGCAGCAGAAAAAGGGAAGAAAATGGGGTGCTAGGAAGAAGGGTGAAGCAAATATGCCCTAGTGGCAATAATAAAGTTATTATTTATTTCCTCATATTATGATGTTTATTATTCATGCTAGAATTGTATTAACCGGAAACATAATACATGTGTGAATACATAGACAAACTACATGTGTGAATACATAGACAAATATAGTGTCACTAGTATGCCTCTACTTGACTAGCTCGTTAATCGAAGATGGTTGAGTTTCCTAGCCATGGACATGAGTTGTCATTTGATTAACGGGATCACATCATTAGGAGAATGATGTGATTGACTTGACCCATTCCGTTAGCTTAGCACTTGATGCGCTTAGTATGTTGCTAATGCTTTCTTCATGACTTATACATGTTCCTATGACTATGAGATTATGCAACTCCGTTCTGGGAGGAACATTTTGTGTGCTACCAAACGTCACAACATAACTGGGTGATTTTAAAGGTGCTCTACAGGTGTCTCCGAAGGTACTTGTAGAGTTGGCGTATTTCGAGATTAGGATATGTCACTCCGATTGTCGGAGAGGTATCTCTGGGCCCTCTCGGTAATTCGCATCACTTTAAGCCTTGCAAGCAATATGACTAATGAGTGTTCGCACACGAACACGTCACCGTGTACCTCCAACGCCGAGGGTGATGCACGGCAGCTCACGTCGAAGGAGACCCGTCCGGAAGCGCGGTACGCAGGCAATCCGGCGGGCTCTTTTGTAGACCCGAAGCCCCACACGCCCGGGAGGGACCCCGTCAGGGCGCGCGGCGGCTATGGGCTGCCCTAGGTCGGCCTAACCGCCCCTAGGGCCTCGTGGATCCGCAGCCCTCCAGCATGAAGAACTAGCGAAGAACGAGAAGAAAGATAGAAGGGAGAGACAAAAAGTAGATGAACACGAAAAAGTAGTAGATTGATTTGTTCGATTGTGTGTTGTTTCAATCGGCCGTCACCCCCAACATATATAAGAGGCGGCTGGACTTCCCGTACAAGAAAAGGATTCATCTAGGCTTTCTTTACAAGAAAATTACATCAATTCACGTCCAAAACCCTAGCCAAATTCGGATTGGTTTTGCCCGAACTTTCCAAAACTGTTCGGTTTAAACTGCCTGCACCTTGCGGGTCTTTTTTGTGGTGGTAAACGATCTCGGATGGAAACGAGCCCAAAAGCAATCTTGACCGTTTCGACGAGACGAACAACTTTTATGTTGAATGTTTTTTAGTCAGAGGTCATCTTGAGGGTCAAATCAGTCACGCAAAATAGGCTATCCCTCGCGCTACCCATCAGACAGGGTGCCTGGTGGGGCGCGCCATTTTTTGCCTCCTGACAGGGCTGTATTCCGATGACTCTAACTTTTGCAAACGAACTCGGATTGGAACGATTTTTATATCAAAATCGATCGTTTCGACGAGACGAAGACAATCCGTGTAGATAAGTTTTCCATTTGAGGTCGTCTTGGGGGCTTAATCAGCCAAACTGTACTCTGAATATAAGATCTTAGTACTTTGAGCATAGTTTCGCCTTGAGATGAAATCGGACTGCGATGACCCAAACTTTAAAGATGTTCATATCGACAATACGGAACTCTTTCATGAAGATCACTTCTCCATTTGAGGCCATCTTAAATAAGTTATTGACCGTGCCAAAATCTGGTGTCAACACATGCCCCCCTGTTTTTCGGCAAAGTTTGTGTGCCGAAAAATAACTTCCGCATAGCTTGTTCTAAGGACGATCTCCATCGGCCATTTTGCATGTTCTTAGGACGACAAGTATATATCGGCCATTGCTTGTTTGAACCTCTTGATGCAAACTTGGGTGAAAACTTCTTAGCTTCTAATAACAATCTGGTGATAAGGTTCCATAGATCAAAACCATCCTCCGAACCATATTGTTCACCCTTTTCGCTAGGATTTTGCAGATAATCAAGAATGAACTTCCTCCAATCCTTACTTCGCCTGCATAAAAGTTTCATTAGTGGTCAAGCGGTGGGCTTCGATTCAGCCTTACGTATGTTGACAAGACCTAGCATCGGCTATTGATAGAAATGCAACACACCATGATTAACATAGTAGCCGGATGCTTGCTGTGCTAACTCTTTCAAATTGTCATGTCTAGAAATATGAACAATTTTATAGCAAACCCAAGGTAATTTTGCATCTAGACATACCTTAAGATAAACTATAAGTGACTCGTCAAAGCATTGATAACCCTTGGATATTTGTTGTACTACTTATAACGAATCACTGAAAGCCTCAACCTGTATAGCACCTATAGCAACCAAAAGCTCCAAACCGAATAAATTTCATATTCGGCTTTGATTATTGTGTAAAAACATTTTAAGAGGCATGAGGCTTCACATAACAGCACCATATGGAGATATATAAACAACACCAACACCATGGACATTGTTATGAATTCAACTATCAAAACATAATCTCCATAGTACTTGTCTCGCTCTCCATTCGAACTAAGGACGATGTAAGAATATTACACCGGCCATGATCGGATAGTTTCTTAGGACGATAGTTAATTATCGGCCATTATCATGAGGTCCATGTAGAATTCATCCATTAAAGCATGTATAGCCGAAACAAATAAAATAGCAATAAAATATTTCGCCCTTTGACCTTAAGCAACAAAATGTAACTAACCAAATGTATAGTGATTTGGTAATACTACTGTCATGATATGGAAAATTATGTTGCATCCATGGATCAAAATAAATCCACGGAGGGTAATTGATCATACCTAGGGATGAATTCCATGGCAAAGGCATCAACGACATGGTTGAAGAAAATGGATGATGTGCTAATCGAAGAATTTGATGTTGTGAAGCGCACCTTCGGCTAAATTGTGTGTTGCTTTCATTATTTCCCTTTTTCACTTTTATTGTACTTGTTGCAACAGAAGCAAGCACATAATATTTGTCTTGATTGATCTTCTTGGGAACCCATGACATAGTTGAGGATATGGATAATGTGTAGATCAAGATGTTGAAACCTTGGGCTTGATCCTTTATAGTTTTCACTATTTTCCTTCTTCACCTTTGCCGCACTCCTTGTAATGGAAAATTGCACATAATTCTTATTTTGAGTACTTCCTTTGGGAACCCATGCCATGTTCCTTTCTTCAAGTTCTTGTGCACTAACCTTTTGTAACTCCTTCTTTTGCCAATACGATAAGCCGAGTGAGCACCTCGACTGTGATTTTGTTTCAACCAATGGCAACTCTTTTTGGGCCTTGTGCACCCTCAACCTATTTTCTTCAGATTTGGCACTCTGATTTTTATCAATTGATTGCTTCACTTCTTTGCCTTTTGTAGCCAATGTCAACACTTTAATTGGCTCTTTGTTATTTGAGATCAAATCTGAAGCAACACACTTACGACCATCTCTTTTCACGCGGTAAACTTGCTTTACCACCTCTTTCTTCTTCCTTGAGCTCTGGACCGATTCCTTATGATTGAAAGCGGTCTTTGACGGTGATTGTTCAAATGTTGATCTCCTTGGAGCTGCATGGTATTGGTGAGATGGTCTAGAATAAGATGGAGAATGTGCCCTTGTATCATACCTGTCCCATGATGAATATGTATCTATATGAGCATAGGGAGGCATCCACGGCATTGGCATTGGCGGCCCAAAATAAGGATATGAATATGTTGCATTAAAATTATCACTTTGCCAATACCCGATCCTTATATTTGCGCCTTTGGGGTGACCTTGGTTTCTTTGCATGATTTGGCCGATAAGCATTCTTCTCTTCACTCTTCTTTTGATATTTATCCAATAGTTCAGCGAAGGTGACTTTTGATCTCTTACACTTGCGCTTATTTCGCCTTTGTTTTCTTCTAGTTTGCTTTCATCGATCATTGCATTTGCTTGTTGCCCCCCAGTCCTTGGCGTCTCCATTGTAGCTTCGATGGAATTCTTGCCCTCAAGATTATGTTCATTATGCTCTTCAACAACTTCTTTACTTGAAAGCTTGATCCCATCACATGTAGTTTTTACCTTCTGTTCAAATGGATCGGCTTGAGTCAGCCGATGCAAAAACGTTCTACCATCAGGACCAATCGGAATAGACTGGTCATCTCTTGGTGTCTCAACAAATTTCAATCGTCCTTTATCAATGGCCGATTTAACTATTTGACGAAACATATTGCAATCCTCAAAATTATGATTGAACGAATGATGCAACCTTTTGTTTTCTAGCCGATCTTGTTGTGAGAACGGCTTTGGAGTTAAGCAAACGAATGGTTCAGATTTGGCATCTTCCCATTCGGCTATGAATTAGTTGCGGGATGATACATTACATAACGAGTAAAGAGACTTTCCGGTAATGAGATTGAACTAGGTATTGAGATACCGACGATCGAATCTCGGGCAAGTAATATACCGATGACAAAGGGAACAACGTATGTTGTTATGCGGTTTGACCGATAAAGATCTTCGTAGAATATGTGGGAACCAATATGAGCATCCAGGTTCCGCTATTGGTTATTGACCGGAGATGTGTCTCGGTCATGTCTACATAGTTCTCGAACCCGTAGGGTTCGCACGCTTAAAGTTTGGTGACGATCGATATTATGAGTTTTTGTGTTTTGATGTACCTAAGGTAGTTAGGAGTCTCGGATATGATCACAGACATGACGAGGAGTCTCGAAATGGCCGAGACGTAAAGATCGATATATTGGATGACTATGTTCGGACACCGAAAGTGTTTCGGAGGTTTTGGACATTTACGAAAGTAACGGGGTTACCGAACCCCGGGGAGTATATTGGGCCTAATGGGCCTTAGTTGGAGAAGAGGAGGGCGGCGGGGCAGCCGCGCCCCCTCCCTCTAGTCCGAATTGACAAGGAGGGCGGCGCCCCCTTTTACTTCTCCTCCTCTCCTTCCTTCCCTTCTCCTACTCCATCAAGGAAAGGAGGAGTCCTACTCCCGGTGGGAGTAGGACTCCCCCCTTGGCGTGCCCTCCTTGGCCGGCCGCCTCTCCCCCCTTGCTCCTTTATATACGGGGGCACCTCTAGACACACCAGTTGATCTGTTGATCTCTCCCAGCCGTGTGCGGTGCCCCCTCCACCATATTTCACCTCAATCATGTCGTAGCTGTGCTTAGGCGAAGCCCTGTGTCGGTGTCCAAACTGGCGGATCTCGGGTAGGGGGTCCCGAACTGTGCGTCTAGGATCGATGGAAACAGGAGACGGGGGACACGATGTTTACCCAGGTTCGGGCCCTCTCTATGGAGGTAATACCCTACTTCCTGCTTGATTGATCTTGATGAATATGAGTGTTACAAGAGTTGATCTACCACGAGATCATAATGGCTAAACCCTAGAAGTCTAGCCTATATGAATATGGTAATGAGTATCTCTCTATCCGGACTACACTCTCCGTTTTATATAGACACCGGAGAGATCTTGGGTTACATGGGGTTGGTTACATAAGAAGGAATCTTCGGTCGCCAAGCTTGCCTTCCACGCCAAGTAGAGTCCAATCCGGACACGGGTATAGTCTTCGATCTTCACGTCTTCACAGCCCATCAGTCCGGCCCAAAGGATAACAGGCCAGACGCCCGAGGACCCCTTAGTCCAGGACTCCTCAAGACCCTGAACTCGGCTTCAATGACGAGGAGTCTGGCGCGCAGATTGTCTTCGGCATTGCAAGGCGGGTTCCCTCCTTTTGAACTCCAGAATAGTCTTCGGATGTAGTAAGTATATCCAGACGTGTGTATATAATTCCAGAGAATACAATATTCCACGAGTCCAATTTTGCTGACAACTATTTATGACATCATATCATGCCTGCCTAGTTACTATTTCCAACTGTTGGCTTGCACGTCGCCCCACATATCGGGACGCGGTTTCACCGGCACATCTTGTCAAGGCAGAGATTGTGTTCCCTTATTTACGTGATTTTCATTAATGCAGGCGTGGGTAACCCAACTGCCCCCTGGGTACAACTCTTTGGGGATAGGTAAGTTTTCGAGACCGGTGGAGACGCCGATGTTGGGGTCTTTATATAGGGACCCAGACTCGTCTTCTTCCTTTGCACTTGCTCCTTCCTCAACCCCACCCACCCCAAGTTCCAACCCTCGGGTTCCAATCGCCACTAGCCCTAATCATGTCCGGATCCAGCCGTCAAGGCCGGTGGGTGGCTTTTTCTGTCACAGAGGAGGATATTGCGAAGCTCCACGCAGCGAGGTATCTGACCCCGGAAAATACTTCATCGGCTTCCTGTACAGGGGCAGGTTATTCCTACCCCCAAATCTGGCGAGAGGGTAGTATTTGTGTCCCACTTCCTCCATGGGTTAGGGTTCGCGCTCAACCCCTTCGTCGGGGGCTCATGTTCTACTATGGGCTCGATTTTCATGATCTGGCCCCGGACTCTATTCTCCTCATCACGGCATTTACCGTCACGTGTGAGGCCTTCCTCCGGACTCCTCCGCACTTTGGTTTGTGGCTCAAGACCTTTGACGTGAGACCGCAGGTGGCAGAGGAGGAGCAGGCAGAGTGTGGCAGCGTCATAATAGGCAAGCTTGCTAGCGTGGTTTGGTTTGAAGGATCTTTCGCCAAGTCTTCCGACCTATGGCAGCAGGGGTGGTTTTATATCAACGAGTCGCGGGGCTCCAAGTGGGCAGCTAGGCCTGCATTCCGGCCCGGCCCTCCAATTCAGCTTGCTTCATGGATCAATAAGGGATTGGACTGGGGATCCGTCAATGAAGTGCAGGCTCTGCAAAGTCGCATCCGAAGCCTTACCGAGAAGGGCATCGATCTTGTAAACGTCGTTCAAGTAATGTTAGTCCGACGGACCCTGCCATGTCAGCGGCGGCCTCTCCGTATGTGGGAGTTTAATCCGGAAGAAGCGGCGGCCTCTCCGGCACTTCTTGACACCACGCATACGAAGGAATGTGGAAATTATATTTCGGGAACGAGCACCGGCCGGACACCACCGAAGATATTGGCCTTTGATCGCAATCATCCGGACACTGCGGTAAGTATTCAAATTCCGAACACCTTCCATTCAAGCATCTCTTGACAAGATACTGAACAATCCGTCCCTATACAGGACTGGATAAAGAAAGCGGTGTTAATCTGGTGTCCGGCACCCCTTCCCGAAGACTCTGCGACCGCCCTGCTGACGAGAATGCTGATTCCCACACCGTACACTGTGTCTCAAGTAGAGGCGAGCGGGGAGCCCAGATGTGATACCCGCCCCGAGGATGAATTAGACGCTGTGTTTGGGGAAACCGAAACCCTTTTGCCCAAGGGCAAAGGTACAGAGGAAGCCCGCCATGGCAAAAAGAGGGCCGCTTCCGAAGATCGGGAGGGGAAGCCTTCCAAGAGAGGAAAAATGCCATCGTCGGGCAGTTTGGGCCGGGCGAGCGATGCTGCCGTAGGGTTTTATGACGAGGACGAACCTCTGGCCAAACTGTAAGTGAAGGTGGGGCACTTTAAATGTACCTCATTCTTTTCCTATTAGTGAAGTAATCATCCGACATATTTACATCCACGCAGGTTAACACCTTGTGTTTCTCAATCGTACTCCTCCTTGGGAGACTTTCTTCCGGAGATGATGGAGAGTGACACGCCATCTCCGGCCTCCTCGCCCAACAGGGGGGATGATACCGAGGTATCGTCCCGAAGGGCTCCTCCCGATCGCCAAGTAGTGCAGGAAACGAAGAAGGCGTTACCCGAACGTGGTGCCTCTTTCACTCAGGGTTCGGGAATCAAGAATGATGGCCCCGAACCGTCCAGTTTACAGCCGGAGACGATTCTGGGGGCGAGTAAGCGAATTCCTTCAAAGGAATGCCGTACTCCGGTGGCGGTTTCCAAAGACCCCGGAGCGCTGGAAATGCTGACGGACATGCTGCGGCGAGCGTCCATTTCAGAGGAGCACCATGCCTTGATGGTTACGGTGGTCGAAAAGGTTCTATCCGCGAAAAGCGGATTGAACGAGGCCTTCACGAGTCTCCTAAGGGGTTTTGAGGTTTGTGATGTAATTTTGCCAATGGTATTTTATTGACAGAATGCACCTGTTGTATACGCAGTAGCCCCTGAGACTCGGATTGCCTTCCAAAGGAAGCGATCGGAGGATCAAAAACATATGCTTAGGTACTAACCTTGATTTTACTTGGAATAAAGGCTGCCTCCCCTCCTGCGGCTACCCGAAATACGGAAGTGGTCGAACTGCAGCGAAAGCTGGATATTGCGGAGGATGACATTGCATTGATCAACAGGCGTCTAGACGACTCGCAAGGTATATAGTTTGAGCATTCCTTACACCAATGTGCTTGTAATTTAAGCGACTCTAAAAGAGTTTTATATGAAATGTGCATGAATGCGTATGGTGCCGCCGCTGCGGAGAGGCCCTTCGGGCGGAGCTGGCCCGGGCCAAGGAGCAGGCCCGGTTTAGTAATGCGGCTGCCGAAAAGGCATCGGCTGAGTTGAAAGCTGAACAAGCTGCACGGCGCCAAGACAAGGAGAAGATGTCCACCATGGTGCACGAATTAGAGAATGCGGCTAGCCGCTGTAAACTTCTTGAGAAGGAAAATGAAGCCAAAACGGGTGAACTTGACAAGGCCTTACGTGAGGCGAGAGAAGCATGGTCTAAATCCAGAACGTCCCATGAGGAGATCCGGCAAGCTGGGGAGATTGCGGCTGGCAAGCTCTTTTTGCTATAGACTAAGTTTGGCGATCCGAACTATGTTCAGCTTAACCAAGTATGGAGTTCTCCGGACAAATTTTTGGACTTACCGAAGAGTTCTTCCGAAGCGGCGCAGTTTTACCATGCAAGAGGGGTATGTAATGGAGAAGCTTTTCTGGTCACAGTTCGGCGCACCGAAGCGCCCTCTGTTGCTGAATGAATAGGTGTCCCAGTGGGCCGAGCTTCATAGGATATCCGGCGACGCCATGAAGAACGTCATAATCCGGTTGTGGCCAAGTGAGCCTATTCCGAGTAGTTATTTTGGCTTGGTGCGGCGGCTTGTTGACACGGTGCCACATATCGACACTGTGAAGCGGTCGGCATGCATTGAGGGTGCACAGATGGCCTTCGCCTGAGTCAAAAAAATTGGGGAAAGATGAAGGCCATCGATGTTGCGGCGAGGAGTCCACCCAAGGGCAAGGACCGTTGTGAGCCGGAGCACTATTTTTAAGACGTCTTAGAGACCGCCCGCTTGATAGAGGGTCAATGCTCAAAAGACATAATGTTCGAAAGTGATGTGTATAATGGTTGTAACAGACAAAATAGTTAATCCATTTTTATGTTTTGCTCGAGAGCTTGTGTTTCTCCGTATGCCGCTTTAATGTGATCTAAAAAGTTTTCCGATCGTCGGCTTTCAGCCCCTCGTAGGAAATGCAGGGTGTTCTAAAAGCATTTAATCACTCTTTATCCAACGTCTTGGTCCGTGAAGGAGGTGATAATGCGGTGAACCAGGCAATCGGACTATAGGGCGTTAACACCTTCACTTAGCCATAGGAGTTTTATGGTGGGGCTACGGCATAGCCCCTGGTATATATACGGCGCATTATAATATAGTGCCTTACATATGTTGATCTGAAAAAGATCCCTCGTGTGACACGGAGAATCACTAAAGATTCAAATAATTCGTCAAGTGGTTGACCAGCTCTCGCCGCATCATGACAGTCAGTTTTCGGCTTTCTCTACTGAGGTGCTCATCCGGTCTAGGCCAGGGCACAATCGCAGTAGTTCTCCCTTTACTACCCTAGCCGATAGAGCGGAACGTAGGGTAGCAAGCATGTGAGCCGGACAACCCAACTATTGACCCAAGACAATGATTCAGAGCTGATGCATATAAGGCCAAACTTGCGACGCCGAAGTGTGCTATAGAGTTGTTCGGACTTTTACTGGCAACTCATTTGTTCCCATACCGAGCCCCTGGCCGAGTATGCCGAGGTGCATCTATAAAGCAGCCGTTGAAGCCATACTCATTGTTGAAAGAGTATGAAAGATTAGTTCGGATGAGGTTTACTGGGAGCGGAGCAATATGCCAATGATAAATTTATGTGTATATATATAAAAAGAAACCACAATGCCGACTATTTGACATGCTCGGGGTCGGGAACAGAGGAAAAAGGGCATAGTATAGGCTTGGAATAAAGAGTGCGGTCTACAAAAAGTTACTTTGGACCTCCTGTCGCACGTCGGCGCCGCCCTTCCTCGGGGAGGGGAATCCTTAACGGAGGTAGCCCCTTAGGTGAGTGTACGGATCCGAACTCCGACAGAGTCCGTTGTAGATGCTGTCCTGTTGGTAACCTGTTCTTAAGAGATGATACAGAAAAATAAGGAAAACGGATAAAAAACGTTACGGGAATGATTGCAGGGTTGTCTGTATTGTGTTTCCGTCGATGCCCATGGTATCTTGAGTGCGTAGTGATGTACGCGTGGTGTAAATCTCGCCGGTATGGTAGGTGGGTGGCGGAAGCCGAACTGCTATTTCCGTTCCGGGAGTGGTCGAACTTCGGAGGGAAACTGTTTCTGGCCCCTGGTGTTCAGCTGGCAAGATGCTCCGTCGTCTTTATCGCCTGGTGGCCTCCTCCTCTTGCTATCGGCGTTAAGCTTGCCTGCCTGCTTGAGGACCCAACAGTTTCTGTTGGTATGGTTAGCGGGCTTATCAGGATGACCGTGAATCTGACAAGGTCGGTCCAATATTCTGTCAAGGGTGGATGACCCATCCTGGTTTGCCTTTAGTGGCTTCTTCCATTGACCGGGTTTCGGATTGTGAAATCCGGCGTTGACGCTGTCTCGCGTAATCTTTCACTATTATTACATTTGTTGTGTTCGGTTAAATGCGTGGCTTACCGCTGCCGTCTCGAATTTCGGAAGTGCCCGGTCGCCGGGCGTTGTTGCTTTTACGAGCGAGCTCTGTTGTCTTCTCCGCACAAAGCGAGTCATTAGAGCGGTAAGGGCTGTCATGGATTTGGGTCCTTCTTGGCCGAGGTCACGCGCTAGCCATTCATCCCGGACGCTATGTTTGAAGAAGCGTTGAGGGCTTCAAGCGTGCAGATGGTCGACAATTTGGTTCTTTTGACTAAGAACCTAGTCCGAGCTCCCTGGCTGACTCGCCGGGCTCCTGGACAATATGACTTAAGTCATCGGCATCTAGTGGCCGAACATATGTCCCTTGGAAGTTTTCTCGAAAGGCGTCTTCCAAATCTTCCCAGCTGCCAATAGAATTTTCTGACAAACTGTTTAGCCAGTACCGAGCTGGCCCTTTAATCTTGAGAGGTAGGAATTTAATGGCATGAAGGTCGTCTCCACAAGCCATGTGAATATGGAGGAGGTAATCCTCAATCCATACCGCGAGATCTGTTGTTCCATCGTATGATTCGATGTTAATGGGTTTAAACCGTGCTGAAATTCATGCTCCATTACCTCGTCGATGTGAAGCGAGAGAGGTGTGCGGCTCCTCTATGTTGAGCCACACTATGAAGCACCTCCGGCGGGCTCCGTTTACGATGTTCGGACTGGGCGTGGTCGGCTCTGTTGTATCCGAATAGGTAACCATCATCACCGGTCGGGGCATGTCCCCTCGTTCTGTATATCGATTTTGTGTGTCCTGTTCTACCCTCCAGGTCTTGTGGGATGTCACGAGTATTCCCCCGAGCTGTTTTGTTCTTGTTTTGATGGTCGGATGGGTTGGTATGGTGCTCTACTTGGGCTGTTGCTTTATCCGGACCGAACTGCGGTCGGCCTACTGCATTGTTCGATGGTGGTGTGGGTTCCAATGCCCTGCCATCGTATTGCGTGAGCCACCTACTCTGGGGTGGCTCTTGACTGGGCCGCTAAGGCCGTATTCTTCGACGGCCAAGACCTCGGTCCATCTATCATTGATCAAATCTTGGCTCGCTTGAAGCTGCAGCTGTTTCTTTCTTAGGCTCCTTGCAGTGGCTATGAGCCGGCGTTTAAAGCGCTCCTTCTCGAGAGGTTCCTTAGGCACGATAAAATCCTCATTGTCGAGGATCTCCTCTTCCTCGGAGAGTGGGAGATAATTGCTATCCTCTGAGTCTTCATATGTGGCCTGTTCATTAGGGCTGTCTTGCCCGCCTTCATGTTCCTCCTGTACGGATCCTACCTCAACAGGGTCTTCATCGTCCGGAGTGTTATCTTCTCCGGTACTAGTATCGTTTTCTCTTGAGCGACGTGACTTAGATATGGCACCCCGATCCGCATGTAGTAGGGGGCCTTCGCACGTCAGCCCAGGATAACACCTGACGCATGACAGGTCCATAATACAGCATTCCAGGTACAAGAATATTCATCAAATACATGTATATGAGATTACATCATTGATGAATACAATTATCTGACATAGCCCTAAGGCTATTAAATGACAATGAAGTCTGATTGAATGGCGGCGGAAGTCTTGGTTTGGCAAAGCATAACAACTCGCTGGGCTCCACAACTCACAGGGGCCCGGCAAAGGATTACGGCCTATACTTGACGGATCAAGCGAACAATCCAGACACGGCCTACAAGACTGGCATGACACGCCAGGTCAGTACATTGAATGTACTTGCAAGACAACCAAATACATAGCATCCAAACAAGCAGAAGACAAAGCAAGAACCAAGCGTATGCAACAACCTACCTCATATCAATTACTAAACATGGCATGATATAGGTCAACTGAGTATGAACAAATATCATAACATCTGCTAACATGGCAATGACATGGCATATCAGATCATGCTTCTAACATGGCAATGGCAAAGCATAGCATAACATCTCAATCATAGCATAATTTAACATGTCAATCAAAGCATGGCATGGCATCATGAAACTATGTTGAAAATAAACTACCGAATATATCTAATGCAGACATAACATGTTAACTATATGCAACCATCTTCTGTTCTGCCTTAGGTTTTTAAATGCAACCTATTACTTAGGCAATGAAACCAAACTTGTGCACCGAGTCCCTCGGACTCTCTTACCAACGGGTTGCCTCGCAACCGAACGGTGATCTTTCCGGCGATCACAACCATGACCAATACTTGGTCTCCAACACTTATCGAGACCTCGTCTCGTGATCATATCAAAACATCGTCGTGACTTCTCACGACTATCTCATAGTCCAAGTCACCATATTCTCGTTATCACATATTTATTAACCAACTTAATTATTTCAGGTTTATCCTCCATTTCGACCAAGACCTGATAGTGGGACCTACTACGAACCGTTGCTATCGATAGACTTTATATACACTCTGCAGAGGTAGCACACTGTACCCACACCACGGAACCCATGGCCTTGTCATCCCATTCGGGTGGACCAACGGCAATCAGACGAAACCGACCTACTGCCATGACACTCTCCCGTCCACTCCGACCCACTCCCAACTGGGCTAGTCCTGGGTTCGGAGCTACGGGTAAAAAAATATGACCGTTTAACTACCAGGGACCTATCTGTAAAGAAAATCCTTACAAACTGGCTCCTGACAGAAAAACAGATCGCGTCTTTCTCAGAAATACGCTTTCCAGAGAGGAAAACGCATCCTAGCCCGAAGAAGAGGAAGAATACGCTTTCGGTGATTGAAAGCGTATTATCCAGCAATACGCTTTCGCGCGGGGAAAATGACTTCGCAGCGGGGGCACCGCCACTTATCCATGCTGGCACTGGGCCAGGCCCTTCGGTCACCGACAGGTGGGGCCACGCGAGGAGGGGCCCGCCTGGCCTGGCGTCTTCAACATCTCGCTCGGGATCGAGCGAGGCCGAGGGAGGGGATCGCCTCGGCGGCGGTCGCCGTAGCGTCGCCACCACACACGGGCGCGAGACCTACCCAGGGCCTTCGAGGCGAGGCGTGTCGGATGGAGATCTCCGTTGCGGCGTGGTGGCTGCAGAGATCAAGAACGCCCATGGCGGAGAGGAGCCTTGGCCGTCGTGGCGGAACACGGGGCTACGGTGGGGAAAAAGAGGGGCCGAGGCCATGGGGAGGCTCGCCGGAGCATGGGAGATGTATTGGTGGTGAGGGAACGGAGAGCAAGGCTCGGGATCACCGGAGTCGGGCGAGACTTGAGGCGGCGACCACGGCGACGGTGGGGGTCAGAGAGGAGCTCTGAGCTCGGGGAGGGATGGTGGACTGCAAGAGAGCTCGGGGGCTTGCTTATATAGCCGCGGGAAGGCTCGAGGAGGTGGCACGCTGGCAGCGGCGTGTCCGTCGCGGCGCCTGCCGAGGGGCACAAGTGTCGGGCGAGACGTGACCAATACTCACGGGAAGCGGCGGGAAGGCGACGAGGAGGGTGAGGATGAGCGCCAGAGGCTCACGGAATCAAGCAAAGCTTGCGGACGAACGGAGCAAGAGGACATCAGGGAGGAAGGCGACGATGCATAGTGGCGCCTTTGTTTGATTCGTTGGCATGGCTCACGGAGAAGAAAAGCGAAGGGGGCCAGAGGTCCAGAGGGAAGAGGATGGCGAGGGGGCTGTTGGGCATTAATGGCGAGGCCGGAGGCAGGTGGAGCAGCCGGCCGGCGAGAACAATGGCTAGACCACCATTTTGGCTGGCTGCCCTCGTAGTCACCAGCTTGGCATGGCGCTCTGGAGATTTTACTGAGGCCAGCTCATGTCTACCGCATAGTCCTTCCAGAGTGGAGTATTACCATGGTAAAGAAACGGGCAGAGACAAAATGAGCTGAGTAAACCAAGCTCCACAAGTTGACTGCTGCAAACTTGGCAACATCCTAGAGATAAAACCAGAGAGTTTAAATGGTAAATTTGTTGTCTGGGAGGCTTAGGGTAGAAAGGACTATGGTTCTGAGAGTTTTGAGGTAATTTGGACAACTATTTACCATAGTTGCTGTACAACCACCAAATCTGACCTAGAAACTGAATCATGATGAAGCACTCACCAGGAGTGATGGATTGAGCTAAATCTTGGCAAATCTTGATGATTTAGACATACAATGATGCTGTAAAAAGTTCATACCAAATGGACTCACCAAAATGGTACTTCCTTCACAGCTATCATTTCTGTCCAAAAACTTGAGAAAAATCCTCAGGGCAATTGGCTAGATGAAATGATCCCAACTCTTGTGGAGATAGATTTTCTAAGTAGGAGAAGGCCTGGGAAAATTATCAGCCATAATGGAGCAAGATAAAATACACTTGCTTCACAAACTGAAAATTTAGATAGAAAACAAGAATTGCTCCTGTGCTCACATAGTTCAACTAAATGAACTGAATTGGGGTGGAGGCTAATGATTTGAGATACTTGAGAGGATGGAAAAGTTTCATCCCATTTGGAAACTCTATGAAGGTACTTCCTTCACAAAGTTGTATTATGGTCAGAAACTTTGAAAAATTGCACTGGGAGCTAGGATGAATGGATTGAGCTCATACTTGGCATTCATGGGTTATTTATCCATGTTAAACACCCTGCCAAATTGCAGCTCCATTGTAATTAGGAATAAAGCACTTCCTTTGCAAAATTTCAGAGAAGGCAGAAACTTGCATTGGATCATGTGCCAAATTTTTGAACTGAGGAACATGAGATGAGGATGTAACTAGTGATTATATAGCAAGGACAAGCTCCACAATTTATGTGGGAATTTTCTCTGCTATAAAAATAGTAGTTCCTTTGGAAAATGGCAGAAATGCAATATTGGCATTAAATAGGAAAAGGCAGTTTTCCTTATTTAATTATGGCAAATATACTTGCCAGAGCTTGGATTAGGCATAAGAATCAACTCCACCAATTCTCATGAATTTAGGAGATGGCCAGCTATGCCTTTGGATTTTATTCCTCGGAAAGGCAAGAAAAGGAATAAATCATAATTCAAAAATATTGCATGGGGCTTAGCAATATTTTTGCATATCCAAGGTGCAGAAAGATAGGATGATCTCTGGGAACAATTGGGAGGATAAATAGATCAAAGAAAATGAGAGCTCCTTTGTATTCACAAAGGGCATATTCAAATTCCAAAAATTTGGAATTAGGGTTTGAGAGGATTTGAGCTGATGCAAATGAGGTCTTGCCCACTGAAAAAGACATGAGCAAGATTTTGAAAGGTTGGAAATGACAAAAAATTTCAGAGTCATCCAGCAAACTCAGGAGAAATTTTTGAAAATGAGTGTCAGGAAGGGAATAACAGCTCAAAAATTGATAACCCAATTTTGGGGCTATTACATTAGAGCGGCGCTGGGCGCGCCGGTGTTTGGACTGTGTACCAGGAGGTTTATCCTCAACTGGGTCCTCCTTATCATCGTCAATAGCGTCTTTGGGTGTATCTACCATACACACGTCGTACCATGAAGTGGCCAGCCCGCGTCTAGCGGGTAGTGAGTTCTGGCCTTGCCCTTCATCGTCGTCCATTTCCGTCGATGTCTTCGGCGCCAGGGTCACGCGTGTTGGTTGGGTCTTCGACAGTGGCTATGAAGTGGGTGGCGGGTGGGAAGCAAAATTCTCCATCACCCCCGCAAGTTCTAACCGAACATAGTTCGGCGGCGAGTCGTCTGCCAGGGGTAGGTTTTTTTAATGAGTTTAGTAGATCGCCCATGGGCGAGTGTTGGAAGACATCTGCGGCGATGAACTTGAAGATCGATAACCGATCGAAGTTCGGTATCTGCCGGGCTCGCAAGGTTCGGAACTTCGACGCCGGAGCGATTCCGGGTTAGATTGATCTGAATACCGTATGAAGTGGAATCTGCGGGCGGCTCCAACGCCGCAGAATCGATAGCCCCCGTGATGGGGTCGAGCTTCCCATCTTCTGACGACTTGATCTACTCCGGATTTAAGGCCAGAGCTGCTACAGGAGCTATCTCCTGGATGCGGCCCGATGACAGGTTTAAGCCATGTTCATCGGGGCGACAGGGAGCGGTTACCGCAGTCTCGAATCCGTCGAAGATCAAGTCTCCACGGATGTCCGCAACGTAGTTCAAGCTTCTGAATCTGACCTGATGGCCAGGGGCGTAGCTGTCGATCTGCTCCAGATGGCCAAGCGAGTTGGCCCGCAGTACGAAGCCGCCGAATAAAAAGATCTGTCCGGGGAGAAAGGTTTCTCCCTGGACAACATCATCACTGACGATCGAAGGGGCCATCGAGTCCTTTGCCGACGGCACAGTGGAACTCTCAATGAAAGCACCAATGTCGGTGTCAAAACCGGCGGATCTCTGGTAGGGGGTCCCGAACTGTGCATCTAGGATTGATGGTAACAGTGGAACATAGGTTCGGGCCCTCTCTATGAAGGTAATACCTTACTTCCTGCTTGATTGATCTTGATGAATCTGAGTGTTACAAGAGTTGATCTACCACGAGATCGTAATGGCTAAACCCTAGAAGTCTAGCCTATGTGAATATGGTAATGAATATCTCTCTATCCAGACTACGCTCTCCGGTTTATATAGACACCGGAGAGACCTAGGGTTACATGGGGTCGGTTACATAAGAAGGAATCTTCGGTCATAAGCTTGCCTTCCACGCCAAGTAGAGTCCAATCCGGACACGGTACAGTCTTCGATCTTCACGTCTTCACAGCCCATCGATCCGGCCTAAAGGATAACAGGCCGGACGCCCGAGGACCCCTTAGTCCAGGACACCCTCACTCTGCGTCGATAGCAACATCATCACCGTCATAACGCTGTCATGCTGACGGAACTCTCCCGTGAAGCTCTGCTGAATCGTAGTTCGCGGGACGTCATCGAACTGAACGTGTGCTGAACTCAGAGGTGTCGTACGTTCGGTACTTGGATCGGTCGGATCGTGAAGACGTACGACTACATCAACCGCGTTGTGCTAACGCTTCCGCTTCCGGTCTATGAGGGTATATGGATGATACGTCTCCGTCGTATCTACTTTACCGAACACTTTTGCCCTTGTTTTGGACTCTAACTTGCATGATTTGAATGGAACTAACCCGGACTGATGTTGTTTTCAACAGAATTGCCATGGTGTTATTTATGTGCAGAAACAAAAGTTCTCAGAATGACTTGAAACTTCACGGAACTTATTTTTGGAAAATATAAAAAATATTGGCGAAAGAATCACCGTCAGGGGACCCACACCCTGGGCACGAGGGTGGGGGCGTGCCCCCTGGAGCTTGATACGTCTCCAACGTATCTACTTTTCCAAACACTTTTGCCCTTGTTTTGGACTCTAACTTGCATGATTTGAATGAAACTAACCCGGACTGACGCTGTTTTCAGCAGAACTACCATGATGTTGTTTTATGTGTAGAAAAGAAAAGTTCTCGGAATGACCTGGAAATCAACAGAGGCACTTTTTGGAATTTACAAGAATTATTGGGCGAAAGAAATACACCAGGGGGCCCAGGGCCTGTTCACGAGACAGGGAGGCACCCCCCCTAGGGCGCGCCCCCCTATCTTGTGGGCCCCCTGGACCTCCTCCGACCTCAACTCCAACTCCATATATTCCGTCTCGGGGAGAAAAAAATCAGAGAGAAAGTTTGATCGCGTTTCACGACACGGAGCTGCCGCCAAGCCCTAATCTCTCTCGGGAGGGCTGATCTGGAGTCCGTTCGGGGCTCCGGAGAGGGGGATTCGTCGCCGTCGTCATCATCAACCATCCTCCATAACCAATTTCATGACGCTCACCGCCGTGCGTGAGTAATTCCATCATAGGCTTGCTAGACGGTGATGGGTTGGATGAGATTTACCATGTAATCAAGTTAGTTTTGTTAGGGTTTGATCCCTAGTACCCACTATGTTCTGAGATTGATGTTGCTATGACTTTGCGATGCTTAATGCTTCTCACTAGGTCCCGAGTGCCATGATTTCAGATCTAAACCTATTATGTTTTCATGAATATATGTGTGTTCTTGATCCTATCTTGCAAGTCTATAGTCACCTATTATGTGTTATGATCCGACAACCCCAAGTGACAATAATCGGGATACTTCTCGGTGATGACCGTAGTTTGAGGAGTTCTGTATTCACTATGTGTTAATGCTTTGGTCCGGTTCTCTATTAAAAGGAGGCCTTAATATCCCTTAGTTTCCGTAAGGACCCCAGCTGCAACGGGAGGGTAGGACAAAAGATGTCATACAAGTTCTTTTCCATAAGCACGTGATGACTATTTACGGAATACATTCCTACATTATATTGATGAATTGGAGCTAGTTACGTGTCACCCTATGTTATAACTATTGCATGAGGAATCGTGCATCCCGGCATAATTATCCATCAGCGATCCGGTGCCTACGAAGCTTTTCACATATTGTTCTTCGCTTATTTACTTTTCCGTTGCTCTTTGTTACAACTACTACAAAAACCCAAAAACATTTATCTTTACTTTTGCTACCGTTACCTTTATTATCATACCACTTTTGCTACTAAACACTTTGTTTGCGGATACTAAGTTGTCCAGGTGTGGTTGAATTGACAACTCAACCTGCCAATACTCAAGAATATTCTTTGGCTCCCCTTGTGTCGAATCAATAAATTTGGGTTGAATACTCTACCCTCGAAAGTCATTGCGATCCCCTATACTTGTGGGTTATCAAGACCAATTTCATACGGCGGCGTTGGGGAGCATAGCTCTATTGTCCGAGTCACTTGGGATTTATATCTGTTGATCACTATGAAGAACTTGAAAGACTGACCCGAACTACTATTTTGCCCTCAACTACGAGGGAGGTAAGGAAGCGCCATCTAGCTACGCACTAGATTCTCCTTCCATTATTAGTAAGCTTGCGACACCTAAACCTACTCTTGCTATGAGTTACGATATGTCGCATGTTATTGATGATGCCACTTACGCTATGCATGATGAAACTACTTACGTGCGTGATACTACTTTGCCATTAGGTGAATTTCTAGATGAACAACTTGCTAGAGTTAGAGGGGATGAAATTATCAAGATCCTATTACCGATGATAGTGATGAAGAAGGTTCCCCAATGATTATGTTTTAATTGTTGTTCCTAAGGGTTATGTTATGAATGAAAAGCTGCTGGAGATCCTTGCTTGCAATGATAGAAATGATATTAAGAAATTATTAGCTAAATGGAAGCAGCAGTCCCTTAATGCTAGAATGAAACCCGACCCTACTTTTGCTACTTCACCTATTTGTGTTACTGATAAGGATTATGAATTCTCTGTTGATCCCGATATTATTACTTTAGTTGAATCTCGATCCTTTTATGGCCTTGAATCTGAAACTGTTGTGGCACATCTTACCAAGTTGAATGATATAGCCACCTTATTTACTCATGATGAGAAGTCTCGCTATTTATATATCCTTAAGATATTTCCGTTCTCATTAAAGGGTGATGCTAAGACTTGGTACAATTCTCTTGCTCCTGGTTGTGTGCGTAGTCCCCAGGATATGATTTATTACTTCTCTGCTAAACATTTCCCTGCTCATAAGAAACAAGCTGCCTTATGGAAATATATAATTTTGTGCAAATCAAAGAAGAGAGTCTCCCACAAGCTTGGGGAGGCTTCTCCGATTATAATGCTTTGCCTGATCATCCTCTTAAGAACAATGAAATACTTGATATCTTCTATAATTGACTAACCGATGCTTCCAAGGACCACTTGGATAGTTGTGCTGGTTGTGTTTTTAGGGAAAGAACAGTCGACGAAGCTGAAGTATTATTGAATAATATGTTGACTAATGAAAATAATTGGACTCTTCCCGAGCCAGTTCCTGAAGTAATTCCTGAACCAATTGAGCCAACTCCTGAGCCTATTCCTAAACCCACTCCGAAGAAGAGAGGTGTTTTATTTCTCAGTCCTGAAGATATGCAAGAGGCAAAGAAATCAATGAAAGAAAAAAGGTATTAAGTGTGAAGATGTTAAGAATTTACCTCCTATTGAAGAAATACATGGTCTTAATTTACACTTTGAAGAACCACATTGTCTTGATAACCCGACATTGGTAGTAAAGGTAAATTCTCTCTATAGATATGATAAAGTTGAAATACCCTCTACTAAATTTCATAGCCCATGCTTAGATGAATTTTATGACTTTATGGCTAGACAGGAAAGTTTTAATGCTTATGTTGGTAGAGAGTTAAAGAATAATGCTTTCGAAATAGGACGCGTAGGTGAAAATCTAGCTAGAGTTAAAGACGAACTTCACCGCGTTAGCAAATATGCTTCTATGGTTGCTACTCAAGCTGAGCAAGTACTCAAAGCTCAAAATGATTTGCTTGATGAATTAAATAGTAAAAATGACTTTGCTGTTAGAGTGGCTACTAGAACTGGTAGAATGACTCAGAACCTTTGTATCACGAAGGCCACCCTAAGAGAATCGAGCAAGATTCTCGGAGAAATAATTTAGAGGCACCTAGTTCTTCTAAGAAGAAGAAGAAAAACGATAGAACTTTGCATGCTTCTAGTGAACACATCGTAAATGAGACACACGAGAATCCCAATAATATTTCTATCTCGATCTTTGAAACACAATCGGTGACGAACATGAACCTAGTGATAATGTTAATGATAATGTTCATGTTGATGCTCAACCTAGCAATGATAAAGAGGTAGAGATTGAACCTCTTTGTTGATCTTGATAACCCCAATCAAAGAATCAACGTTATGATAAGAGAGAGAGATTTGTTGCTAGGAAGCACGGTAAAGAAAGAGGACCATGGGTTGAAACCCATGCCCTTTCCTCCTAAACCATCCAAGTCAAAGGATGATGAGGATTTTGAGCGCTTTCTTTGAAATGATTAGACCTATTTTCTTACGTATGCGCTTAACTGATATGCTTAAAGTGAATCCTTATGCTAAGTATATGAAGGATATCATCACAATTAAAAGAAAGATAACGGAAGCTGAAATTTCCACCATGCTCGCTAATTACACTTTTAAGGGTGAAATACCAAAGAAACTTGGAGATCCGGGTGTACCAACTTTACCATGCTCTATTAAAAGAAATTACATTAGAACTGCTTTATGTGATCTTGGAGCAGGTGTTAGCGTTATGCCTCACTCTTTATATCGTAGACTTGAATTGAATAAGTTGACACTTACTGAAATATCTTTGCAAATGGTTGATAAATCAACTGCTATACCTGTCGGTATTTGTGGGGATGTGCCTGTTGTGGTGGCAAATGTCACTATCTTAACGGACTTTGTTATTCTTGATATTCCTGAGGATGATAGTATGTCTATTATCCTTGGTAGACCTTTTCTTAATACTGCAAGGGCTGTTATTGATTGCAACAAAGGCAATGTCACTTTTCATGTTAATGGTAATGAGCATACGGTACACTTTCCGAGGAAACAATCTCAAGTTCATAGCATCAATTCAATTGGAAAAGTTCCAACTATCATTTTTGGAGGTTTAAATTTCCTCTCCCTACTGTCAAGAAAAAGTATGATATTTCTTATTGTTGGGGATTTTCATATCCCGTTGAGGTAACTTAGTGTTATTCTCGAAATTTCTCCGGTTAGTGTTATTCGAATGAGTTCGTTAACAAGACTTGATCAACCTTGTTAGTGGGTTCATTTTGATGATCACGAGATGGATGCAACTAGAAGGCACAACCTTACATGCCCTCCTTTTACTTTCTGTTATTTAGATGAAATAAAGCAAAAATAGTATTATCCGCCATTTTACGAATTATCCGTGCATTAAAAATAGCCCGAAAATAAAAGTGCTCCAAATGCCCTGCAAATCTAGTATGATTTTTTCTAGAATATTTGAGGATTTTAGGCCTTGAAAACACTGCAGAGGGCCAAGCACCAAAGCCACGAGAGAGGAGGCGCCCCCCAGAGGGCGCGCCCCCTGTCTCGTGGGCCCTTGGTGGCCCCCTCCACTTATGCCAGACTCACACACTTCATCTTCTACCCAAAAATCCCCATCCAGCTCAAGCACGAGTTCTAGCTCTTCTTCTTGCTGCGATTTTGATCTCCTTGCTCAAAGCTCCATTCACAACACTGCTTTGGGAGATTGTTGCTTGGTATGTGACTCCTCCATTGGTCCAATGAGTTCTTGTTCTAGTGCTTTATTCATTGCAAATTTTTGCTGCATAGGTGACCATGTTCTTGAGCTTGCATGTTAAATTTTTGAGGTCCCAAGCAATTCCAATGCATGATATAGGCTCTAGACATTTGTAGGAGTAGTTGCTATCAATATTGTTTAGTTTTATGCACTTTTATTTTGAAGTTACTAAAATTTCAGAAATTTTTAGAAAAAGAATTATGCTTAGAAGAATGTACCAAGGAGGTTCCTCGGCAAAGAAAGGGCCAAGGATTGCTATACGTGAGCAAGATGTTGAATTGCCGAGGGACGCAAACATACGGGCTTGTGAGTGGCCATCCGATGATTTAATGGTCGAAGCAGGCTTCAAGGAGGAATTTGACGCATATGTGCGTAATGCCGAAATTTGGAGGACTTCTTACAAGATAAGTGTTCTGCAGTACTATCAGCTTAGCGATTCTTTTGTGCGGAGGTTTAGATACAACTGTTCGCGTAATTCTCCTAGTGTCATGTTTGATATTTATGATACATCTTATACCATGGATTTAGAGGATTTCACAACTGGCGAAAACTCCCTTGATGGGGTAATATTAATGATCCTCCCAAATCTGAATTTAGAGATTTCCTTGCTAGTATTATCAGGAGAATCTAGGGGCGTAGCACAAGCTACCATAGGGAGCATTCATTTTCACGATATACATTACTTTTGCTCTCTTTATTGGTAGATGCATTAGCAGTAAGGACAAAGTACGTCACATGTGTGCTCCTGATCTTTTCTGTCCTCAAGAGTGCTTTGTGTCGAGTTATAAAGGTTATAACTTGGGGAAATAGTTGCACGTAGGTTGCAAATTAATAGTAGAAAGGGAGATTTATTTGGAGGAATTTATGCAACCCGTGTGGCTAACTTTCTTAATATAGCTCCACGAGAGGGGATATGATCCTACCCCTGTTTATTTGGATAAAGAAGCAATGTTCCAACATCATTTTCTTGAGGGAATGAACAATTCCTCCATTATTGACTAATCTATGATGACATAGCGTCGTCCCTGTTACTCTTCCCTGCCCCTACCTTTTGATTATCGGGCAAGAGGAAGATACGTTGTCACCAGGGAGGAAGCAACTGAGTATGAGAGAGGAATGGAGGCGGCTCGCCAACACGCTGCCGCTCAGGAGGCGATCGCCTCCGCATCTCAATACAACCCCAACTTCACTTATGGATATCAGCCAGGCGGTCCTTGGTACTAGACCAACTTAGGCCAAAAGCCTAAGCTTGGGGGAGTACGTATTTCTCACCGACTTTACATTCATGCTCACACACTAGTCGTCGGTGCTCATACTCTTTCATTGTATTATCCATGCTAGTTAAATTTCTTTTCTAGTTTCCTTCTTGTGTGTTTGATAAACCTTAGGAAAAACCAAAAAAATTAGTTAGTTTAATTTCCATCTTTGGTAGTAGAATTAAAATGAAAACCCAAAAGATTTGTAGTTCTTCTTCTTACTTGTTGGGAGCTTTCCTGTAAATAGTTTTATTTTCTTTTCTTTTCTTTTGGGGGTCGAGAAGACCATATTGAAAATGCTTAGTGGCTCTTATATGCATGAATGTTTATTTAACTTAGAGCCCGTGTGATACCCAAAGTCTCTCTTGAGTTGAATGCTTGCAGATTCCAAAGCTTAGTCCAATGCACGTACACTCTTATTATTATTACACATCGTTCGATTGGAAATGCGGTGAAAGGCAATAATGACGATATATGATGAACTTATTGGGATGAGAAAAGCTGGTATGAACTCGACCTCTTTTGTTTTTGTAAATATGATGAGTTCATCGTTCTGAGTCGCCTATTATGAAGTAAACATATTTGCAATGACATTTAGAGATTATAGTTACTTGTGCAATGCTTGATTAGCTATGAGTTATAATGATTTACCTTGCGTGCCAACATGCTATTAGAATGATTATGATATGGTATGATGGGATGGTATCCTCCTTTGAATGAATTGAGTGACTAGACTTGGCACATGTTCACACATGTAGTTGAATCAAATTAAAAAGCCTTCGTGATATTTATGTTCAGGGTAGATTATATCCTACTCATGCTTGTACTCGGTGTGAATTAATTTTAATACATGTTCACGACTATTGTCGCTCTCTCAGTTGGTCACTTCCCAGTCTTTTGCTAGCCTTCACTTGTACTAAGCGGGAATACTGCTTGTGCATCCAAACTCCTTAAACCCCAAAGTTGTTCCATATGAGTCCACTATACCTTCCTATATGCGGCATCTACCTGCGCTCCAAGTAAATTGTATGTGCCAACCTCCAAACCTTCAAATGAAATTCTGTTTTGTATGCTCGAGCAGCTCATGTACAACTAGGGCTACCTATATCTTCCATGCTAGGTGGGTTATTCTCAAGAGGAGTGGACTCCGCTCCTCATTCATTTCACGAAAGGGCCAGAATCGGGATGCCAGTCCCATGATCCAAAAAAGGTCAAAACTAAATCAAAATAATTGCAAACAAAACTCCCCAGGACCCATTTAATGTTGGAGGCACTTTCGTTGTTTCGGAAGCAAGCCATGGATTGATGCTTGTGGAGGAGGGAGTACAAACCTTTACCATTACATTTGGGAACCCGCCTATAATGCATGTAGTATGGAAGATACAACCATCTCATAGTTATTACGTTGGCCGGTGAAAGTATGCCGCTCAAAATGTTATGCAATCTCTATTTTAAAATCGAGCCTCGCACCTCTACAAATCCACTGCTCTCCTCTGTGAAGGGCCTATCTATTTACTTTTATGTTGAGTCATCATCCCTTCTTATTAAAAAGCACCCGCTGGAGAGCACACTGTCGTTTGCACTCATTACTATTGGTTTATATTGGGTATGTGTAACATCCCAAAATTCTAAAATTTGGAATGTTATATTAAATAAATATTTATGATTGTTTGTTTGATTGATTGAGTGAATTTGAGTGGCATTTGAAGTTTCAGAAGATTTTGAGTTGATGGGATTTGAATTCAAAATTTGGCAGTTGAAATTTATTTCAAAAACTATGCCTGACAAATACTTGAGAAAAAGTATGAGAGGAGTAAACATGACACTCCAAAAATGTCAGATGAAAAACTTTGCCAAAAAGTTTGAATTCAAATTTGATTTTTATTTGGGATTTCTAGAAAATGATTTTTTTTTAAAGTTTGAGTTTTGCCCCTGGAAAAATGTTCAAATTGTAGGGAATATTCCCCTCATCATTGTGATATATATATGTCCTATATAAAATATATATATTTTTATTCTCTCTCTTTCTCTAATAAAAAAAAACGAAAAGAAACCTCGGCCCCAGCTAACCCAACCCGGCCGAGGCACCCACTGTGCACAGACCCGAGCCCGGCCGGTAGCCAGCGCCGCCCGCCCGCCGAAACCTCTCCCGGCTCGGTCGGACCCAAGACCGCACCCCTCTCCCCCACTGCCAGGCGGACCCCACCCCGTCTTCAACCCCTCATGCAACGCGCGCCCGCCCGATCGCCGGATCCCGACGGATCCGGGATTCGATCCCCCTCCCGATTGGCCCCCGCCCAAGCCGAGGCACCCTATATAAACCCTCCCCGCACCCCATAACGCCTTGCCGAACCCTCCTCTCCCCTCACGTCATGGAGCCCGAGCTCATCTCCGCCTTATTCGCTTGGCCGCTCTAGACCCCCGAGCCTCGGCTGACTCCACCAAGACTCGTCGCCCCTCAAGACTCACGGACGACTCATGACCTCCCCGACGACCGAGCTGGAGACACTCGCCACCGAGCCGCCGCTGTCCAAACTCCGGTGAGCCACCGAGCTCTTCTCCCGTCCGATCTGGTCTTGTGCGGTCTAGATTAGAACCTCCGAAGGGTATTCTCTTTAATAAAAACCGGTTTTATTTCCGGTTAGATTACGGTTTAGTTTAGTTAGGGTTTTTTTTATTTAGCCCGGCCCACTCGTTTAACCCTAGGCCCGTTTAGTCTATATTACGGTCGTGTAGATTAGCCCATTAGGCCATTTTCATTTATTTTCGTTTTCTGTTTTAATGAATAGTTCCAGATTTGAAAAATTCATATCTTTTATTCTGTTTAATATTTTAGGTGATTCTTTTCTTGTTGGTTTGCAAATTTTCTATAGTTTCTGTAGAAAATATATTTAGCTATGTTAAAATTATTTATAATTGCTTTAATTTAGTTTTAGTCAGAATAGTAAATCTGTTATAACATGAGCTAGGAAAATTATTTTTATATGATTCTTTTTGTCCCAACTTTGTTTTAACATTGCCTAACCGTAGGAATTAATTTGGGCATTTTAGGATTAATAAAAAATTTAGTTTTAAGCAGAATCTTGTTAATCCTAATTAATTAACTAGCTACTGTTTTCCTATTATTTTAATTAGTAAAACAATTTATTTTTTCACATGTGATTGATTATTCTAGGATAGTTTCTGTCACTTTATAGGATGAACTTTTATTTATATTAAATAAAACTTTTTATTTTATTTTCTTAATATAAATTGGATTAGGCCTAATAGGAGTTTTACTATAGCTTTTAAATTGATTCTTTTTGCTCCTAATTGCTTAATGCATTATTTTCTGTTAAGTTAACATAAACCCATGGTTAGGTTATGTTGAGAAAATTTTGTTATGTAAAAACTAGTTTTAGTTGTTGCTTGAAGTAGGAAAACTTTGAGTTGGATTTCTTGAGTTTTTCCTTTGGGTTTTGATTCGTTTGTTTTGGTGTGTTATATTACTATGCTACTATTGTGTTATGTGATCATATGCTATGTGCTTATTATAGTTATTGTTTGCCTCGGTAGAATTTCCTGAGGTCTTGACTTGCTACTACTGAATCCCTAGTTTTCAAGATCGTCAACAAGGCAAGTTCACTTTGACCATGCTTTCATACCTATGTTTTATTGCATTTAGTGGCATCTTTGCAATCACCCCTCAAGAGTGTTATTGAATCCTTGTAGTTGAGTAGTATGCATGAGGTAGGGACCCATCACCCCGCTACCAAGCCCGGACGTTATTTATTCTAATGCTACGCTATATTAGACGGGTTGGTATGAGTGCTCGAGAGTGGTGTGAAGAAGGAGGACTCTACGTTAATGACGACAACTCCATGATGGCATCTCGCAAGGACTGCATCTGCAAGGACTGCATCTTCAAGGCCTCAAGACTTCAAGACTCGAGACAAGAATTCAATACACACTCATTGGGTGAAGGATTTGTTGACGCACCACTGGAGAAACCAAAGTGGATGGCAGGATGCATGGAGAAGCGCCATGACATCTTGCGGAAAGCTTCACCGTGACTCAAAGAGACGGAAGAATACTTCATGCCCTAAGCTTACCTCGCGGCAAACCGCAAGTCATTATGGGCTCGGCTTGGTTGACCTTAGTGGTGACTCTGGCTGGGACGGTGCTAGCAGATGTAGAACTACGGTAGGATTGGATGGGCACCGGACAAAGGGTCGAGGAACTCTTCTGAAGACCATGTTTGGTCATCTTGTTCTCATACACCACGAAGCGCGAGAACGTAAAGAGAGGGATCGAATCTTGCGGTAAAGTGTACAAACCTCTGCAGAGGGTTAAAATCTAATCGATTAGCCGTGTCCTGTGTTACGGACAATTTGAGCATCTGGACTTGGATCTATCTCGGAACTCTCAACACGGATTGATAACTTAATTGTGGGCAACTTATGATGATTGTGGGCTATGAGACATCGGTTGGCGGAACCATGTCATGATAGAAAACTCCATAGTACGCACTTCATTTATTCCTTTGATGTAGGTAAAATAAAACCAGCTTTTACGCAAACAAAACTCAGATACAGAGCCATAAAGCCATACTGCATATAGTATAGTTTATCATCTGTTTTTCTCATATTGTGATCTTGCCGGTACATTCAATGTACTGACCTACACGGCTGCAACGTATCATGTTGCAGATATTTCCTCGACGAGTAAGAGTTACGATACAGGGTTACGGTCTACACTCAACTTGCCGATGGCATTGATGGGACTCCACACCCGTTTGATTGTTTCCTGAGTATTATGAGGTATATATCATTTTACGTTATTTATACATGTGATTGCACTTTGATATATACATTGATGTACTGCGGTGTGTGCCAGATATCGATCCGAGGATGGCATGACACACGTAGGCTTGAATCCCGAGGTCGGGTCGCTACAGTATGACTTGCCTGGATCTCTTTTACCATGAACTACAATGTTTAGTCAGTCCTTGATCTTTAAAGGTGCTCCGCATTTATGTTTTGCGGTCTTAGAAAGGGCTAGCGAGATACCATTTTGTTACGTCATGTTGTGATTATTTTGAGAAAGTGTTGTCATCCGAGTTTTATTATTATGGCTCGCTAGCTGATTATGTTATTGATATGAGTAATTGTGAGACCTATGTGTTATTGTGAGTATGGTTAGTTCATAATATTTGCTGAAACTTGAATGCTGGCTTTTCTTGTTTACAACAACAAGAGCAACGTAGTTTGTAAAGTTTTTCTTTTTCACTTTCGGTTTATCAACTGAATTGCTTGAGGACAAGCAAAGGTTTAAGCTTGGGGAGTTGATACATCTCCAACGTATCTACTTTTCCAAACACTTTTGCCCTTGTTTTGGACTCTAACTTGCATGATTTGAATGGAACTAACCGGTTGTATTTTTTTCAATGAGAACTACCATGATGTTGTTTTATGTGTAGAAAGAAAAAGTTCTCGGAATGACACAGAAATCAACGGAGGCACTTTTGGAATTTATAAGAATTATTAGGCGAAGAAATACACGGGGGCCGGGGCACATCCACGAGACGGCGCCCCCCTAGGGCGCGCCCCTATCTCGTGGGCCCCACTGGACCTCCTCCGACCTCAACTCCAACTCCATATATTCCGTCTCGGGAGAAAAAATCAGAGAAAGTTTGATCGCGTTTCACGACCTGAGCCGCCGCCAAGCCCTAATCTCTCTGGGAGGCTGATCTGGAGTCCGTTCGAGGGCTCAGGAGAGGAGGATTCGTCATTGCCCGTCGTCATCATCAACCATCCTCCATAACCAATTTCATGATGCTCACCGCCGATGCGTGAGTAATTCCATCATAGGCTTGCTTTGGGCCGGTGATGGGTTGGATGAGATTTACCATGTAATCAAGTTAGTTTTGTTAGGCTTTGATCCCTAGTACCCACTATGTTCTGAGATTGATGTTGCTATGACTTTGCTATGCTTAATGCTTGTCACTAGGTCCCGAGTGCCATGATTTCAGATCTAAACCTATTATGTTTTCATGAATATATGTGTGTTCTTGATCCTATCTTGCAAGTCTATAGTCACCTATTATGTGTTATGATCCGACAACCCCAAAGTGACAATAATCGGGATACTTCTCGGTGATGACCGTAGTTTGAGGAGTTCATGTATTCACTATGTATTAATGCTTTCGTCCAGGTTCTCTATTAAAAGGAGGCCTTAATATCCCTTAGTTTCCGTAAGCACCCCGCTGCAACGGGAGGGTAGGACAAAAGATGTCATACAAGTTCTTTTCCATAAGCACGTGTGACTATTTACGGAATACATGCCTACATTAAATTGATGAATTGGTGCTAGTTCTGTGTCACCCTATGTTATAACTATTGCATGAGGAATCGCATCCCAAGCATAATTATCCATCAGCGATCCGGGTGCCTACGAGCTTTTCATATATTGTTCTTCGCTTATTTACTTTTCCGTTGCTACTGTTACAACTACTACAAAAACCCAAAAACATTTATCTTTACTTTTGCTACCGTCACCTTTATTATCATACCACTTTTGCTACTAAACACTTTGCTGCAGATACTAAGTTATCCAGGTGTGGTTGAATTGACAACTCAACTGCTAATACTCAAGAATATTCTTTGGCTCCCATTGTGTCGAATCAATAAATTTGGGTTGAATACTCTACCCTCGAAAGCTGTTGCGATCCCCTATACTTGTGGGTTATCAGAGCTCTACCGACCTCAACTCCAAGTCCATACATTCGTGTTTGGGGAGAAAAAAAATCAGAGAGAAAGATTCATCGCGTTTTACAATACGAAGCCACTGCCTAGCGCTAAACTCTCTCGGGAGGGCAGTTCTGGAGTCCGTTCGGGGCTCCGGTGAGGGGAATCCATTGCCGTCGTCATCATCAACCATCCTCCATCACCAATTTCATGATACTCACCGCCGTGCATGAGTAATTCCATCGTAGGCTTGCTGGACGGTGATGAGTTGGATGAGATTTATCATGTAATCGAGTTAGTTTTTTTAGGGTTTGATCCCTAGTATCCACTATGTTCTGAGATTGATGTTGCTATGACTTTGCTGCTTAATGCTTGTCACTAGGGCCCGAGTGCCATGACTTCAGATCTGAACCTATTATGTTTTCATGAATGTATGTGAGTTGTTGATCCTATCTTGCAAGTCTATAGTCACCTACTATGTGTTATGATCCGGTTACCCCAAAGTGACAATAATCAGGACCACTCCCGATGATGACCATAGTTTGAGGAGTTCATGTATTCACTATGTGTTAATGCTTTGGTCCGGTACTCTATTAAAAGGAGGCCGTCATATCCCTTAGTTTCCACTAGGACCCCGCTGCCACGGGAGGGTAGGACAAAAGATGTCATGCAAATTCTTTCCATAAGCACGTATGACTATATTCGAATACATGGCTACATTACATTGATGAATTGGAGCTAGTTACATGTCACCCTATGTTATGATTGTTACATGATGAACCGCATCTGGCATAATTCTCCATCACCGATCCAATGCCTACGAGCTTTTCACATATTGTTCTCTGCTTATTTACTTTTCCGTTGCTATTGTTACAATCACTATAAAACCCAAAAATATTAGTTTTGCTACCGTTACCGCTACTAGCATATTACTTTGCTGCTAAATTCTTTGCTGCAGATACTAAGTTATCTAGGTGTGGTTGAATTGACAACTCAATTGCTAATACTTGAGAATATTCTTTGGCTCCCCTTGTGTCGAATCAATAAATTTGGGTTGAATACTCTACCCTCGAAAACTATTGTGATCCCCTATACTTGTGGGTTATCAAGACTATTTTCTGGCACGTTCTTGGGAGCATAGCTCTATTCTTTGAATCACTTGGGATTTATATCTGCTGGTCACTATGAAGAACTTGAAAGATGAGAAAACAAAAATTTATCCCTCAACTACGAGGGGAGGTAAGGAGCGCCATCTAGCTCTGCGCACTTGATTCACCTTCATTTTGAGTAAGCTTGCGACACCTAAACCTCCTTCGCTATTAATTACGATATGTCGGCATGTTATTGATGATGCCACTTCTGCTATGCATGATACTAATGATGAAACTACTTCTATGCTTGATACTCTGTGCCACTTGGTGAATTTCTTGATGAACAACTTGCTAGGGCTAGAGAGAATGAAATTATTGAAACTGATAATATTGATGAAAGTGATGATGAAGACTCTCCCCCTAATAAATATGAATTGCCTGCTGTGCGTGAGGCCTATGTTATGGATGAAGAAACTGCTAGAGACTTTCTTGCTTGCAATGATAGGAGTGATCTTAAGAAATTATTAGCTCAGCTTAAACGAAAAACTCTGAATGCTAGAATGAAATATGATCATGCTTATGCTACTTCACCTATCTTTGTTACCGATAAGGATTATGAATTCTCCATTGATCCTGATATAATTACTTTGGTTGAGTCTGATCCTTTTTATGGCTATGAATCTGAAAGCAGCGTTGTGGCACATCTTACTAAATTAAATGATATAGCCACCTGTTCACTAATGATGAGAAAACTCACTACTATTATATCCTTAAAATATTTCCGTTCTCATTAAAGGGTGATGCTAAGATATGGTTTAATTCTCTTGATCCGGTTGTGTGCGTAGTCCCCGTGATATGATCTATTACTTCTACGCTAAATATTTCCCCGCTCATAAGAAACAAGCTGCTTTAAGGAAATATATAATTTTGTGCAACTTGAAGAAGAGAGTCTCCCACAAGCTTGGGGAGGCTTCAATTAACTACTTAATGCTTTGCCTGATCATCCTCTCAAGAAAAATGAAATACTTGATATCTTTTATAATGGACTAACCGATGCTTCGAGAGACCACCGGATAGTTGTGCTTTGGTTACATTTTAGGGAAAAGAACACGAGATGAAGCTGAAATTCTATTGAATAATATGTTGACCAATGAAAATAATTGGACACTTCTGAACCAACTCAAAGCCAACTCCGAAGAAAAGGGGTGTTCTATTTCTCATTCCTAAAGATATGCAAGAGGCAAAGAAATCTATGAAAGTAAAGGGTATTAAAGCTGAAGATGTTAAGAATTTACCTCCTATTGAAGAAATACATGGTCTTAATTTAGCGCCTGTTGAAGAAATATATGATCTTAATTCATCACCTATTGAAGAAACTCATTGTCTTGATAACCCAACACAGGCAGTGAAGGTAAATTCTCTCTATAGATATGATAAAGCTGAAATCCCTCCTACTAAGTTTGCTAGCCAATGCTTAGATGAGTTTGATGGCTTTATGGTTAAGCAAGAAAACTTCAATGCTTATTTTGGTAGAGAATTAAAATGCAATGCTTATATGATTGAACACTTGAGTGATTATATGTCTAGAGTTAAGGGTGAACTTAAACTCATTAGTAAACATGCTTCTATGGTTACCACTCAAGTAGAACAAGTACTTAATGCTCAGAATGATTTGCTCAATGAATTGAATAGTAAGAAAAATGATAATGCTATTAAAGTTGTGACTAGAGGGGGTAAAATGACTCGGTAACCTTTGTATCCTGAAGGCCATCCTAAGAGAATTGAGCAGGATTCTTAGAGAAATAATATTGATGCACCTAGTCCTTCTAAAAAGAAGAAAAAGAAAAATGATAGGACTTTGCATGCTTGTAGTGAACTCGTTGTAGACACACCTGAGAATCCTAATGATATTTCTATTTTTGATGCTGAAACACAATCTGGTAATGAACATGAACCTAGTGATAATGTTAATGATGATGTTCATGTTGATGCTCAACCTAGCAATGAAAATGATGTAGAAATTGAACCTGCTGTTGATCTTGATAACCCACAATCAAAGAATCAACGTTATGATAAGAGAGACTTTGTTGCTAGGAAGCATGGTAAAGAAAGAGAACCATGGGTTCAGAAACCCATGCCTTTTCCTCCCAAATCATCCAAGAAAAAGGATGATGAGGATTTTGGTAGCTTTCTTTGAAATGGTTAGACCTATCTTTTTTAGCGTATGCGATTAACCGATATGCTCAAAATGAATCCTTATGCTAAGTACATGAAAGAAAAAGCGTACTAATAAAGAAAGATCTTTGAAGCTGATATTTCCATCATGCTTGCAAATTACACTTTCAAGGGTGGAATACCTAAGAAACTTGGAGATCCAGGAGTACCCACTATACCATGCTCCATTAAAAGAAATTATGTTAGAACTGCTTTATGTGATTTTGGAGCCGGTGTTAGTGTTATGCCTGTCTCTTTATATCGTAGACTTGATTTGTATAAGTTGACACCCTCTTTGAAATATCTTTTGCAAATGGCCGATAAATCAAGCTGCTATACCTGCTTTCAGATTTTGTGAGGATGTGCCTGTTGTGGTTGCAAACATTACTATTTTAACGGACTTCGTTATTCTTGATATTCGAGGGGCGATAGTATGTCTATTATTCGGAAGACCCTTTTGAATACTACAGGGCTGTTATTGATTGCAACAAAGGCAATGTCACTTTTCATCTTAATGGTAATGAGCATACGGTACACTTCTCGAGGAAACAACCTCAAGTCCACAGTATCAATTCTATTGGAAAAATTCCATCGATTATTTTTGGAGGTTTTGAATTTCCTCTTCCCTCATCAAGAAGAAATATGATGTTCTTATTATTGGGGACGTCCATATCCCCGTTGAGGTAACATAGTGTTATTCGAAATTTCTCCGGTTCCATGTTATTCGGAATGAGTTTGTTAACCAGACTTGATCAACCTTGTTAGTGGATTCCTTTTGATGAGCATGAGATGGATGAAGTTAGAAGGCACAACCTTCTGTACCCTCTCTTTACTTTCTGTTATTTAGTTGAACTAAAGTAAAAATAGTATTTTTCTATCTGTTTTCAGAATTATCCGTGCAATTTATAAATACCCCGAAAATAAAAGTTCTCCAAATGCCCTGCCAATTTAATATGAACTTTTCTGGAATATTTGAGAATATCTGGCACTAAGAACACAGCAGGGGGAGCAAGCACCTGGCCATGAGGGTCCGGGGCGCGCCCACCCCCTTGGGCGCGCCCCCTGCCTCGTGGGCCCATGGTGGCTCCCCTCCACTTATTCCTGCACCCACACACTCCTTCTTCCTCCCAAAAAAAATCAGCAACCAGCTCAAGCACGAGTTCTAGCTCATTTTGCTGCGATTTTCGATCTCCTTGCTCAAAGGACCTCTTACAAAACTTCTTTGGGGGATTGTTCCTTGGTATGTGACTCCTCCAATGGTTCAATTAGTTTTCGTTCTAGTGCTTTATTCATTGCAAACTTTTGCTGCCTAGGTGACCATGTTCTTGAGCTTGCATGAAAATTTTATATGGTTCCAAGTATTTCTAATGCATGATATAGTCTCTAGGCACTTGAGGGAGTTGTTGCTATCAATTTTATTGAGCTTGGTTCACTTTTATTTGAAGTTACTAAAAATTTCAGAAATTTTCAGAAAATGATGAAGAGATTTTTGATGGGCTCTTCGAGCCGAAGCTCGAAGGATAAGTGTCGGTGTCAAAACCGGCGGATCTCGGGTAGGGAGTCCCGAACTGTGCGTCTAGGCGGATGGTAACAGGAGACAAGGACACGATGTTTTACCTGTGTTCGGCCCTCTCGATGGAGGTAAAACCCTACTCCCGCTTGATTAATATTGATGATATGGGTAGTACAATAGTAGATCTACCGCGAGATCAAGGAGGCTAAACCCTAGAATTCTGTGAGGTTTGCAAGTTACCTTTTCCAGGTTTCATAGAGGAACCACATAGTAACGATGTGGAGGGGTTTATTGATACAATTGTTGTAGGGGAAACGAGGAAGGTTTCCGACGCACGAATCACTAGCATACACTTTCCTGTTCTACGTTACTTTGCTATATTTGCTAGTAGATGCTTAATTGGTCGCGGAAACTGTGGAAACCTGAGTGTCCCGGATATTATTATTTTGTGCCATGTCTTGTTTCGTGATGATACATTTAGTATAGAGCTTATTGTTGCAAAGCGGTTAAATCTTAACCGCATTAAGGGCCCCATCTTGGGAGGCATCTTCGCTTCGCGCCTCGCTGCATACTATAACATACCTAGAAAGAAGAAAAGTTTGCCTACTCTTTTCTAGACTATAAGACTATGGTAGCGCATGATTTTATTGTTAAGAATAGGGAAAGGGCGCTTAAATACAAATTGTTATTTGATTAAAATCATCCTGAGACTATTACCTTGCCTGCTCCTTCCTTGTTTGAATTTTACACGCAAGTACATCATCCCTACCGCTGCATCCATGCCTACCGAACCCTACATCAGCTCTGAGAGCCGTAACCGAACCACGGTTTGATCCTCCACGGCAGTCTAATTACGGTGGGATCCGGAGATGATTGCCAACCAGTGGCAATCAGAGGCTTCTTCATCTCAGTACGACCCCAACTATAACTTTGGATATCCGCCATGCCATCTGTGGCAATAAACTAACTTAGGCCAAAAGCCTAAGCTTGGGGGAGTATGTATTTCCCACCGACATTACATTTATGTTCACACACTCATTGCTAGATGTCGATGCTCATACTCTTTCATTGTACTATCCATGCTAGTTTATGTTCCTTTTTATGCTTTCTTCTTGTGTGTTTGATAAACCTTAAGGAAACAAAAAAAATTAGTTGTAGCTTTAGCTAGTTTACTTTTGTTGCTGTAGTAGTAATAATTAAGAAGAAAACCCAAAAATATTTCATGTTCTTCTTTTGCTTGTTGGGAGCTTTCCTGTGTAAATAGTTTTATTTCTTTTCTTTTCTTTGGGGTCGATAGGAGAAGACCATGATTAAATTGTTGAAGTGGCTGTTATATGCATTATTGTTGATTTAACCAAGAGCCCATATTGCCTTGTCTTCTCATGTTTATTGAATGCTCGCAGATTCCAAATTTTAGTCCAATGCACGTGCACTATTATTATTATTCACATCGTTTGGTCGTGCAAGTGAAAGGCAATTATGACGATATATGATGGACTGATTGAGATGGGAGAAGCTGGTATGAACTCGACCTCTCTTGTTTTTGTAAATATGATTAGTTCATCGTTGCTGATTCAGCCTATTATGTATAAACATGTTTACAATGACGATTAGAGATCATAGTTGCTTATGCCATGCTTAATTAGCTAGGAGCTTATAATGGTTTACCTTGCGTGCCAACATGTTATTAAAATGGTTGTGATGCGGTATGATGGGGTGGTATCTTCCTTTAAATGATTCAAGTGACTTGACTTGGCACATGTTCACGCATGTAGTTGAAACAAATCAACATAGCCTTCACGATATTTATGTTCATGGTGGATTATATCCTACTCATGCTTGCAGTTAATGTTTATTAATTTTAATGCATGTTCATGACTATTGTCGCTCTCTAGTTGGTCGCTTGAGTCTTTTCTAGCCTTCACTTGTACTAAGCGGGAATCTTGCTTGTGCATCCAATCCCTTAAACCCCACATTTATTCCATATGAGTCCACTATACCTTCCTAGATGCGGTATCTACCTGCCGTTCCAAGTAAATTTGTATGTGCCAAACTCTAAACCTTCAAATGAAATTCTGTTTTGTATGCTCGAATAGCTCATGTATCAACTAGGGTTATCCATATCTTCCATGTTAGGCGGGTTATTCTCAAGAGGAGTGGACTCCGCTCCTCACTCACGAGAAAATGGCTGGTCTTCGGGATGCCCAGTCCCATGCTTTATGCAAAAAATAATCAAAATAATTGCAAACAAAACTCCCCTGGGACTGTTGCTTGTTGGAGGCACTCGTTGTTTCGAGCAAGCCATGGATTGATGCTTGTTGTTGGAGGGGGAGTATAAACTTTACCATTCTGTTCGGGAACCGCCTATAATGTGTGTAGCATGGAAGATATCGCCATCTCTTGGTTGTTATGTTGACAATGAAAGTATGCCGCTCAAAAAAATATTTATCTCTATTTCAAAACCGAGCTCCGGCACCTCTACAAATCCTGCTTCCCTCTCTGAAAGGGCCTATCTATTTACTTTTATGTTGAGTCATCACCCTCTTATTAAAAAGCACCAATGGAGAGCACCGCTGTCATTTGCATTCATTATCGTTAATTTATATTGGGTATGACTATGATTGGATCTCTTTTACCATGAATTACAATGTCTAGTCAGTCCTTGATCTTTAAAGGTGCTCTGCATTTATGTTTTCTTGATCTCGTAAAGGGCTAGCAAGATACCATCTTGTTATATCATATTATGATTGTTTTGAGAAAGTGTTGTCATCCGAGATTTATTATTATTGCTCGTTAGTTGATTATGCCATTGACATGAGTAAACATGAGACCTAAATGTTATTGTGAATATGGTTAGTTCATAATCTTTGCTGAAAACTTGAATGCTGGCTTTACATATTTACAACAACAAGAGCAAACAAAGTTTGTAAAAGTTTTTCTTTATCACTTTCAGTTTGTCAACTGAATTTCTTGAGGACAAGCAAAGGTTTCAGCTTGGGGGAGTTGATACGTCTCCGTCGTATCTACTTTTCCGAACACTTTTGCCCTTGTTTTGGACTCTAACTTGCATGATTTGAATGGAACTAACCCGGACTAACGCTGTTTTCAGCAGAATTGCCATGGTGTTATTTATGTGCAGAAACAAAAGTTCTTGGAATGACCTGAAACTTCACGGAACTTATTTTTGGAAAACATAAAAATATTGGCGAAAGAATAAACGTCAGGGGACCCACACCCTGGTCACGAGGGTGGGGGGCGCGCCCTACCCCCTGGGCGCGCCCCCTACCTCGTGGGCCCTCTAGAGCTCCACCGACCTCAACTCCAACTCCATATATTCGTGTTCGGGGAGAAAAAAACAGAGAGAAAGGTTCATCGCGTTTTCACGATCTGGAGCCGCCGCCAAGCCCTAAACTCTCTCGAGGGCTGATCTCGAGTCCGTTCGGGGGCTCCGAGAGGAGAATTGTCGTCGTCGTCATCATCAACCATCCTCCATCACCAATTTCATGATGCTCACCGCCGTGCGTGAGTAATTCCATCGTGAGGCTTGCTGGACGGTGATGGGTTGGATGAGATTTATCATGTAATCGAGTTAGTTTTGTTAGGGTTTGATCCCTAGTATCCACTATGTTCTTAGATTGATGTTGCTATGACTTTTGCTATGCTTAATGCTTGTCACTAGGGCCCGAGTGCCATGATTTCAGATCGAACCTATTATGTTTTCATGAACATATGTGAGTTCTTGATCCTATCTCGCAAGTCTATAGTCACCTACTATGTGTTATGATCCGCAACCCAAGTGACAATAATCGGGAACACTCCGGGGATGACCATAGTTTGAGCGATTCATGTATTCACTATCTGTTAATGCTTTGGTCCCAGACTCTATTAAAAGGAGGCCTTAATATCCCTTAGTTTCCACTAGGACCCCCACCTTGCAGGAGGGTAGGACAAAATATGTCATGCAAGTTCTTTTCCATAAGCACGTATGACTATATTCGGAATACATGCATACATTACATTGATGAATTGCAGCTAGTTCTGTGTCACCCTATGTTATGATTGTTACATGATGAACCGCATCCGGCATAATTCTCCATCACCGATCCAATGCCTATGAGCTTTTCTCATATTGTTCTCCGCTTATTTACTTTCGTTGCTACTGTTACAATCACTATAAAACCCAAAAATATTACTTTTGCTACCGTTACCGCTACTATCATATTACTTTGCTACTAAGTACTTTGCTGCAGATACTAAGTTATTGTAACATCCCAAATTTTCAATTTGGAATGTTATACAATAGGTCATTATGCATATCATATTTTCTCGCATTTTTCCGATCCTAGAAAATTTCACGCAACTCAAGGACCCTCGGAGAGAGTTGGAAATTTCATTATTTTCATATTTGTGATTTCCCAAATTTTGAAAATAGGATCATTGGATTTATTTAATTATCTTCATAAAGTTTTTCCGATAAAAAATTTTTAGAGAGGGAATAATATGACTTTCCCAACATTTAGGAAAAATGAAGATATTGTAAATAAATCAAATTTTGGTTTTGAGGATTTAATTGCTTTAGGCAAAAATGAGCATTTTAAAAAAATATGCATATTTGCCCGTTTTTAAAGTTCATTTTGTTCGACTCATTTTTAGGAGTCGGGGAAAATTAATTTCATTAATTTTGGAGTTCGTTTGGTTTTATTTTTGTTTCGTTTAGTTTTGTTTAAAAAAAAAAACACGCCGCCCTTTGGGCAGAGGCCCGACCCACCGCCCACCTCCCCTTCGCCTCAAGGCGCCCATGAGGAGACCGCGCCAGCCGCCCGCCTCGGAGTCCCGGCTCGGACCCACGAGACGCGCCGCCGCCCACTGCTTGCCCTCCCCAAGCCACTACCCCCTCCTATTTATACCCGGCACCCCCCTCTCCTCATCCCGCCCGCCGCCCGCCCCAACCCGAGCCGCCACGCCCTCGCCACCCATGAGCCTACGCCCTCGTCACCCGGCCGCCGCCCGGCCGGAGCCCCGCCGGTGACCTCGCCGGAGGTAGCACCTCGCCGCCGCCCCGATCCGTTTTTTTTTTAGAAAAACCCGATCCGGTTTTTTTGTTGTGATGTTCGGTTTTTTTTTAAAACCCTAGATGGTTTTTTTATTTTCTCGGTTTTCTTATTTAGTGAACGTTCACCGACCCGTTCGTTTCAATGAACGTGTTCGTTGGATTAGTTCTGTTAACAAACGTCCGCTGTTTAATCTGTTCGTCATTTTTCTTTTAATCGGATTTAATCCGTTATTTTCTGATTTTGATTTCTGATTCGATTTTCAAAACTGTTTAATTTCTCGCTCGTTTATCGAATCAGGTGATTCAAGCGCTGGAGTTTCGTTCTGAAACCGCCGTTCGACTAACCTACTTACACCGAGTTTTACTCGTAAAATTTTGACCTAGTTTCAGATTGCTAGAACCGAGTCGTTCTCTCTCGAGTTTCGACTTTCGATGCTTTATTTGATTCGATTCTTTTGCAACCAGGGTTCTTAAGTTGAACTTTCTGGTTAGATCTTTTATTCGAGATTTCCACATGCATTAGATGAGTACTTATTGTATGCTTGTTGTTTGTCTGCGTTAGATCACCCGAGTGCGCCGCTTGTTACTTGAGTCTCTAGGTTTCATGATCATCGGCAAGGCAAGTAACACTTTGATCATACTTTCTCATACCAGTTTTTATGCATTAGATCAATCCTCAAACACTTGCATGATTAGGATCTAATTAAATTGTGGGTTTGGGAAGTAGATTGAGGTAGTACCTATTACCTGTTTTACTTATGAAACCTTTGGGAGTTACTCTACGTTTGCTTATTATGCCATGCTATGCTAGTAGACGTGGATTGGGTGAGTGAATATCCATGACAGATGTGAGATTGATAATTAATGGTTTATCTAAGGTGGCAACTTAAACACACATCCTGGGTGGATTGAGGCACTGCTTTCAAGCGAGACTTGCCTGTTTTTTGGGACCGCCACCCAGGCTCAAAGGGATCATAAGATAATTCATACTAGTAACTTACGTGTGCAGCCACAAGCCACTATGGGCTCTGGCATAGTTGACTAAGTCGTCATGTAACTCTTATAGCGGTGGACTAGCAGATGTAGGGGATGTAGGTGTGCGGTCCACCCATCGTAAGGGCTAAGCGCTTACGAAAGACTGTGTCTCGGTCATCCGCCTCTCAAACACCATGCGGTCACGAGAAACCAAGCGGAGGCGATCGAGTCTTGTGGGGGAAAAAGTCATGAAACCTCTGCAGTGTACAAACTAATCATGATTAGCCGTGTCCCCGGTTATGGACAATCTTGAGTATCTAGTACTTGAATATCATGTGAATCTCAACATGTTACTTCTAATAAAAGTTATTGGGTTTTAATGAGTACTTTTAATTGGGATTGAGGATCATCAACCATTCTCAATGTTTAACAACCACCATGATAGTTAAACAAAATTATTCCTTTGTTGTAGGGAAAAATTTGCTTTTACATAAAAGCGTAACCATAGAGCCTTTCCACCAGCCAAATATGCATGTAGTATAGGCTTGTTGCTTCATTACTCCCTATGTGTTACATTGCGGCATATTCCATGTGTTGACCGTTTTCGGGCTGCAACTTTCACGTTGCAGACTTTTCAACGACAATGTAAGGTGTTAGGTCGTGGTTCTATACTCGATGATGCCGATGGAGTTGATGGACTCACTTATCTTCCAAGTCTTCCATTTGTTATCGTTATTAGATGGCCTTAAGCCATATTTATTGTAATAAGTCCTCTTCGACAATCGATGTAATAAGTGTGTGATTGCTACTCTGCTATAAATCCTTTGAAGTACTGTGTGGTGTCGGCATTCTTGATCCGAGGATGACACCGAGCACGAGACTTGATCCATTCAGGTCCGAGTCGCTTCTGAGAGATGGTATCAGAGCACCACGCCGTATGAGGACACGACCACTAAGTTAAAGCCATAGATCACTACTCTCTTCTCATTTTCTAACTCCTCATCTTTTCTACTCTTTAGGATGAAGGGCCGCGAAGATCAAGTACACCCAACCGGATGAAGGCACACCTTTTGGATTTCACTTGAAGGAAGTTACCAAGTACACGAACATTGGACTACCAAGTTTCACCGAACTTTCAGCGCCACTCTGCACGAAGAGGAGCTGGAGGATTCAAGCTCATGTTCGGGGAAGGACATTCGCCCCAATCACCAAGCCTATAGATAGTGTTTTCAAGCGCACCAACTTGGAGTGCAGGAAAGAGCATGGCAGCTCACATTACCATGGGACGCATTGGAGAAGTTTATCAGGAAGACCTCAAGGACACTATCTACCAGATTTGCGGACGCCGAGATGAACAATGGGAGATAGTCAGCACCAAGAAGGATAGATCCATTGCAGCTTTTATCCAGGAGTTAAACCAGACATTCGGCGTCGGAGAACCGGATGTCTTGATGATATGTTGGAGTTGCAAAATGCAAAGGGAAGGATCATCGAACTTGAAGAAGAACTAAAGTCTACACGCAAGGACTACATGGACGAGATCGTAGCTCTGGCAAGACACAATAACGATCTTAAGTACGAGATCGAAGAACTCAAGAAGAAGTTGACACTCAGGAATGAAGACCAGTATGTCGACTGTCCAAGCGACTACATCAACATCGACGACACCGATTCGGATCCAAGTGAACCCGACTTTGAAGACGAAGCTGGAGCAGACATCATGGAGTCTTCCACCGGTTCAAATTAGTAGAAGTCCCCCACATATTAGTAGTATTCCCTCTATGTAAACATTATAGTACACGCACTTTTGTGATAGTTAGATCGTTGTAAGCCCTTGTTTGATTGAATGAAGTGATTTTGTGTGCAATTGCTCATGTGCATTTGGGTAGTGATTCCCCTTAGACCTCATTCTATTCTAAATTTCTCTTCTTTTCTAAACCCATCGATGCCTCCGAGATGCGACCCGGATTTGTTTTCCGCCAGAGATCACCCAACTGATCCAGTCGGCGAGAATACCCTGATTCAAACATTAGTGCGTAACCAGGGCAACAACAACAACAACCCACCACCACCACCACTGCGGATCATCCGACTCGTTTCCTTAGACTAAATCCGCGGTGTATTCCAAGAGTACCGAGCCGATTGTAGCGGTATGACCGGCTCCGCAAGATAGGAAGGAGCTAACCACTGCGGGATGCATGCAGATGGAGAAAGAGTGAAGTTTGCAGCACATCAGCTTGAAGGACCCGCGGCATGGTGGGAGAATTTCTGACCACTTACCACCTGTAGACACCGCCACATGGGATCAGTTTCAACAAGCTTTTCGCTGCTCATGTTTCAGCAGGAGCTATGGCCATGAAGAAGCGTGAGTTTCGCAACTTCGCCAAGGAGGAAGGGACTGTTGGCCAAGACGTAGATGATTTTAGTAAGTTAGCACGTTATGCCCGGATGACGTTACTACGGATGCAACTAAGCGGGAGAAGTTTCTGGAAGGACTGAATGATGAGTTCAGCATGCTGTTAATGGTAGCAAGTTTCAACAACTACCAGGAGTTGGTAGACCGAGCCCTCATGATTGAAGGAAAGCAACAGCAAATTGAGAACCGCAAGAGGAAGTATGGGCAAGGGAAGTATAACTCTGGAGCCCAGCAGAAGCCACGATATACCCCTAAGCACGGAGTTCAGTTTCAGCATACCCATGGAGGAAGTAGTTCGCACAACCATAATGGCCACAAGAACGGTAATGGGAATGGAGGAAGCAATGGTCAGAACCGGACTACACCAACAACCCCAGCCAAGAAAGACTTGAGTCATGTCACCTGTTACAAGTGTTCCAAGCAGGACATTATGCAAATGATGGTATCCGAAGGCGAATGGAAATGGCAATGGAAGCTCGGAAAGAAGCCCAACCCTTTCAACGGAGGACGGGTGAACCACATTGATGTGGAGGAGGTTGAAGATCAGCCAGATGCACGATGTCGGTAAGTTTTTGGTTAAGTCATTTCTGCGGTTGTTCTTTTTCGATCTTTGGTGCATCGCATTCATACATATCAAGGATTTGTAGAAAATATAGCCTACCTACTCGGACTCTTAAAACCCCTATGCTAGTAAGCTCACCAGAGGCGGAGTATATGGCCGCACAAGGATGTTTTCAAGTGCCACTAAGTATAGGAAGGCATGAGTTCCCACGGATTTGATCATTTTGGAATCCCAAAGATTTGATGTGATTCTAGGTATGGATTGGTCTGTCGATGTATGGAGGAAACATCGATTGCGCCAAGTAAGACGATTTTGCTCACCACTCCGGAAGGAAGAAGGATCATAATGCGTATCTCTACACGAGCCGAGGAGAGTGCAAACAAAGCTGCTTATCGTGAGTTGTGCGGGAAGAAGTACCGATGGTGAAGGATTTTCCTGATGTATTTCGGAAGAGTTGCGTGAATGCCCCGGATAGAGACATTGAGTTTTTGATTGAGCTGTTGCGAGGAACAGGCCCGATATCGAAACGACCATACGGGATGCCCGCACAAGATTTGGCGAGAAATCAAGAAGCGATTAAGGAGCTGTTGGATAAAGGTTATATCGCCCAAGTTCTTCACCTTGGGGATCACCCGCTTTGTTAGTGGAGAAGAAGGACGGATCGTTAAGGATGGTAGTTGATTATCGTGAAATGAATGCTGTAACAATCAAGAACAAGTACCCACTACCAATGATAAATGATCTGTTTGATCGTTTGCAAGGAGCTAAAGTGTTTTCCAAGATCGACTTGCGATCGTGGTACCATCGATTGAAGATTAGGGAACAGGACATACCTAAGACAGCATTTACCACAAGATATGGATGTATGAATATACCGTTATGTCATTTGGATCGACTAACGCGCCACTTATTTCATGAACCTGATGAATAAAGTGTTTATGGAGTTTTTGGATAAGTTAAATCGTGGTGTTCATTGATGACATTTTGATTTTCTCGAAGAATGAAGAGGAACACAAGGAACATTTGAGATTGGTTTTGGAGAAACTAAGGGAACACCGGTTGTATGCCAAGTTCAGCAAATGTGAGTTTTGGCTAAAGGAAGTTGGATTTCTCGGACATGTTATATCCGGAGAAGGAATAGCGATTGACCCCACAAAGGTTGAAACCGTAACCAAATGGGAAGCACCAACGACAGTTGGAGAGATTCGGAGTTTCCTTGGACTCGCGAGGATACTACCGAAGATTCATTGAGAATTTCTCAAGGATTGCTAAGCCTATGACTGAATTGTTGAAGAAGGATAACAAATTCATATGGGTGAGGACTGTGAGGCAAGTTTTCGGGGAGTTGAAGAAAAAGATTGGTTACCTCACCGGTTTTGATATTGCGAGATCGGACTAAGGATTATGAGGTGTATTGCGGCGCTTCACGTCGAGGACTTGGAGCGATACTTATGCAGGAAGGAAGAGTTGTTTCGTATGCTTCCACGACAACTTAAGCCCCATGAGTTGAATTATGCCACTCATGATTTGGAGTTAGCAGCCGTTGTGCATGCCTTGAAGACATGGAGGCATTTTCTCATTGGAAACCATTGTGAAGTATACACGGATCACAAGAGTTTGAAGTACATCTTCACACGTAGGAACTGAATCTCGAGACAAAGGAGATGGTTAGAACTTATCAAGGATTATGATATGAGATTGCATTATCACCGGAAAGGCTAATGTCGTAGCAGAGCGCATTGAGCCGTAAGAGCCACGTCAATACTCTAATGATGGGAGGAATACCCAATGAGTTAGCCGAGGACCTTCGAGAGCTATGTTTGGAAATAGTTCCGAGAGGCTATGTAGCAGCATTGGAGATTCAATCGACACTGATGGATAAAATCAGAGATGCCCAAAAGGCGGATAAGGAAGTTGCCTCTATAAAGGAGAAAATGGGCAAAGGAAAGGCTAAAAGTTTCGTGAGGATGAGCACGATACCCTATGGTTTGAAGACCGTGTTTATGTGCCCAATGACCCGGAGATCGTGAAGTTGATTTTGCAAGAAGCCCATGATTCACCCTATTCGATTCACCCAGAAATACCAAGATGTATTTGGATTTGAAGAATACTTTACGGTGGACGAATGAGGAAGGATATTGCGGAGTATGTAGCAATTTGCGATGTATGTCGAGAGTAAAAGCGAGCATCGAAGCCGGCGAGGATTGTTACAACCATTGCCGATACCGAATGGAAGTGGGATAAACTAGGCATGGATTTCATCACAGGTTTGCCAAAGACCCGTGCCGGATATGACTCGATTTGGGTTATAGTCGATCGCTTGACGAAGGTAGCTCATTTCATTCCAGTAAAGACTACCTATAGCAGTGCTAAGTTGGCAAAGATATACATGACCAGAATTGTGTGTTTACACGGAGTTCGAGGAGCATCGTATCGGATAGAGGAACCCAGTTTACCTCGAAATTTTGGAACCAGTTGCACACGAAACATTGGGGACTAGATTGGAATTCAAAGACAGCTTTCCACCCACAGACCGATGGATGCACTGAGAGAGTCAATCTGATTTTGGAGGATATCTTTGAGAGCTTGTGCACTAGATTATGGGTCTAGTTGGGATGATAATTTGCCGTACACAGAATTTTCTTATAACAACGATTACCAAACCAGCTTGAAGATGGCACCCTTGAGGCTCAGTATGGAAGGAGATGCAGGACACCGTTGTCATGGGGAATGGCCGGAGATCGTCGGTTGTTTGGACCAGACTTGATTAAGGAATCTGGCGAAGGTTAAGTTGATTCGCGATAGGCTCAAGGTAGCCCAATCCGGACAAAAGAGCTATGCAGATTCAAAGCGCCAGCGATTGAGTATGAAGTTGGAGACAGTATATCTTAGAGTATCCCCGCTTGAGGAGTTAAGCGTTTTGGAGTTAAAGGAAAGTTAGCACCACGTTTCGTTGGACCATATAAGATTTTGCAACGCATGGGAGAAGTTGCTTATAAGCTGGAATTGCCAGAAGGACTGTCAGGAGTTCATGATGTATTCCATGTTTCTCAGTTGAAGAAATGTCACGCCGAGATGGCGGAAGTACCGTTAAGAGATACGGTGCCGCTTGAAGAAATTCAGTTGAAGGATGATTTAACGTATGAAGAAAAACCGGTTAAGATTCTCGATTATGCTAGCAGAGTTACCGCATGACAAGGTTATCAAGTTTTGCAAAGTTCGATTGGAGCCACCACAGTGAAGATGAAGCCACACAGGAAAGAGAGGAAGTTTTGCTTAAGGACTACCCTCACCTATTTTCTAACCAACCCGAATCTAGAAGTGAGATTCATCTTAAGGGGTTAGGTTTGTAACATCCCATATTTTCAATTTGGAATGTTATACAATAGGTCATCATGCATATAATATTTTCTCGCATTTTTCCGATCCTTGAAAATTTCACGCAACTCAAGGACCCTCGGAGAGAGTTGGAAATTTCATTATTTTCATATTTGTGATTTCCCAAATTTTGAAAATAGGATCATTGGATTTATTTAATTATCTTCATAAAGTTTTTTCGATAAAAAAATTTTAGAGAGGGAATAATATGACTTTCCCAACATTTAGGAAAAATGAAGATATTGTAAATAAATCAAATTTTGGTTTTGAGGATTTAATTGCTTTAGGCAAAAATGAGCATTTTAAAAAAATATGCATATTTGCCCGTTTTAAAAGTTCATTTTGTTCGACTCATTTTTAGAGTCGGGGAAAATTAATTTTATTAATTTTGGAGTTCGTTTGGTTTTATTTTTGTTTCGTTTAGTTTTGTTTAAAAAAAAACACGCGCGCCGCCCGCCTGGGCGAGGCCCGACCCGCCCTGTGACCCACCTCCCTCCCTTCCTCGCTCATGTGAGACAGCGCCGCCGCCGCCTCGGAGTCCCGGCTCGGACCACGGACGCCGCCCGCCGCCCCACAGCTTGCCTCCCCAAGCCACTACCCCCTCCTATTTATACCCGGCACCCCCCTCTCCTCATCCCGCCCGCCCCGCCCCAACCCGAGCCGCCGCGCCGCCTCGCCACCCCTCGCCACCCCACCGACCTCGCCGCCCACGTCCGACCCTTGCCGCCCGCGGAGGCCGGAGCCCCTTGATGACCTCATGGGAGTAGCACCTCGCCGCGCCCGATCCGTTTTTTTTGAGATGTTCGGTTTTTTTTAAAAAAAACCCTAGATGGTTTTTTTATTTTCTCGGTTTTCTTATTTAGTGAACGTTCACCGACCCGTTCGTTTCAATGAATGTGTTCGTTGGATTAGTTCTGTTAACAAACGTCCGTTGTTTAATCTGTTCGTCGTTTTTCTTTTAATCGGATTTAATCCGTTATTTTCTGATTTTGATTTCTGATTCGATTTTCAAAACTGTTTAATTTCTCGCTCGTTTATCTAATCAATTGATTCAAGCGCTGGAGTTTAGATTCTGAAACCGCCGTTCGACTAACCTACTTACACCGAGTTTTGCTACTATAAAATTTTGACCTAGTTTCAGATTGCTAGAACCGAAGTCGTTCTCTCTCGAGTTTCGACTTTCGATGCTTTATTTGATTCGATTCTTTTGCAACGTGGTTCTTAAGTTGAACTTTCTGGTTAGATCTTTTATTCGAGATTTCCCTGTGCATTAGATGAGTACTTATTGTATGCTTGTTGTTTGTCTGCGTTAGATCACCCGAGTCGCCGCTTGTTACTTGAGTCTCTAGGTTTCATGGATCATCGACAAGGCAAGTAACACTTTGATCATACTTTCTCATACCCAGTTTTTATGCATTAGATCAATCCTCAAACACTTGCATGATTAGGATCTAATTAAATTGTGGGTCTGGGAAGTAGATTGAGGTAGTACCTATTACATTTTACTTATGAAACCTTTGGGAGTTACTCTCGTTTGCTTATTATGCCATGCTATGCTAGTAGACGTGGATTGGGTGAGTGAATATCCATGACAGATGTGAGATTGATAATTAATGGTTTATCTAAGGTGGCAACTTAAACACACATCTGGGTGGATTGAGGCACCTGCTTTCAAGCGAGGACTTGCCTGTTTTTTTGGGACCGCCACCCGGGCTCAAAGGGATCATAAGATAATTCATACTAGTAACTTACGTGTGCAGCCACAAGCCACTATGGGCTCGCATAGTTGACTAAGTCGTGCGAACTCTTATAGCGGTGGACTAGCGGATGTAGGGGATGTAGGTGTACGGTCCACCCATCGTAAGGGCTAAGCGCTTCGAAAGGCGTGTCTCGGTCATCCGTCTCTCAAACACCATGCGGTCACGAGAAACCAAAGCGGAGGCGATCGAGTCTTGTGGGGAAAAGTCATAAACCTCTGCAGAGTGTACAAACTAATCATGATTAGCCGTGTCCCCGGTTATGGACAAATCTTGAGTATCTAGTACTTGAATATCATGTGAATCTCAACATGTTACTTCTAATAAAAGTTATTGGGTTTTAATGAGTACTTTTAATTGGGATTGAGGATCTTTGTCAACCATTCTCAATGTTTAACAACCACCATGATAGTTAAACAAAATTATTCCTTTGTTGTAGGGAAAAATTTGCTTTTCGCAAAAACTGTAACCATAGAGCCTTTCCACCAGCCAAATATGCATGTAGTATAGGCTTGTTGCTTCATTACTCCCTATGTGTTACATTGCCAGCATATTCCATGTGCTGACCCGTTTTCGGGCTGCAACTTTCACGTTGCAGACTTTTTTGAACGACAGTAAGGTGTTAGGTCGTGGTTCTATACTCGGTGATGCCGTTGGAGTTGATGGACTCACTTATCTTCCAAGTCTTCCATTATTATCGTTATTAGATGGCCTTAAGCCATATTTATTGTAATAAGTCCTCTTACGGACAATCGATGTAATAAGTGTGTGATTGCTACTCTGCTGTAAATCCTTGAAGTAATCGTGGTGTCGACATTCGATCCGAGGATGACACCGAGCACGCGAAGACTTGATCCATTCGGGTCGGTCGCTCTGATTATCCAGTGTGTGGTTGAATTGAAAACTCAATTGCTAATACTTGAGAATATTCTTTGGCTCCCCTTGTCGAATCAATAAATTTGGTTTGAATACTCTACCCTCGAAACTGCTATGCGATCCCCTATACTTGTGGGTTATCGATTGGACAACACTCTCCTCTCGTTGCTATGCATCACCATGATCTTGCGTGTGCGTAGGAATTTTTGAAATTACTACGTTACTCCAACAAAGGCATCCGAGCCAGGTTTATGCGTAGATGTTATATGCACGAATAGAACACAAGTGAGTTGTGGGCGATACAAGTCATCTTGCTTACCGACATGTCATACTTTGGTTCGGCGGTATTGTTGGATGAAGCGGCCTGCACCGACATTACGCCAGACGCTTACGCGAGGCCCAGTTCTACCGACGTGCCGCACCGCAATTGGCTGGCGGTGTCGGTTTCTCCAACTTTAGTTGAACCGAGTGTGACTACGCCCGATCCTTGAGAAGGTTAAAACAGCACTAACTTGACGAACTATCATTGTGGTTTTGATGCGTAGGTAAGAACGGTTCTTGCTCTGCCCGTAGCAGCCACGTAAAACTTGCAACAAGAAAGTAGAGGACGCCTAACTTGTTTTTGCAGGGCATGTTGTGATGTGATATGGTCAAGGCATGATGCTATATTTTATTGTATGAGATGATCATGTTTTGTAACCGAGTTATCGCAATCGGGCAGGAGCCATATGGTTGTCGCTTTATTGTATGCAATGCAATCGCCCTGTAATTGCTTTAGTTTATCACTAAGCGGTAGCGATAGTCGTAGAAGCAATAGTTGGCGAGACAACAACGATGCTACGATGGAGATCAAGGTGTCGCGTCGGTGACGATGGTGATCATGACGGTGCTTCGGAGATGAAGATCACAAGCACAAGATGATGATGGCCATATCATATCACTTATATTGATTGCATGTGATGTTTATCCTTTATGCATCTTATTTTGCTTTGATTGACGGTAGCATTATAAGATGATCTCTCACTAAATTTCAAGATAAAAGTGTTCTCCCTGCGTATGCACCGTTGCCAAAGTTCATCGTGCCGAGACACCACGTGATGATCGGGTGTGATAAGCTCTACGTTCATCTACAATGGGTGCAAGCCAGTTTTGCACACGCAGAATACTCGGGTTAAACTTGACGAGCCTAGTATATGCAGATATGGCCTCGGAACACTGAGACCGAAAGGTCGAGCGTGAATCATATAGTAGATATGATCAACATAGTGATGTTCACCACTGGAAGCTACTCCATCTCACGTGATGATCGGACATGGTTTAGTTGATTTAGATCATGTGATCACTTAGATGATTAGAGGGATGTCTATCTAAGTGGGAGTTCTTAAGTAATATGATTAATTGAACTTAAATTTATCATGAACTTAGTACCTGATAGTATTTTGTTTGTCTATGTTGTTGTAGATAGATGGCCCGTGTTGTTGTTAGTTGAATTTTAATGCGTTCCTTGAGAAAGCAAAGTTGAAAGATGATGGTAGCAATTACGAGACTAGGTCCGTAACTTGAGGATTATCCTCATTCTTTGAATGAAGAATTGCGTCTGGAAGCACCGCTGGGTGCCAACTGCTGCAGATCTGGCAATCGACGTTAAGAGCGTCTGGCGAGCAAAGCTGATGACTACTCGATAGTTCGGTGTGCCATGCTTTACGGCTTAGAACCGACTTCAACGATGTTTTGAGCGTCATGGAGCATATGAGATGTTCCATGAGTTGAAGTTAATATTTCAAGCAAATGCCGGATTGAGAGATATGAAGTCTCCAATAAGTTCTACTACCGCAAGATGGAGCAGAATAGTTACATTAGTGAACATATACTCAAAATGTCTGGGTATAACAATCACTTGATTCAACTGGGAGTTAATCTTCCGGATGATAGTGTCATTGACATAATTCTTCAATCACTGCCACCAAGCTACAAGAGCTTCGTGATGAACTATAATATGCAAGGGATGGATAAGACAATTCCCGAGCTCTTCGCTATGCTAAAGGTTGCGGAGGTAGAAATCAAGAAGGAGCATCAAGTGTTGATGGTCAACAAGACCACCAGTTTCAAGAAAAAGGGTAAAGGGAAGAAGAAGGGGAACTTCAAGAAGAACGGCAAACAAGTTGCTACTCAAGAGAAGAAACCCAAGTCTGGACCTAAGCCTGAGACTGAGTGCTTCTACTACAAACAATTTAGTCCTTTGAGCGGAACTACCCCAAGTATTTGGAGGATAAGAAGGATGGCAAGGTGAACAAAGGTATATGTGATATACATGTTATTGATGTGTACCTTACTAGAGCTCGCAGAGTACACAGGTATTTGATAATCTTTGGTTACATTGCTAATATTTGCAACTCGAAATTGGGACTACGGATTAAGTGAAGACTGGCTAAGGACGAGGTAACGATGCGCGTGGGAAATGGTTCCAACGTCGATGTGATCGCCGTCGGCACGCTACCTCTACATCTACCTTGGGGATTAGTTTTAGACCTAAATAATTGTTATTTGGTGCCAGCGTTGAGCATGAACATTATATCTGGATCTTGTTTGATGTGAGATGGTTATTCATTTAAATATGAGAATAATGGTTGTTCTATTTATATGAGTAATATATTTTATGGTCATGCACCCTTGAAGAGTGGTCTATTTTTGTTAAATCTCGATAGTAGTGATACTAATATTCATAATGTTGAAGCCAAAAGATGCAGAGTTGATAATAAAAGTGCAACTTATTTGTGGCACTGCCGTTTGGGTCATATTGGTGTAAAGCACATGAAGAAACTCCATCTTGATGGACTTTTGGAATCACTTGATTATGAATCACTTGGTACTTGCGTAACCATGCCTTATGGGCAAGATGACTAAAATGCCGTTCTCGGAACAATGGAGCGAAACAACAGATTTGTTGGAAATCATACATACTGATGTATGTGGTCCGATGAATATTGAGGCTCGCGGCGAGTATCGTTATTTTCTCACCTTCACAGATGATTTGAGCAGATATGGGTATATCTACTTAATGAAACATAAGTCTGAAACATTTGAAAAGTTCAAAGAATTTTAGAGTGAAGTGAAAAATCATCGTAACAAGAAAATAAAGTTTCTACATCTGATCGTGGAGGAGAATATTTGAGTTACGAGTTTGATCTACATTTGAAACAATGCGGAATAGTTTCGCAACTCACGCCACCCAGAACACCACCACGTAATGGTGTGTCCGAACGTCGTAATCGTACTTTACTAGATATGGTGCGATCTATGATGTCTCTTACTGATTTACCGCTATCGTTTTGGGGTTATGCTTTAGAGACGGCTGCATTCACGTTAAATAGGGCACCATCGAAATCCGTTGAGACGGCGCCTTATGAACTGTGGTTTGGCAAGAAACCAAAGTTGTCATTTCTTAAAGTTTGGGGCTGCGATGCTTATGTGAAAAAGCTTCAACCTGATAAGCTCGAACCCAAATTGGAGAAATATGTCTTCATAGGATACCCAAAGGAAATCATTGGGTACACCTTCTATCACAGATCCGAAGGCAAGACATTTGTTGCTAAGAATGGATCCTTTCTAGAGAAGGAGTTTCTCTCGAAAGAAGTGAGTGGGAGGAAAGTAGAACTTGATGAGGTAACTGTACCTGCTCCCTTATTGGAAAGTAGTTCATCCACGAAATCTGTTTCGTGACTCCTACCAATTAGTGAGGAAGCTAATGATGATGATCATATAACTTCAGATCCGATTACTACCGAACCTCGTGGGTCAACCAGAGTAAGATCCGCACCAGTGGTACGGTAATCCTATTCCGGAGGTCATGTTACTTGACCAAGGCGAACCTACGAACTATGAAGAAGTGATGGTGAGCCCAGATTCCATAAAATGGCTTGAGGCCATGAAATCTGAGATGGGATCCATGTATGAGAACTAAGTGTGGACTTTGGTTGACTTGCCCAATGATCGGCAAGCCATAGAGAATAAATGGATCTTCAAGAAAAATACCGACCCTAACGGTAATGTTACTATCTACAAAGCTCGACTTGTAGCAAAAGGTTTTCGACAAGTTCAAGGAGTTGACTACAATGAGACTTTCTCACCCGTAGCGATGCTTAAGTCTGTCCGAATCATGTTAGCAATTGCCGTATTTTATGATTATGAAATTTGGCAAATGGATGTCAAAACTGCATTCCTGAATGGATTTACGGAAGAAGAGTTGTATATGATGCAACCCGGAAGGTTTTGTCGATCCAAAGGGAGCTAACAAAGTGTGCAAGCTCCGGTGATCCATTTGTGGACTGGTGCAAGCCTCTCGAGTTGGAATAAAGCGTTTTGATAGTGTGATCAAAGCATATGGATTTATCTGAGACTTTTGGAGAAGCCTGTATTTACAAGAAAGTGAGTGGGAGCTCTGTTGCATTTCTAATATTATATGTGGATGACATATTACTGATTGGAAGTGATATAGAATTTTTGGACAGCATAAAAGGATACTTGAATAAAAGTTTTTCAATGAAAGACCTCGGTGAAGCTGCTTACATATTGGGCATCAAGATCTATAGAGATAGATCAAGGCGGCTTGATAGGACTTTCACAAAACACATACCTTGACAAAGTTTTGAAAAAGTTCAAAATGGATCAAGCAAAGAAAGGGTTCTTGCCTTTGTTACAAGGTGTGAAGTTGAGTCGGACTCAATGCCCGACCACTCTGAGAAGATAGAGAGAAAATGAAAGATGTTCCTATGCTTCAGCCATAGGCTCTATCATGTATGCAATGCTGTGTACCAGACCTGATGTGTGCCTTGCTATTAGCTTAGCGAGGAGGTACCAAAGTAATCCGAGTGGATCCTTTGGACAGCGGTCAAGAACATCTGGAATACTGAAAAGGACTAAGGATATGTTTCTCGTTTATGGAGGTGACAAAGAGCTAGTCGTAAATGGTTACGTCGATGCAAGCTTTGACCTTTGATCCGGACGATTATAAATCGCAAACCGGATATGTGTTTACATTGAGCAGTGGAGCTGTTAGTTGGTGCGATTCTAAACAAAGCGTGGTGGCGGGATCTACGTGTCGGAGTACATAGCTGCTTGAGCAGCAAATGAAGGAGTCTGGATGAAGGAGTTCATATCCGATCTAGGTGTCATACCTAGTGCACGGGTCCAATGAAAATCTTTTGTGACAATACTAGTGCAATTGCCTTGGCAAAGGAATCCAGATTTCACAAGAGAACCAAGCACATCAAGAGACGCTTCAATTCCATCCGGGACCAAGTCCAGGTGGGAGACATAGAGATTTGCAAGATACATACGGATCTGAATGTTGCAGACCCATTGACTAAGCCTCTTCCACGAGCAAAACATGATCAGCACCAAAACTCCATGGGTGTTAGAATCATTACTGTGTAATCTAGATTATTGACTCTAGTGCAAGTGGGAGACTGAAGGAAATATGCCCTAGAGGCAATAATAAAGTTATTATTTATTTCCTCGTATCATGATGTTTATTATTAATGCTAGAATTGTATTAACCGGAAACATAATACATGTGTGAATACATAGACAAACATAGTGTCACTAGTATGCCTCTACTTGACTAGCTCGTTAACCGAAGATGGTTGAGTTCCCTAGCCATGGACATGAGTTGTCATTTGATTAACGGGATCACATCATTAGGAGAATGATGTGATTGACTTGACCCTTTCCGTTAGCTTAGCACTTGATCGTTTAGTATGTTGCTAATGCTTTCTTCATGACTTATACATGTTCCTATAACTATGAGATTATGCACCTCCCGTTTACCGGAGGAACACTTTGTGTGCTACCAAACGTCACAACATAACTGGGTGATTTTAAAGGTGCTCTACAGGTGTCTCTGAAGGTACTTGATGAGTTGGCGTATTTCGAGATTAGGATTTGTCACTCTGATTGTCGGAGAGGTATCTCTGGGCCCTCTCGGTAATGCACATCACTTTAAGCCTTGCAAGCAATGTGACTAATGAGTTAGTTGCGGGATGATACATTACATAACGAGTAAAGAGACTTGCCGTGCGAGATTGAACTAGGTATTGGGATACCGACGAGCGAATCTCGGGCAAGTAACATACCGATGACAAAGGGAACAACGTATGTTGTTATGCGGTTTGACCGATAAAGATCTTCGTAGAATATGTAGGAACCAATATGAGCATCCAGGTTCCGCTATTGGTTATTGATCGGAGACGTGTCTCGGTCATGTCTACATAGTTCTTGAACCCGTAGGGTCCGCACGCTTAAAGTTTGGTGATGACCGGTATTATGAGTTTTTGTGTTTTGATGTGCGAAGGTAGTTGAGTCCGGATATGATCACGGACATGACGAGGAGTCTCTAAATGGTTGAGACGTAAAGATCGATATATTGTATGACTATGTTCGGACACCGGATGTGTTTCAGGAGGTTTCGGACACTTACGGGAGTACCGGGGGTTACCGAAACCCCCGGGGGAGTATATTGGGCCTAATGGGCCTTAGTGGGAAAAGAGGAGGGGCGGCCAGGGCAGCCGCGCGCCCCCTCCCCCTCTAGTCTGAATTGGACAAGGAGGGGGGCGGTGCCCCCCTTTTTCCTTCTCCTCCTCTCTCCCTTCCTTCCCTTCTCCTACTCCAACAAGGAAAGGAGGAATCCTACTCCCGGTGGGAGTAGGACTCCCCCCTTGGTGCGCCCTCCTTGGCCGGCCGCCTCTCCCCCCTTGCTCCTTTATATACGGGGGCAGGGGGCACCTCTAGACACACAAGTTGATCTGTTGATCTCTCCAAACCGTGTGCGGTGCCCCCCTCCACCATATTTCACCTCAGTCATATTGTAGCGGTGCTTAGGCGAAGCCCTGCATCGGTAGCAACATCACCGTCATCACGCCGTCGTGTTGACGGAACTCTCCCGTGAAGCTCTGCTGGATCGGAGTTCGCGAGACGTCATCGAGCTGAACGTGTGCTGAACTCGGAGGTGTCGTACGTTCGGTACTTGGATCGTTCGGATCGTGAAGACGTACGACTACATCAACCGCGTTGTGCTTGTTGGGGAACGTTGCAGAAAATAAAAAAATTTCCTAAGGTTTCACCAAGATCCATCTATGAGTTCATCTAGCAACGAGTGATAGGAGTGCATCTACATACCTTTGTAGATCGCGAGCGGAAGCGTTCAAGGGAACGGGGTTGAGGGAGTCGTACTCGTCGTGATCCAAATCACCGATGACCGAGTGCGAGCGGACAGCACCTCCACGTTCAACACACGTCACGGTTAGGAAGGCGTCTCCTCCTTCTTGATCCAGCAAGGGGAGGAGATGTTAATGGAGATCCCGGCTGACTGGCGTGGTGGTGGATGTAGCGAGGAATCTCGGCGAGGCTTGGCACGAGCTCTCTGGAGGAGGAGAGGTGTAGCAAGGGGAAGGAGGCGCCAAGTGCAAGTGCGGCTGCCCTCCCTCCCCCGCTATATATAGGGTCCCCGAGGCGCCCGGCCCTAGGAGATGGGATATCCTAGAGGCGGCAGCCAAGGGTGCCTTGCCCCCAAGGCAAGTGGGCGCCCCTCCTAGGGTTCCCAACTCTAGGCGCGGGGGGCCCAAGAGGTGCACCAGCCCACCGGGCTGGTTCCTCCCACTTCAGCCCATGGGGCCCTGCAGGATAGGTGGCCCCACCGGTGGACCCTCGGGACCCTTCCGGTGGTCCCGGTACAATCCCGGTGACCCCCGAAACTTTCCCGATGGCCGAAACTCGACTTCCCATATATAATTCTTTACCTCCGGACCATTCCGGAACTCCTCGTGACGTCCGGGATCTCATCCGGGACTCCGAAAAACTTTCGGTTTGCTGCATACTCATATCTCTACAACCCTAGCGTCACCGAACCTTAAGTGTGTAGACCCTACGGGTTCGGGAGACACGTAGACATGACCGAGATGACTCTCTAGTCAATAACCAACAGCGGGATCTGGATACCCATGTTGGCTCCCACATGCTCCTCGATGATCTCATCGGATGAACCACGATGTCGAGGATTCAAACAACCCCGTATACAATTCCCTTTGTTAATCGATGCGTTACTTGCCCGAGATTCGATCGTCGGTATCCCAATACCTCGTTCAATCTCGTTAAATAAAGTCACTTTACTAAATCCGTAATGCATGATCCCGTGACCAAACACTTGGTCACTTTGAGCTCATTATGATGATGCATTACCGAGTGGGCCGAAGATACCTCTACATCATACGGAGTGACAAATCCTAGTCTCGATCCATGTCAACCCAATGACACTTTCGGAGATACCCGTAGTATACCTTTTATAGTCACCCGATTCGTTGTGACATTTGGTATACCCAAAGCACTCCTACGGTATCCGAGGAGTTACGATCTCATGGTCTAAGGAAAAGATACTTGACATTGGAAAAGCTCTAGCAAACGAACTACACGATCTTGTGCTATGCTTAGGATTGGGTCTTGTCCATCACATCATTCTCCTAATGATGTGATCTGGTTATCAATGACATCCAATGTCCATAGTCAGGAAACCATGACTATCTGTTGATCAATGAGCTAGTAAACTAGAGGCTCACTAGGGACATGTTGTGGTCTATGTATTCACACGTGTATCACGATTTCCGGATAATGCAATTATAGCATGAATAAAAGACAATTATCATGAACAAGGAAATATAATAATAATCCTTTTATTATTGCCTCTAGGGCATATTTCAACAGATCTCCCACTTTCACTAGAGTCAATAATCTAGTTACATTGTGATGAATCGAACACCCATAGAGTTACGGTGTTGATCATGTTTTGCTTTCATGGAAGAGGTTTAGTCAGCGGATCTGCGACATTCAGATCCGTATGTACTTTGCAAATTTCTATGTTTCCATCTTGAACATTCTCACGAATGGAGTTGAAGCGGCGCTTGATGTGCAGTCTTCTTGTGAAACACAGGCTCCTTGGCAAGTGCAATAGCTCCGGTGTTATCACGAAGAAGAGTTTGATCGGCCCCGGCACATTGGGTATGACTCCTAGGTTGGTGATGAACTCCTTCACCCAAATTGCTTCATGCGCTGCCTCCGAGGCTGCCATGTATTCCGCTTCACATGTAGATCCCGCCACGGCGCTTTGCTTGCAACTGCATGAGCCATCGCTCCACCATTCAACATATACACGTATCCGGTTTGTGACTTAGAGTCATCCGGATGCGTATTAGCCGAAGCTAAGCGTCGGCGTAACCCTTTACTGACGAGCTCTTCGTCACCTCCATAAACGAGAAACATGTCCTTAGTCCTTTTCGGTGTACTTCAGGATATTCTTGACATTGTCCGGTGTTCCTTGCGGGATTACTTTGGTACCTTCCTACCAAACTTACGGCAAGGTTTACATCAGATGCGGTACACAGCATGGCATACATAATAGACCCTATGGCTGAGGCATAGGGGATGACACTCATCTCTTCTATATCTTACGCCGTGGTGGGACATTGAGCTGAGCTCAATTTCACACCTTGCAACACGAGCAAGAACCCCTTCTTAGACTGATCCATATTGAACTTCTTCAATATCTTATCAAGGTATGTGCTTTGTGAAAGACCTATTAGGCGTCTCGATCTATCTCTATAGATCTTCATGCCTAATATATAAGCAGCTTCTCCAAGGTCCTTCATTGAAAAACTCTTATTCAAGTAGGCCTTAATGTTGTCCAAACGTTCTATATCATTTCCCATCAAAAGTATGTCATCTACATATAATATGAGAAATGCTCTGAGCTCCCACTCACTTTCTTGTAAACGCAGGCTTCTCCATAAGTCTCAAGCATAAACTAACGCTTTGATCATCTCATCAAAGCAAATGTTCCAACTCCGAGATGCTTGCACCAGCCCATAAATGGATCGCTGGAGCTTGCATACCTTGTTAGCATTCTTAGGCTCGACAAAACCTTCCGACTGCATCATATACAGTTCTTCCTTAAGATAACCGTTAAGGAATGCCGTTTTGACGTCAATTTTCCATATATCATAATCTTAGTATGCGGCAATTGCTAACATCATTCGGACGGACTTCAGCTTCGCTACGGGAGAGAAAGTCTCATCGTAGTCAACCTGCCGGTGTCAAAACCGGCGGATCTCGGGTAGGGGGTCCCGAACTGTGCGTCTAGGCGGATGGTAACAGGAGACAAGGGACACGATGTTTACCCAGGTTCGGGCCCTCTTGATGGAGGTAAAACCCTACGTCCTGCTTGATTGATATTGATATTGTGGATGTTTACAGCGATTGGATCTACCACGAGATCAAGGAGGCTAAACCCTAGAAGCTAGCCTATGGTATGATTGTAAGGGTTGTTGATGTTGTCCCTACGGACTAGAGCCATCCGGTTTATATAGACACCGGAGAGGGCTAGGGTTACATAGAGTCGGTTACAATGGTAGGAGATCTACATATCCGTATCGCCAAGCTTGCCTTCCACGCCAAGGAAAGTCCCATCCGGACACGGGGTGAAGTCTTCAATCTTGTATCTTCATAGTCTTGGAGTCCGGTCGATGATGATAGTCCGTGAATGATAGTTCGGTGATGATGGTAGTCCGGCTATTCGGACACCCTAATCGAGACTCCTCGGTAGCCCCTGAACCAGGCTTCAATGACGATAAGTCCCGTGGCGTATATTGCTTGGCATTGCAAAGGCGGGTTCCTCCTCCAAATGATAGAAGATTGTGAACACCAAGATAGTGTCCGGCTCGCAAAATAAATTCCACATTCCACCGTAGAGAATAATAATATATACACAAGTTCAATCTGGCAGCGTTTTTTGTGGCATGACGTCACACCACTACCAAGCCATTACTTAGAATTGTTTTCACTCTACCACCTCGGCGCATTTAGTGGCGGTTTCCTTAGCACGTCTTGTCGAAGCGGATCGTGTTTCCCTTAATCCGGGATTCTCATTAATACGGACGTGGGTAACCAACCGCCCGTTCGCCGCCCTCTATCGGCGAGTCCCAAGCAGTCCACGGAGGCGGCTCTTGGTATTCTTCCTCTTTATAACTTGGGACCAAGGCTCGTTCCTTTTCTTCAATCCTCCATCGAATCCTCTCCTGCTCCAAGTTCCGGCACCTATAGCTCCAGATTGAGTGCTTGGGACTTTCAACGATGTCGGTTCCGACCTCTAGGGCGGTGGATGCCCTCCTCCGTCACGGAGGAGGGCGTGCTAAAACTGCAGGAGGCCAAGTGCACAGCTTATGAGATTTCGCCAAAGTTGCTGCCAAGGGCAGGCCATCCCACCCCGAGCTTTGGCGAGTATGTCGCTTTTATATCCCACCTCCGTCGGGGTTTAGGCTTCCCGATGGATCCTTTTGTGAGAGGGCTCATGTTTTACTATGGGTTGGAATTCTCTGATTTGGCTCCGAGTCTATCCTCCATATTTCCGCATTTATTATCATCTGCGAGGCCTTCCTCCGCGTCACCCCTCACTTCGGCCTGTGGCTAAAGACCTTCAATGTGGCGCTGAAGATGATCGGGGGGCATCGAGCGGAGTGTGGCGGGGCGGCCATAAGTAGGAGAGCCGGCGCCCGTGGCCCTGAGCTCCTTCCAAGAGGAGCTCGGCCCGTGGCGACAGAGTGGTTCTATATCACCGTTCCGAGGGCCGCAGTAAAGCCGCCGTCCTTATTCCGCCGGGACCTCCACGACGGTTGATGTCATGGGTCGACCAAGGGGCTCAAGCGGGGGCCGTCCAAAGGGCGTGCCCCTCTTGCGAGGCAGATTCGAGATCTCCAAGCGAGGGAGGTCGATATGGTGGTGGTGATGCACGAGTTATCTTTGATTAGGCGTCTCCCCGCCTCTGCAACGCCGCCCTCTCCGGCTATGGGAGTTTAATCCGAGGGCCGCAGTTCTTCAACACTTCATGGGTATGACACCCCTAGAGATGTACAAATTATTCTTGGATCGCAAGAGGTGCGTCCGAATTGACCGAGATGCTGGCCTAAGCTGCAATCACCCGGATACTCAAGTAAGTAGTTCGAGTCCGGACATACCGTTTGTTTGCCTTTCAATGGTTAAGCCTTATGACCAACTTCCTTCTACACAGGAGTGGATAGCGGAAGCAAAATTGATCTGATGTCCGCTCCCTCCGAGACCGCGGGATCCCGTGCTTTGGTCCGGATGTGAGGTTCGCCTTGAGAGAGGAAGGCGAAGGGGAAGGCGGAAAGCTCTTGCCTCGCCTAAGGAGGCTCTTGAAAGAGGGGGATCGAGAATCCCTCACTCCAAGGGAGAAGAGGACTGCCACCGAGGACCCGGGGCAAAAGCCCCTAAGCGGGGGAATAAATCTTCGCCCGGAGGGTCCTGCGTCCGGGAGGCCCGGCCGCACAATCTCCCTTAAAGAGTCAGCCCTCCAACAAGCCGTAAGTAGAAAGAAAGGAGTTTTATAATAAGGGACATCCCTATTTGTGCTTCCGAGGATAACTAAAGTTTTACCTTGTAGTTCGGATCTCCGTCCTTCACGGATGAGCTCGTCTTGAGGACCTTCGTCTGGAGATGATAGAGAGCGAAGACGCCTCCGTCGGCGCGCCGTCGAGATAGAGGCGGACGAGCCTGAATGTCGTCATCGGAGGGAGCCCCGGGTTTGGCAAAGCCGGATAGTTCGGCGCCGGTGATGTCTGGTGAAGGATCTGCTTGAGAAGGCGTCTATCTCGGAAGATCACCACGCATTGATGAGCATGGTGATTGAAAGGATTTAAATCCGTCCCGGTAATTTACCTGATGCCGTCGGGAGTTTCTTTGGCGGGGTTTGAAGTGCGTAAAATGACACACCTTTTAACAGTTTGCATATAGAATGCGCCATGTATAGATAGTAGCCCACGAGACTCGGTAGGTTGTCGAAATCGACAGCTGACGTCGAGGATCAAAATCCAGGTTTAAATTCCCGTCATGCCGATGCAGGTGGTGGGTCGTCCGGGCCAGCGGACCGATGGAGTTGCTGAACTAAAGCGGCAACTCGATGTTGCGGATGCGGACATCACGCTGATCAACAAAGCGACTTGATGAGTCGCAAGGTAAGTGTTCTGGCGGTCACTTGGTAAGGGGCGAAGCCACTCCTTACAATATGTGTGTGAAATGAGATAGTGCCGCTGCTGTGGAGAGCCTTTCGAGCGAACTTGCTCAAGCCAAGGAGCGGGCCAGAAGGAAGTAATCTGGCGGACCTCGAGGGCGGTGACCGATGAGTTAAGCAATGAAAGGGTCGCTGCTTCGAAGAAGGGAAGAGATGGCCGCAATGGCCCTGAAGTTAAAAGATGCTACCGACCGCAATGAGGCTCTTGAGAAGGAGCGCCTAAGCAGGCAAGAAGACCTGCGGAAGGCCACCGCCGAAGCCAAGGATGCCGCTACTGCAATGCGGGCTATAGAGGAAAAACTGTGCCGGGCGGAGATATTGTAGGTGGCAAGCCTTTTACGCTGCGCCAAGGTTCTGGATCCAAAATATGCTCAGCTAGGCCAAGCTGGGGTTCGAGGACCCTTATATGGACTTAGCGGCCGAGTCTGGCGGATGCCGTTGTGCATTCGAGGCGGAAGGATCACAAGACGGAAGAGCTGTTTTGGTCTCAATTCCATAGTCCCAGGCGTTCACTTCCGTTGGCCGACCGTTTGGCTGAGTGGGCTGAGCTAAATAGGTTGTCCGGGCTTGCTATAGCGGATATAGTGACCCATATCCGGCGGATAGGCCCGGCCGAAGAGTTACTTTGGCTTATTGCAGCAATTTCTTAGGGCGGTGCCGCATATCAAGGCGATGAAGCGGTCGGCCTGCATAGAGGGTGCGCGATGGCGCTCGCCCATGTGAAGACACATTGGACAGAGATGGATGCCACCGCTATTGCGAACCCGGGTTCGGATTATAACCGGTTACCCGACGAGCACTATTTTGGCGAAGTGCTGCGTGGTGCTCGTGTAATAGAGTCGCGATGCTCAAAAATGTTACGTTCGAATGAGCGTTTATATGATAATAAGCGATATTTATGATGTAAGCGCCTTTTATACTTGTGCGTTCAAGTAATAGAATATCTCCTATCACGGCCGTTAATGTATACGTGTGTATAACACGAAGATGGCGATCGTCGGCTTCAGCCCCCACGCACAAAGGTGCGGTGTATTCATAAAAAAATAGCAGCGTTTTCACACTTAATCCGACGTCTCGGTCCTGTAAAGGAGGTGGTAGCGTAGCAAGCGAGGCAACCGGACTATAATGCTTTATCACTTTCACTTAGCCATGGAGTTCGAGGGTGGGGCTACGACATAGCCCACAGGGCACCAGCGCTCTCTGAATTTAGGGCGCGGATGTGCCTGGCGGAAGCGACCCTTCGTCCAGCGGAGGAATCCTAAACATTCCCATAGTCGATCGAGTGGTTGACCAGTCTCTCGCTGTATCATGATCGGTTTTAGGCTTTCTCTCTTGAGGTGCTCGCCCAGCCCCGGGGCTGTCGCGATAGTTCTCCTGGAGCAGCGTTAGCCGATGATACTGAGCGTAAAGGCAGCAAAACACGAGCGGGCAAACCCAACATTTGACCAAAGACATGATTCGGAGCTGATGCATATAAGGCCTAACTTTCGAGGCGCGAACACTCCCAAAGGTGTTCGGTCTTTATAATAGCGGGCAAAACAAAGACCTAAGCCCCTTGTGTCCGAATGCAGGCAGGTTCTTACAGCGCGGCCGACGCCAAAACGCCAGATCTCCACTCTGGTTATAATGATAAACCAGGATTATAGCAACAAGAGAGCGATAAGAAAGGTTTACGTAGGGTCTTAGTCTGAAAAGAGTCCTTACAGCGGGTCCCTCTTGCGTTTGCGCTGTGTCTGTTGTGCCGTATCCTGGACGGGTGTGCATGTTGTTCATCTGTAAAAAAAAGAGGAACTTGGTTGGAAAAGAAATCATGCGAGAAAGTGCATAAAAATTGAAATATAGATTAATAAAGCTGAGCCTATGCTAGCTCATTGTGGCTTATATGTGCAAACCCTTGTGAAGGGGTGTGCGGCTAGGTAGCCCTAGCTTATTTATCCGGACTCGTCCGGCCGTGTCCGGTCTCAAAGCGACCTTATAATGAAATGATGCCACGTTGACGGGCATTTTAAGCGTAAGAGGCAGCGTAATGTGGTATTGCATTGAAGCGACGAAAGCTTCCCGTCCAGTGATGCTTGATAGCTACTTTTAAATGGGGCGACATGAAAGGTTAGCTTTTCTCGTCCGGAAGTTGTCGGTGACCGAACACAACTTCTAGTAATAATGAAACTGTGCACTGGCGTAAGGGCTGGCGCCACTCCTTTGAAGGAAGTGCGGCTATGCGGAATTGTAGTATGGTCTATCCCAACTTGCAGATTGTGTCCGGATATAGCAGGTTTAAGTCACTGCCGCCGTCCATCAAAACCTGCGTGAAATGCGATCCGTGCATTATGGGATCCAATATCGAGGCAGTCTATCCTGCGTTAGGATACTTGGACTAATCCGGATGGTCGAAGTGATTGGTTTTGACATCCAATCTCGGTGTTCCTTGAGGTGGACCGTGCGACACTTGTCTTAGCGAGTGCCGTGTTGGTTTTCCGTACTATCACGTGAAGCGAGTTTCTTGTTTTGACTTCTTGTGGGAAAGTCTTTTGACTTCGGTGCTTTCTGCTGGTGGGGTTCGTCATCGTCCTCGCTTGGCGCGTCGAGCCTTGTGTCCAGCGTTGAGTCTGCCGGACTGTTTAAAACAACAATTTCGGTTGGTGTGGTTTGCGTGCCTTCCTGAGGAATCTTGTGGATTTGACATATCCGATCTAAAATTTTGTTTAAATTTGATAGCTCGTCTCTGTTGTCATTAAGAGGCCGTGTGTTATTGTTTGGCCGCGAGCTTTTGAATCCGGCGTTGACCGCCGTGCCCATTGGGCTTTTTTCTTTATTTCGGCCCTGATCCTTCCTGCGCCGTGACTTTCCATTTCCATCTCTGATCTCGGATGTACTCGGGTCGCTGGTGCTGCATCTTGCTAGCCAGCTGTCTTCTCCTAACATAAAAAGCGCGTCATGAGAACTAGTTAAGCGGCCATTGTTCTTGGCTTCTCTTGGCGAGGTGTCTGGCGAGCCATTCGTCTCGGACGTTGTGTTTAAAAGCTGCTAAGGCTTCGGCGTCCGAGACGATCGACTATTTGGTTCTTTTTGGTAAGGAACCTGTTCCCGAATTCTTGTGCTGAATCTCGGGCTGTTGGGTTATATGACTCAGATAAATGCGCATCCGAGGCGGACATAAGTCCCTTGAAAATTTGCTCTAAACGCGTCCTCAAGCTCTTCCCAACTTCCAACAGTGTTTTCCGGGAGGCCTTTAAGCCAGTGCTGGGCTGGCCCTTTGAGCTTGAGGGGTAGGTATTTTATGGCGTGGAGATCATCTCCTCTAGCCATGTGTATGTGTAGTATGTAATCTTCTATCCAGACTCAAAGTGCATTGTGCCGTCGTATGCCTCTATGTTCATGGGTTTGAACCCTGCTGGAAATTCATGATCCGGCACCTCATCGATAAAACATAAGCGGGTGTCTTGGCGCCCTGTATTTGGGTGTCTTGCATGTCTTGAACACTTGTTGTGTTGTGTTACTTCTGGGGCCTTCTTTTTGGCCCGTAGATGGACCTAGTTGGGCCGTCCGTTTCCCGAGGATTATAAGTCGGCTTGTCGTGGCCCGCTTGTCGCTTTTGGCACATCATGCGGCGTCTATCCGGCAGGTGGCCTCTTTATTTTTGACCGTGAAGGCTCTATGGCTTCCTCGTCAAATTCTGGCAACAACTTGCGCTTGGGTAGCTCTTCGTTTGATGGCCATTGCCATATTTGTCTGCGATGTTGAATACTTTGCTCCACTTCATTACGAGCATGTCTTGACTGTTTTGAGCATCCGTTTCTCCTTCTTCAAACTTCTTGCGATGGCGGCGGAGTCTTTTGTGTATGCTCGATGCTCGGTGTTGTGTCCGGACTGTTGATTGCTTTCCGTGAAGGGGTTGATTATCCGGCTCGTCACTGTTAGTAAATCATTTGGTTTGCCTGCTCTATCGCTGGGTTGTTAGGAAGGCTGCTTTGATCAAGGTGGGACTTAGGGCGGCGTTTACGTCGCCGTTTTGGTGTTTATCGGCGGGATTATCTCTCGCCGGCGTCCGTTGTTCCTTCTTATCGCTTCCCTTTGGGGTGTCCACCATGTATATGTCGTATGGCCGAGGTGGTCTTCCGGTGTCCTGTAGGCCTTTGGTTCTTGGTAGTCTCCGGCATCGTCGTCCATACCGTCGATGTCTTGGAGTCAAATGATCCGTCGTCGGTTAAATCGTGATTCGGCCGGTGGCTACGAAGTGGGTGGTGGGTGGGCTCTGAATTTCTTCGTCGTCCGCGTCCCAACCGTCCTGGCCGTAGTTCGGCCAGGGCTCTCCGGATAGCGAGAGATGCTTTAGTGAATTTATGATATCGCCAAGAGGCGAGTCTTTGAAAAGATGTCCGCAGCGGTGAATTCCATGATCGGCGCCCAATCGGATTCGTGGCGGTAGCGCAGGAGGTTGAGTCCGGCAGAGAGTCCGGCACCTCGAGTCATGAGCTTTATCTTGGGACAAAGGTAAGTGTTCGGCTCTATCGCCCGTAGAAGTTCGCGGCTCGAGGCGGTGTCCGACCATCCGTCCTCGATCCGAAGCGATCGGCTCCGGACCATGGGTCGGGCCGGATTCGTGTCTGACCTCCAAGGTGTTGTCCGTGGCGGAGTTAGGTCATGCCCATCATGACAGCGGCAACACGCTTCGGTATGGCTCGGATCCATCGAAGATCAAGTCCCCGCGGATATCGCCCGTGAAGTTTAGGCTTCAAACCTGACTGACGGCGGCGAGGCGTAGCTTTCGATCTGCTCCGGATGGCCAAGTGAGTTGGCCCATGATGCGAAAACGCCCGAATCTGAAAAGATCTGTCCGGGAGAAAAGTCTCACCCGGGGACTGCGTCGTTGTTGATTGAAGAGGCCATCAAGCCTATCGGTGGCGACAGGAGGAACTCTCAATGAAAGCACCAATGTCGGTGTCAAAACCGGCGGATCTCGGGTAGGGGTCCCGAACTGTGCGTCTAGGCGGATGGTAACGAGGAGACAAAGGGACCACGATGTTTACCCAGGTTGGGCCCTCTTGATGGAGGTAAAACCCTACGTCCTGCTTGATTGATATTGATATTGTGGATGTTTACAACGATTGGATCTACCACGAGATCAAGGAGGCTAAACCCTAGAAGCTAGCCTATGGTATGATTGTAAGGGTTGTTGATGTTGTCCCTACGGACTAGAGCCATCCGGTTTATATAGACCGGAGAGGGCTAGGGTTACATAGAGTCGGTTACAATGGTAGGAGATCTACATATCCGTATCGCCAAGCTTGCCTTCCATGCCAAGGAAAGTCCCATCCGGACACGGGGTGAAGTCTTCAATCTTGTATCTTCATAGTCTTGGAGTCCGGTCGATGATGATAGTCCGGCCAATGATAGTTCGGCTGATGATGGTAGTCCGGCTGTCCAGGACACCCCCTAATCCAGGACTCCTCACAACCCCTTGAACTTGCCGATAACCCTTAGCGAAAAGTCGAGCTTTATAGATGGTAACATTACCATCCGCGTCCGTCTTCTTCTTAAAGATCCATTTGTTTTCTATCGCTCGCCGATCATCGGGAAAGTTTGTCAAAGTCCATACTTTCTTTTCATACATGGATCCTATCTCGGATTGCATGGCTTCAAGCCATTTGTTGGAATCTGGGCCCGCCATCGCTTTTTCATACTTCGAAGGTTCACCGTTGTCTAACAACATGATTTCCAGGACAGGGTTGCCATACCACTCTGGTGTGGAACGTGTCCTTGTGGACCTCTGAAGTTCAAGAGCAACTTGATCCGAAGTACCTTGATCATCATCATTAATTTCCTCTCCGATTCGGTGTAGGCACCACAGGAACATTTTCTGAGCTGCACCACTTTCCGGTTCAAGAGGTAGTACTTCATCGAGTTCTACTTTCCTCCCACTTACTCCTTAAGTAGAGAAACTCTTTTCGTAAAGGATCCGTTCTTGGCAACAAAGATCTTGCCTTCGGATCTAAGGTAGAAGGTATACCCAATGGTTTCCTTAGGGTATCCTATGAAGACGCATTTTTTCGACTTGGGTTTGAGCTTTTCAGTTGAAGTTTCTTGACATAAGCATCGCATCCCCAAACTTTTAGAAAGCGACAGCTTAGGTTTCTTCCCAAACCATAATTCATACGGTGTCATCTCAGCGGATTTAGGCGGTGCCCTATTTAAAGTGAATGTAGGCTGTCTCTAGGCGTATCCCCAAAATGATAGCGGTAAATCGATGAGAGACATCATAGATCGCACCATATCCAATAGAGTGCGATTACGACGTTCGGACACACCGTTCTACCGAGGTGTTCCAAGCGGCATGAGTTGTGAAACGATTCCACATTTCCTTAAGTGTGTGCCAAATTCGTGACTTAAATATTCTCCTCCACGATCTGATCGTAAGAACTTTATTTTTGGTCACGTTGATTCTCTACCTCATTCTGAAATTCCTTGAACTTTTCAAAGGTCTCAGACTTGTGTTTCATCAAGTAGACATACCCATATCTACTCAAGTCGTCAGTGAGAGTGAGAACATAACGATATCCTCCGTGAGCCTCAACGCTCATTGGACTGCACACATCAGTATGTATGATTTCTAATAAGTTGGTTGCTCACTCCATTGTTCCGGAGAACGGAGTCTTGGTCATTCTGCCCATAAGGCATGGTTCGCATGTGTCAAATGATTCATAATCGAGAGACTCTAAAGTCCATCGGCATGGAGCTTCTTCATGAGCTTGACACCAATGTGACCAAGGCGGCGATTACCACAAGTATGTGGGACTATCGTTATCAACTTTACATCTTTTGGTATTCACACTATGAATATGTGTAACATCACGTTCGAGATTCATTAAGAATGAACCATTGACCATCGGAGCATGACCATAAAACATATCTCTCATATAAATAGAACAACCATTATTCTCGGATTTAAATGAGTAGCCATCTCGTATTAAACGAGATCCTGATACAATGTTCATGCTCAAACTTTGCACTAAATAACAATTATTGAGGTTTAAAACTAATCCCGTGGGTAAATGTAGAGGTAGCGTGCCGACAGCGATCACATCGACCTTGGAACCATTCCCGGCGCGCATCGTCACCTCGTCCTTCGCCAGTCTCCGTTTATTCCGCAGCTCCTGCTGTGAGTTACAAATATGAGCAGCGGCACGGTATCAAATACCCGGGAGCTACTACGAGCACCGGTAAGGTACACATCAATTACATGTATATCACATATACCTTTAGTGTTGCCGGCCTTCTTGTCCGCTAAGTATTTGGGGCAGTTCCGCTTCGAGGACCCTTCCCTTTGCAATAAAAGCACTCGTCTCGGGCTTGGGTCCATTCTTTGACTTCTTCCCAAGAATCGGCTTATCGAAAGCGGGGCAACATCCTTGCCGTCCTTCTTGAAGTTCTTCTTACCCTTGCCCTTCCTGAACTTAGTGGTTTTATTGACCATCAACACTTGATGTTCCTTCTTGATTTCTACCTCTGCTGACTTGATTGAAAATACTTCGAGAATAGTTTTCACCATCCCACGCATATTGTAGTTCATCACGAAGCTCTTGTAGCTCGGTGGGAGCGATCAAGGATTCTGTCAATGACCGCCTCGTCCGGGAGGTTAATGTCCATTTGGGGACAGCGGTTGTGAAACCGGACATTTTGAGTATGTGCTCACTTGTGACAGTAACTATTTTCCTCCATCTTACAACTATAGAACTTGTCGGAGACTTCATATCTCTCGACAGGCGTGAGCTTGGAAAACCATTTTCAGCTCCTCGAACATCTCATATGCTCCGTGTCGCTCCAAAAGCGCTTTTGGAGCCCTTCTAAGTCAAAAGCATGCCGCCTTTGAACGAGGGAGTAATCATCGACGACGTAACTGCCAAGCGTTCATAACGTCTTGGTTCTCTCGGGATGGTGCTTCACCTAGCGGTCCTTCTAGGACATATGCTTTCTTGGCAGCTATGAGGATGATCCTCGTGTTCCGACCCGGTCCGTATAGTTGCCTGCCATCATCTTTCGACTTGGCTTTCTCTAGGAACGTGTTGAAGTTCATGTTGACATGAGCGTTGGCCATTTGATCTACAAGACATTTTGCAAAGATTTTAGACTAAGTTCATGATAATTAAGTTCATCTAATCAAATTATTTAATGAACTCCCACCAGATTAGACATCCCTCTAGTCATCTAAGTGATACATGATCCGAGTCGACTAGGCCGTGTCCGATCATCACGTGAGACGGACTAGTCATCATCGGTGAACATCTCCATGTTGATCGTATCTTTCATACGACTCATGTTCGACCTTTCGGTCTCTTGTGTTCCGAGGCCATGTATGCGTACATGCTAGGCTCGTCAAGTTAACCTAAGTGTTTTGCATGTGTAAATCTGTCTTACACCCGTTGTATGTGAACGTTAGAATCTATCACACCCGATCATCACGTGGTGCTTGAAACAAGGAACCGCCGCAACGGTGCACAGTTAGGGGAACACTTTCTTAAAATTATTATGAGGGATCATATTATTTACTACCGACGTTCTAAGTAAACAAGATGCAAAAACATGATAAACATCACATGCAATCAAATAATAGTGACATGATATGGCCAATATCATATAGCTCCTTTGATCTCCATCTTGGGGCTCCATGATCATCTTGTCACCGGCATGACACCATGATCTCCATCATCATGATCTCCATCATCGTGTCTCCATGGGGTTGCTTCGCCAACTATTACTTCTACTACTATGGCTAATTGTTTAGCAATAAAGTAAAGTAATTACATGGCGTTGAATCAATGACACGCAGGTCATACAATAATTAAGACAACTCCTATGGCTCCTGCCGGTTGTCTTTCACATCGACATGCAAGTCGTGATTCCTATTACAAGAACATGATCTCATACATCACAATATATCATTCATCATTCATCGCAACTTTTGGCCATATCACATCACAAGGCAATTGCTGCAAAAACAAGTTAGACATCCTCTAATCAGCAATAGGGTTCTAGAAAGAACGTTTTCTTACCTATGAAAAAGCCACAACGTGATTTGTCAACTTCTATTTATTCTTCATAAGGACCCTTTTCAGCAAATCCGCTCCAACTAAAGTGGGAGAGACAGACACCCGCTAGCCACCTTATGCAACTAGTGCATGTCAGTCGGTGGAACCTGTCTCACGTAAGCGTACGTGTAAGGTCGGTCCAGGCCGCTTCATCCCACAATACCGCTGAAGCAAAATAAGACTAGTAGTGGCAAGAAAGTTGACAACATTTACGCCCACAACAAATTGTGTTCTACTCGTGCAAAGAGAACTACGCATAGACCTAGCTCATGATGCCACTGTTGGGGAACGTTGCAGAAAATAAAAAAAATCCTACGGTTTCACCAAGATCCATCTATGAGTTCATCTAGCAACGAGTGATACGAGTGCATCTACATACCTTTGTAGATCGCGAGCGGAAGCGTTCAAGAGAACGGGGTTGAGGGAGTCGTACTCGTCGTGATCCAAATCACCGATGACCGAAAGTGCCGAGCAGACGGCACCTCCGCTGTTCAACACACGTGCAGTTGGGAAGACGTCTCCTCCTTCTTGATCCAGCAAGGGGAGGAGAGGTTAATGGAGATCCAAAGAAGACGACGTCGTGGTGGTGGATGCAGCGAGAATCTCGGCGAGAGCCAGCACGAGTTTCACGGAGGAGGAGAGGTGTAGCAAGGGGAAGGGAGGCGCCAAGTGCAAGGGTGCAGCTGCCTCCCTCGCCCCTCTATATATAGGGTCCCAGTGGGCGCCCGGCCCTAGGAGATGGGATCTCCTAGGGGGGCGGCAAGGGTGCCTTGCCCCCAAGGCAGTGGGCGCCCCTCCTAGGGTTCCCAACCCTAGGCTAGAGGGACCAAGGGGGCGCACCAGCCCACCAGGCTGGTTCCCCTCCCACTTCAGCCCATGGGGCCCTCCGGGATAGGTGGCCCCACCCGGTGGACCCCCGGGACCCTTCCGGTGGTCCCGGTACAATACCGGTGACCCCCGAAACTTTCCCGATGGCCGAAACTCGACTTTCCATATATAATTCTTTACCTCCGGACCATTCCGGAACTCCTCGTGACGTCCGGGATCTCATCTGGGACTCCGAACAACTTTCGGTTTGCTGCATATTCATATCTCTACAACCTTAGCGTCACCGAACCTTAAGTGTGTAGACCCTACGGGTTCGGGAGACACGTAGACATGACCGAGACGACTCTCTGATCAATAACCAACAGCGGGATCTGGATACCCATGTTGGTTCCCACATGCTCCTCGATGATCTCATCGGATGAACCACGATGTCGAGGATTCAAACAACCCCGTATACAATTCCCTTTGTCAATCGGTACGTTACTTGCCCGAGATTCGATCGTCGGTATCCCAATACCTCGTTCAATCTCGTTACAAGGCAAGTCACTTTACTCGTAATCGTAATGCATGATCCCGTGACCAAACACTTGGTCACTTTGAGCTCATTATGATGATGCATTACCGAGTGGGCGAGAGATACCTCTCCGTCATACGGAGTGACAAATCCAGCCTCGATCCGTGTCAACCCAACAGGCACTTTCGGAGATACCCGTAGTATACCTTTATAGTCACCCGATTCGTTGTGACGTTTGGTATACCCAAAAGCACTCTCACGGTGTCCGGGAGTTACGCGATCTCATGGTCTAAGGAAAAGATACTTGACATTGGAAAAGCTCTAGCAAAGCGAACTACGATCTTGTGCTATGCTTAGGATTGGGTCTTGTCCATCACATCATTCTCCTAATGATGTGATCTCGTTATCAATGATATCCAATGTCCATAGTCAGGAAAACATGACTATCTGTTGATCAACGAGCTAGTCAACTAGAGGCTCACTAGGGACATGTTGTGGTCTATGAATTCACACGTGTATCACGATTTCCAGGTAATACAATTATAGCATGAATAAAAGACAATTATCATGAACAAGGAAATATAATAATAATCCTTTTATTATTGCCTCTAGGGCATATTTCCAATAGTGCTAACGCTTCCGTTTTCGGTCTATGAGGGTACGTGGACAACACTCTCCCCTCTCGTTGATATGCATCACCATGATCTTGCGTGTGCGTAGGAATTTTTTTGAAATTACTACGTTACCCAACAAAGAGGAGCAAGTGCGGACGAAAGTAGCTATTCTTATTTGGCCTACAACACCGATAGAGGCTACAGCAGCAGCTGCAATCTTCCTCCTTGAATATGCTTGGCTCTACAGATTTTACTGCATGTAGCTATGAGAGAGATGGAGAGGATATTGAGATGACACTCGTGGTTGCTTTTTGATTAAAGTTTGGTGTTCTATGTTGTTCAAACTAGTACCATATCCTTTGCAAGGATTGTTAGTTTCTCTGAAGTAAAATAGGCACACTCAAATTGCTATTGTCTGCTACTCCTACATCTTTGTAATAATTAGTGGAGCCATTGTTTTTTGAAAGGATGTTGTTTTCCTTGCAAATATAAACAAAATGCTGCTGAAATTTTGTATTTTTGGTATTCCGTTCTTCATTCCCTGCTTCCGAACCGAACACATGAACGGAACCAATCCATTCTACTTCTTGCTCGTACCGAACATAGGGCCGGAACTAACCAGTTCCTCTGGAATGGAACCATTCCATTCCATGACAGTTGGTTCCTGAACCAAACACACCCTTAGTCATGATAGTATTTGCATAACTATGTTGCAGATCTATAGCTCGCGATGTAGCTCCCCGTTTATTTTTGATATGTTCCTAGAGAAAAGTAAGTTGAAAGATGATAGTAGCAATGATGCGCACTTGGTCCGTGATCCGAGGATTATCCTCATTGCTGCATAGAAGTATTATGTCCTTGATGCACCGCTAGGTGATGTACCTATTGCAGAGGAAGCGAATCACGGATGTTATCGGTACCTTTGGGGTTTTCTTTTTCCTTCTGGATGACGACGTCACCGCGTCTCCTTATTGTTATTGCGATGGTGACGAGGAACAAAGGGCCGGGGAGATCATCGAAATTACCTCTAGCCCAGAGCCAGAGGTGGTCGTCGACACAATGCCAACCCTGGTGGTGGGGCACATCGAAGTTCTGGATACCCTCCTTGAGATTCCCCCTTTACCAGAAACGACACCCTTCTGGTTGAAGGGGACGATGCAGCCTAGCGGTTATGAACTTTTTGTTCGATTCAAAGGATTTCCACTTGAGTAAAGCTATGGTGGGAAATAAACTACCAATTAGGCAATGTGCATCTCTATTTCTTGAATTCTCTGGTCTAGGCAACCCGAAAGCGTTGTTTAACAAAGACAAGTCTGAATTTGAAACGCAATCCGGCCGTTTGACAAATCTCGGTATGATGACTACTTGATAGTTTAAGTGCAACATGCTTTATGGCTTAGAACGGGACTTCAAAAATGTTTTGAACGCCACGGAGCATATAAGATGATCCAAGAGTTGAAATTGTATTTTATACTCATGCCCGTGTCGAGAGGTATGAGACCTCTAACAGTACTTTGCCTACAAGATGGAGGAGAATAGCTCAACCAGTGAGCATGTGCTCAGATTGTCTAGGTAATACAATTGTTTGAATCAAGTGGGAGTTAATCTTCCAGATAAGATAGTAATTGACAAAGTTCTCTAGTCACTATCACCAAGTTACTAGAACTTCATGATGAACTATAATATGCAAGGGATGACGAAAGTAATTCCCGAGCTCTTGTGATCTTTGAAATCGTGAAGGTAGAAATCGAGGAAAGAGCATCAAATGTTGATGGTTCACAAGACCACTAGTTTCAAGAAAAGGCCAAAGGAATTGAAAGGTAACTTCAAGAAAAAATTACAAACAAGTTGTCACTCCTGTGAAGAAACCCAAAGCTAGACTCAAGCACAAATCTGAGTGCTTCTCTTGCAAAGGAAATGGTCCTTTGGAAGTGGAACTGCCCCTAGATACTTGGCGGATAAGAAGGATGGCAAAGTGAACAAAGGTATATTTGATATACATGTTATTGATGTGTACTTTACTAGTGTTTATAGCAACCCCTCGGTATTTGATACTAGTTCAGTTGCTAAGAGTAGTAACTCGAAACAAGAGTTGCAAAATAAACAGAGACTAGTTAAGGGTGAGGTGACGATGTGTGTTGGAAATGATTCCATGGATGATAAGATCACCATCGCACGCTCCCTTTACCTTCGGGATTAGTGTTGAACCTAAAATAAATGTAATTTGGTGTTTGTGTTGAGAATGAATATGATTAGATCATGTTTATTGCAATACAGTTATTCATTTAAGTCAAAGAATAATTGTTGTTCTGTTTACATGAATAAAACCTTCTATGGTCATACACTCAAAATAAATGGTTTATTGAATCTCGATCGTGTTGATACACATATTCATAATATTGATGCCAAAAGATGCAAAGTTGATAATGATAGTGCAACATATTTGTAGTACTGCGTTTAGGTCATATCGGTGTAAAGCGCATGAAGAAACTCCATGCTGATGGTCTTTTGGAATCACTTGATTATGCATCACTTGATGCTTGCGAACCATGCCTCATGGGCAAGATGACTAAGACTCCGTTCTCCAGAACAATGGAGCGAGCCACTGACTTATTGGAAATAATACATACCGATGTATGCGGTCCAATGAGTGTTGAGGCTCACGGCGGGTATCATTGTTTTCTGACCTTCACAGATGATTTGAGCAGATATGTGCATATCTACTTGATGAAACACAAGTCTGAAACACTTGAAAAGTTCAAAGATTTTCAGAGTGAAGTAGAGAATCATCGTAACAAGAAAATAAATTTTCTACGATCTGATCGCAGAGGCAAATATTTGAGTTACGAGTTTGGCCTTCAATTAAAACAATGTGGAATAGTTTCACAAACTCATGACACCTGGAACACCACAGCATAATGGTGTGTCCGAACGTCATAACCGTACTTTATTGGATATAGTGCAATCTATGATGCCTCTTATCGATTTACCACTATCATTTTGGGGTTATGCATTAGAGACAGCTACATTCACGTTAAATAGGGCACTGTCTAAATCCGTTGAGACGACACCGTATGAACTAAGAAACCTAAGCTGTCGTTTCTTAAAGTTTGAGGTTGCAATGCTTATGTGAAAAAGTTTCAACCTGATAAGCTCAAACCCAAATCAGAAGTGCGTCTTCATAGGATACCCAAAAGAAAATGTTGGGTACACCTTCTACCACAGATCCAAAGGCAAGATCTTTGTTGCTAAGAATGGATCCTTTCTAGAGAAGGAGTTTCTCTCGAACGAAGTGAGTGGGACGAAAGTAGAACTTGATGAGGTAATTGTACCTGCTCCCGAATTGGAAAGTAGTTCATCACAGACATCAGTTCCAGTGATTCCTACACCAATTAGTGAGGAAGATAATGATAGTGATCATGAAACTTCAGATCAAGTTACTACTGAACCTCGTAGGTCAACCAGAGTACGTTCCGCACCAGAGTGGTACAGTAATCCTATTCTAGAGTTCATGTTACTTGACCATGACGAACCTACGAACTATGAGGAAGTGATGATGAGCCCAGATTCCGCGAAATGGCTTGAGGCCATGAAATCTGAGATGGGATCCATGTATGAGAACAAAATGTGGACTTTGGTTGACTTGCCCGATGATCGGCAAGCCATAGAAAATAAATGACTCTTCAAGAGGAAGACGGACGCTGATAGTAGTGTTACTATCTACAAAGCTAGACTTGTCGAAAAAGGTTTTTGACAAAGTTCAAGGTGTTGACTACGATGAGATTTTCTCACTCGTAGCGATGCTTAAGTCTGTCCGAATCATGTTAGCAAATTGCCACATTTTATGAAATCTGGCAAATGGATGTCAAAACTACATTCCTTAATGGATTTCTTAAAGAAGAGTTGTATATGATGCAACCAGAAGGTTTTGTTGATCCTAAAGGTGCTAACAAAATGTGCAAGCTCCCATGATCCATCCATGGAGTGGTGCAAAGCATCTCGGAGTTGGAATATACGCTTTGATGAGTTGATCAAAGCATGTAGATTTATACAGACTTGCAGTGAAGCCTGTATTTACAAGAAAGTGAGTGGGAGCACTACAGTTTTCTGATAAGTATATGTGAAAGACATATTGTTGACCGGAAATGATGTAGAATTTTCTGGAAAGCATAAAGGAGTGTTTGAAACGATTTTTTCAAAGAAAGACCTCGGTAAAGCTGCTTACATATTGAGCATCAAGATCTATAGAGATAGATCAAAACGCTTGATAAGTTTTTCAATGAGTACATACCTTGACAAGATTTTGTAGTAGTTCAAAATGGAATAGTCAAATAAAGAGTTCTTGCCTGTGTTGCAAGGTGTGAGATTGAGTAGGACTCAAAGCTCGACCCCGGCAGAAGATAGAAAGAGAATGAAAGTCATTCCCTATGCCTCGGCCAGAGGTTCTATAAAGTATGCCATGTTGTGTACCAGATCTATTGTATACCCTACCTTTGAGTTTGGCAAGGAGTACAATAGTGATCTAGAAGTAGATCATCGGACAGCTCAAAACTATCCCTAGTGGAATAAGGATATGTTTCTCGATTATGGAGGTGACAAAAGGTTAAATTAGCGGGTTACGTCAATGCAAGTTTTTACACTGATCCAGATGACTCTAAGTCTCAATCTGGATACATATTGAAAGTGGGAGCAATTAGCGAGAGTAGCTCTATGCAGAGCATTGTTGACATAGAAAATTTCAAAGTACATACGGATCTGAATATGGCAGACCCGTTGACTAAACTTATATCACAAGCAAAACATAATCACACCTTAGTACTCTTTGGGTGTTAATCACATGGCGATGTGAACTAAGATTACTGACTCTAGTAAACCCTTTGAGTGTTGGTCACATGGCGATGTGAACTATGGGTGTTAATCACATGGTGATGTGAACTATTGGTGTTAAATCACATGGCGATGTGAACTAGATTATTGACTCTAGTGCAAGTGGGAGACTGAAGGAAATATGCACTGTCGTGGATCTAAGACTGACAGTAGAATGGGGGGTATGTAAGTAGAGGCAAGATCCTAGCTATGGAGAAGTTGTACACACGAGTTTTATGAGTTCAGGCCCTTTGCGGAGGAAGTAATAGCCCAACGCCCTTGCATCTTGAGGCGGTCGACTGGATTATGCGTGTGTGTGTGTGTGTGTGTTACAGGGGGTGCCAACCCTTGTGCTAGTGGAGGGGGGTGGCTTATATAGAGTGCGCCAGGACCCCAGCCAGCCCATGTTACAAGGAGTTCAATGTACATAAAGAAGGAGCGTTACAGGTAACGTCCGTAATAAAGTGCTATAAATGATCATTAAGTCTATGAGTAAACGCCCGACCGTTGTTGTGCAGAGTGACTTTAGATCTTCTGTATGTCGAGTGGTTTCTGTTACAGTCGAGTGAAAGTCATTCTTCTGAGTGGAATGTTTCTCGTCGAGTGGATGATGGTACCCTTCGAATGCTCCTGACTTTAGGGTGATGTCCTTGGGGAGGGTGTCTAGGTCAGGCCTATGACCCTACCCTAGGTACATAGCTTCATCATTAGCCCCCGAATGGTTCAGGGTTTGAGTGGAGAAGGAGTTGAAAATGCTTCCGATTCAATTTTCGTGCTTCGGAAGTGTCTTGTTGGGATCGACGAATCAACACGGTGACACCAACTTCTTTTTCAGTCGCCTTGATCCATTCTTGGTTTTGTCGAGTGAACTTTTACTGAAAAAGCTTCGAGCGTTGATATCGAGAAAATCTTCTGTCTGACAGGTTGCTCTGTTGCACGCGGATCTCGCGGGATTCAAATTTTGGGAAGCGCGCGGGGCGGAGGAGGCCGCAGTAATCGGGTTGGATTAGGCAGGGCCGCCTCGATTTCCGTGCCACCTTTTTCGCCACGTATCGCGCGCGCGACTGTTGCGGGATTTGATAGGATCGCCCGGGTCCACAGGTCAGTCACTCGGAAGCAACCTCATATAAGGCGTCGGACTGGGGTTTTTGAACAGTGCGTTCCCATTCTTCCTCTCCCTTCTCCGTTTTCTCCACCGCATCCGCTCCTGCCTCGGCGCCACTGCTCTGTTCGAGCTCCGTCCACTGCGATGGGGAAGTAGAAGATGGTGGCTTTGGAGCGCATGAAGAAGGCGTCGGCGAAGGCGAAGAGGAAGAAGTCCAGCCGGGGCGGATCTTCGTCGAGGTCTAGTCTGCCGCGCGGCTGGATCCAGGGCGGTTGGATCCGGTCGATGATTCGCTAGGACGACATCGACGATCTGGCCGAGGAGGGATTGATCCCCCACGGATCCGCGCGGCTCCCGGAGGACGAGACTGAGCCCCGGCCGCAGGAGGGTGAGTGTGTCCTCCTCGCCACTCACGTCGACCGCGGATTTTCTTTGCCTCCTCATCCTTTTTTCCGAGCTTTCTTGAACTTCTTTGGAGCACAACTTCATCACTTTTCCCCCAACACCATCGTGTATCTTGCCCCTTTGGTGTCTATGTGCGAGAATTTCTTGGGTTGTCAACCACACTGGGGCCTCTTCAAGCACATTTTCACGTGTCGCTCTCAGTCGGTCAAAAAAGCTAATCCGAGTGATGAGAGGACAAAAGTGATCCAGATGTGTGGGGGTCTTGGGATTCAGATGAGGGGTAAGAGCTCTTTCCCAACCATAATCCTTCCCGAGTTAGTCCGAGGGTGGCAGTCGACCTGGTTTTACTGCAAAGACCAGCCGACTCCAGGTCAGTCCACTGGACTTCGCCCCTTTTCTATGGCTCGTGTAGAGAAGCCCTCCGCCTTGAAAGTGACCCCGTGGGAGAAAGCGAAGGTGAAGGTGCTGGTTGAGCGAGTGATCCAGCTCATCTGTGATGGCATGACCGGCATGGATCTGTTGGAAGTCTTCCTCAAATGACGCATTCAGCCGCTTCAAGCCCGTGATCATCCGATGTGGTTGTATTCGGGCATTGAAGATTCCACTTGGATCCATCCAGAAGAAGTCAACGAAGATACGGTGGAGAAGTGGTTGAGGGGTATCACCGGCAACAAAGATAACCCCTGTGGGGGCTGTGGAGAGTTCCTCCACTCGACAACTCGTATGAAAACAGATAAGGTCCAACTCTCAATTGCCGAAAGTGTTATCTTGATTTATCATGTAACTGCTTGTAGTCAACCGACTGACTTTTGTCTTGCTTGTTGTCTTCTAGGCTCTTACTGAGATGTATTCGATGCCCAACGGAGAGCAGGAGGAGGACCCGGAGGGGGAGGCGAGCGGAGGTGAGAGCGGCGAGTGGCACTCTGATGTTGAAGAGGACGATGAGAGCGACGACCCGAGTGATGAAGAAGAGGTTGACTCACCTCCTCGTAGGGAAAGGCGATACAAGCTCACTCACGATCCGGCAAGCGTCCGCGACAAAGCGACTATTCAGACCGGGCAGTCGTCAAAGCGTCCTCGGACGTCTTCTCCGGCGCCAACTGAAAATGCCCTGAAGCAGTCCAAGGTTGTAACGCAGAAGACTCGGAAGGCTCTGCCCAAAATCAAAATCGACATACCTGTTGCCTCTGCATGAGTGTTTTGTCTTCATTTTTACCCGAGGTTCTGTGTTGTCTACTTTTCCCTTGGTTTGACCGGATGAATCTTGAAACTGGCAGTGCCGCTACCTCTAGGACTTCTGCTTACAAAAACGAGGATGAGGACATGGAAGATGCGGTCACCTCCAACCCAGGTATAACCTTCGTGATCTTGACTTTGTTTTGTCGATTGAACTGCGGTATAACCAACGAGGATGAATTTTTGGTGACTGATCTTTTTATAGCTCCTCCCACCGTCATTGATCTTCCAGATGACGACGAGGACGAGCCACTAAGGCCCTTGGGAAGAAGAAGCGGGAAAACGTCCACTGGCAAGACACCTCAGTCGACGCCGATGGCGGAACCGGTAATCCAGGAGGCCGGCGATGCCAATCGGACTTCTGTCACCTTCGCCATACCACTGTTGAGTGCTCAGCCTTCAGCGTCGGTCACAGCCTCCGGCCGATCCACCTTCACTTTTTGCTGCACATCACGCCCCGGAGGACCGGTGGGTGCCGCCAAAGAGGCTATACGCCATGGCGGGCATTATGATGGAGCGAGATGAAGATGGTCCGGGAAGCCAGCCAAGCTGCTTACGACGCCAGCTCAGCCCTTCAGAGCAACGTCCAGGTTGGTTGATCACCGACTGTCTCTTTAGCTTGCCACTTGTTTTGTTAGGATATGCTACCTGAAAACTTCTTTTGAAAAATCTTTTCATCTGTCTGCGTTTCGCATTTGTACACCCACTGGGTGTTTTGACTTGCCACTGAGCAAATTTGTATCTTGAGTCGACTACGTTGTGTCGATTGGATCTTTAACTAGTGGGGGCACGCTGAGTGCACCCACTGGGTGTAGTCCCCGAGACTATAGTTGACTGCGGGCAGTCGACTGTAGTCTTAGACTTAGAATTAGAATTTTCTCACTCGGCCTGGTCGGACCATTTCGAGTGGAACCTGAACCAGTGGGGGCACGCTTAGTGCACCCACTGCGTGTAGTCCCCGAGACCGTGGTCGACTACGGGTAGTTGGCGACGGTCTGAGAACAACTTGCCTCTTTTTTTCTGTTTTTTTACACTCGGACTGGACAGACCATGTCGAGTGGAAACTGGACTAGTGGGGCACGCTAAGTGCACCCACTGGGTGTAGTCCCCGAGACTACCGTTGGATGTTTGATTCGGCAGTAGTCTTAGAACTTGCTGAATTTATTAGACCATTGCTCTGAAGGAACCAGTCTTTCCATCTGCCGATTGACTGTCCTTTGATTACAGAATCTTGTGAACTTGGAGCTCGGTTTGCTGATCTGGAGAAGCCTCGATTTGGAGCTGGCAAAGACAAATCTGAAGAAGGCCAAGGATGAAGCCGCTGGTAAGAAAAAACTTGTTGATTGATTTGTCTCTGATCCAGATTTTATTTTGCATTTTCTGAACCGAGCGTTGTTTCTTTCAGAGAAACTGAACCAAGCTCTGTCAAAAAAGGACCAAGATCTTGCGTCCACACAGAAAACAGCTGATGAGAAAACTGCTCTCGCTGAATAGAAGCTAGCTTTAGTCGGCAAACTGGAGGAAGAAAACGCCAAGCTGAAAACTGCCCTTGATGAAGCCAATAAGGAAGCGACTCGCCTGAAGAAGGACAAGAACAATCTGAACGAGAAGATGGAAGGCATTGCTCGCAAGAGGGACAATCTGGAGAACTATCTGGGAGGTCTTGCTAAGAAGTTGTTCGTCATGCTTGAAGGTATTTTCTTCGACTCGACTGACTTGTTACTGTAGACTCGACATACAACCCCTGACTCATCTTTGAATTGTGCGTGCAGAATTTGCCAGAACTTCGAGGAAGAGACTGGGCGAGTTGAGACAAGCTTGGACCCCATCCACTCTCCAGTGAATGACGAAGCTGGCATGAACGTACTCCGACTGGAATCTCGCGTTGCTGGTGTTGTCGACTATCTTGCTCGACTGGAAGTCGCAATGTCGCGGATCGACACAGCTCTCTGGCCAAGGGCGACGCTCTAGAATGACCTCGAGTCTCTGATGACTCGGCTTAATGAGGTTCCCGGTCGAGTGCAAGAATGGAAGAAGTCTTCTGCCTGGTGCGGAGCTGATGTGGCTCTGTCCTTGGTTCGTGTCCACTGCAAGGAAGCACGAGAAGAGAAGCTGGCAGCGATCAAGGTTGCCAATACCAAGAAGCACGACTTCCAATCTTTCATGGAGACCTTCATTGATGCTGCCACTTTCGGTTGTGGACGGAATCGACACAGACGAATTCGTCGAGCCTGCTAGCCCTCCCCCTGCGGAGTGAACAAACTTTTATGCCTCACCTTAAATTTGCCTCGGAATGCCGAGTGATTTTGTAACCGTTAAACTCCTTCGGGCTTGATGCCCGAGTACTTTAATCCGCGGTCCGGAACCTTAGGATTTATCTGCATTTGGTTTATCTCCGAATATGCTTGTGATTGCTGTCGAGTGGAACTTGTCTTTCACTCGGAATAACTTTTGCACTTGAGATGCAGCTCTGAGGAGGAGATTCCAGTCGTCCTGCATCTCATCGACCTAGCGGATAGGTATGGAGCGTACGTTATACTTGTGGCGTAGCTCCGAGGAGAAGGTTGCAGTCGACCTGCACCTCGTCAGTCTCTTGCGGATAGGGATGGAGCGTCTGACACGTGCTTTCAGGACGTAGCTCCGAGGAGAAGGTTGTAGTCGACCTGCACCTCGTCGTCCTTGCGGATAGGGATGGAGCATACGCTGTACTTGTGACGTAACTCCGAGGAGAAGGTTGCAGCCGACCTGCACCTCGTCGTCCTTGCGGATAGGGATGTGTTACAAACTTAGGCGAGCACTGGACTGCAGCTAAGCCTCCGAGTGGGAGGGTTGCTCACCGCTCGGCAGGATTTTTCAAACTTAGGCGAGTACTGGACTGCAGCTAAGCCCCTGAGTGGGAGGGTTGCTCACCACTTGGTGGGATTTTTCAAACTTAGGCTAGTCTTGGATCAGAAGCTAAGCCCCCGAGTGGGAGGGTTGCTCAACACTCAGTCTGATTTTTCAACCCTAGGCGAGTACTGGACTACAGCTAAGCCCCCGAGTGGGAGGCTTGCTCGCCACTCGGTAGTATTTTTTAAACTTAGGAGAGTATTGGACTGCAGCTAAGCCCCCGAGTGGAAGGCTTGCTCACCACTCGGTAGGATTTTTTAAACTTAGGTGAAACGGATTCGCAGTAAGCCTCCGAGTGAGAGGCTTGCTCTTCACTCGACAGGATTTTTCAAACTTAGGCGAAACAGATTCGCAGCTAAGCCCCCGAGTGAGAGGCTTGCTCTTCACTCGACAGGATTTTTCAAACTTAGGCGAGTACTGGACTGCAGCTAAGCCCCCGAGTGGGAGGGTTGCTCATCACTCGGTAGGATATTTCAAACTTAAGCGAGTACTGGACTGCAGCTAAGCCCCCGAGTGAGAGGCTTGCTCACCACTCGGTAGGATTTTTTAAATTTAGGCGAGTACTGGACGTCAGCTAAGCCTCCTAGTGAGAGGCTTGCTCACCACTCGGTAGGATTTTTCAAACTTAGGCGAGTACTGGACTGCAGCTAAGCCCCCGAGTGGGAGGCTTGCTCACCACTCAGAGGATTTTTCAAACTTAGGCGAGTCTTGGATTGCAGCTAAGCCCCCAGTGGGAGGCTTGCTCACCACTCGGTGAGGATTTTTCAAACTTAGGCTAGTCTTGGACTACAGCTAAGCCCCCGAGTGGGAGGCTTGCTCGCCTCAAGAGTATTTTTTAAACTTAGGGCTAGTATTGGACTGCAGCTAAGCCCCAGTGGAAGGCTTGCTCACCACTCGGTAGGATTTTTTAAACTTAGGTGAAACGGATTCGCAGCTAAGCCTCCGAGTGAGAGGCTTGCTCTTCACTCGACATGATTTTTCAAACTTAGGCGAAACAGATTCGCATCTAAGGCACCCACTGGGGGATTTGAAACATACAAAAAAGAAACAGCAACCATTTAGGAGACTGTTAAACTGTGTCTTTGATAATCAAACTAGAAGGTATTTCTTATTACATCTCAACAGTGTGAATGCTTAAGTGTAAAAGGGGCGGAGCAGCTCCGCATTCCAAGCACGTGTCTCGTCTTTCTTGTGCTCGACGTTGTAAAGGTGGTATGCTCCATTGTGGAGCACTCACGAGTGACGATGAAGGGCCTTCCCAAGCGAGAGCAAGCTTGTGTGGTTCTGCTGATCCTCTCAAGAACCAAGTCTCCTTCTTGAAATGCTCGACCCCTTATGTTTCTGGCGTGGAATCGACACAGGTCTTGCTGATAGATGGTTGACCGGATCAAGGCCATCTCTCTTTCCTCTTCCAGGAGATCAACTGCATCTTTACGTGCTTGTTCTGCTTCATCTTCTGAGAAAAGCTCGACTCGGGGTGCATTGTGAAGCAAGTCACTCGGAAGTACAGCCTCAGCTCCATAGACCAAGAAGAATGGAGTTCGGCCAGTCGACCGATTGGGAGTTGTCCTCAATCCCCAAAGCACTGATGGAAGTTCATCAACCCAGGTGCCTGCTGCATGCTTGAGATCACGCATCAGTCGGGGTTTCAGTCCTTTGAGAATCAATCCATTTGCTCTTTCAGCTTGTCCATTCGACTGGGGTGGGCGACTGAAGCATAGTCGACTCGAGTACCTTGGGAAGCGCATAAGGCTCTGAACTCATCAGAATCGAAGTTCGACCCATTGTCAGTGATGATGCTGTGCGGAACACCATATATGAATGTTAACTCTCGATAAAGTCGATGCAAAGATCTTGGCTTCAAGATTTTTGATAGGCTTGGCTTCAATCCATTTGGTGAACTTGTCGATTGCCACGAGCACATGAGTGAAGCCACTCTTACCAGTCCTTAGAGGTCCAACCATATCCAATCCCCAAACAGCAAAGGGCCAGACGAGTGGAATGGTCTTCAGGGCTGACGCGGGCTTGTGAGACATGTTGGAGTAAAACTGGCAACCTTCACATTTGTCGACTATTTCTTTTGCCATCTCATTTGCTCGCGGCCAGTAAAATCCCGCTCGGTATGCTTTGGCCACAATGGTCCGAGAGGACGCACGGTGACCACAGGTCCCCGAGTGGATGTCATTGAGGATCGCTCGGCCTTCTATTGGTGTTATGCATTTCTGGTAGACCCCAGTCACACTTTCTCTGAACAACTGTCCTCTTATCACAGTAAAGGCTTTGGATCGACAGACGATCTGTCGAGCCTCTTCTTCATCCTCCTCGGGAGTTCTTTCCTAAGAATGTATGAAATGTACGGCCTTTGTCGATCGGGAGTGATGACCAAAACCTCCATGATCAAGTCGACCACGGCCGGGACTTCGACTTCACGGATCGGTGGCACTCTTTGGTTGTGGGGGCTCTTCAGTGAAAGGATCTTCTTGAACTGAAGGTGTATGAATATCTTCCAAGAACACATTGCTGGGAATAGCTTCCCTCTTGGAACCTATCTTTGCCAGATCATCGGCTGCTTGATTTTTCATTCGGGGTATGTGATGGAGCTCTAACCCCTCAAACTTCTTCTCTAACTTTCTCACTGCATTACAATAGCCAGTCATAGATGGGCTTCTGACGTCCCACTCCTTCATCACTTGATTGACCACTAAATCGGAGTCGCCATAGAGCATGAGGCGACGGACGCCGAGTGAAATGGCCATACGCAACCCGTACAGAAGTGCTTCATATTCAGCTTCATTGTTGGAGGAGTCAAAATGAATCTGGAGGACATAACTGAGCTTGTCTCCTCGGGGGGATACCAATACCACCCCAGCACCGGAACCATTCAGCATCTAGGAGCCATCAAAGAACATGGTCCAATGCTCCGAGTGAATCTGAGTCGGCAGTTGTTGCTCAATCCACTCGGCAAGGAAATCTGCAATTGCCTGGGACTTGATAGCTTTCTTTGCCTCGAACTTGATATCCAATGGAAGGAGTTCAATCGCCCATTTAGCCACTCGACCAGTTGCATCTCTATTATTTAGGATTTCTGACAATGGTGCGTCGCTGTCGACTGTGATGGAGTGATCAGAGAAATAGTGTGTAACCTTCTTCGTGGTCATGTAAATCCCATAAACAAGCTTCTGATAATGTGGATATCTTTGCTTGGATGGAGTCAACACTTCAGAAACATAGTATACTGGGCGCTGAACTTTATAGGCTTTTCCTTCTTCTTCCCGCTCGACCGTGAGCACTGTACTGACAACTTGCCCAGTGGCTGCAATATAAAGCAGTAAAGGCTCTTTCTTTGATTGGGGCGTAAGCACCTACCGGGTGGAAAGCAGGGCTTTGAGCTCTGCAAATGTTGCGTCAGCTTCATCAGTCCACTCGAACTTGTCAGATTTCTTCATCAGTCGGTAAAGAGGCAAGGCCTTTTCACCGAGACGAGAGATGAATCGACTCAAGGCGGCCAAACAACCAGTAAGCTTCTGGACATCATGCACATGCACAGGGCGTTTCATCCGGAGTATGGCACCAACTTTCTCTGGATTTGCGTCGATCCCTTGTTCGGAAACGAGGAATCCGAGCAACTTTCCACCAGGAACTCCGAATGTGCACTTTGATGGATTAAGCTTGATATCATACCTTCTGAGGTTGGCAAAAGTTTCAGCAAGGTAAGCCAGTAGGTCGGAACCTTTACGTGACTTGACTACAATGTCGTCCATGTATGCTTCCACATTCCGACTGATTTGAGTGAGCAAACACTTCTGAATCATCCTCATGAATGTGGCTCCGGCGTTCTTCAGGCCGAATGGCATGGTGACATAATGAAGCATCCGAATGGGGTGATGAAAGCCGTTTTATCTCATCAGGTCCATACGGTCGGATCTGATGATACCGAAATAAGCGTCGAGAAAGACAATCGCTCACACCCTGCGATCGATTCGACAATTTGGTCGATGCGGGGAGAGGAAAATGATCTTCGGGCAGGCCAAAGTTGATATGCTTGAAATCAATGCACATGCGGCGAAGTCATCCTTCTTGGGGACCATGACAACATTGGCGAGCCACTCGGAGTGGTAAATTTCTCGGATGAACTCAGCTGCCAGGAGCCGAGCCACTTCTTCACCAATTGCTTTTCTCTTCTGTACGGTGGACCGTCGAAGATGTTCCTTGACTGGTTTTACTTTTGGGTCGACTCGCAAACGATGCTCACCGGTCCCACATTTTACACCGGCATGTCAGAAGGCTTCCATGCAAAGATGTCCCAGTTCTCACGGAGGAACTGGATGAGCGCTTCTTCCTATTTGCTGTCGAGTGAAATTGAAATATGAGTAGGAGGAGCACTAGGATCGGTCGGGTGAATATGAATCGGCTTGGTTTCACCGAACGACTGAAATGCAGAATCAGTGGCAGGCTTCTTGGAGCGCAACAAATCACTCGGATCTGCGTTCTTCCGATATTCTTGCATTTTGACTGCTGCCATTTGTGCATCGGCGATTTTTGAGCCCTTCTGGAAGCACTCTTCTGCCTTCTGTTGATTGCCAGTGACAGTGATCACTCCTCTAGGACCAGGCATTTTCAACTTGAGGTACACGTAACATGGTCGAGCCATGAAACATGCATAGGCAGGCCTACCCTAGAGGCAATACTAAAGTTATTATTTATTTCCTTATTTCATGATAAATGTTTATTATTCATGCTAGAATTGTATTAACTGGAAACTTAGTACATGTGTGAATACATAGACAAAACAAAGTGCCCCTAGTATACTTCTACTTGACTAGCTCGTTTATCAAAGATGGTTATGTTTCCTAACCATAGACATGTGTTGTCATTTGATGAACGGGATCACATCATTAGGAGAATGATTTGATGGACAAGACCCATTCGTTAGCTTAGCATTATGATCATTACAGTTTCATTGCTACTGCTTTCTTCATGACTTATACATGTTACTCAGACTATGAGATTATGCAACTCCCGAATACCGGAGGAACACATTGTGTTCTATCAAACGTCACAACGTAACTGGGTGATTATAAAGATGCTCTACAGGTGTCTCCGATGGTGTTTGTTGAGTTGGCATATATCAAGATTAGGATTTGTCACTCCGTGTATCGGAGAGGTATCTCTGGGCCCTCTCGGTAATGCACATCACTATAAGCCTTGCAAGCATTGTGACTAATGAGTTAGTTGCGGGATGATGCATTACGGAACGAGTAAAGAGACTTGCCAAGATGCTTGAGATTGAACTAGGTATTGAGATACCGACGATCGAATCTCGGGCAAGTAACATACCGATGACAAAGGGAACAACGTATGTTGTTATGCGGTTTGACCGTCTTCGTAGAATATGTAGGAACCAATATGAGCATCCAGGTTCCGCTATTGGTTATTGACCGGAGATGAGTCTCGGTCATGTTTACATAGTTCTCGAACCCGTAGGGTCCGCATGCTTAACGTTTTGTGTCGATTTGTATTATGAGTTATGTGATTTGATGACCGAAGTTTGTTCGGAGTCCCGGATGAGATCGGGGACATGACGAGGAGACTCAAAATGGTTGAGACGTAAAGATCGATATATTGGAAGGCTATATTTGGACATCGTAAAGGTTCCGAGTGATTCGGGTATTTTTCGGAGTACCGGAGAGTTACGGGAATTCGTATTGGGCCTTAATGGGCCATACGGGAAATGAGAGAAAGGCCTCAAGGGTGGCTGCCCCTTCCCCATGGACTGGTCCGAATTGGACTAGGGAAAGGCGCCTTCCTTCCTTCTCCTTCTCCCTTCCCTTTTTCCTATTCCATCCGGGAGGTGGAATCCTACTATGACTAGGGAGTCCTAGTAGGACTCCACACTTTGGGCGCGCCCTATGAGAGCCGGCCTCCTCCTCTCTCCATCCTTTATATACGTGGCCAAGGGGCACCCCATAAACACACAAGTTGATTGTTCCAAGCCATGTGCGGTGCCCCCCTCCACCATATTCCACCTCGGTCATATCGTTGCAGTGCTTAGGCGAAGCCCTGCGCCGGTAGCTTCATCATCACCATCATCATGCCGTCGTGGTGACGAAGCTCTTCCCCGACACTCTGCTAGATCGTGATTCGTGAGACGTCACCAAGCCGAACGTGTGCAGATCGCAGAGGTGCCATACCTTCAGTGCTAGGATCGGTCGATCGTGAAGACGTACGACTACGTCAACCGCGTTGTCATAATGCTTCCGCTTACGGTCTACGAGGGTACATAGACAACACGCTCCCCTCTCGTTGCTATGCATCACCATGATCTTGCGTGTGCGTAGGAACTTTTTTTTTGAAATTACTACGTTCCCCAACATATATATGTGGGGAGGGGGCGCATAGAACACACAACATCAATTGTTAGCCATGTGCGGCACCCCCCTCCACAGTTTACACCCCCGGTCATATTCTCGCGGTGCTTAGGCGAACCCCCGCGTGGATCAGTTCACCATCATCGTCACCATGCCATCATGCTGACGGAACTCATCTACTACCTTGACACCTTGCTGGATCAAGAAGGCGAGGGACGTCACCGAGTTGAACGTGTGCGTAACTTCCGGAGGTGTCGTCACGTTAATTACTCGATCGGTGGGCCAAGAAAGTTTGACTACATCAACCGCATTGTGAAACGCTTCCGTTTACGGTCTACGAGGGAACATAGACACACTCTCCCCCTCGTCGCTATGCATCTCCATGGATAGATCATTGCGTGTGCGCAGAATTTTTTTTGTTTTCCATGCAACGTTTCCCAATACTGCTAACACACTATTTGTACTTGGAATCATATGTACTTATGATTGGAACTATTAGCAAGCATCCGCAAACACTAAAGCATTCAATAAGTAAACCCAACCATAACATTACGATATATTGATCCTCTTCATCCCATAGCAATTCACCAAATGCTCATAGGACAAATATAATCTACTCAGACATAATAGCGATGAAACAAAACATTGGATAATAATTCATAGCATCAACCATGTTCGAGTAGGGGATTACAAAGGTTTGCGGGAGAGTGGACCACTGTATAGAGAGGGAGGAAAGTGATGAAGGTGTTGATGAAGACGACGAAGTTGATGGAGATGATCGTCGTGATGATGGTTTCCTCGGCGGCACTCCGACACCACTAGGAGAGAGAGGGAGAGAGGCCCCCCTCGTGTTCTTCTTCCTTGCCCTCTCCCTTAGATGGGGCGAGGTTTCCCCTTTTGGTCCTTGGTGTTCATGGCCTCCGGGGGTCTCATATTAGATATTGATTGGTGGAGCAGTTTTCTCGATGCTGGGATTCTGAGACCCGTCGCAGTCACAATTGATTCTTATAGTTTAGCTATCGGGTAAATTCCAAAAATACCAGGTCGGTTCGCCAACTGCTCGTCCAAGCCACCCAAAATAAAACCATGATTTTATCGGTCTCGCCAGGTCAGTTAAATACTCCATACTTTTTGTCCTGAAAATTCCTTAAAGCAAAAGAATAGTAGAAAACAGAAACTAGCCTTTGACACTGTCTTAATAGGTTAGTCCAAATAAAAATAATATAAATTGTTACCAAAGCATGTTAAATGATATAAATGTAGCATGAAACAATAAAAAATTATAAATGCGTTTGAGACATATCACCGCTCAATGCTATTTCCGTACGTAACAGTTGGATTTGGGGGAGCTAAAAAGGAGGAGGTTCTTCCTCCTCCCACCTACCTCTTGCTCTTGTCTCTCTCTTCCATTGTTGACCTAAGCTTTATCTTACTCGATATCCTTCTTTAGTCACTCAAACTTGTTGGTTTGCTAGGGATTAAGAGAGCAGACCTAGATCTACACTTCCATCAAAGGAAATTTGACTCCCCCATACTTCCTCTTGTGGATCTTATTACTCTTGGGTGTTTGGGGACCCTAGATAGAAGAAGTCCCTCAAAGGCACATTCCATTGTGGTGAAGCTTCATGGTAGTGTTGGAAGCCCCCAATTAAGTTGTGGAGATTGCTCCAACCTTGTTTGCAAAGGTTCTAGTTGCCGCCTTCAACGGCACTGTATAATGCACCTTGCATTGTGCGGGGGCACGAGGAGAATAGTGTGGGCCATTGTGGAGTTTGAGTGCATTGTGCCTCTACACCCCTTCGACAAAGATGTACCTCCCCAAAGGCGGGAACTTCGGGAACAACATCATCGTCTCCACTCATGGTTACTTCTATCCTTTACTTGCTTTCTGCAAGTTTGTTTATTGTGTTTACTCTCTAACTTATTGTTGTTGTTGTTGTTGTTGAGATTTTCATATAGGTTGTCCAACTTTTTGCATATCTAGGCAACCTATTTTTTTATTTTTTCCCCAAATTTATATAAAATATTATTAGTCGCCTATTCAACCTCTCTTGTCGACCATACCGTTCCTTTCAGCCGGGCTACCCATTTTACAGTTCAGTGAGATAGTTTGTAAAGGGTATTCGTTGTCATATTCCAGCTTGAATATCTTTGTAGCATAAAGAACTCTCATAATGAATTCGATTTTTCTAATAAACATCAATTTTTGTCTGCACTCATACTTGTTCATGTAAGCGTATGTAAGAATTAGGCTAATCTAATATCATACTCCCTCCGTCCCATAATATAAGAGCGTTCTCGAAACTACACTAGTGTCAAAAAACGCTCTTATATTATGGGACTGAGGGAGTATTTATTAGACCAAGTGTTCTATCGTCTTTGTGAAACCTTGTTATTTTTTGTTTATTATAATTCTAAAGATAGGCCACAAGTTTATAACTGTGAAGAGCTCAGACTATGTTGTGTGTGTACAGATTGTGGTGGTGCAATTATTTGATGCCAGGAGGGGTAATTCTCCTCGTCCTTGGGCTTTTTATTTCATTGAAGGCTAGTTCTTTTTCTAGGGCTTGTTTCCTGTGTATAATTTTCTTTAAATAAACTAGAGAGTTTACTGTGACCGAATAAGACAGGCTCCGTGTGAATTATTACAGTTTACGACTACGTATTTGAAATTCAATGTGTGTGTGGTGGGGGGGGGGGGGGGGGTGGTAGGGGGCTTGCACGCTGGATGAATTGACAGAGGTGTCTAGTTTGGATCTGTATCTATATCTATATCAATATAAAAAGACCCAAAGGGCATATTCAATTAATCTCGGCCATCAAATGGTCAATCCAAGGATTTAGATTGCTCCAATGATGAACGTTGAACATGTTTAACATTCAATTTAATATCATACCAAATAGTATCATTTCTGTGTAATTGATATCTTACCTAATAATCACGTGCAATTAATTTTCTCTATAATATCAACATGCATTGCACATATACATTTACTAGTTGGAGAGGAGGCAGTGCGTGGAGAAATGCTAAGCACAGTATGATTATAACGCAATTGCACACAATTACATGTTTGAAAATCAAAATCTGTGGGCTGGGGTGGGGTGGGTGGAAGGGGAATTACGAGTCAGATATGTGATTGACAATATGACAATATTGTCTGACATGCACGAGGATTCTAAATATATATACTATTACCTCCGTCCCAAATTAGTTGTCTTAATTTTGTCTTCATACGGATGTATCTACACTAAAACATGTTTAGTTACATCCGTATCTGGACAAATTTGAGTCAACTATATATTAAACATAATTGATGTTGAACCATCAGAATATGTATACCTGTTGTAACCACGGGCAATTAGCTAGTACTCCCTGTGTTTCTATTTAATCCGTGTATTAAATTTAGTCAAAATCAAGCTTTGCAAACTTTGACAAAGTTTATAAACAAAAATATTAACATATACAATAACAAATCAATACCATTAGATCATTGTTGAATGTACTTTTACACCATATACATTTGTTATGGTAAATGTTTATGTTGTTTTCTATAAACTTGGTCAAACTTTACGAAGTTTGACTTCAGTCAAATCTAATATGCAAAGTAGATAAAAACAGAGGGAGTAAGAAAATAAAGCATTACATTTCAGAATTCATGATTGTTCATACTATTTCCATTGCATTTTCGTATTATGTTAGAATGAAGTACATACCACTCTTTCCGGAAAAAAGCACTCAATATATTCCAGAGCACGTCGTTAAGCAAAAGAATTCCTCTACTAATCTTATTTGACTTCAAATAAATTCAAATTACTGTTACTAAATCTTCGACAGTATGACAAATCTGCTTTAATTAACGTGCTGCTCTAATAATCCTTACGCGGAAATTTTGACTGACGACAGTCCAGGGTGATAAGTGTGTGGCCCTCATTTCCAGCCCACGAAGAGTGGTAGAACCGTAGAACCAGCACGCCAGGCGGTTGATCGGTCCATCATAGTACAGCATCGTTTTGAGTCCATGGGGAGCTGGTTTCCTCCTCCTTCATGCTCTCTCCTCCTGCACTTGCTCGTCGTCGTGGCACTGCTGGCCCCGTCACATGGGTCGTCCTCGAATGCTACCGACACGCTCACGGCGAGCCGGCCGCTCTCCGGGGACCAGAAGTTGATCTCGCAGCGCGGCAAATTCGCGCTCGGGTTCTTCCAGCCTCAAGGTAACATCCACCACCGTACGTCTTCTTAGTTTCCTCCCTCCTCCTGAATAGGGTCAGTCGCTGTATACACTGCCCCAGTCGTGGCTATTTTTTTTAATAATACATTTATTTTATTAATTTTCATAAATATTATGCTGGATAAAAAAAATTCAAAAATAATACACCGTCGGCCCGCTGCAGGCCATTGGCTAATCGGCCTGGCAGCCGATTGATTCAGTCGGCTCATTTTCTGACTGGCACCCCTATCGACCCGTGGGCCGATTTGGTAATTGGCTCGCTGTAGGCTAATCGTTTTTGCAAAAAAGTAGGCATAAAAAATATATTTTAAAAAAAATATTAATCATGTAATTAAAAAATGTTAAATGTGTATAAAAAATGTTCCTGATGTATACAAAAAATGTACAGTATATATGCAAAAAAGTTGACATAAAAATATGTTTTAAAAAGTGTTATGCATGTTTTTAAAAATTTTTATATGTGTGTATAAAAAATGTTCCTTATTTATAAAAAATGTCACTATCTTTGTGTGTGTGTGTGTGTGTTCTGAAACAATCTTGTATTAATTGCCAGTAATACTACAGTTTGAGACATCATCATATTTATATATATGAGGACTAAATTTTAAAACCACATGCTCTCCGTTGTTTCATTTATAATTATATGTATTTTTGTGGTGATCTATCAATTATACTGACTTCACTGATCTTTTTATACATGGATAGCTGAAGGATCTGGAGGCAGGTGGTACGTGGGTATCTGGTACAACAAAATCCCGGTGCAAACTATTGTATGGGTAGCCAACAGGGAGAAACCAATATCTGATCCAACCTCATCAAACCTGACGATCTCTGATGACGGAAATATTGTCCTCCGTCAGTCCAAATCGATTATCTGGTCAAGCAATTCAACCAATGAAGCTTTTAACTCCACCATTGCTGTGCTCCTTGACACAGGGAACCTGGTGGTTAGACACAAGTCCAACAGCTCCCATGTGGTCTGGCAAAGTTTCGATGATATGACAGACACATGGCTCCCAGGTAATAAGCTCAGTTTTAACAAGGTGACTGGTGTGTCCAACCGGATCATTTCTTGGAAAAACAATGGTGATCCAGCACCAGGAATGTTCACCGTGGAGATGGATCCAAATGGCTCAAAGCAATACATCATCCTATGGAATAGCTCCATGGTGTACTGGGACACTGGCAACTGGACCGGCAGCTCATTTCCTAACATGCCGGAGTTGTCGCGTGCAAATACCTATCCCAACACCCCGTACACTTATCAGTTTGTTGACAATGACCAGGAAACATACTTCACCTACAATGTCACCGATGACAGAATATTATCAAGGCATGTCATTGGAGTGTCTGGTCAAACCCAGTCTTCTGTGTGGGTGGAGGCTGCACAAGCTTGGGTAGTCTATTTTTCACAACCAAAAGCCAACTGCGATGTGTTTGGATTTTGTGGAGCTTACAGCAAGTGCAGTGGGAGTGCCCTGTCATCATCGTGTAGCTGCCTCAAGGGCTTCAGTGAGCGTGATCCAAATAGTTGGAATCTGGGTGATCCAACTGCAGGCTGTAGCAGAAATGTCCAATTGCAGTGTAGCAGCAAGGGCTTGGAGAAAGAAAAGCAGGATAGGTTCTATACAATCAACAGTGTGAAACTGCCTGACAAAGCATATACTAGTATTGAGGGCACCAGCAATCAGAACTGCCAATCAGCTTGCCTGAACAATTGTTCATGTACCGCTTACTCTTATAATGGCACATGCTCACTTTGGTATGCGGAACTTCTGAATTTGCAAGACACCATCGACGGTTCTGCGGATAACATTCATATAAGGGTGGCAGCCTCTGAGTTACCAGATTCAAGAACCAAGAAACGGTGGATTGCTGGAGTTGCCGTTGGCGGAGTTGCTACCCTAGGTTGTGCAGTGATCGCTTTATATTTCCTTCTACGCAGGAGGAGAAGAATTAACAGTATGAATCTTGCTAAGGGATCTCTGATCAGCTTTAAGTACAATGATCTGCAGTTCCTCACCAAAAATTTCTCCGAGATATTGGGTGTGGGAGCTTTTGGCTCTGTGTTCAAAGGGGTTCTACCAGACGCAACTATAATTGCGGTGAAGAAGCTAGAGGGCCTCCGTCAAGGGGAGAAGCAATTTCGGGCTGAAGTTAGTACTATTGGAACAATTCAGCATGTTAACTTGATTCAATTACTTGGTTTTTGTTCTGAAGGAACGAAGCGGTTGCTTGTCTATGAGTATATGCCTAATGGTTCATTGGATCATCATCTGTTTAGGAGTAGCAGTGCCCCTTTAAGTTGGAGCACAAGATACCAAATTGCGACCGGAGTTGCACGGGGATTAACTTACCTGCACGAGGAGTGCAGGGATTGCATCATACACTGTGATATCAAGCCAGAAAATATATTATTAGGTGAATCACTAGTTCCAAAGGTGGCAGACTTTGGATTGGCAAAGCTCCTAGGCCGAGATTTTAGTAGGGTTTTGACATCAATGAGAGGCACCATAGGCTACCTTGCACCTGAGTGGATAAGTGGTGAGGCTATCACAACAAAGGCTGATGTTTTCAGCTACGGGATGATGCTTTTTGAGATTATATCTGGCAAGAGGAACAATATGCATACAGGCACAGGCACATATACATTTTTTCCTATGTTGGTAGTGAGGAAGCTTGTGGAAGGAGATGTGCAAACATTGATTGATTCCGAACTTGTCACTGATGTGGACCTAAGGGAGCTCGAAAGGGCATGCATGGTTGCCTGTTGGTGTGTTCAAGACAGTGAGAGCTCCAGGCCAACAATGGGGGAAATTGTTCAGATCCTAGAAGGGTTGGTTAATGTTGAAATGCCGCCTGTTCCAAGGTATCTTCAAGTTCTTGCTGAAGGTGTAAAACCGTCTGAAGTTTCTAATCTTTCATGAGTTTTATCTGCCAACTAGATCAGGACTCACGATGTGAAATATGTCTCTTGTAGTGCGTATTGTTGGCATACTACTTATGTGATGTTGTATCGGGTTGTATCATATTTTGTTTTGCAATAAATCTGTTACAAGTTGCTACTCGGAGGACTTTGTTTTCTAATTTCAGAAGGTGACCAAATCTTAAAATATCTGAGGAAGAAAACAATCATATGAAGAGCTATCGGCTATTTACTTTGTCCTGTGTGGTTTCCCTTTTCTGAAAGCAGCCCCTACAGGTCTAGCCGTTGGCTTGAATTAGTCCAATAGCATACTGGCTTGTTCATCTGTGTGTTGTTGTGTACTTATGCATGAGCCAGTGTAGTTGGTGAGAGCAGCGGTTATAATCTCGGACAGAATTGATAATTTTCCTACCGTGCCAAACTGGTCTAGACAGGTCACACTGTTACATGATGGTATAAGTCGAAAGCTAAAGCCGAGTCCACGAACCATGATCCCCTCACCTGCCCGTCCTCATCCTCGAGCCACCTCGCGAGCCCCGCATCCAACACCACCGGGTAAACTCGGCGCCAGGAACAGTTCGAGAGGCAGACATCTCGACACACACACCCATAGAAATGAGAGAACTAAGGACCATTGCCGCCCGATCAGATTTTTTTTTCTGAACCTGTGTTCCATACTAAGGTTATCTAGATTGAAATTAAGTGAGATTAACTGAATCTACTGAAGAACAACATTGGCTGGGCCTTTTCTCCGTTCTTTAATAAACATGCTGAGTGCTTTTACTACTTCAGAAAATCGGTCTTGTCGGGTGTGGTTCCACTAGATGAAACTCTCCTCCTGTAGCGGCAACTTATTGTTGACTGCAATGATTTGAAGGAGAAAATACCAAGAATCTATTGTTATTGAACAAGAAGGACAAAAAACCTAGAACTCACGTTGTAACTGATCGTTATAGAAAATTCAGATAAATCAAGAATTGATGTTGAGCAGACTTAAAAAAACCTTAAGCATTCTAAAAAATATATATCCCATGCGAAAACATGTCCACCGTGTTAGCTTCTGCTCTCCCTCAGCAGGTCCGCCTTCCCCGACTTGCATTTGCAGAGCATGTACTTTCCAATTGCACATGCCTCTTTAACACATGAAGAAATTAGAAAGAAATGACTCGAGCGAATCATGAAAGCTATTTTAGGTGCTCCACTTTTAAATATGTGAATGTGCAAATGGAAAGTAATGGTTTTTAAAAATGTGTTAAGATAACACAAATTTGTTAACAAAAATATACCAAAAACAAATTTTTGATAGACTCATAAGATGCAATTTGAATGCTGTGTGAAAGACTGAAATTTGACCCCTGGTTTGCTAAGGGCACCCCCATGGCTCCCTCGTAGATCAGCTGATGACAATTTATTATACTTCCCCACAGAAGGGCGCAAATCTGATTATGGTTCCTACCTTTTACTATTTGTGAGAAATGGTATTTTTTGCATGTGATGTTATAACAAAAAGGATTTGGAGGACCAACTCACCAGCTTGTCGAGGGAGGATTCGACCTTGACCGATGGTTTGGCCATCAATTCGGCAGCCTGTCGCCGGCGCCTGGCCCTCGCCATTGCTGGTCAATCTTCTCCTTGAAAACTGACGTCTAGAGTTGTTGCTGTGCGTCTCCTCCGAGGATTCGCTGTTCCCGCCACCAATGGAAGCTCGGGGACTGAATTTGAAACAGAGCCTGTTTCTGATTCCAGGATGGAGCCGCTTGATTGCTTCGATTGCCGGTTGCAGCTCCCTGGATTGGGGAGCTGCTTATTTGGGCACCACTGGATCCTCATTCGAGGCCTCCGCCGGCGACGGCGCAGGGCAGGCGGCGGCGCATAACTGACTCCCGATCCGGCGATCCTGTACGCCAGAATGGGCCGGCCCAGCGGACACCAGACCTTCAACGCTTTCTTTTTCTTCCGTTTCTTTTCAGTGCATTCGTTTATTTCTTTATTATTATTTTTCGTACACAGGCATGTGTTAGTGCGATTCAAAACTACCTAAGCTCGTGGCAGAAAAAATGGATTGGTAGAATTCTAATTTGCGGTTAGTACTAAATAATCCCAAAAGTTGTATCATTGGTAACAGCCCATACTTCTTAAGGAGTTGGAAACTATCCACAAGTTGATTTGTATTAACCAATACTAATAAAAAAATCATAACAATCATATTATTTTTTCCTAGATTAGGCGTTCAAACATTTTATATAACTACTTATTTTAGACGATACACTCAAATTCACATGTATTATTTTCATTCGAGAATTATTGAATTTTCCATATTGATTTAAGAAAATAAAACTTTTACGAACTTCGATACTAATGAAAAATATGAACATTCTGTTATTTTTTATATTAGGTGTTTGGTCCATATGGTCAACATCTCACCATATTCATTTATTCACGGTTATTCTGAAATATGTATCCACCGCAAAAAATATATTTGAAATATGTACGATAGATTTACTCGATTCTATGTTCTTGACGGCAAACAATTAAATAGAGGCAAACTACACAATATAGGCGGCTACCTAGTTGTTCTAGACTACTATATGAAGCACACCCATTCTTATAGTTAGAGAAAATAGCTACAAATATCACGTTGATCTAACCTGGTCTAGAATTCTTGGATCTATTTATTCGATACAAAGACATAGTACAACAAATGAGGGATATATTATGAATCGATCGCAGAAAAATCTAGCTATCGTTATTTGGTAGACTATTTTTTAGTGATTTATCACTTGCTCCCGTGGAGCCTAGGTCAAATGGATTAGAGAAGGTAGGCATTCACCCAAATTGTTCATTTTACCAAGTGCAGCTAACAAGATCACAATAAACAGACCATTGTATTGCAGCTAAACAAGTACCCCCTTTTGTCAAATTTATAAGGTTGGTGCGTGTTCTACGTCCTTAGTTTGACTAACAAATCATGTATTGTATACCATAAAAAGCATGTCATTGGATTTGTAATTGAACAATGTTTCTAAACATATAATTTTGGTGGTATATAACATCTATTTTGTTAGTCAAATTGATGACCTAGGAACACGTGCATGCCCTATGCACCAATCTGGAGGGAGCAATACATATTAATATATTATTATTATATATTAAAGAGTTTATGGTCGAAATAGAAAAATATCATCATAATTCTCACGCACAGAAAAAACGTCCAATCGCATGTCTGGTACATGAGTGCAGCAGGTCCCAAGTGGACAGTTCCAAAGCCCAGCTGGGTGAAGCTTTGCACCGATGGTTCCTTTGTGGATGATGGATCGGCAGGTGCTGGAATGGTGCCAAGAGATGACAAGGGTGCCATCATTTTCTCTTCTCGCAGGCAACTGTTTTCTTGTTGAGAAGCACTTGTAAGCCGAATTATGCGCATGCATGAAATGTTTGTCTTTCTTCATCGAGAGAAGTGAACTACCACTAGAGATCGAGATGGATTCAATTGTTGCAGTGAAATTGATCCGTGCTAAGGAGGTTGATAGATAGGTTTACTCGTCCTCCATTAAGGAGATTAGTTATCTTATGTCTCTTCGTGAAAGTTGTATTACTCATGTTAATCATTGTTAAAATAATAAGGTTAATGATAGCTAAACTAAATTTGCTCGTCTAGAGGATGGAACCATGACTTGGTTAGGCTCTGGCCCTCCCGATGCTTTGGAGCTAGCTGCGATTGATTGTACGAATTATAGAGATGAGCAATACAATATTTTCACACGCAAAAAAAAAACGTACACATACACGCTCGTGCGTACATATCGATCCATCATCTAGGCGATCGACGTACGCGCGAGAAAAGAAAAAGAACGAGAAAATGGATCGATCATATCAGTTGCCATGCAAACGTAAGGCTCGGTTTCTGGAATTAATACCCCAAGCCGTTCCAGCACGCATCACCAAACCACCGAGCCAAGTTGCGCCTCCATGCCGTCGTCACCTCTCACATGGCGTTTGACATGTGCACTCCATCCTAGCAGAAATTCAGCGCGTTCCGCTCATCATCTGACCTGACAGGCTGACCTTATCGTGTTCTTCTTCCTCCTCTGTACCCGATCTGGACTTTTTTCACGGTCAAATCAAATCGAGCTACGCCTTCGTTTCTCCGGCGGCCTTCCCGGGTGACGCAGTCACCGGCGGCCGAGTTTGTTTACGTCCGGACGCCGTGGCGGTGGCCAATCGAAAGTCGCACCGCCACCGCCACGTAAAGCCGGCGAACGTTCGGGGAGAGAAGAGGAGGACGATGTCGTCCATTCATATCATCCAAGTGCAGTGGACGGTTGGATTTGCCGTCGTCTGGCTGTCGTGCATGCTGAATCGTCTGCCCAGCAGTTTCGGAGGACGATCGAGAGGTGCATGTGAGACGCAATCACCTACACGGGGACGACTGTGGTCAGAGGGTGGTCTCGTCCTCACTTTGGCACCGAACGAGGCGTGCGGCCATGCACAGGGGAATGTCTTTTTGGCATCGGGCAGCCAGCCAGCCCCAAAGTGGGCAGCTGTACCAAGGCAACAATGCCGCTACAGTGCCCTGCTCGATTGTGGTAGTATTTGTAAGTACTATGAAAGAGATGGACGTGGCTAGCGGAGGCCCGAGCGCCCGTTGGTACGATCTAACGCTCCTTCAAATAAGGAAAGAGCAGCTGACGCGCACGACGTTGTTCATTAAAAAAGAAATCTTATCCCTATGTGTATTTATTTGGAGTCCAAAAAGTTTAAAAACTGTAATTTTTAATTTAAGCGTCGAAATTCAATTTCCTTTTCACAACTGGGTTTCTCGCGACGAGTTCTTCAAAACTAGATCTCATATAGATAGGTTTCGTCAAACTTTTTTTCGAGGCAACTTTGAGTACGATGAAGACAACTTTAGTGCTACAAGAAAGCAACTTCATTTTTTTGCCTAGTAGAACCGCCGATTAGGTTGGTTTGTGTAAAAATGAGAAAATCACACAAAACATGATGCACCTTTAGAGCTACATATAAGTAACTTCATTGCACCATGTGTATCAATGAATTTGGTTAACATTATCACAACTTGTCTACCATGGTTGCTCACTTGCCTACCATGGATATTCAGTTGCCTATTATTGATGCCCAGTTGCCTACAATACTATGAAATTGGTCTAATATTGATGTCGAGTTACCTGCCATTGATTATTAGTTACCTACCATTGCTTCTTAGTTGTCTAACTTTGCAAATTAGTTGTCTACAATATTATGAAGTTTCTTATCCCCTAAAAACACTTCCTGATTTTATTTATGTCCCCATGACCAGCTCACACCGCTCCCCCTCTATGATCATTTCACCAAGTATTTACGATCATACCAGGGGATCCCACCCCAAGGAGATGAAATTCTTGATGCATCTCTATCACACAATCTTAATTGAAAGGTATCTAAAACCTTTACATAGTAGCCAAATTATGGACTTGGTAATGTTTCTATTATTGAGGATTGGGCAACTGAATACATGGTTCTAGGCAATTGTATAGCTGATTGTGGGCAACTATGACACATGAAAAAGTGATAATGAACATACACATATTAGTTTTTTAGGGGTTCACAGATAAATTTAATCCCATAAAAAAACTTCATGGTTTTAGTTATGTCCCCATGACCAACTCCACCCCGCCACCCTCTATGATCATTCGCCAAGTGTTTATGATCATACCATTGGATCCCACCGGCCCTAAGAGAAGAAATTCTTGACACACCGCAGTGACACAAACTTAATTGAAGGTATCTAAAACCTTTAGATATTGGCCAAAATCGTGGTCTTTGTAATGTTTCTGTTCATGAGGATTGGGCAATGGGATACATGATTTTAGGCAACTGTATGGTTAATTGTGGGCAACTATATTATCTTTCATGTATTGTGCATAAGAAAGGGGATCCAGTTTTTTTTTCTGTGTGTTTTTGTTGCTTTTGTTGTGTGATAGTTTTTCCGAAATCCAACCGTGATTTGGGTGGTCGCCGAGATCGCCTGCTGCCTCCCTCCGATGGAGAGTCATGGTGGGGCACGAGTGAATCCCCTCCCATTTCTCCCTTCATCTCTTCGACGGTAACCAACAGAAAAATGGGGTGGGGGTGGGGGCGGCTCTTCCACCATCTGCAGTGATTATCTCTTTTCTGTTTTTTTTGGAAGGGGCCTCACCATACCTTCGGTCACCACACTAGACAAGAAAGCATCTGCGCGCGATTTGTGCCAAATCGAATGGCTTGGGAGGGTGCGCTCAACGTCTCCAAATATTGCAGTAACACTAATAAGCATTTGGGGACAACTTATACGTGAATTTAGTGAACAAGATAGTCATGGGAGGCAACTTATAATGACTTCTCGTTGATAGGCAATCATAGTAGGCGAACTAAGAAGAAGTTGATTTCCTATAGCACTAAAGTTGCCTTTTTAACACCCAAAGTTGCTCAAAATAGAAAGTTTGCCAAAAGATATCCATATGGGATCTAGTTTTGAATAACTCGTCGCGAGAAGCCCAATGGTGAAAACAAATCTGAATTCCGATACTTGAATAAAAAGTTATGGCTTTTTAAATTTTTATTAAGCCCAAATAAATGCACGTACATGTTCTTTCTTGACTGATTTGTGTAAAGTAGGCGGCGTCAACGAGATCAGGAAGAGGTACTTTCCTTTTCCGTAGTGTAATGATGACACAGAATGCTAATTACTATTTTTGTAGTGTGAGCTTTTTGTCGTGTACTGCGTGCGCTCGCAACGCCCAATTAGTACAGCTGCACTATTAAGCTTTTAGGGAAAGAGATTGGGCCTGGCCCGGGTTCAGTCGACTGACTTTGTTTTTTCAGTTTTGCTAAGTCTCAGTTGATTGAGACTTCGTTATGTCTCCGTTGATGCTATCTTTCTTTGATTTTATGCGGAGATTCAAGTCAAAAAAATCTTTTTTTTTCTTCTTATATACTACCTCCTCCATCCCATAATATAACAGCATTTTTTACACTAATGTAGTGTCAAAAGCGCTCTTATATTATGAGACGGAGAGAGTATATCACTTGACTGAGACTTGGTTAAGTCTCAGTCGACTAAGACCTAGCCACACCCTTGTTTTTTAACAATCTAATTTATTCTCAACCGTTCCTTGAAAAACGCAAACGGTCAGATGGCATTTTTCAACCTTCAGCTCTCCACAATGTTCATCTTCTTCCCCAAAATCGCACATGACCACTGGCCGAACCGTTTGCCTTTATAGTCTGTGGCCCGCCTGCCTCGCCACCCGCCCGCCCTTCGTCACCGCCGTGCTAAGCGCCACCCTTAGAACGATGAACCGCCTGGAATTTCAGGCGAACCTGCAACCCCACACCCCAAACCGTTGCCTTCCGAACTCGCCTCTACCGGCTACGACTCTTGCCTAGCCGAGGACTTGCTGGCGTCCCCGATCATCGTTGCACTCACCCAGGCGCCGTCATCATTGGCCTCGATTCTCCTCCGCGCCCGCTTCTTCCTTCACAAACAAAACCGACTGAACCCAAATTCTATTTTCAGACTACTTATATATGAGATCGGATCGATTGTTTTAACCGATGACGGGCCCGACACGTTTCCTTGGCGACACGCTGGGCGAGCCCGCCCCACGGCGATGGCCGGCGTGGTTCGCCGTCAATCTTCGGACGGCGATGACTCTCAGGCCATGCCGCGGGGAGGTCGTGCTCGGCCCGCACCTGGACTCGGTGGATCTCGTGGATGAGCGGGGGTGCACGTTGGACAGGCGGACCAGGAGAGGACTCGTGTTGGCCCCTGACATCACAATCGTGTTCCCCTGTCACGTCGTGTGCATCGAGGAGGAAGACCCCGACGGGAGCGACGCCTCGGGAGCCGGCGAGGGAGGAATTGCGGCCGGTGGGAGACGAATTGCGACTGGTGGGGGATTAAATTCGGGCAATACTTATGGCCGGGTTGCCCCGTTCCTTCCTTCTCGGTCCTTCACTTCCTCTTCCAGCCGTCTCGTTCACCTCTCTCCCGGTTGGCGACTGCGGCGGTGATGGTGGAGATCGGCGAGGAGAAGCTGAGGAGGTTTGCAGTCAGGGACGCGCGCCTGCGTGCTCGCCTGAGAGATTGGCTCGTGATACACCGGCAAAAAGGAGATGTCTGGGGAGGCGGAGGCAATCTTCGAGGGCCTGACGGCGGCGGAGGAGCGGTCGCTGTTCGGGCGAGGTGGGCGCAAGCATCCGCTCCAGGTGCTGTTGTGGGTGATGGATCAGGCGGACTCGCCGGTGAGAGCTGTGGCGAGGAAGTGGGTGGCGTTCACCTCCTTCGAGACGGCGAACCTCGCCCCGGCCATGCGGGAGTCGGCGCTCAGATCCCGCGAGGGGGTGCTGGCTCTTCCTGCTCCAGGATCGGCCATGGCGCCGATCGAGATCCCCGAGGACCCAGTGGATCAACCACTGCAGGAGGAGGCGCTGTAGATGGAGGCGCGGATCCCATGACGCTCGGCTCGACTCGCCCCAACTCCGATAACACCGACCCCTCACCGCTCGGCACGCCTCGCCGGAATCGATGCCTGAAGCCGTCGCTAGCCCACAGCCGCTTCTGGATGTTGGCTAGCGAAGATTCAGGTCCCGATTCCGATGAGGATGATGATGCAGGTAATCATTGCGACTCCACTCCTTCATATGTTCCTTCTGCCTGTAAATATAGTGGGCGTCTTAAGGATGTTGATACACAAAGCCGAATCAGGCTCGTGAATAGAAAAATGAATAAAAAATGAATCGATATGTGCAGAGTTTACTTTTGAAACATGAGGGGGATGCAGATAAAAAGAAAATGATAGGATGCATACTGATTTTAGTAGGGACATGGCACATACTGATTCTCCCAGTTGGGGAGATTATCACTGTAGTAACATTGATATGGCGCTCATAAAAATGAAGCCCAGAAATCCAATAATCTTGGATTATACCAGATTTCCTGAATTTTTAAGTGACATTGAACCTGATGATATTAATCCTCCCAAAACATTAGTAATGGCTCTAAGAGGAGAATAGACAAGATTGATAAGAAAGTTATTAGGCTAGATATCCCTGAGAATTATGCGCTGGAGGAAGTGGCTGGTGAAGTTCAGACAAGAAGAGAGATACAGAGTGCTGGAAAAGAAAACAGGGACGACAGCAGGGGGATAAAGTGGGGGCAGATACGCTTTGATAAATTGGGCCCTAAGGACACCTGGCCCAATAAGGAGGGAAGTTTTGGTGGCCCAGGGAGGGGCATGGAGGGAATGGACATATATAACACATGCATCCTACCTTCAGTTCCTGAACCTGATTTCCTCCACCCCCAAACCCTAAAAATCTCACGGCGGTGGCGAGCAGAGAGGCTGAGACTGAGGAAGAAGAGATCTCCTGGGGAGAAGAAGAGATCATGGCCAAGAGACAAGAGAGTTGGCGCCCCAGGCCAGGGAGAGGGACAGGCTTCGGAGGAAGAGGTAATTATTACAACAAGTCTAACAATTTTGAGAGAGGTTTCAATAGGCTAGAAGGGAGAGATCAGGAGAATTTTGACTAGAGGAATAGAGATGGAAATTACAGAGGGGGATCTAGGACCAACAACAGTGGTTCTGGAGGAGAAGGAACATCTATGGGGAGTGGCAGGGATCTGGATGGCAAGGTTTTGAACTTTGGCCCACGCAGAGTGGGGGGACAACAGGAAAGAGCTCATGGGGGAATTGGGGAGATGGGATCTGGCAGTGGTTTTGCAACGGTCAATTCTAATGTTCCACAGATGGGTATGCAGGGGGGCAGATGCAGATGGCAGGTGGTTTCCCTTTGGTGAACAACCCTAGCTTCCCTCAGTTGGTACCAGTTGGAATGGGCTTGGGACAATTTGGGTTCATGCCACAGGAGCAAATAACACAGCAATACCAGTATCTGCTCTCTAACATGCCAAAACAAGAGACTTTGAAGCTGCAGGGGCAACAAAAGGATGAAGGGGAAAAAGGGGCACCAAAGAAGAAAGAAATAGGGAACAACATCCAGGAAATGTTTCTGTGTCAAGTGCAAAGAACAGGGCCACTTGAAGAGTGACTGCAAAAACAAATTATTTTGTGTGGTGTGCCAGAGAGCATCACACAATACTGAAGATTGCACAGTCTTGAAACAAGCTAAACCTGTGGCCAAGTATGTGGGATATGGAGCTAGGGGTCTGGGATGTTTACTGGTGCAACACACAAAGCATATGGTGGCTGCTGAGCATACAAACCCCATGGCATTGGTGACTATTCACTCTGGGCAGCTGAATGAAACTACAGTTGCCTTTGGATTCTCCAAGATGTTTGAATGGGGGTGGACTTGAAGAGCCAAATTTCGAAGTCTTGCAACTTTTCTGATGAGATTCCCCAATAAAGCTAAATTGGTGGGACTAAAGAACTTTGGAAAATTCACTTTGCTGGGGACAGGAGCAATGGTTGAGGTTGATTTCTGGAGTCCAGATGATGAAGCTAAAGGGAAGCTACACTCTGTGTGGATAAAAATGTGGGGAGTGCCTCACACCCTGAGACATTACTTGGGGATATGTGAGATTGGTTCTGCTTTGGGGCCAGTGGTGGAGGTGGATATTGAACACATACACTCTAGGGAGGAGATTAAAGTGAAGGTTGGAGTGAGGGATATACACAAGATACCAGCAGTGACGCCCGGATAATCACGCTACAGTAATCCCACGCTAATCATGCCACGTCACCTCGGTTACTGTGACTAAACTCTCGTTGATTCGAACCCAGTCTAAAACAAATTCAAAACAAAAGCAAACGATAAAAAGTTTCAAAAACTAAAACTAAAATGTTCGGGGGTTGTCTAAAATAACAAACCTAATTATGGTGGGGTGCACAAAATTTTGTAAATGCTTTGACATTTTAAATAAGCTAAAAACAGAAAAGAAGAAAATAAGAAAAGAAAAAGAAAACGAAAGAGAAAGGAAAAAACCCCTCCCTATTTGGGCGGCCCGGCTAAAGACCACAGCCCAACTGAGGCCTAGCCCACTGGCCCGCCGCCTCCCTCCTTCCTCTTCCTCTGCTCACCCCCACCCCGTGGACACCGCGCTTGAATCCACGGCGCCGATGGCCTGTGGCCATCCGTGCACCCAGCGCCTACTAGGTCGACGGCGACCCTCCCAGGCGCCTGAAACCCTAGAGCCCCCTCGTTTCCCCCGCGCCCCCTTATCCCCTTCTCCCCCCCCCTCACCGAACACGGTCGCCACGCCTGTTCTCCCTCGTCCCCGCCCCCCGTCCTCCACACGCCTCCCCCGTCATGCCGTAGGCGTCCACGTCCTCCTCCTCGTCGGCCGGTGCCCATGATTTGGAGCCGGAAGGCACCAGAGCGTCGGATCCACCTCGCCCCTTCCGCCTCATTGCCCGGTGGTTCCTCGACCCCTGCCTCCTGCGCCTCCCGCTCACCACGGGCCTCCTTGCGCCCGCACGGTGAGCTCCTCCTCCTTTCTTCTCCTCGCACCGCTTCGCCCTCCCTAGCTCGAATTACCGAAGCTCCGGCTCACCTTGCTGATCGGCGCCACCGTCGACACTGTCCTCCCAAATTTCCTGAGGCCACGAATGGGTGCGCCCGACCCGGCTTGTGAGAACGCTTCCACGCTGCTTTTTGGGCGCCAGAGCCCGGCCCCCGATGGTGGCCGAGCCAACCGCCGCCCGTGCTCGCCGCCGATGGCTATTCCAGGCCGTCCCAGGCGAACCACCACCACCACTAGATGCGCCTCTTCGCTTGTTCGAACGAGCCTAGGTGCGCATGGATCCGCGCTCAGGCGCAATTCCGGCGAACTCCGGCGGGTCGGCCGTGCTTTTTGGTCGCCGGGCGGCGAGAGCCCGCCTGCCGACCTGGCACCTCGGGCCCCCACTGGCCACCGATCGTGGGCCCAGTCCTCATACCCAAATGACCGAGTCAATCACGATCGGGCCGCCTGTCTCACTGACCTATAGGCCCCACCTAAATAAACAAATAAAAATAAATAGATAACTTTATAATTAATTAAATTAATTAATTAAACACTAATCTCTCACTGACTACCGGGCCCCACCTGCTAATTACCCCATTTAGTTAGGTTAAACCCCCCCTGTTAGTGTCCTGACAATGACATGTGGGTCCCACTGGACCCACCTGTCTGGTTTGACTGGTCAACCGACCAGTTGACCTGGCCTTGACATCACTCGATGTCATGCCTGCGCATCATGTACTTTATTCGATAATGTTCCAATTAAATAACTAATTAAAATCAGAAAATGATTTAAATCTTTAGAAAATCATATCTTTTAAACCGTAACTCCGATGAAAATGTTTTCTATATGAAAGTTGCTCAGAAAAATCCGACGAATCCGGATACGCAGTCCGTTCGTCCGCCACACATTCCTAGCATAGCAAACACGCAACTTTCCTTCTCCGGTTCATCTCGTCTGGTAACGCGAAACACCGGAATACTTTCCTGACATGCTTTCCTTCGGCTTGTATCACCTACTACCGCATTAGGTCACCTCTAGCACCGCCATTGCCATGTTACGCTTTATGATACTTTTGATTGCTCTGTTATTTATTGTGTTCCTCCGCTACTTCTTTACGGTAGACCTCCGAGGCTGCCGTGACCCCCGGGCCTTCGACTACGGTGTTGACGATCCCTCCTCTTGCCCGAGCAACCAGCAAGCCCCCCTTTGATCACCGAGATATCGCCTACTCTTCTCTATACTGCTTGCATTAGAGTAGTGTAGCATGTTACCGCTTTCAGATACTCCTATCTTCGCATAGCTTGTCCTTGTTACTTCATACATTGTTACCTTACTCGCAATCCTATATGCTTAGTATAGGATGCTAGTACTTTCATCTGTGGCCCTACTTTCTTGTCCGTCATTGCTATATTATCGGGCCGTGATCACTCGGGAATTGATCACGGGTATATACAATAAACTTAACCATGATACATGTGGAGATTAAAGACGGGTCGGCTGATGGAGCACCCGCGAGTGGATCTTTGAGGCGGAGCGACAGTGGCAGGTTGAGACCGCCTAGGAGAGAGGTGGGCTCGGCCCTGCTCGGGCGTCATGATACTTAACACGCTTAACGAGGTCTTGGTATTTGATCTGAGTTGGCTACGAGCTTATACGCACTAACCATCTACGCGGGAGTAGTTATGGGTATCCCGGCGTCGTGGTATCGGCCGGCACTTGCCGTGACGCCAGCCAGCCCGAGCGGCGCGCGGATTGGGCTGGAACGCCACTAGGCTAGGTTCTGCTTAGGCCGCGCGTTAACGTGCAGGTGTGTGCATTGGGCGATGGGCCTGCACTTCAGGCGCTTAGGTTTAGACCGGCGTGCTGGCCTCTCTGTTGAGCCTAGGTGGGGCTGCGGCGTGTTGATCTTCCGCGCCGGGCATGACCCAGAAAGTGTGTCCGCCAAATGGGATCAAGCTTTGTTGGGTAAGTTGGTGCACCCTAGGAAGTTAATCTATTCGAATAGCCGTGATCTTCTAGAATGTGACGACTTGAGTTGTACCTTGAGCTTATGACAACTAGAACCGGATACTTGATAAAACACACCCTTCCAAGTGCCGATACAACGGTGGTCGCTCTCGCTTTCGAGGGGTTATGAGCGAGTGGGATCGCCGGGTAGGATTATTGCTATATGATGTTACTTGAAGGACTTCAGCTTGCCCTCTCCTACCACTGCTGTAAGACAGTGTCCGTAAGCGTAGTCTTCAAGTTAAGACTAGCTATCCCCTCTTATTCCTGGCATTCTGCCAGCTCAAATTCAATCGATATGGCCTTTACACATATATCCATGCATATGTAGTGTAGCTCCTTGCTTTAAGTAGTACTTTGGATGAGTACTCACGGTTGCCTTGTTCCCCCTTTTCCCCTACCTATACTCGATTGCTTTGCAACTGCACGATGGAGCCTGTGAGCTGTAGACGCCACCGTCGATGACGACTACTACTACCTGGAGGTGCCTACTACTACGTGCAAGGCAGCCTTACCGATTTATTTATCAGAGTAGCTTAGGAGGATCCTGTGCAGGAGGCCTCGTTCTCTTTCGATCTCAGATCCTGGGCTTTGTGCTAGCCATCTTATGGCAACTTGTTTAACTTATGTCTGTACTCAGATATTGTTGCTTCCGCTGACTCGTCTGTGATCGAGCACTTGTATTCGAGCCCTCGAGGCCCCTAGCTTGTATTATGATGCTTGTATGACTTATTTTATTTGTAGAGTTGTGTTGTGATATCTTCCTCTGAGTCCTCGATCTTGATCGCATACATTTGCGTGCATGATTAGTGTATGATTAAATCGGGGCGTCCTGTTGGTATCGTGAGCCGATCATCAGAGGGAATCCCCCTTCCAACTCCTTGGCGAAGTCGAGTCTAGACATTGCAAAAACTTTTATTAACTTGGTCGTGTGCCTTACGGGCCCACGCCGCCATTGGTTGGTATTAGGATCTTTTACTCCTCGATCTTTACTGGGATTACGAACTCTCTTCTATTCGGGTTAAATGATTTTGCTAAAACAAAACTAACTTTAGGTTCTCGCAAATACTTTCTACCGGAGAGGCCCTTCATCCGGATGATCACCGACTACACCGTAAGATTTGGAGATACTCTTTGATATACTCTCGAGACTTTGTGCCCATCACTTTTGCTATTCCCGACCACCGATAAATCCTTATGGATAACTACTTACACTTGCCATTCTTACGATCATCCCCCATTGATCTTGTTATTACAAGATACCAAGTTTTCTATTGTTCCGAGAATACTTCGTGCCCTCTACCGCTTAGCAGCTTCCTTGCCACATGAATACCCCTTCAAATAAATCCTCGCACTTTTCGAGTATCCGCTCATCCCGATTGATCATGAGTTTCACAAAAGTCTTCAAAATACTATTCGATCTTCCGAAAATCCTCTGGAGCCTTTGGCTCTTGAAATTCTTGCTTGCTCGCATTATGGTTAATTCCATAAGTCTCGTAGTCTTATTGGCATTCCTTGTCATTATCATTTTGGGTCTATTGACTCAATATGTTTGAGAATACTGCCAAGAATCATCATTGATCCTTATAAATTACCTTCCGGCTGAGCTGCCATTCTTTTTAACTGGAATTGGTTCTCGACCGGTCCAATTGTCGTTGATTGTATCCCTAATTCTATTCAGCTTATCCATTCTTGATCGTAGCATTTGCTCCTGATCCTTGATTTGAAAATCATAATTACTTACTAATTAAGCGTTGAACTATTCAGCTGTTCTATAAACCGATGCATTTGCAATCTTTCTTCCTCGATTGGGTATCGATACTCATATCGGCCCCATCGTGGATCGCCATATCCACTTTGTTGGGTTATTATCCGGCTGCTGTCCTTCATAATTAATCACTTTGTGAGTTCCTTCTCCGATACATAATGCCTTTGGTAAATTGTATCCTTTCCTTTTGTCAACCATGCTCGCTTTCGAAATGGTGGCATTTACTCTTGAAGCTTGTGGTATATGTTTCCATGATACCCCGACGGGTTGAACCTATGCCTTCCTTTATATGTGTGAACTCGGAAGTTTTCACGAGTCATACTCATCCGTATTTCACCAGGTAAAACTTTCAACACTAATGCCTTTATCAAAGCGAGAAGTGAATGGAAGGTTATACATTGAAGAAGTGGGAGTCGACTCTTGAACTTTGTGTTCATGCACATTGACACGATGTAGATATTATCATTAGATCTTCTATTAAATTATTTATTCAATTGTTATAATTTTTTATTATATCATGGTTCTGGCCTTTTGCAACCGTGGTTCCGACCATGTTTGTTCTTCTTTGATTCCATTTCTCGGACAAGTTAAACAATTGTCTTCTATGGATCAATACACCAGTCCAACCTTTACTTTGATCTTCTGTCGAGTATTACCCCCCTGGTATCTCGAGGTTATCTTGGAACTGCATAACTTTCTATGAGTTCTTCATCAAGTACTACCTTCACACTGATTACAATTTTTCATGGACTCTGAGTTATTGAACACTCAAAGACACCGATAACTGAACCGAGTCCGCTCTACGGTTCAACAACTCTTCAGTAAGCTTCTATAAGTACGAGTTTGTACCCGATCACGCCATTCCTAGCCTGTTTGGCTATATCATTGTCATGACGATTATAATCGTGCTACCGGTCCTTCTTCTCGGAGCGCAATTTTCGACGATGAACTAACCTTACGCCGATCCTCATCGTCATATCATTTCGCTTTGAACAACAAGCTTGGGTTCGAGTTTGTGTCGCACTTTGGTTCCAATAACCTCTTGCTTCATCATCCCTTCGGCTTGATGTCGTCGCTGATTGATTACATCTGCATGAAATCTCTCGACAATTGTGTCGTGATCATCATCAACCTTATGAGCTCTTTCAGGATATCAAAAGAATTCCTGATGAGAAATACCATCCTTGCCCTCGATGAATTGTATTATCATCGACCACTTTATTGCCTTCCCACCAACACGAGCTTGTTCATGTTTGGTGTTATACCTTGAGTTCCTTGCTATCCAAAGAATTGTCCTTCTTTACCTTGGAGTATTACCATCCTTTATGTCAAGAATGTTCTAGATTTGTTCCACCTCTTGAGAATTCTTGACATAGAAATACTTCTCACCATCACCATTTTTTCTTGGTCCCCGTGTTAATTCCAACAAGTGAACGGTGTTGTTTGGATTCTTTCCTTCTAGCAACCCTATTGCTTTGAAATTAACGATCGAAAGTTCATTCTTAGGCTATTGATTATTGAATCACCCTTCTGACATTGGTCGTGCAACCCAACCCATATTTCTGGCGCACCTTTCAACCAATGTTTAATTGTGTATGTTTTTCCTCGAGCATACTTCCTAATATCATTTGAGTCGACAAATGTTATCTCCTTGTTCACTTAATTGTGGAAAACCATCTTTTGGGGATCTTGGTGAATTGCCGTTGAGTTCACCAGACACCTCCTTGTCCTCTCCTTGGGTTAATGATGGACTCTTGATAACGGAAATCAATACATAGTTCATTTCCCCGAGAATCTTACAATGTCATCTCGTCAATTTGCGTTACACCTTTTCTTCTCAGGTATCCTAAGTTTGAGGTATCATGACACCAATTGGATATGAATCTCGGTCGGATATGATGGTTGGGACAACTTTCCAAGAATTATGATGTTGATCCTTTGATGACCTAAGAACATGATGTCATGCCTAGCACTTCTCTCACCGGAGGACCTATCATTATAGATTCCTTTTTCAAAGAAGGTTATCCATTCATCCATGAGGAAATTGTAAGACTTATTCTACAAGTTATTCCTAATGGATCCTTCGTGGTTTCCAAAGTCTGATCTTCACCGATGACCATGTCAATGCTATCTCGAAGCATGTCTATGGTACTCCGATTTTCAACAAGACCATCCGCCCAATGCTAAATGTTCTTGCTCAATTGCCCAAGCACCGTTGTATGGGCAATGTCATGAAAATTCTCTCCCCTACCTAAAGAGTTTTCTACATTATATCCTGACACGGATATCTTGCTCTGCTTGTCCTTGGGAAGGATATACCCTTGAAAAATGTGTTTAAACATATTTTTCTTTCCATTGTTCTGTTTAATCTGATGATCATATTTTCCTTCCATTGGTATGTTTAAACCTTTTCTATGATCTATATGATATAAGCGAGAATGATCCACCGCTTGTGCAAACACCTCGATGTACAACTCATCGGTAAGACCTTGTTACTATTGTTGATGAAATTCCGGTGAACCACCGATGGACGGAACCTTGCCTATTGGTCCGCCTCGTTTCAACGAAAGCGTAAAAATGGTTCTCTTCGTCCCTCGCCCATGGTACCTATGTTGTTGCCGACATGACCCACGCATTCTCCTCTCGACATGCCTTGCTTACATGATTGAGCAAGACGCCACCGCCTTTCCTACTTTTAACCCATATGGTGGGCCCATAACCCACAGTTCCACATGATCGAAACTCGACTCTCCCGTGACACCCCTGTTGTCGAGTAATTCCTCGTGCTTGACTTTGTATGCAATTCATCGCCACTTGCCTGTTGACCTATTCTCGCATCGAACACAATACTTATTCCCGCTGTTCAACCCCCTTTTCGATTCTCGCTTCGTGCAATGAACGATTGCATATCCGCTTGAAACTTCTTTTTGCACCTTTTTACTTTACTCTCGATGTGTGACATCTGCTCAACTCGAGAGATACTCATATGTTCATTCTTGGGATACCCCGCATGAATTTCCCTTATAACATCCTAACATTGTAGAGCTGCCCTTACCTATTCGTAAATGCGATGGAGTTCCCCGAAGAAAGGACGCACAACTTCATCATGATGCTTTGGAATAAAGAATTGAAGACATCAACGAAAGGATTAACTTCTTCGAGAAGATCCGTTAGAATATCGTAACCTTAACTTTCCCCTTACTCCCTCTTAAATCTCGGACGAGATTTCTTGTAGTGGAGGAGAATTGTGGCCTTGGGATAATCACGCTTCAAAGAATCCCATCGCTAATCATGCCACGTCACCTCGATTCTATCGTGGACTAAACTCTCGCTGATTCAACCCGGTCTAAAACAAATTCAAAAACAAAAGCAAACGATAAAAAGTTTCAAAAACTAAAACTAAAATGTTCGGGGGTTGTCTAAAATAACAAACCTAATTATGGTGGGGTGCACAAAATTTTGTAAAATGCTTTGACATTTTAAATAAGCTAAAAACAGAAAAGAAGAAAATAAGAAAAGAAAAAGAAAACGAAAAGAGAAAGGAAAAAAACCCCCCTCCTCTTTGGTCATGCCCAACTAGCTGTGCCACCACAGCCCAATCGGGCCTAGCCCACCTGGCCCCGGCCTTCCTCCTTCCTCTTCCTCTGTTCACCCCCACCCCTGTGGACACCGAAAGCGCCTGGCCAGTCACTATGGCCACGCTGGGCGGCCATCCGGTGCACCCCTACGCCTACTAGGTCGACGGCGACCCTCCCAGCGCCCAAACCCTCTGACCCCTCGTTTCCCTCTCGCCCCCAGATCCCCTTCTCTCCCCCCCTCACCGAACACGGTCGCCGCCGTTCTCCGTCGTCCTCGCGGCCCCCGTCCTCCACACGCCTCCCCATCATGCCGTAGACGTCCACCGTCCTCCTCCTCGTCGACCGGTGCCCGCAGTTGGAGCCGGAAGGCACCGTAGCGTCGGATCCACCTCGTCCCCTTCCGCCTCGGTTGCCGGTGGTTCCGTCGACCCGGCCTCGCCTCGCGCCCCGCCACCACGGGCCTCCTTGCGCCCGCACGGTGAGCTCCTCCCCCCTCCTTTCTTCTCCTTGCACCGCCCTCCCTCCTAGCTCGATTCGCCCGAGCTCAAGGCGTCACTTGTGATCGGCGCCACCGTCGACACAAATCCCTCCCAGCCCGAGGAGCCACGAATGGGTCGCCCGACCGGACTTGTGAACGCCTTGCCCCACGCTTGCTTTTGGGCGCCCGTAGCCGTCCCCGATGGTGGCCGAAGCCAACCGCCCGTGCTTGCCGCCGATGGCTATTCCGGCCCCCATGTAACCACCACCACCACTAGATGCGCCTCTTGGCTTGTTCGAACGAGCCTAGGTGCGCATGGATCCGTGCCTGTGCGCAATTCCGGCGAACTCCCGTGGTCGGCGTCGTGCTTTTGGTCGCCGTGGCGAGAGCCTCGCCTCACGACACGGCACCTCGGGCCCCCCACTGGGCCACCGATCGTGGGCCCAGTCCTCATACCCAGCCGATCGAAGTCAATCACGATCGGGCCGCCTGCCTCACCGACCTATAGGCCCCACCTAAATAAACAAATCACAATAAATAGATAACTTTATAATTAATTAAATGAATTAATTAAACACTAATCTCTCACTGACTACCGGGCCCCCCCTGCTAATTACCCCATTTAGTTAGGTTAAACCCCCCCTGTTAGTGTCTCGACACGACATGTGGGTCCCATCGACCCACTGTTCGGTTTGATCGGTCAATCGACCAGTTGACCTGCCGACATCACTCGATGTCATGCCCGCGTCATCATGTACTCGCTCGGATAATGTTCCAATTAAATAACTAATTAAAATCGTAAAATGATTTAAATCTTTTAGAAAATCATATCTTTTAAACCGTAACTCGATGAAAATGTTTTCTATATGAAAGTTGCTCAGAAAAATCCGACGAATCCGGATACGCAGTCCGTTCGTCCGCCACACATTCCTAGCATAGCAAACACGCAACTTTCCTCCTCCGGTTCATCTGTCCGGAAACGCGAAACACCGGGAATACTTTCCCGGATGCTTTCCCCTTCGCTTGCAGATCACCTACTACCGCATTAGGTCACCCTAGCACCGCATATTGCCATGTTACGCTTTGTGATACTTTGATTGCTCTGTTATTTATTGTGTTCCCTCCTCACATTTTTTTCTCGTAGACCCCCGATCGCCGGCGACCCCAGTTCGATTTCACGGTGTTGACGATCCCTCCTTGCCAGAGCAACCAGGCAAGCCCCTTGATCACCGTGATATCGCTTACTCTTCTCTATACTGCTTGCATTAGAGTAGTGTAGCATGTTACCGCTTTCGTGATACTCCTATACTTTCGCATAGCTTGTCCTTGTTACTTCATTGTTACCTTACCGCAATCCTATATGCTTAGTATAGGATGCTAGTACTTTCATCCGTGGCCCTACTTTCTTGTCCGCTCGCCGTATATATTATCGGGCCGTGATCACTCGGAATTGATCACGGGTATATACTATATACTTATACATGATACATGTGGAGATTAAAGTCGGCTGCCTACCGATGGAGCACCCATGAGTGGATCTTTGAGGCGGAGCGACAGGCAGGTTGAGACCGCCTAGGAGAGAGGTGGGCCTGGCCTCGTTCGCGTCGCGGATACTTAACACGCTTTAACGAGGTCTTGGTATTTGATCCGAGTTGGCTACGAAGCTTATACGCACTAACCATCTACGCCGAGTAGTTATGGGTATCCCGCGCGTGGTATCACCGGCACTTCGTGACGCCAATGATCGAAAGCGCCGCTGCCGGATTGGGCTGGAACGCCACTAGGCTAGGTCTCTGCTTCCTACCGCGTTATCGCAACGTGCAGGTGTGCATTGGGCGATGGGCCTGCACTGCGGCGCTTAGGTTTAGACCGGCGTGCTGGCCTCTCTCTGAGCCTAGGTGGGCTGCGACGTGTTGATCTTTCCGCTACCGGCATGACCCTGTGAAAGTGTGTCCGGCCAAATGGGATCAAGCTCATGGGTAAGTTGGTGCACCCCTCAAGTAGGAAGTTAATCTATTCAATAGCCGTGATCTTCGGTAATGTGACGACTTGGAGTTGTACCTTGAGCTTATGACAACTAGAACCGGATACTTGATAAAACACACCCTTCCAAGTGCCGATATAACCGTGGTCGCTCTCGCTCGGGGTTATGGCGAGCGGGATCGCTGTAGGATTATTGCTATATGATGTTACTTGAAGGACTTGGTTGCCCTCTCCTACCCATTTGCAAGATGGTGTGTCCGTGGTTTAGTCTTCATAAGACTAGCTATCCCCTCTTATTCTCGGTATTCTGCAGCTCAAATTAATCGATATGGCCTTTTACACATATATCCATGCATATGTAGTGTAGCTCCTTGCTTACAGTACTTTGGATGAGTACTCACTGTTGCCTTGTTCCCCTTTTCCCCTACCTATACTCGATTGTCGCAACCGCACGATGGAGCCCTGTGGAGCGACGCCACCGCCGATGACGATTTACTACTACCCGAGGTGCCTACTACTACGCAGCAGCCCGCCGATTTACTCCACTGTGAGTAGCTTAGGAGGATCCTGCAGGAGGCCCTGCTCCTCTTTCGATCCGTATCCCGCTTTGTGCTAGCCATCTTATGGCAACTTGTTTAACTTATGTCTCAGACTAGATATTGTTGCTTCACGACTCGCCTATGATCGAGCACTTGTATTCGAGCCCTCGAGGCCCTCGCTTGTATTATGATGCTTGTATGACTTATTTTATTTGTAGAGTTGTGTTGTGATATCTTCCCGTGAGTCCCTGATCTTGATCGTACACATTTGCGTGCATGATTAGTGTACGATTAAATCGGGGGCGTCACAAGGGACTGAGATAACCACCAAAGACTTACTCCTGTATGATATATACTTTGAGTTTGACTCAGTTGCTGAACAAGCTTGGTACAAGTTTGAGGAGGGAAACAAAAGGAAGATGTTTGAATATCTGGAGCGAGACACAAAGATATAATGACATGCAGAAGGAAAGCAAACAAACAGACACTGGGAAACAAAATGTGAGCCTAGGGAGTCTGGGTCTGAAACAATATGAACAAGTGGTTTTGAAATCTGGAGAAAGTTGTCAAACCAATGACACTCTCAAAGAGAATAAAAAGGCAGAGATAGTTACAGAGATGCAGGGGAGAGAGGAGGACCTGATATCTAGGTTGCAAAAAGCAAAAGAGCTGGCTTCTAGACAGACTGCAGAGCTGATGTTGGAAGAAAAAAGGAGGAAAGAAATGGAGATCCTTAGGAAAACCCTTGAGAAAGAGGTTAAGAGACAGCATGAGTTGCTCCAGATTAATCTGAAAGGATGTGAAGAAGTGAGAGGGTCACAATCTGGAGAAAAAACACTTCTGAGGGAGAGGAAGTGGAAGATTTAGATGAAGATATGCGGATTGAGGACAAACAAGAGGTGGGAGGAGAGATGACAGATCAGGAGCTGATGGCACAAGTCATTGGATTGGATATGTAGAGCCAGTGGACTATACAGCTAGTAAAGAAACAGATTCCTTTGAGACCAAGATTTTGAAGGCTGGGAAAGGAGATGCTGATCTTAAGGAGGAAGAGGAGGAGTTGAGGAGATGCATTAGGTTAAAGGGAAAAGAAGATTGCAATATTACAGAGCTGGCGAAGGAAAGGGCAGCAAATAAGGATAATTATGGTAAGTTGGATGGTATTGGGAGTTTTCCAAATTATGACAGTTTCTTTCAGAAAGTTGCTGAAGGGGTTGGTGTTAAAATAGGAAATAATTCTGATATGATTAAACATAATATAGAATTGATAAAAAAGTGGAACAAGCTAGAATTGATTTGTGGTTGTCTGACTTTAATAAAGAACAAAAACAGGCTGTTTTGCCTGAGGGTGATGAGATCATTGATACTGGGGAATATGCCCTGGAAGATCTTTTAGACCAGGGAGAGGATGGAGATGATGGGAGAGAATATGATGTTTGGGAAATAGTCAAAGAGCTTTTTTCATCAAAAAAAAGGGAGGGGAAAAAATAAAACCACCAGAGGTTCTGGGGTTAAAACTGCCTGTACTTTAACATTTTTAGAATCTTCTGTTAAGAAAAAGAAGAAATGAGAGGTATTTTCTGGAATATGAGAGGCTTTGGGGGGATATTAAAAAAAATTCTTAGAGAAAGGATTATGGACATGAAAGTAGACTTTCTGGGATTACAAGAGACCATGAGGCAAGAAATTTCTAGAAATGAATTACAACAAATATGTGCTGGTAGAGATTTCCATTGGCACTTCACCCCAGCTAGGGGGAGATCTGGTGGATTGCTTTTATGAGTCAATTATACTACTCTTGATGTAATCTCACAAGATGAAGGGGATTATCATATTAAAATGACAGTTCAGGATCAAAAAACTAGGTTTATTTGGGACTTAGTGGTGATCTATGGAGATGCTTAACCAGAGAGGAAAGCTAAATTTTTAGCTGAGCTCTCTAGAACTTTTCAGACCAGTGTCAATCCCATTTTGATTGGAGGAGACTTTAATATTATTAGGAAAGCCAGTGAAAAAAATAAACCTGGCACTCCTGGACATTGGAGCTTCTTGTTTAATGCTATTCTAGGACAAGCCGGAGTTAGAGAGCTTGAAATGAATGGCAGAATTTTACATGGGGGAACAACTTACCTGTCCCTACCTTTGAAAAGCTAGATAGGATTTTGTGTAGCACAGAATGGGAAGAGGTATACCCCTTGACCCAAAATACAGCTTTAACTAGAGAAAAGTCTGACCATACCCTACTCTTCTTAGATTCTGGTGATATCCAAAAATCTGACCCTCTTTCAGATTTGAAAATGCTTGGTTCTTGAGGGAGGGGATTGATAAGATTGTTCATGATGTTTGGAATGATAGTAGCATCACTGGGGATAGTGTGGACAGACTTTTGGGGAAATTTAGACTGCTTAGACCCAAATTGAAAGGGTGGAATAGAAATATGAATGCTTGGTATGTTGAACTGAAGAAAGACATTTTACTCAAACTGGATAATATTGATAAACATTGTGAGCTCAATGGGCTCACTGCTGCTGACAGAAAAGAACAAAAAGAACTCAGAGCACAGTTAGATAGACTCTTGCAACAAGACAAAGCTAAATGGAAACAAAGAGCTAAGGTGGATGAATTGCTAGAAGGAGATAGTAACACAAAATTCTTCCATGCCAAGGCAAATGGGAGATTAAGGAGGAACATGATCAATAAGCTTGAGCAAGATGAGGGGGTTATTGAAGGCGAAAAAAATCTGGTGGAATACATCACAAATTTTTACAAAACCCTGTTTCGTCATCCTGATAACTCTACTATTTCTCTAAATATTGAAAATCCACAGGTGATCCAAGATCAGTACAGAGCCATGCTGGTTGAGGAATTCTCAGTAGAAGAAATTAAGAATGTGGTCTTTAAAATGGCCCATAACAAATCTCCTGGCCCTGATGGGTTTACAGCTGAATTTTATCAACACTATTGGGATTTGGTTAAGCATGATCTTAAAGCTTTGCTAGATGATTTTGCTAACAAAAAAATTGATATTAGTAGATTGAATTATGGTATTATCACTTTGGTGCCAAAAAGCAAAGATGCTAATAGAATACAAAATTTTAGACCTATCTGTTTGCTGAATGTTTGTTTCAAAATTATTACAAAAGTCCTGATGAACACGCTAAACCTGGTGGCAGCTAATGTCATCTCCCCTGTACAGACTGCTTTTATCAAAGGCAGATACATAATGGAGGGAGTTTTGATTCTACATGAAGCCTTGGATAGTATAAAAAGGAAAAAAACAAGGTGCTTTGCTATTGAAGATAGATTTTGAGAAAGCATATGATAAGATTAATGGTCTTTTCTTTTCCAAATGCTCAAGGTTAAAGGCTTCCCAGATAAATGGATAGACTCGGTAATGGAAACCATTAGAGCTGGGAAGGTGTGTGTGAAAGTTAATGAAAATTTAGGGAAATACTTTCCTTCTCAAAAAGGGCTGAGACAGGGGGACTCTTTGTCACCCCTTAATTTTGACCTGGCAGCTGATGCTTTGGCCATCATGCTGGATAATGCAAAAAAAATGGTTAGTTAAAGGTGTTCTTGAGGAATATGTTGTGGATGGGATTAACATGTTTCATTATGCAGATGATACCATTTTCCTTCTACAAGATGACATAGACAGTGCTCATAATCTCAAATATATACTGTGCCTTTTTGAGCAAATGTCTGGTTTGAAAATTAATTTTCATAAAAGTGAACTTTTTCTTTTTGGGGAGGCTGAGAACAAGAAAGATGAATATGCTAAGATATTCACTTGTCCTATAGGTACTCTGCCTATGAAGTATTTAGGTTTACCAGTTGATAAAGGAAGAATCAGAAATAAACACTGGAAGCCTACAGAGAAGAGGATGGAAAAGAAATGTGAAACCTGGCAAGGAAGGCTTCTTGCTAGTGCTGGGAGGGTCACATTAATCCAATCTTCTCTGACAGGCATTCCTTACTTTATGATGTCCTTTTATGGACTACCTGCGGGGGTTGAAAAACGCATGGATTTTTTCAGAGCTAGACTGCTATGGCAAGAAGATGATAAGAAGAAAAAATATCATTTGGTCAAATGGTCTGAGGTCTGCAGACCTAAAGACATGGGTGGTTTGGGGATTCATAATTTAGCATGTATGAATAAAGCTCTATTGAGCAAGTGGTGGTGGAAAATTTACAACACAGAGGGGTTGTGGCAGGAAATAATCCTGAAAAAGTGCCAAGGAAGTAAGGCTATTGGGAATATAATTGCTAAGCAGGGAGACTCCCAATTTTGGAAGGAGTTATTAAAACATAGAGATCACTTTACCTCGCTATGTAAATTTGTCATAGGAGATGGGGAAAACACCAGATTTTGGGAAGACTAGTGGATTGGATCGGCACCTTTATGCAAAAAAAAATCCCAGATTATATAATATCTGTTTTGATAAAAAGAAAACAGTTAAAGAGGTTATTGAGGGGGGGATTGATAACATACAGTTTAGGAGAACTCTGACAGGGGATTCAAGAGAGTTGTGGGAACATATAAAAGAGGCCTGCAATTCGGTGGTGTTAAGAGATGAAAAAGACAAGATAAAATGGATTCTGGCAAAAAAGGGGACTTATACAGTAAAATCCTTTTATAGACATCTGATAGAAAATGGGATCAAATACCCACACTTGTATATGTGGAAGATCAAAATACCACCTAGAGTCAAGGTCTTCATGTGGTTAGCTCTTAGAAACAGCATCCTCACTAAAGATAACTTGCTGTTATGAAATTTGGAAAGGGGATGATAAATGCCCATTCTCATGGGCTTAAAAGAAAACATCAATCATCTGTTCCTGACCTATTAAGTAGCTAGGCTTTTATGGATTATTTTGAAATGTGCTTTTAACCTAAAGGATATACCAGACGATTTAGATTTAGTAATGAGGAATTGGGCAAAAACTTTTGAAAAGGAGGAAAAGGGTTTAGTTTGGATAGGTATTTCAGCTATATGTTGGACTATTTGGAAATTGAGAAACAGTGTTGTTTTTCATAATAATAGGGTGAATGATCCCTGTGTGCCTGTCAACTTGTTGCTCAAAAACTTACATGACTAGAATTTTTGCAGAAAACCCCCGTAAGAAATAAAATGACGGAGGCTGGATTAAGGCAGATCGGTGAAGTGGTTGAAGAGGTGTTTCAATCAGTACATGGGTGGCGCCTAGAGACTAGGAGGATCATGGGGTGAAAGCTTCAAAAGTCTTCCTGGACCTGTGACACTGCGATGAATTCTGTAGCTTCAAACCTTCTACTGTTTTCTGCCTTTTTCATCCTTCGGTGAAGGCCTGTGTATGAGACTGCTATAATATCATATCGTAGCTTTTGTTCTAGGATCTTAAAACTCTGTAATGCTGGTGCCGGGACCTGACTTTTGAGCCCAGACCTTAGGTTTCCCCCTTGGGAAGTTCTGCATTGTTTGAGGATTTATGGGCAGGGGAAGGGATGGCTTCCCCTCCTCCCTCAAAATTCAGTGCTGACAAAAACCAGGGGGTAGATAGCTTCGTTTCGTCTCTTTGCTTTTCTGTTAGTTGTAAGACTTGGTGATTTCTATTAATGGAAATCGGAGAGAGGAGCTCTCTTTTATCAAACAAAAAGACTACTTATATACATCGCGATAAACTGAAAAAGATTTGCATTTCTTCGACAAGAAAAAAGGCTTGCATTTCACATTTCCCGCGTTGTTACTTACCGATTTATGGTCTAAATGTTCAGAAACTAAAATCCATGCCCTGGTCATAGTACACACATCTACATGCATATCGATCAGCTCTATCTTTTAGGGCATGTACAATGCATAGCCTTAAGGTGATGCCTCGCATGCCATGTAGGATCGGATATGACGTAAAGTAGGTTCAGATAGGGAAGCGGAATCCTCTCCAGGAGGCGGGTGCTTGAAGAGAAAAAGTGTGGTCCGGTGACAAAAGCTGAAAAGGTGAAGTGGAAAATAGAGATGCATGTGTACTAAAGTTTATTTTTTATTTTTTAATGAGGCCCACTAATGGTAGCTTGTATTGGGAAGAAAAAATAAATATAGATGCCTCAAATTACTTTTTGTCATGGGGCATATGTATCCATATGCCAGTACATGCCCTTAGCATTAGCAGGAGTACTACTTAATCATCACACCTATGATGTACTTTAGTGTACACATGCATGCAGTGGAGAAAGTTTTCGGGGGTTGGGCAAGAAAAGTGAACTTTGTGCTGCTGTGCATGCATGCAGCCCTTCATCGTTACTAGTAGCATGCATGCAAAAAGTTCGGCGATGTCAGAATTCAGATAGACAAAAGCTCACACCTCCCCTTCAATTCTTTTCTCAATCTTTACATCAGCATCTCTCACATGGCCCAAACAAGGTCATTGGCAAGACATCAATTCCACATGTAAGTACACACACAGACGCACTAGCTAGCTACCTGGAATTCATTCATGATTACAGATTACAGTGCTTTCCATCAACTCCTAAATGTACAAATCACACATTTTTATTCCTGACAACGTATGGTAAATCTGAACACTTTACTATCAATCAATCAACCCATCCTCCATGAAACGCCGGATCGATCGAGGCATCTCGATGGATACACTTCGATCTCATGTCAGCACAGTGACATCAACACAGCAACTTGTGTTCTTGTTACAACTGCATGTTCATGTTCCTACTGGATCTCACGTAGCCAGCGACGCCGTCTCTCCCGAACGCGAGCATGGTGCCGCCGCCGCCGCCGATACCACGAGACAAAGGGTTGAAATTCCTTCCCGTGTACCGCTGCACCGACGAGTACCGGCCGTCGTCGTCACCGCCGGCGCCGCCCCCGCCTAGGCTTTCCAGGGCGGCGACCTGCGACTTGAGGAACTTGAGGTAGCTGGCCGCCTCGTCGAGCATGGACGCCGTGTCCATCTTGCTCCCTCCCGGCACCAGCCTCTGCAGCGCGCGCAGCCGCTCGCTCACCTTCTCCCGCCGCAGCCGCGCCGCCACCGTCTGCGGGTCGCTCGATATCCGCACGTTCTTGCGCCGCCGCGGCTTCGACGACGGCTCGGGCGACGCGTTAGGCGGCTCGCCGGCGCCGGTCAGGCTGGGTATTGGGCGCATCGCCGCCGCGCGGTAGATCATCTCCTTCACCTGCGCTATCGCCTCCGTGTCCGGCTCGTACCCGCGCCGGCCGCCGCTATGCCCGAACGTGATGCTGGTCGTCGGCGCGGGGGCCCGGTTCGTGCCCCACCGTTCCTTGGCCTCCACCGTCGTCGTCGCCGCTGCCGGGTGCTCGTCCGGCATCTTGTTCCTTCTCGTCGGAGGCGGGGCCACCTGACTAATCTGCTGCACCCGCCGCGACACGGCGCACGGCGGCGACGCTACCTCCGTTTCGTGCCCGCCACCACCGTACGTGTTGGACTCGCCGGAGGAGACGTTCCCGCCACCGCCGCCGCAGGTGGTGGTGCTGTAACCGGAGAAGGCGGTGTTGGAGCCGGCAGCGTGCGCGGGATCATCAGGGACGAACGCGAACCTGTCATGGAGCCCGTCGTGCTGGCCGGCGATGGACGGTAGGAAACAACCCGCCGAGCCAAGAAAGACGTCGGACGACGCGTCGCCGTGGCCGGGAAGCGCCACGCCGTCCTGGCACCGCAGGAGGCTGAGGTCGCTATGGCACGACGGCAGGTCAAGGCCGCCGTGGTAGGCGTCGGAGCACACGGTGCCGTCGCCGGCGCCGGCGGAGTGGAGCTCCTCGAAGCTGCCCGCGCCCAGGAAGGCGGCGAGGAGGGCGTCGTCGGCCGGGCAGCTCGGCACGGTCGTCACAGGAGACTGCGTGCTCCAGCCGAAGGCGTCCATGTACTGCACGTGTGCCGCTGCCTCCGGCCGGCAAGCAAGAGCCGATCCCAACTTGGAAGTTCTGCTGCGCTCGCTGGTTTATGTTGCTAGTTGCTATCAAGCTAGTGGTTGATGCTACTAGTGCAGGGACTGCAAGCAAAATTGAAGTGAGCTTGATTGCACCGGTAGAAACACATCCAATTAGTCGATGAGAAACAATTAAGCCGGCGGCGTGCATATTAGTGCTAAATTCCAACCAATTAACGACGATTAATAAGCTCAAAGCTAACATGAACACAGCAAGATGAACACAAATTAAGCCCTAAACATGCCAACTAGCAAACCAACATCAAAAAAAGCAAGCATAAATTCATGGTGGCAGTGGTACACACACGGCTACAGTACCTGAATTAACTGGGGGGCTGGCTGCACCGGCCGGTGGATCGGTCGATCCGCGAAAGATTCTCGATTGCTGGGGACGACGAAGTGCAAGTGCGCCGCGTAGCTAGCTGCTAGGAATAGGATGGTCCTCCTCCTGCGGGCGGATGGATGGCTGGGCATATGGGCGTCGTCTTTATATAGCCGGCCTCAGCCGCGTAGCTGGCCTGCAGATTTGTTTCTTTTTCCCTCGGGGAAAAAGGAAGAGAAGCCGTTTTCTCTCTCTCTTTTCTTCCTGCATTCTGTAGGGGGCTGTTTCAGTTGGCGGACAGCAGAGTGCCTAGCGTGTGCACCGGCGATGCGCGTCACACGTACCTGCGCATACACATGTACAATTTTTTCTTTTTTCTTTCACAAATGGTCCACACCGTTATAAAAAGGTTCATCGGAAATACATGCATGTAAAACATAGTAAAAGAGTTTCATCGAGTTCCATGAACCACCAAACGATCACTATTGACTCGTTGTTGTTGTCGTTCCCCTGTCAGATCTAGTCTGACCTTGACTAGCGTCCCAGATGCGCAATCGTTGCCATTGAACCCTCGAAACAATCCGAGGCATCTGAAACCGAATCTAATCACCACGCACGCACGAAGAAAAACCATTACTTCGCCGCCCAAGAAGACGATGGGAATCTATGACGAAGCTCCATCAACTTCATCATGAAGGACGAATTTGAGGAGGATCAGAGCCTGAAAAACCAGCTCGAAGATGACATGTCTCCTCTACGAGGAAAAAAAACCCTAACCTAAACTACGAGACAGAGCCGAGGCACCAGGATCCCTAACCTAAACTACTCAGTACTTCTGGTTAAGTGTCGTGTCGAAATAGTTTATACCCAATTGAAAGCGTTTTCTTTACATGGAACTATTTCCAAATACTAGCAAATAAAGGCAGGGGATAAAAAAGCAAGGTTTTGAAGTTTTTATAAAAAATACTAGGCAATTGAAAGAAGTATGTCAAATATGTTAAAAAGTTTGTGTTTTTTCTTCTCAAAAGTACGTATGAGAAAATAACTTTTTAGGTAATTAAATTTGTACAAAATTTTGGAACAGAATTTATCATAGAAACTAATAAAAATGGAACATTCCTGCAAGAAAATTAAAATAACAGGAAATTTAAATAGGAATATTCCATAACAATTACTTAAGAATATCGACATTTTTAAAAGAAGTCATCTCAAAATTTATAAAAAGAAGCCTTTTATTTTATTGAAATCCATGTGTTTTCCACAATGTTTTTGGGTAATGTTCAGCAAAATTGGAGTGTTTATGTTTTCTTATAATTTTCATCCTATTTTATTCCTTTTCCTTCTTGGCCATTACCTATAGTTTATCAGATGATTGGGCTTCCATGTGTGCTAAAGCATCCGACACATCATTAAAATGGGGGTCTCTATTCAAGTTATGTGAGGATTTTGACACTTGATGGACCAATAATATCTATATCAATATATAGTGTTTTTTTTTTGCATAATATCACAGTATGGAGTTAAGGGACAAAAAATAGACTTTACCGATAGTTGAGAGACAAAACATATAGTTCTCCTAGTCAAGAGACCAAATAGATGTAGGTATATTTATGTAGGTCTAGATGGACACGGATAGTTTGCAGAGTCACTCCCCTGCACAAGAGGAACATTCTAGTTACCCAAGAAAAAAAGAAAGGTGAAAGAGTACTAGAACGAAGCCAAAACCGATTTGTAACATTTGTAAAACTATTAATATTAGAATTCTGTACTTAGGAACATTTCATATGGAGGTTTTTAGATTTGTAAGACTGCAAAATGGTTTTTACGGAACATTTCGCACACTATTCTTGTGTGTCCATGACACACACACACAATCTCTACAGAGAATTTCTTTGTTATAACAATTTTGCAATACACTGTTAAATATAGTACAAATTGTTCTACCGTTGCATTGTTGCACGATCACAAGGGAAAAAGGTAAATGATGAATGCCACACCCTCCAATCATCTGTTGTCTTCTTGGGATGTAACTTTGGCTGATTCTCCTTTTGTCAACTTCACAGGCTAAGATCTCTGTACCTAGCTTTATTTGTATTTGCCATTGGCTTGTACCGGGCACATCACATGAATCTTTGGAATTTTCTGTGCTAGGCCTCCTCGATCATGTCATGTGATAGGACAAATGATTAAACAGGAGTACGCGCCTCTATGATTTCTGCATATTTTGTAACGTAGCAATGATGCAGGGCAGTCGCCTATTTTATATTTTTACTAGAAAGAGGCTGAATCTAGCTAGCTGGTCCAATAAGATAGCAAGATTTCCTGGCCGTTTCTGAAAAAGAACAAGATGTCAATAACACCACGACATATCTATCTCTGAAATAGGTGCAGCGTACTCGAGATGAGAGGACAAATCTGTGCAAGCAAAAGATAGATGAGTGAGAGAACACCCTCTCAGGCTCTGAGTAGAGTGGCCAGTAGATTTTGTCAACAAGTTCAGCAAATAAAAAATAAAAAATTACTAAACAAGCTCTAAAAAATTGCACACAAATACTATGTTTAGCAGAAATATAGTAAAATGTATGAACCTGCCCCTGGTCTTTAATTTTAGTGCGTGATTATGTGCTCTGATTCAAACTAGGCAGAAATCGTATCATGCAAATAATGTATATGGAAGATGCAAGATAAGGTGAGAGGACCACCTCTACGAGGACATATACGGAACCGATAGCAAGATAAGAATCCCCTCATTGAAAAGAAAAAGAAACAAACATCAAGATAAGAATACAAAATCTACCTACACCTTATCAACTCAATATAGTACAATGATAATCAGGTAAAATGTAGAGCACTGTCAAAGAAGCAAGCAAATCTTCGGTAACTTGACATACTGCATCACACGCGTATGTTTATTTTGGCGGGTTGACGATAAAGAACAGTGCTGCTATACTGTCAGTGGGGTTTGGATCTTACAGAACAGTGCTGCTATACTGTCAGTGGGGCTTGGATCTCAAAGAACAGCGCTGCTATACCAGCAGTACGGTTCGGATCTTGTCTCCTCAAGAGCCCCCATGTTTGCAAGCATCCAGCGGTGGGGCATCAGGCCATTGATTTCCACAGCTCAATTTGAAACAAGATTTCAATCTTGCCGTGAATCTGATGCATGATCTGAAACTTCTGTAGCATGATGATATCATAGGTGCTAGTATTTTTCTTTTCTTTTTTGTGGGCAATAGGTGCTAGTTGCAAGGACGCAAAAATATATTGCACCTATATGGAACCTATATAAGGCTGATAATGAAAATTCAGTTTTTAGAAAAGCTGGGCCATATTCATTCATCGAATAAAAAAGCTGCAAGAATTTCGTCAGATATAATTTGAAAATACGATTAGGTGAGATTCACACGTTCTAAACATGGCCAAAATTGAAGTGAAGTGAAGATAGAATATTAGTTAGTTTGTCTCGTCGTGTAACATATGCTGCACACATATGTTCGGCGCGCGTCTTCAGACTCTCATCTCATGCATCACTGTCACATGTACTGAATGTATGTACATATATAGATAGCTAACAGGTACAGCCTATCACTTTCAGTTTGCCTAATACAAGCCCTGAAAGTCTCATTATTCGCAGAGAAAAGTCTTGAAGCCTCTCATGTCTCTTATCCTTTGTTGTTTCTGGAAGCAAATATTCCGCGAAGTACACACTGCAGATGCACAGTGATAAAACGTTGGTCCTGCTCGAGTGAAACAGTGCACGGGGTTATCACAACCGCTACTTAACCCAGTCCTTGCGATGGCCCATTGAATTAACTCACCGCTCAACCCCGGAGCTAGACATTTGTCGAAAACGAGAGGGAAATTGCATATGTGTGCGCACCACGAGCACACATGCGGTCAGCGTGCTTTTAACCACACGCAGGAATCGACAAACACTGACTGAACCGTCGAAGCCGATTGAAAACCAAACAGTTTTTTTTTGGTTTCGGAAACCACTATATTTCTAGATAGGGATGAATTAAACGGAGCGCAGATGGATAGACCTAAGTGCTGATGGGAGAAGAATTATATGTTTTGTCGGCTTCTGTTTTGTAAATTTTCATCTTTGTTCCTATATTTAGCTTACTAAATTTTCATCCATATCTTCAGATGATTTGGCGGTTAACTATACAAACTGTTTTATATAATATATATGTATGTAGTTCGTCGAGTATATTAGTACTATGTCCCTTTTCGGTCCCATCATATGCCTGAGATCCGAAATCCATGCATGGGTGTTGGATTACAATTTACTACTCCACTAGGTTGAGCTTTTACATGAACAGATGAACTGTCAATGCAGCTAGTGCTAGCTTAGGGGGACTCCCTATACGCCCAGGCCGGTGGAGCGCGCCTCTTCTTGCCCCGCTCCGGCGAGCACCGCGGTCCACGTACGCTCGCCGGCCGCTAGCTCGTCCACGGCATGCTCCACGTGACGGCTCCACCTACAGCTCGTTCGCCCAGGGGACCTCGCCGTCGCCGCCGTCGATGCTCTACAGTAACCAGACTGCTACGCAGCGTAGTAGACGGCGGCGCCGCCGCGTGTAGTGAGCTGGAGATCCGGGTTGCCGCGCGTATACGTGCGTAGCCATTGGGCATTTAAAAGTGGGGCCCCGCGTGTGACGCCCCTCCTCCCCAACCGCCGCGCGGAGGGCCCGGAAGGCCGGTACGGGAGCCGCCGCGTTGCTGACTCCAGCGCACCGGAGTCACGACCTGGTCGGGCTCGATCGGCCGGCTCGGTCGTTGGCTGCTTCGGATATGGGCCGCGAAATGGCCGCCTCCTATTGGTCCACGCTCGCCCTTTTGCGGCTAGTTTCTCCCCTTTTTTCGGAAACAAGGAAATGCCTTTTTTCTTTTTTTTTTTTGCGGGTGCGGAAATGCCTTTTTTCTCTCGGGAGAACAGCTTTTGATTCACAAAAGTCTATTCAAAACGGCATGCGACTGATTCTAGAGAACCCCGCAAAAACAAAAACAAAACGGCATGCAATTATGAGTATCATAGTCAATTCCATGAGGTCAGCTAGCTTAAACAAACAATCAACAATACTAGTCAATTTCATGAAGCTCGAATATAGTCCGGATTTTCTCGCGTATGCAGTCTCGCCATCGCCTGACCTCATTGACCTCTCAGCAGCTAGCATCTCCTCGATCACTCCTCCTCTAAAAAATGTCCAACCCTTGTCCTCGTCATCCTCCTTCTCGTCTCCAATGCTTGTCACCGCTAGATCCAACTGCACTAGATGTGTGAACATAAGCACAAGAGAGTCCGAACGTTCACCAGTACTCCTAATGATGAACTTGGCCTTTGGGACCGACTTCATCGCTCCCTCTCCATCCGCCCTCAAAGTCACTCTTGGTCTTTTCGTACCGGGGCACAAGAAGCGGTGACGAAGACAACAAGGGGTGACCACATTTCTTCTTCTCAAATAACCTTTAGATAGTGAGTGTAGTAACCTCTAAATTCGTATGGAATCCCTGTCTCCTTCTCTCACAAGAAGGTAGGGTCAAGTTTAGGTAGCTTCAATGTTTATAGTCGTCGCTAGATGGTCTACATATCTGGATGTAATTTTTATTAATTACTTCTCTTGTTTGTTGTATTGTCAAGATTGAAAATGAATAGAACAGAAGTTTTCTCAGGAAAAAAATGCAGTTTCAGTTGAGCCCCACAAGTTGAACTACGAGTCCCTATAGCTAGGAGGGAGGTGCGGCGCGTACGGCAAGCACGTCCTTGTCGCGGGTCCTTGATCTAGCTAGTAGCTTAATTGTCCGGTCCGTTGATAGCACATGCATGCATGTAGAGCAACTTGCAAGCCTCGGGAACACGTACGGGCCGGGACGGAACGGTGTGCCGCTGCATTCCGTTCCATGGATTATATTCCTCCTACGGATCTTGACCTGACACGCCGACAGCCAAGCCAAGTCAAAGCACCTACCATGGCTGGAAGAACTGTACGTGCCGATCCATCGATGGAATAATTTCCAAGAATTTCCTCAAGCTAGCTAGGACCCCGCCCGTACGCTTATTGCAGGGTCTTTTTCTTTCTGCCGTGCAAACTGTTTGCACTAGCAAGCACAGTTAATTAAGGAGTACATACGTGTAGACCGGTCGAGGACCAGGTATTGAATTCATGTTTCAGTAAACTCGTTCAAAATTCCAAACTGCAGATACCATATTGAATTCATACTCCAGCTAACTCATCCAAAAGTCTGAACTGATGAAGAGAGGCGGACAATATACTTTAACACGGTCGAGGAGCAGGGCAAGCAAGTAGCTATATAGATAGGAGTATTGATTACTCTTAATTGTACTGTGGAGGACAATATACTTTAACACGGTCGAGGAGCATGGCAAGCAAGTAGCTATATAGATAGGAGTATTGATAACTCATCCAAAAGTCTGAACTGATGAAGAGAGGCAGACAATATACTTTAACACGGTCGAGGAGCAGGGCAAGCAAGTAGCTATATAGATAGGAGTATTGATTACTCTTAATTGTACTGTGGAGGACTTGACAGTTGAAGGTTAGTGCACATGCACTACGTCGCGCGGGCGGCTGTGCTTTGCCATTTCACGCGCGACACGTACGTAGCTTAATTTCTTCTTCTTCCAACTAAGCCGGTCTCACTATTTGCGGAATTGATTATGGCAGGACAAACTTTAGCTAGCCGACTGTGCCGGCCGGAGAGATAAGCACGTACCGACGTACTACGCGTGTGCAGCAGGAATAACATGCATGGATGCAAACGGAGATTAAGTAAGATCCTAGTTAATCGACCAGGCTACTTGCTGTACAAATGTCTCTGGGTAGCTAAGCTTAGCTGCGTACTGTTAATTTGGACTTTGGACGTACGTCTCGATCGGCAGAGTCTGGTTTCTGGTCACACGCTAGCTTAGCGAGCTAGCTTTAATGAGAATCCAAGAATAGGAAGAAGCCGAGTCGATCGATCGAAAACGAAAAGAACGCCGACCTTAACAACAGATGGCCGAGCATATCTTGCGGTGCAATGTATCCATTTTTTTTTTCTTTTTTGCTGTCTTTGGATAGGAAATGAAGGAGTGATGGACGCATGTGCACGTCCGTAGCCCGGCCGCGTGCACAACGTGGCGTTACTGTTCGCCGGCGTGTGTACAAGACGGCAAACGGGTATAGCCAGCCGTATAGACACGGTCGCGATCGAGATCGAGATAGTAGATAGGCGGAAAGACCATGGAACAGTAGCGCTTGCATGTCGATCAGCCGCCACGACGACGATCGGCTAGGATGTGCATCCATGCATGGATGCGCTTCGGGCAGGAAGGAAGACGGCGGTGGCGGCTGGCGGTGGGGCACTGTGCCGGCTGCGGCGCAGGATCAACGGCCGGCCTAACCTACCTACGTGGGCCGTAGCTCCACCTTCCGCTACCGCCGACGCACAGTTAGCTCATCTTGGATAGAAGATAATCGTAGATCCAAGTGGCCGCCTGTGCCTGGCCGGTCCATGCAACCGACCGAAAAGTCGTGCTACTCCAGAACTGAGCACACATGTTACACGCCCGACGATCTCTTGTCAGGAACCTTTGTGATACCCGCAAATTCCTTCGGTATGTGTCTATCTTTGTGTCCAAACATAATCCACGGACATGATACAGGAAGGAGCCTTCTAACGCTAATTACAAAGAATTCGCCTAGAAGAAGAAAAAGTAGATGGGAATCAATGCATGTGCTGTAATATTTGGTGTGGTGTCTGGTGAAGAGATGAGGGGGACGTGCGGAAAGAGAGAAGAGAGGAGGACAATACGGAGGCTTTTAGTTGGTCAAGTAGATGTCCGGACTCCGGCATAGCTTCCCCATGTCTGTCTCCACTTTGCGGGAAACAGACGTCCGGACTATTTTGCGGCCCAATGCAGGATCTCATTGTATTGCAAAAGTGAACAAAAATGTCCACATATACCGAAGTTTTGCAGGTTTCTCTTGAAAGATGCTCTAACAACCTTCCGTTCCGTGGCACGCATTTACAACGCACACACGGCCTCATAGTAATTCAGATTCACTGAACCGTCCAAGGATTTGCGGTTTCTTTCGGTTTGAGTGCAGTTTCTACACACTTTGCTGAAACATGCCAATGTAGAATCGGTTTATGTTTGAACCTGCCTGAAAAATCCGTCACACTAAAAATTGCTGAAAAACTCCTAGTACTGTATTTTCCTATAAGGCATAAATAAAAGGGCAACTCTGCTTCAAACATGCCCAAACCCTCCAAAACAAGGCCCGATATTTTTCCCTTTCATTTATTTTCCTCTTTGTTTGGCAGAAACAACCACGTCATTTTCTACTGGGTAAATACATTATCTGCTCAACGCTAGGACCCGATGGGAACTCCCACAGCATCGTCAAGATCCGCGTCGCATCGCCGCTCTATTCCCCTACCAGTCAAAAGTATGTACATACAAAAATTGCTCGCGCTTTATAGGCCACAAAGGGTTTCTCTTCTGTTGCTCCAACAAGTCCCTGCTTCCGGATCGTGTAGCCCATGTCAGACGCCATATCTGACAACGCATAACAAATGAATGGTTATATCAAGTTTCAGAAACAGACTTCAGAAAGCAGTGGGAGTGCTGACAGGAAAAGTTACCTCTATATTAACGGGAAGAAGATGTATTCGGCGTAGAAGAGGTTCCAGATGAACCGGTAGTACTGCGAAATAGCATCCTGCAACACAAACAAACAGCTAAAACTAATGCACTTGGAACGCAAAAATATTTATCTGCTTTCCCATCCTTACAAAAAAAATACTCTTCGCAACACAAAAACATATGCCCAGGACACTGCAATGTCATGTTTCCTCTCAAGAACAGAGGGATTACATGTATGATACTGCTTAATAATAATAAGAAGAAGAAGAAGAATAGCATGGGGGCTACTTATTCTAATAAAATAACCAAAATATATGCAAGCTCACAAAAAACGCTTCTCCTGGCAATTTCAGTTATAGTCTTCATATTTCAAAAGTTGTATGACGAACAAGAGCTGTGAAGAGCGTAAGTTAAAAGCCTCACCTTACTGTACTTTGCTTGCTCCAGAACCCATGTCTGAAATCATTCAACATAAACAAGACAGTTAGCAGAATAAATGCATTTGCTACAGAACCCAAGGAATTAGCTTCGAATGAGTTAAATGCTGCATTTTCCATTGAGGTTTGGGTTCCTAAGCTGGAGTCCCCAGTGATCAAATTATGTTTTGCTTGTCTAGCCTTTAATAAAGTTGGACCATTTAATTTTGGGTCTAAGAACAGTCAGACAAAAGTTAATTGTAAGCCAGTTATGCAGGATTGAACAGGGAAGGTAGAGATGTTAGAAACTCCAGCACTGATCATCTACAAGGGTCTAAGTCTTTACCTGAAAAATTAAAGCAACTGCAAGAGCAGCATGAAAAGGCACCATTACAAAGCTCCTGAAAGCCTGCAAATTTTGAAAAACACCATCAGTGCAACTGCATAAGGTAACACTACTTGGTACAGAGTTATGCGTCGATGTACTGTCTTTTTTTCAAAAACATCCACTGATCAGAAAGGGATCCTTGGGATAAATAAATAATCATAGTAAACAATGCTGTAAACTTTTACTGGTCTAATTGACCATAGATACATGTTTCCGTCAACTGAAACATTGCTGCAGTTTGAAATTTCACTAATTCAACTGGAAGGAGGGAAATAATATCAAAGGACGGTCAAAAGCAGTAGAAATCCAACCTGAGGAATAAGAAAAGGTACTACAATAGCAGCAACATAATTTGCCAACAATAAACCAGAGCCAAGGAAGGCAATATTTCTGACACCAAGCTTTGTCGCCAAAGTTGATATTTGGAATCTACAGGGGGGAAACATTATAAGTACCAGATCAGTAATTCAATTAGTGATGTCCCTTAAACAAATAAATAGTTCAAAGGAAACAAAGTAGAAAACTGTCTACATTTGAAACAGAGGGTTCACTCAGTATGCAAAACCTACAAATTTTGTCCCTTTCTTTTGTGTTTTGAGATCCTTCGAACTGACTATGCTTTAAACAAGTTCTCCAAATATGGGCTGAAATCCCTCAATCGAGCTCTAGATCGTTTTGGCTCAGGCCACTTGACAATGCTAAGGGAAATAAGAAATAAACATTGGAGGCCAAAGCTCACAATCTTAATTTGTATTGTTCTACTTTTCCGATCAGTAGTTTGTTCGACCAATTGCTGTCATTTTTCGGGCCTACAGTCGATAACTTTTTCTAGCAACTAAGAATAGTGACACAAAAACATGGATGTGCACCACAAAAATACAAAGATAACTAGACGATGGTCTACACAAAGGTAACCATTAGTTATTCATTTAAAACTGACATGATCTTTGTTGGAAAAACTAGACGGTGGTTGCTACAAAACCTTGTATAGATTAGAAACTCACTTGCGGTCTCCTTCAACATCCGGAAGATCTTTGGTTATAGCAATGACCAGAGCAAATACTGTCACAAAGCATGTAATAAAAGCAACAGGCGAGCTGTAGATAGAAAGGTATCACATAGCATTAGACATCACAAATATCTCCAAATGTCTGCAATCAGATGCAACATACCACTTTCTAGATAGGTTTATACTGAATGTAGAAATACAATACTAACTTAACAAAGTTCAATAAACTTGCAGCAACTATTTACCTCCATTGGAATGTAAGACCTAATGCAGCTCTAGTAGCATAGTACACCCCAAAGTTGAGAAGGAATCCGCGAACCTGTAAAAAATAAACCAAAGATAGGTTTGTCAACAAGAAAGAAAAGTGTCCTAAAGTAAAAAAGGAAATTGTCCTAAAATAAAATAGAAACATGATAGCATGGGTTTGCAATAAAACAAGAAACATGATAGAACAGCATTACTCAGAGAGATTAGGTTTTCTAAGTTCTAACATTATACAGAGGATTTGCGAGTTACGAGGAAACTAAGGACCTAACTTGATAAGTGAAATAAATTTTCGAGCAAATAAACTGTTCTAAGCACGCCTAAATATTTAAATTATTCTCCAAAAGGTGTCACAAGCCAATTTCTGTAAACTGGTATGGCTAGAATTAAGGCGGAGGTGATTCAATCGTACTCTCATTTCTCCGAAGAAATATATTTATAGAAAGTTCAGTTATACACTGATCATGTTCTGAGCTGCATAAGGAACACCATGTGCATGGGAATAAAAAGTAGGTATGACCACTGAACACGGGGAAACCAGTGTGATCTTAACACTGTTAATTTTCACTCATGCTAAACTACAAAATAGGTTTGCGGCCATATTAGCCAATAAAATTTCCTTTTGTCACTACAGCCTATCTTGTCATATTATAAATGCTATATAGAAACTGTCAGACCTTTGCAAAAAAGAGTGTCAGATACAAGTTACATGAGTATGAAAATACTTACGAATGTATCTGTCAAGTGGAGCCCATTATGAGCCCATGGGAATGGCGCACAAGAGGGTTGGCCCTACCGGATCTAGGGCGTAGGTTGTAGGGAAGGAGGGGAAGGACGAGGGCTGGCGCCATGCGGCCGGCGGCGTGGCGCCGTCCTTGCGACGGGAGCAGCGGCGGCGAAGGCAGGAGGCGGCTAGGGTTTAGGTCTCCCGGCTCCCTAAGGGAAGCCGAGCAAATATTGATTGCTTCTTGCTTGATTAGATTGATACATCTCCTCTCCTTATATAGAGAGGTTTACTTGACTCCTAAGCAAACGATCCTAATACGATAAGATAATTGGGCTAAGCCCCTAATAATGATTAAGATACTTGGGCCATAACCCACTGGGCTAAGCCCCTAATATGCCGTCATAACAGTTGCACACTTGCAGTTATGGATTGGCCAGCAACCACATCGAAGGCTTGCCTCATTATCATATGTTTAGTTGTTATATATTTGGTTTAGAGGCTTATCTTTAGTTATTTGTATAGTCAAGTTGTTAGATCGGCCCTATGTAAGACATGCAGTAGATCGAGTGCAAGTAAGCAGAGATAAAGTAAGCAAAGTTTTCAGTTTATAATTGGACTATCTTTCTAAAGTATAAGAGCTAAAAAAAATGGTGCTGTTACTATAGTAATATAGAAGGGAGGAGCGAAGTACCGTTGCAATGATAAGAAAAGCAGCAACTGGATATCTCTTCAGTCTGAATGGAGGAACAGAATATATAGTGCCAAGAAATAGACCAAGGCAGTAAAGAGAGGTGATGAAAGGTCCAAAGTTTGAAACAACAATCGAGAAGCCCACCACTGCGAATGCTACAACCAGTAACCATGCTGATTGAACTGAGAGATCACCGGCAGCAATAGGTAAATATGGTTTGTTTACCCTGTTAAGTGGCATAAACTTAGAAATGACAGGTATAGCAGAAACATTGGCTGGGCTTTCGTGATATGTTACTTTAAATGGTAATACTTCGTAGCGGCACCTTTATAAAGGAAGGTAGTAAGTGTAAGTGAAGACAATATACATACTTGTCAATTCCAATGTCATAGATCTGATTAATCCCAACAATGTAACCGTTGCCGCAGATCAAAGCTACAAGCCCATAGAATGCTTTGAATACCAAGCTACCAATCGATCAATTGGGGATTCTCTAATAATGCTCTAGCAACCAAGGCTCTGCATCCACACAACAGTTTCAGTACTAGAAATCTAAATCTTGGTTCAGCCATTATAAATCTAAAGCTCAATGCTCACGTGGATCCCAAAGCAGTTCCACGAATTGTGTGTGGCCTTAAAATCTCCAGCAGGAATCCTTTAGGTTTGATAATGTCTTCGACAGTGGAGCTGGCCCAGCTGCACCAGCCTGAGAGCATGCCTGTACCAGGACCAGGTCAAATGTGTGTGATCATGATATGCGGAAAGATGCACAGTCACATAGTTACTTAAGTAAATGTGCTGGATGGTGAATATTAGAAAACAGTGAGTTCAATCATTACTAGTTCACATGAAAAATTTCTGTAAGAAAGGAAAGACAGGTAAATCACATTCATCCTGCTTTGTGAATTGCGATAACCCTCGATCTCTAGTTTTCCCAACTGGCCAGCACACAATGCCTATTTGGATTACAGTGCGCTCAAAGTATGGATGAGACTACTACTGAATGATCACGGAAACATGTGGGTTGATCAGGACATTCCGCATTGCATCCTATCCTCCAATCCCAAATGCAGCACAATCAACTTCTGAAACTATAGATAGCTCTCAGCAATGGTTGACCTATTGTAACAAACACTGTAGCTTCTAAGTTGTAACCTGTTATGGAACGTCGGGCTGCACATGGATGTGAAGGTTACTGGAGCATCTAGACCGTGGCTAAGCACATCACTGTGATGGTCTTATTCCTAATGCCTCTAAATCCTAGCATGCCTTAGTTTCCTTGCATTGCATATGAACATGGACAAGGGAAACAACAAAATAGTGTCGATAAAAATAACTGTGAGTCATCCCATATAGTGGATACAACATGCAATCCTCTTCAGCTGGCTTATATTACCGTCTCTTGTGAGAGTGAGGTGCAACACTTAATTTGCCACCCACCTTTCGAGTCTATGCATTTGTTGGTGTACTATGTACCACTTGAATTGTGGTTATAATGTACATTTCACTCAGCCGCACAATGTTCAGGACTTCTGTGACCACTCATGGCATTATTTGCCTCAAGTTGCACGAGAAGCATCTCTAATCTTCTTTAACTTTATAAATTGACATAAAAAATGATATTTGTAGGAACACCAGTGCAACTAACAGACGATTTGAACTCCATATTAGCCAGTAAGCATGTATTAAACTGGGAAAGTCTTCCAACCGTATTCCGGCAAAAGCTTAGCTCAGACACCATTGTAGTTGTGTCTTACTGCCAGCAAATCACGGCCACGATCAGAACACATGACAACTTGACAAGATGCATAGTCACATAGTGGCATATGTGAACATGAGCAAACAGTCAGTCCATTCGTTACTACTCCCTCCGTTTCAAAATAGATGACTCAACTTTGTACTAACTTTTGTACAAAGTTGGGTCATCTATTTTGGAACGGAGGGAGTAGTTCACATGAAAGATGTCAGCAAGGAGGTAAAGGCTCCCCAATCTCCAATCTTCCCAAAGGGACAGTACACAATTCCTATTTGGATTACAGTGCAAGAGAAGCATTTCTCCAATTTTCCCAAAGGGACAGCACACAATTCCTATTCGGATCACAGTGCAATCGAAGCATTGCATCAGTACATTCAGAATTGCAGGCTTCAGCATTGCGTACAAGCCTGAATGCAGTAAAATTGCTTGCTTGAATCATAGGCAGCTGCCAACGGTGAATCAGTTCTTGTAACAAACACCGCAACCTCTTCTAAGTGGGCGAAGCAGCGGCTCGATTTGCTTGAGCTAAATTGACAGAAACACACCGCCGACAAGCCTACATCGCACTGAGCTAGAGATGTGAGATCGGGATGCTTACCCGCACGATGTGGCGCCGGCGCGGGCGGGCGGCGCCGCAGGGGGCGCGCGAGGACAGAGTGAATCGGGTGGAAGCAGAGGAGAAGATAGGTGAAGCGGCCGGCGGCGCCGGGCGCCTGCTGCGGCCTGCCGGGGCGGGGAGGAAGCGAGCGGCGGTGGTGGGCGCGTGGGAGGGGACGGGAGGGGAGGCGAGGGAAGCCATGGATGGGGAGGGGAGTACACTCTCTGCGTTTCCCCCCTGCTCAGCCACCCGTCGCCATTGGGGATTGATGAGGCTGCAGGCAGGGAGTGAGGAGGAGATGCCACGGGGGCCGTGCGTGTGCTATCCTATGGCTGTGGTAGGTGTTCATGCTATGGCTGAGCATTTTTCCTTTTTAGGAACACATTTTTTTCATCCCCTTTATTTCCCACTCCGGTGGTAATTTAATTGTTAAAATTACAAGAACCGAAGCCAGCCAGGAAGATCTGGTCTTCAGAAGGGTTGGACTTTTGAGTTGCAGCTCATGAAGATAGGTGGTAGGGGCATCTTTGGATGTGGAGGTTTCTCGAGAATATAGAATGCGCAGGTGGATCTCGCTGGATCAAAGAGGTTGTCTGAAAGTGTCATTCCTTATGCCTCAAAATCCTACTGTATCATAGTTTTCTTGGTATTAAGATGAACATAAATACCGCAAAATGTTATCGTCGGACATGATTGCGAGTCCTTTCATGTAGCGCACATGACATGTGAGTGATGCTCTTTGGCTTGCTTATATCACATTTTCTTGTGGGAGTGGGCGGTGGCACTTTATTTTCTTATCTACATTTTGATCCGTTGCATTTATTGTTGTACTATATACATGTTAGTTGTTGCAATAATTTAGGTTTCACTCATTCATACAAATTTCAGGACTTTGTTGACAATTCATGCCATCACTTGCCTTGTGTGAGTTGTATAGGGAACATGTTTAATATTTTCTTTGATTTATATAATAATATAAAAAACACTAGTTCCATGACCAGATGCAGTTGCAGATGATCCATGTCCAAGAATCCTTCGATTAATCGCTTAACTTGCCGATTAATCCCTACTCAAAGGGTCACCGAGTAGTAGATAAATCGGTAGAATAATGGATTAAATGGCCGATTAACTTGTCGATTAGCCTATTAGTCCCCTACTACCAGCCCCTTTAGCAACTACCAGTTAATATAATCAAAACTAGCAAACTCTTCTCCTTGGTAGGCTAGCACAAAGCTTTGATCGGACTCCCTCATAGTTGTCTCCTCGGTAAGTTAATTCTTACAGTAGCTAAGGTTTCACTTATACAAAGTTGAGGACTTTGTCGATGATTGATGCCATACTTCCCTTGTGTAAGTTGCATGGGAGCATATTTAATCTTGTCTTTAATTTATAAATGATATAAAAACACCTAGTTCAACGACCAGATGCATTTGTATATGATAATTGCCGGTAAATGTAATTAAAACTAGCAAACTCTTCTTCTTGGTAGGCTAGCACAAAGCTTTGATTGGACTCCTTCATAGGTGTTTCCTCTGTAAGTTAATTCTTATAATAATTAAGGTTTCACTCATACAAAGTTGAGGACTTTGTTGACGACTGATGCCATTACTTCCCTTGTGTAAGTTGCATGTGAACATGTTTAATCTTGTCTTTATGTTGCATGGAAACATATTTAATCGGATCTGGAGTCCGTCTACGGCCTTGTGAGAGAGGGATTCGTAAATCGTCGCCATCACCAACCCTTCTCCATCAACAATCTCATGGTGCTTACATCAATGTGCGAGTAATTCTTCTGTATGCATATGGAGGTAGATGGGACTTGGATGATATTTCTTATGTAATTATTGTTAGATTTTTTAGGGCTTGACACCTAGTATCCATGATATTGCTATGACTTTGCTATGCTTAATGCTTATCACTAGGTGTTGGGGAACGTAGTAATTCAAAAAATTCATACGATCAATGCAAGATCTATCTAGGAGAAGCATAGCAACGAGCGGAGAGTGTATCCACGCACTGCAGATCGAAAGCGGAAGCGTTTAGTAACGCTGATTGATGTAGTCGAACGTCTTCACGATCCAACCGATCCAAGTACCGAGCGTGACAAAGACCTCCGTGTTCAGCACACGTTTAGCACGATGACGTCCCTCGAGCTCTTGATCCAGTTGAGGACGAGGGAGAGTTCCATTAGCACGACGGCGTGTCGACGATGATGATGAAGTTACCAGCGCAGGGCTTCGCCTAAGCACTACGACGATATGACCGATGTGTTAAACTGTGGAGGGGGGCACCGCACACGGCTAAGAGATTGTCTGTTGTGCTTTGGGGTGCCCCCCTGCCACGTATATAAAGGAGGAGAGGGAGGAGGCCGGCGGCCAGGGAGGATGCGCCATAGGGGGAGTCCAACTAGGATTCCCAATCCTAGTTGGAGTCCCCTTCCTTTCCAAGAGGGGGAGAGAGGGAAGGAGGAGGAGAGGGAGAAGGAAAGAGGGGGGCGCCGCCCCCTCCCTAGTCCAATTTGGACTTGCCGGGGGCATCCACCCCTTGTGGCCCTCCTCTCCTTTCCACTAAGGCCCATGAAGGCCCAATACTTCCCGGGGGTTACCGTAACCTCCGGTACTCAAAAATACCGAATCACTCCGGAACCATTCCGTGTCCGAATATAACCTTCCAATATATCAATCTCTACTTCTCGACCATTTTGAGACTCCTCGTCATGTCCGTGATCTCATCCGAGACTCGAGACAAACTTCGGTCATCAAATCACATAACTCATAATACAAATCGTCATCGAACATTAAGCGTGCGGACCCTACGGGTTCGAGAACTATGTAGACATGACCGAGACACATCTCCGGTCAATAACCAATAGCGAACCTAGATGCTCATATTGGCTCCTAGATATTCTACGAAGATCTTTATCGGTCAAACCGCATAACAACATACGGTGTTCCCTTTGTCGTTGGTATGTTACTTGCTTGAGATTCGATCGTCAAGATCCTCATACCTAGTTCAATCTCGTTCGGCAAGCAAGGATTTTACTGTTCTGCGTGCATCATCCCATGACTAACTCATTAGTCACATTGCTTGCAAGGCTTATAGTGATGTGCATTACCGAGAGGGCCCAGAGATACCTCTCCGATACACGGAGTGACAAATCCTAATCTTGATCTGTGCCAACTCAACAAACACCTTCGGAGACACATGTAGAGCATCTTCATAATCACCCAGTTACGTTGTGACGTTTGATAGCACACACGGTGTTCCTCCGGTATTCGGGAGTTGCATAATCTCATAGTCAGAGGAACATGTATAAGTCATGAAGAAAGCAATAGCAATAAAACTAAACGATCATAATGCTAAGCTAACGGATGGGTCTTGTCCATCACATTGATCCCGTTCATCAAATGACAACACATGTCTATGGTTAGGAAACTTAACCATCTTTGATTAACGAGCTAGTCAAGTAGAGGCATACTAGGGACACTCTGTTTGTCTATTTATTCACACATGTACTAAGTTTCCGGTTAATACAATTCTATCATCAATAATAAACATTTATCTTGATATAAGGAAATATAAATAACAACTTTATTATTGCCTCTAGGGCATAATTCCTTCAGTCTTCCACTTGCACTAGAGTCAATAATCTAGATTACATTGTAACGATTCTAACACCCATGGAGTCTTGGTGCTGATCATGTTTTGCTCGTGGAAGAGGCTTAGTCAACGGGTGCAACATTCGAGATCTGTATGTATTTTGCAAATCTCTATGTCTCCTCCTTGACTTGACCGTGGATGGAATTGAAGCGTCTTTGATGTGTTTGGTTCTCTTGTGAAATCTAGATTCCTTTGCCAAGGTAATTGCTCCAGTATTGTCACAAAAGATTTTCATTGGACCCGATGCATTAGGTATTACACCTAGATCGGATATGAACTCCTTCATCCAGACTCCTTCATTTGCTGCTTGAAGCGACTATGTACTCCGCTTCACACGTAGATCCCGCCATTTACGCCTCGCTTGGAACCGCACCAACCGACAGCTCCACCATTCAATATAAATACGTATCCGGGTTTGCGACTTTGAGTCATCCGGATCGGTGTCAAAGCTTGCATCGACGTAACCATTTACGACGAGCTCTTTGTCACCTCCATAAACGAGAAACATATCCTTAGTCCTTTTCGTGTATTTCGTGATGTTCTTGGCGCTGTCGATTGGTCGCCTCTGGATTACTTTGGTACCTCTACGCTAAACTTATAGCAAAGGCACACATCAGTCCGGTACACAGCATTGCATACATGATAGAACCTATGGCCGAGGCATAAGGAATGACTTTCATTTTCTCTCTATCTTCTGAAGTGGCAGAGCATTGAGTCTAAATCAACTTCACACATTGTAACACAGGCAAGATCCCTTTCTTTGGTCGATCCATTTTGAACTTCTTCAAAATTTATCAAGGTATGTGCTTTGCGAAAGTCCAATTAAGCGTCTTGATCTATCTCTATAGATCTTGATGCCCAATATATAAGCAGCTTCACCGAGGTCTTTCATTGAAAAATTGTTATTCAAGTATCCTTTTATGCTATTCAGAATTTCAGATCATTTCCAATCAACAATATGTCATCCACATATAATATTAGAAATGCTACTGAGCTCCCACTCACTTTCTTGTAAATACAAAGCTTCTCCAAAGTCTGTATAAAACCATATGCTTTGATCACACTATCAAAGCATATATTCCAACTCTGAGAGGCTTGCACCAGTCCATAAATGGATCGTTGGAGCTTGCACACTTTGTTAGCACCTTTAGGATTGACAAAACCTTCTGGTTGCATCATATACAACTCTTCTTTAGGATATCCATTAAGGAATGCAGTTTTGACATCCATTTGCTAGATTTCATAATCATAAAATGCGGCAATTGCTAACATGATTTGGATAGACTTAAGCATCGCTACGGATGAGAAGGTCTCATCGTAGTCAACTCCTTGAACTTGTCGAAAACCTTTTGCAACAAGTCGAGCTTTGAAACAATAACATTACCGTCAGCGTTAGTCTTCTTCTTGAAGATCCATTTATTCTCTATGGCTTGCCGATCATCGAGCAAGTCAACCAAAGTCCACACTTTGTTCTCATACATGGATCCCATCTCAGATTTCATGGCCTCAAGCCATTTCGCGAATCTGGGCTCATCATCGCTTCCTCATAGTTCGTGAGGTTCGTCATGGTCAAGTAACATGACCTCCGAATAGGATTACCGTACCACTCTAGTGCGGAACGCATTCTGGTTGACCCACGAGGTTCGGTAGTAACTTGATCCGAAGTTTCATGATCATCATCATTAACTTCCTCACTAATTGTTGTAGGCATCACCGAACTGATTTGTGATGAACTACTTTCCAATAAGGGAGCAGGTACAATTACCTCATCAAGTTCTACTTTCCTCCCACTCACTTCTTTCGAGAGAAACTCCTTCTGTAGAAAGGATCCATTCCTAGCAACGAATTTCTTGCCTTCGGATATGTGATAGACGGTGTACCCAACAGTTTCCTTTGGGTATCCTATGAAGACGCATTTCTCAGATTTGGGTTCGAGCTTATCAGGTTGAAGCTTTTTCATATAAGCATCGCAGCCCCAAACTTTAAGAATCGACAACTTGGGTTTCTTGCCAAACCACAGTTCATATGGTGTCGTCTCGGTAGTTTAGATGGTGCCTATTTAACGTGAATGCATCCGTCTCTAAAGCATAACCCCAAAACAATAGCGGTAAATCAGTAAGAGACATCATAGATCGTACCATATCTAATAAAGTACGGTTATGACATTCGGACACACCATTACGCTGTGGTGTTCCAGGTGGCGTGAGTTGCGAAACTATTCCACATTGTTTCAAATGAAGACCAAACTCATAACTCAAATATTCACCTCCACGATCAGATCGTAGAAACCTTGTTTTCTTGTTACGATGATTTTCCACTTCACTCTGAAATTCTTTGAACTTTTCAAATGTTTCAGACTTATGTTTCATTAAGTAGATATACCCATATCTGCTCAAATCATCCTGTGAAGGTCGTAAAATAACGATACCCGCGAGCCTCAACACTCATCGGACCGCATACATCGGTATGTATTATTTCCAATAAGTCATTGCTCACTCCATTGTTCCTAGGAGAACGGAGTCTTAGTCATCTTGCCCATGAGGCATGGTTCGCAAGTATCAAGTGATTCATAATCAAGTGATTCCAAAAGCCCATCGACATGGAGTTTCTTCATGCTTTACACCAATATGACCTAAACGTGAGTGCCACAAATAAGTTGCACTATCATTATTAACTTTGCATCTTTTGGCTTCAATATTATGAATATGTGTATCACTACAATCAAGATTCAACAGAAATAGACCACTCATCAAGGGTGCATGACCATAAAAGATATTACTCATATAAATAGAACAACCATTATTCTCTGATTTAAATGAATAACCGTCTCGCATCAAACAAGATCCAGATATAATGTTCATGCTTAACGCCGGCACCAAATAACAATTATTCAGGTCTAAAACTAATCCTCGACGGTAGATGTAGAGGTAGCGTGCTTCAGCGATCACATCGACTTTGGAACCATTTCCCATGTGCATCGTCACCTCGTCCTTAGCCAATCATCGCTTAATCCGTAGCCCCTCTTTCGAGTTGCAAATATGAGTAACAGAACTAGTATCAAATACCCAGGCGCTACTACGAGCATTAGTAAGGTACACATCAATAACATGTATATCAAATATACCTTTCACTTTGCCATCCTTCTTATCCGCTAAATACTTGGGGCAGTTCCGCTTCTAGTGACTAGTCCCTTTGCAGTAGAAGCACTCAGTTTCTGGCTTAGGTCTAGACTTGGGCTTCTTCACTTGAGCAACAACTTGCTTGTCGTTCTTCTTGAAGTTCCCCTTCTTCCCTTTGCCCTTTTCTTGAAACTAGTGGTCTTATTAACCATCAACACTTGATGCTCCTTCTTGATTTCTACCTCCGCAGCCTTTAGCATTGCGAAGAGCTCTGGAATTGACTTTTCCATCCCTTGCATATTATAGTTCATCACGAAGCCTTTATTGTTGGGGAACGCGTATAAAATAAATAATTTCTACGCTTTCACCAAGATCAATCTATGAGTTCATCTAGCAACGAGAGAAAGGAGTGCATCTACATACCCTTGTAGATCGCGAGCGGAAGCGTTCAAGAGAACGTGGTTGAGGGAGTCGTACTCGTCGTGATCCAAATCACTGATGACCGAGTGCCGAACGGACGGCACCTCCACGTTCAACACACGTCACGGTTGGGAAGACGTCTCCTCCTTCTTGATCCAGCAAGGGGAGGAGTGGTTGATGGAGATCCGATGTGCACGACGGGCGTGGTGGTGGATGCAATGAGGATCTCGGCAGGCTTCGCCAAGCTCTCTGGGAGGAGGAGGAGGTGTTGGAGTGGGAGAGGAGGCGCCCGGGGGCTGGGGTGCGGCTGCCTCCCTCCCCTCTTTATATAGGGGCCTTGGGCGCCGGCCCTAGGAGATGCAATCTCCAAAGGGGCGGCGCTAAGGGGTGGCTTCCGCCCCAAGCCAAGTGGGGGTGTTGGGGAACGAGTAATTTCAAAAAATTCCTCACGCACACGCCAAGATCATGGTGATGCATAGCAACAAGAGGAGAGTGTGTCCACGCACCCTCGTGACCGAAAGCCAGGCGTTATGACAACGCGGTTGATGTAGTCGTGCGTCTTCACGATCCGACCGATCCAAGCACCGAGCGTCACGACACCTCCAGATTCTGCACACGTTCAGCTCGATGGCGATCCCGGACTCTGATCCGGCAGGTGTGGGGATGAGTTCCACAAGACGACGGCGTGGCAGGACGATGATGATGTTCTACCCACGAGGGCTTCGCTTAAACTCCGCGACGATATGACCGAGGTGGAATATGGTGGAGGGGGCACCGCACGGCTAAGAGCGATCACGATGATCAACTTGTGTGTTCTAGGGTGCCCCCGCCTGTATATAAAGAGCAAGGGGGGAGGCCGGCCCGGCCCTTGAAGGGCGCCAAGGAGGAGGTCCTCCTCCCTAGTAGGAGTAGGACTCCCTCTTTCCTACTCCTACTAGGAGGGGGAAAGGAAGGGGAGAGGGAGAGGGAAGAGGCGCCGCCTCTCTCCTAGTCCAATTCGGACCAGAGGGGGAGGGCGCGGCCCATCCCCGGCTGCCCTCTCTCTCCACTAAAGCCCATAAGGCCCATTACTTCTCCGGGGTTCAGTAACCCTCCCACTCCGGATTTTCTCCGAAATCACCCGGAACACTTCCGTGTCCGAATATAGTCGTCAATATATCAATCTTTATGTCTCGACCATTTGAGACTCCTCATCATGTCCGTGATCACATCCGGGACTCCGAACAATCTTCGGTACATCAAAACTTATAAACTCATAATAAAACTGTCATCGTAACGTTAAGCGTGCGGACCCTACGGGTTCGAGAACTATGTAGACATGACCTAGAACTGTTTCCGGTCAATAACCAATAGCGGAACCTGGATGCTCATATTGGCTCCTACATATTCTCACGAAGATCTTTATCGGTCAAACCGCATAACAACATACGTTGTTCCCTTTGTCATCGGTATGTTACTTGCCCGAGATTCGATCGTCGGTATCCAATACCTAGTTCAATCTCATTACCAGCAAGTCTCTTTACTCGTTCCGTAATACATCATCCCGCAACTAACTTTTTAGTTGCAATGCTTGCAAGGCTTAAGTGATGTGTATTACCGAGAGGGCCAGAGATACCTCTCCCAGCAATCGGAGTGACAAAACCTAATCTCGAAATACACCAACCCGACATGTACCTTCGGAGACACCTGTAGAGCACCTTTATAATCACCCAGTTACGTTGTGACGTTTGGTAGCCCACAAAGTGTTCCTCCGGTAAACGGGAGTTGCATAATCTCATAGTTGTAGGAACTTGTATAAGTCATGAAGAAAGCAACAACAACATACTAAACGATCGAGTGCTAAGCTAATGGAATGGGTCAAGTCAATCACATCATTCTCCTAATGATGTGATCCCGTTAATCAAATAACAACTCTTTGTCTATGGTTAGGAAACATAACCATCTTTGATTAACGAGCTAGTCAAGTAGAGGCATACTAGTGACACTCTGTTTGTCTATGTATTCACACATGTATTATGTTTCCGGTTAATACAATTCTAGCATGAATAATAAACATTTATCATGAAATAAGGAAATAAATAATAACTTTATTATTGCCTCTAGGGCATATTTCCTTCAGTCTCCCACTTGCACTAGAGTCAATAATCTAGTTCACATCGCCATGTGATTTAACATCAATAGTTCACATCTTTATGTGGTTAACACCCATAGTTCACATCGACATGTGACCAACGCCCAAAGGGTTTACTAGAGTCAGTAATCTAGTTCACATCGCTATGTGATTAACACCCAAAGAGTACTAAGGTGTGATCATGTTTTGCTTGTGAGATAATTTTAGTCAACAGGTCTGTCACATTCAGATCCGTAAGTATTTTGCAAATTTCTATGTCTACAATGCTCTGCAAGGAGCTACTCTAGCTAATTACTCCCACTTTTAATATGCATCCAGTTGAGGCTTTGAGTCATACGGATCGATTGTCAAAATTTGCATCGACGTAACCCTTTACTTACGTAACCTTTTGTCACCTCCATAATCGAGAAATATATCCTTATTCCACTAAGGATAATTTTGACCGGTCCAAAGTGATCTACTCCTAGATCACTATTGTACTCCTTGCTAAACACGGTGTAGGGTATACAATAGATCGGCACACAAAGCATGGCATACTTTATAGAACCTATGGCTGAGGCATAGGGAATGACTTTCATTCTCTTTCTATCTTCTACCGTGGTCGGGTTTTGAGTCTTACTCAATCTCACACCTTGTAACACGTGCAAGAACTCTTTCTTTGACTGTTCCATTTTGAACTACTTCAAAATCTTGTCAAGGTATGTACTCATTGAAAAAACTTATCAAGCGTCTTGATCTATCTCTATAGATCTTGATGCTCAATATGTAAGTAGCTTTACTGAGGTCTTTCTTTTAAAGAACTCCTTTCAAGTACTCCTTTATGCTTTCCAGAAAAATTCTACATCATTTACGATCAACAATATATTACTCACATATATTTATCGGAAAGGCGGTAGTGCTCCCACTCACCTTATTGTAAATACAAGCTTCACCGCAAGTCTCAGATAAAACTATTTGCTTTGATCAACTCATCAAAGCGTATATTCCAACTCCGAGATGCTTGCACCAGTCCATAGATGGATCGTTGGAGCTTGCATATTTTGTTAGCATCTTTAGGATTGACAAAACCTTGGTTGCATCACATACAACTCTTTCTTTAATAAATCCATTAAGGAATGCAGTTTTGTTTATCCATTTGCCGATTTCATAAAATGCGGCAATTGCTAACATGATTCTGGACGGAACTTAAGCATAGATACGAGTGAGAAACTCTCATTGTAGTCAACACCTTGAACTTGTCGAAAACCTTTTGCGACAATTCTAGCTTTGTAGATAGTAACACTACTATCGGCGTCCGTCTTCCTCTTAAAGATCCATTTAATCTCAATGGCTGCGCCGATCATTTGGGCAAGTCAATCAAAGTCCATACTTTGTTCTCATACATGGATCACATCTCAGATTTCATGGCCTCAAACCATTTCGTGGAATCGGGGCCCATCATCGCTTCCTCATAGTTCGTAGGTTCATCATGGTCAAGTAACATGACCTCCAGAATAGGATTACCGTACCACTCTGGTGCGGACTGCATTCTTGGAAGACCTCTGAGGTTCTCAGAGTAACTTGATCTCAAGTTTCATGATCATCATCTTTAGCTTCCTCACTAATTGGTGTAGGAATCACTTTGGAACTGATTTACATGATGAACTACTTTCCAATTTGGGAGAAAGGTACAAATTACCTTATCAAGCTCTACTTTCCTCCCACTCACTTCTTTCGAGAGAAACTCCTTCTCTAGAAAGGATCCATTCTTAACCTTGAATGTCTTGCCTTTCGGATCTGTGATAGAAGGTGTACCCAACATTTTGGGTATCCTATGAAGACGATTTTTCCGATTTGGGTTCAAGCTTATCATGTTGAAACTTTTTCACATAAGCATTGCAACCCAAACTTTAAGAAACGACAACTTTGGTTTCTTGCTAAACCATAATTCATACGGTGTCGTCTCAACGCATTTTATATGGTGCCCTTTTAACGTGATCGCAATTGCCTCTAATGCATAACCCCAAAACGATAATGGTAAATCAAGAAGAGACATCATAGATCGCACCATATCCAATAAAGTGCTTGATTCTGATGTTCGGACACACCATAACGTTGTGGTCTTCCGGTGGCGTGGTCGTGAAACTATTCCACATTGTTCTAATTGAAGACCAAACTCGTAACTCAAATATTCGTCTCGCGATCGGATCGCGAAATTTTATTTTCTTGTTACGATGATTTTTCCACTTCACTCTGAAATTCTTTGAACCTTTCAACTATTTCAGACTTATGTTTCATCAAGTAGATATACCCATATCTGCTCAAATCATCTGTGAAGGTTAGAAAATAACGATACCCGACATGAGCCTTAATACTCATTGGTCTGCATACATCAAGATGTATTATTTCCAACAAGTTTGTTGCTCGTTCCATTGTTCAAGAACGGAGTTTTAGTCATCTCGCCCAAAGGCACGGTTACGCAAGCATCAAATGATTCATAACCAAGTGATTCCGAAAATCCATCTTTATGGAGTTTACGCATGCGCTTTACAATCGATATGACCCAAACGGCAGTTACATAAATAAGTTGCACTATCATTATTAACTTTGCATCTTTTGGCATCAATATTATGAATATGTGTATCACTACGATCGAGATCCAACAAACTATTTTCATTGGGTGTATGACCATCGAAGGTCTTATTCATGTAAATGTAATAACAATTATTCTCGAACTTTAAATGAATAACCGTATCGCAATAAACATGATCAAATCATATTCATGCTTAACGCATAAGCGCCAAATAACATTTATTTAGGTTTAACACTAATCCACGAAAGTATAAAGAGTGTGCGATGATGATCATATCAATCTTGGAACTACTTCCAACACTCATCGTCACTTCCCCTTCAACTAGTCTCTGTTTATTCTGTAACTCCTGTTTGAGTTACTAATCTTATGCAACCGAACAAGTATCAAATACTCAGGGCTACTATAAACACTAGTAAGGCACACATCCATAACTTGTATATCAAATATACCCTTGTTCACTTTGCCATCCTACTTATCCACCAAATATTCGTGGCATCTCCGCTTCCAATGACCATTTCCTTTGCGATTATAAGCACTCGGTTTCGTGCTTTGGTCCAGCTTTGGGCTTCTTCAAGGGAGTGACAACTTACTTGCCATTCTACTTGAAGTTCCCTTTCTTTCCCTTTGCCCTTTTCTTGAAACTAGTGGTCTTGTCAATCATCAACACTTGATGCTCTTTCTTGATTTCTACCTTCGTCGATTTCAACGTCACGAAGAGCTCGGGAATCGTTTTCGTCATCCCTTGCATACTATAGTTCATCATGAAGTTCTAGTAACTTGGTGATGGTGACTAGAGAACTCATCAATCACTATCTTATCTCGGAAGATTAACTCCCACTTGATTCAAGTGATTGAAGTACCAGACAATCTGAGCACATGCTCACTAGTTGACGATTCTCCTCCATCTTTTAGCTATAGAACTTGTTGGAGATTTCCTATCTCTCAACTCGGGTATTTGCTTAAAATATTAACTTCAATTCCTGGAACATCTCATATGGTCCATGACGTTCAAAACGTCTTTGAAGTCCCGATTCTAAGCCGTTAAGCATGGTGCACTAAACTATCAAGTAGTCATCATATTGAGCTAGCCAAACGTTCATAACGTGCCTCGCATCCGCTCCTGCAATAGGTCCATCACCTAGCGGTGCATTAAGGACATAATTCTTCTCAGGCAAAGAATGAGGATAAACCTCGGATCACGGATCCAATCCGCATCATTGCTACTAACATTTTTCAACACAATTTTCTCTAGGAACATATCAAAATAAACATATGAAAGTAACAACGTGAGCTATTGTTCTACAACATAATTTGCAAAATACTACCAGGACTAAGTTCATGATAAATTAAAGTTCAGTTAATCATATTACTTAAGAACTCCCACTTAGATGAGACATCTCTCTAGTCATCTAAGTGATCACGTGATCCAAATCAACTAAACCATGTCCGATCATCACACGAGATGGAGTAGTTTCAATGGTGAACATCACTATGTTGATCATATCTACTATATGATTCACGCTCGACCTTTCGGTCTCAGTGTTCCGAGGCCATATCTGCATATGCTAGGCTCGTCAAGTTTAACCTGAGTATTCTGCGTGTGCAAAACTGGCTTGCACCCGTTGTAGATGGATGTAGAGCTTATCACACCCGATCATCACGTGGTGTCTGGGCACGACGAACTTTGGCAAGTGCATACTCAGGGAGAACACTTCTTGATAATTAGTGAGAGATCATCTTAAAATGCTACCATCAATCAAAGCAAGATAAGATGCATAAAAGATAAACATCATATGCAATCAATATAAGTGATATGATATGGCCATCATCATCTTGTGCTTGTGATCTCCATCTCCGAAGCACCGTCATGATCACCATCATCACCGGCATGACACCATGATCTCCATAATCTGATCTATATCAATGTGTCGTCACATGGTTGTCTCGCAAACTATTGCTCTTGCAACTATTGCTATCGCATAGCGATAATGTAAAGCAATTATTTGGTGCTTGCATCTTATGCAATAAAGAGACAATCATAAGGCTTACGCCAGCCGATTGCCGATAACTTCAACAAAACATGATCATCTCATACAACAACTTATATCTCATCACGTCTCGACCATATCACATCACAACATGCCCCGCAAAACAAGTTAGACGTCCTCTACTTTGTTGTTGCAAGTTTTACGTGGCTGCTACGGGCTTAGCAAGAACCGTTCTTACCTACGCATCAAAACCACAACGATAGTTCGTCAAGTTAGTGCTGTTTTAACCTTCGCAAGGACCGGGCATAGCCACACTCGGTTCAACTAAAGTTGGAGAAACTGACACCCGCCAGCCACCTGTGTGCAAAGCACGTCGATAGAACCAGTCTCGCGTAAGCGTACGCGTAATGTCGGTCCGGGCCGCTTCATCCAACAATACCGCCGAACCAAAGTATGACATCTTTGGTAAGCGGTATGACTTGTATCGCCCACAACTCACTTGTGTTCTACTCGTGCATATAACATCAACGCATAAAACCTAGGCTCGGATGCCTTTGTTGGGGAACGTAGTAATTTCAAAAATTCCTACGCACACGCAAGATCATGGTGATGCATACCAACGAGAGGGAGAGTGTGTCCACGCACTCGTGGGACCGAAAGCGAAGCGTTATGACAACGCGGTTGATGTAGTCGTGCGTCTTCACGATCCGACCGATCCAAGCACCGAACGTCACGGCACCTCCGTGTTACGCTGCGTTCAGCTCGATGGCGATCCCGGACTCCGATCCAGCAGGTGTCGAGGATGAGTTCCGTCGGCCTGACGGCGTGGTGGACGATGATGATGTTCTACCGACGCAGGGCTTCGCCTAAACTCCGCGACGATATGACCGAGGTGGAATATGGTGGAGGGGGGCACCGCACACGGCTAAGGAACGATCACGATGATCAACTTGTGTGTTCTAGGGTGCCCCCCTGCCCCCGTATATAAAGGAGCAAGGGGGGAGGCCGGCCGGCCCTTGGGGGCGCGCCAAGGAGGAGGAGTCCTACTCCTACTAGGAGGGGGAAAGGAAGGGGGAGAGGGAGAGGGAAAGAGGGGGCGCCGCCTTCTCCTAGTCCACCGGACCCAGAGGGGAGGGGCGCGGCCCATCCTGGCTGCCCTCTCTCTCTCCACTAAAGCCCATAAGGCCCATTACTTCTCCGGGGGTTCCGGTAACCCTCCCAAGACTCAGTTTTCTCCAAATCACCCGGAACACTTCCTGTCCGAATATAGTCGTCCAATATATCGATCTTTTATGTCTCGACCATTTCGAGACTCCTCATCATGTCCGTGATCACATACGGGACTCGAACAATCTTCGGTACATCAAAACTTATAAACTCATAATAAACTGTCATCGTAACGTTGTTGCGTGCGGACCCTCTGGGTTCGAGAACTATGTAGACATGACCTAGAACTGTTTACAGTCAATAACCAATAGCGAACACGGATGCTCATATTGGCTCCTACATATTCTACGAAGATCTTTATCGGTCAAACCGCATAACAACATACGTCGTTCCCTTTGTCATCGGTATGTAACTTGCCCGAGATTCGATCGTCGGTATCCAATACCTAGTTCAATCTCATTACCAGCAAGTCTCTTTACTCGTTCCGTAATACATCATCCCGCAACTAACTTTTTAGTTGCAATGCTTGCAAGGCTTAAGTGATGTGTATTACCGAGAGGGCCCAGAGATACCTCTCCGAGCAATCGGAGTGACAAAACCTAATCTCGAAATACACCAACCCAACATGTACCTTCGGAGACACCAGAGAGCACCTTTATAATCACCCAGTTATGTTGTGACGTTTGGTAGCACACAAAGTGTTCCTCCGGTAAACGGGAGTTGCATAATCTCATAGTTGTAGGAACTTGTATAAGTCATGAAGAAAGCAATAGCAACATACTAAACAATCGAGTGCTAAGCTAACGGAATGGGTCAAGTCAATCACATCATTCTCCTAATGATGTGATCCCGTTAATCAAATAACAACTCTTTGTCTATGGTTAGGAAACATAACCATCTTTGATTAACGAGCTAGTCAAGTAGAGGCATACTAGTGACACTCTGTTTGTCTATGTATTCACACATGTATTATGTTTAGGTTAATACAATTCTAGCATGAATAATAAACATTTATCATGAAATAAGGAAATAAATAATAACTTTATTATTGCCTCTAGGGCATATTTCCTTGGCGCCCACCCCTAGGGTTTCCCAACCCTAGGCGCCAGGGGAGGCCCAAGGGGGCGCACCAGCCCACACAGGGCTGGTTCCTCCCACTTTAGCCCATGGGGCCCTCAGGATAGGTGGCCCCCACCGGTGGACCCCGGGACCCTTCGGTGGTCCCGGTACAATACCAGTGACCCCGAAACTTTCCCGATGGCGAAACTGCACTTCCTATATATAATTTTCACCTCCGGACCATTACGGACGTGACGTCCCGGATCTCATCCGGACTCCGAACAAGTTTCGGGTTATCGCATATTCATATCTCTACAACCCTAAGCGTCACCGAACCTTAAGTGTGTAGACCCTACGGGTTCGGGAGACACGTGAACATGACCGAGACGACTCTCCGGTCAATAACCAACAGCAGGATCTGGATACCCATGTTGGCTCCCACATGCTCCTCGATGATCTCATTGGATGAACCACGATGTCGAGGATTCAAGCAACCCCGTATGCAATTCCCTTTGTCAATCGGTATGTTACTTGCCCGAGATTCGATCTCGGTATCCCAATACCTCGTTCAATCTCGTTACCGACAAGTCACTTTACTCGTACCATAATGCATGATCCCATGATCAAACACTTGGTCACTTTGAGCTCATTATGATGATGCATTACCGAGTGGGCCCAGAGATACCTCTCCGTCATACGGAGTGACAAATCCAAGTCTCGATCCGTGTCAACCCAACAGACACTTTCGGAGATACCCGTAGTATACCTTTATAGTCACCCAGTTATATTGTGACGTTTGGCACACCCAAAGCACTCCTACGGTATCCGGGAGTTACACGATCTCATGGTCTAAGGAAAAGATACTTGACATTGGAAAAGCTCTAGCAAACGAACTACACGATCTTGTGCTATGCTTAGGATTGGGTGTTGTCCATCATATCATTCTCCTAATGATGTGATCCCGTCATCAATGACATCCAATGTCCATAGTCAGGAAACCATGACTATCAGTTGATCAACGAGCTAGTCAACTAGAGGCTTACTAGGGACATGTTGTGGTCTATGTATTCACACATGTATTACGATTTCCGGATAACACAATTATAGCATGAATAACAGACGATTATCATGAACAAGGAAATATAATAATAATATTTTATTATTGCCTCTAGGGAATATTTCCAACATTTATAGCTTGGTGGAAGTGATTGAAGAACGCTTTCAATGACACTATCATCAGGTAGATTAACTCCCAGCTAAGCAAGTGGTTATGGTACCCAGACATTCTGAGTATGTGTTCACTGACAAAACTATTCTCCTCCATTTTGCAGCTATAGAACTTGTTGGAGACTTCATATCTCTCAACTCGGGCATTTGCTTGAAATGTTAACTTCAACTCCTAGAACATCTCATATGCTCCATGGCGTTCAAAACGTCTTTGAAGTCCTGATTCTAAGCCGTAAAGCATGGCACACTGAACTATCGAGTAGTCATCAACACGTGACTGCCAGGCATTCACAATGTCTGCGATTCTTTGGCGTAGGTGGTACACCTAGCGGTGCTTCCAGACGTAATTCTTCCGTGCAGCAATGAGGATAATCCTCAAATTCTGGATCCAGTCCGTGTAATTGCTACCATCATCTTTCAACTTAGCTTTCTCTAGGAACGTATTAAAATTCAATGGAACAGTAGCACGAGCCATTGATCTACAACAACATAGACATGTAAAAACTATCAGGAACTAAGTTCATGATAAATTAAAGTTCAATTTAATCATATTACTTAAGAACTCCCACTTAGATAGGCATCCCTCTAGTCATCTAAATGATCACGTGATCCATATCAACTAAACCATGTCCGATCATCACGTGAGATGGAGTAGTTTTCAATGGTGAACATGAAGGAAATATGCCCTAGAGGCAATAATAAAGTTATTATTTATTTCCTCATATCATGATAAATGTTTATTATTCATGCTAGAATTGTATTACCCGGAAACATGATACATGTGTGAATACATAGACAAACATAATGTCACTAGTATGCCTCTACTTGACTAGCCAATACATAGACAAATATAGGCGAAAGAGGTCGGATGCACTAGATGTTCATGGAAATCCCTACTTGAGTAGGGATTTCCATGCAACGGATGCACTAGAGCTATAAATGTATGAAAGCTCAACAAAAGAAACTAAGTGGGTGTGCATCCAACTTGCTTGCTCACGAAGACCTAGGGCATTTTGAGGAAGCCCATCATTGGAATATACAAGCCAAGTTCTATAATGAAAAATTCCCACTAGTATATGAAAGTGACAACATAGGAGACTCTCTATCATGAAGATCATGGTGCTACTTTGAAGCACAAGTGTGGAAAATGGATAGTAACATTGTCCCTTCTCTCTTTTTCTCTCATTTTTTTCTTTCTCTTTTTTTCTTGGGCCTTTTTCTTTTTTTCTTTGGCCTCTTTTTTTATTATTATTTTAGTCCTAATCTCATCCCGACTTGTGGGGGAATCATAGTCTCCATCATCCTTTCCTCACATGGGACAATGCTCTAATAATGATGATCATCACACTTTTATTACTTATAACTCAAGAATTACAACAATACTTAGAACAAAATATGACTCTATGTGAATGCCTCGTGATATCGGGATATGCAATGAATCAAGAGTGACATGTATGAAAATTATGAATGGTGGCTTTGCCACAAATACAATGTCAACTACATGATCATGCAAAGCAATATGATAATGATGGAGCGTGTCATAATAAACAAAACGGTGGAAAGTTGCATGGCAATATATCTCGTAATGGCTATGGAAATGCCATAATAGGTAGGTATGGTGGCTGTTTTGAGGAAGGTAAATGGTGGGTGTACGATAACGGCGAAAGTTGCGCGGCATAATAGAGGCTAGCAATGGTGGAAGGGTGAGAGTGCGTATAATCCATGGACTCACATTAGTCATAAAGAACTCATATACTTATTGCAAAAGTTTACTAGCCCTCGAAGCAAAGTACTACTACGCATGCTCCTAGGGGAAGGGTTGGTAGGAGTTAACCATCGCAGCGATCCCGACCTCCACACATAAGGAAGGCAATCAAAGAGCACCCCATGCAACAAATTTGTTACATAACTTTTACCATACGTGCATGCTACGGACTTGCCAACTTCAACACAAGTATTTCTCAATTTCATAATTACCCAACTAGCATGACTCTAACATTACCACCTTTATATCTCAAAACAATTATCAAGCACCAAATTGATCATAGTGTTTAATGCACTTTCTATAATAGTTTTTACTATACCCAACTTGGATGCCTATCATATTAGGACTAATTTTGCATTTAAAGCAAATTACCATGCTGTTTAAGACTCTCAAAATAATATAAGTGAAGCATGAGAGATCAATGATTTCTATAAAATAAAACCACCACCGTGCTCTAAAAGATATAAGTGAAGCACTAGAGCAAAAACTATATAGGTCAAAATATATAAGTGAAGCACATAGAGTATTCTAATAAATTCCAGAATCATGTGTCTCTCTCAAAAGGTGTGTACAGCAAGGATGATTGTGGTAAACTAAAAAACAAAGACTCAAATCATACAAGACGCTCCAAGCAAAACACATATCATGTGGTGAATAAAAATATAGCTCCAAGTAAAGTTACCGATAGATGAAGACGAAACAGGGGATGCCTTCCGGGGCATCCCCAACCTTAGGCTTTTGGTTGTCCTTGAATTTTACCTTGGGGTGCCTTGGGAATCCCCAACCTTAGGCTCTTGCCACTCCTTGTTCCATAATCCATCAAATCTTTACCCAAAACTTGAAAACTTCACAACACAAAACTCAATGTAAAATCTCATAAGTCTCCGTTAGCGAAATAAAACAAACCACCACTTTAAGGTACTGTAATGAACTCATTCTTTATTTATATTGGTGTTAAACCTACTGTATTCCTACTTCTCTATGGTTTATAAGCTCTTTTACTAGCCATAGATTCATCAAAATAAGCAAACAACACACGAAAACAAAATCATCAAAAATGTAACAACCTCAGAGTAATCAGATCAAAGCAAACTTCTAGAACCTAAAAAATTCCACCAAATTAGGAAGTCCTAGATAATTTGTTTATTAATCTACTTCAAAAAGAATCAACTGAAAAGCACGTTCTTGTGATTTATGAAAACTAATCTTGTGCGCACAAAGTTTCTGTTTTTTACAGCAAGATCAAACAACTATCACCGTAGGTTATCATAACGGTTTTACTTGGCACAAACACTAACTAAAACACAAAACCACCTCTAACCAGAGGCTAGATGAATTATTTATTACTAAACAGAACCAAAAAGCAAACAACTAAAATAAAATTGGGTCGCCTCCCAACAAGCGCTATTGTTTAACGCCCTTACCTAGGCATAAAAACAAGGATAGATCTAGGTATTGCCATCTTTCGTATTAGGAAAGAAAAGAGAAAATTTCTTATCTATTGCATTTATCTTTCTATTTTGAGAAAGCACATGGCCATTAATAGTGGAAGAAAGATTAAGCACGTTACGGAAATTTGCATCTAAGCTAGCCTTCATTTCTTTGATAATTTCGTTTTGATAAAAGCACAAGAGAGGTAGATTCAACCTTCTCACTCATGGGATGCCCAAATATGGTTTTCATCTTTTCATAGGTATATATGGCATCCCCCTCAAGAAAACCCGCTTCAAAAATAGAATCTAAAACTTGCTTGAACGAAGAAGGTAGGCCAACATAAAAGCTTTTCAGGTATATCTTGATTTGATATTGGGGCACATAGCTAGCTCGGATCCTTAATAGCCTATCCCAAGCATCTTTTAAAGACTCGTCAAGTAAATAACGAAAAATTCCGGGATCATCTTCATCAAAATCATCCAAACCCTCATTGATAACCCCGGTAGGTCTTTCCATAGCATCATTATTTATGAGCTTAGAGAGGACAGAGGGACTATCCAAAGTAAAACCCGGGAGAGACCCATTAGCCCTTTTTAGTTCGGCCATGGCAGCAAGACGAACGATCTAACACACAAAAACACAAGGGGCAAGCAAAAAAGAGGGGAACGGAGGAGACGGGCGAATAAAAGCGACAAAGGGTGGAGTGGGGAGAGGAAAATGAGAGGCAAATGGCAAATAATGTAATGCGAGGGATAAGAGTTTGTGATGGGTACTTGGTATGTCTTGACTTGTCGCGTAGACTCCCGACAACGGCGCCGTAAATCCTTCTTGCTACCTCTTGAGCACAGCGTTGGTTTTCCTTGAAGAGGAAAGGGTGATGCAAAGAAAGTAGCGTAAGTATTTCCCTCGGTTTTTGAGAACAAAGGTATCAATCCAAAGGGAGACCACGCTCAAGTCCCATGCACCTACATCGAACAAATAAGAACCTTGCAACCAACGCGATAAAGGGGTTGTCAATCCCTTCACGGCCACTTGCAAAAGTGAGCTACGATAGAGATGATAAGATGATATTTTTGGTATTTTTATGATAATGACTAAAAGTAAAGAAAGCAAAATAAAGTAGATCGGAAACTTATATGATGGAAAATAGACCTGGGGGCCATAGGGGGTTTCACTAGTGGCTTCTCTCTAGAGCATAAATATTACGGTGGGTGAGCGACCATTCTTTGTCGAGCTATTGATAGAATTGAGCATACACTACAAAAAATACACTTCGTGATGATACGTGTTTGTCACAAGATGGGTCGCGTTTTTTGTCATGCATGTACATCCATGACAAATTTATGATGAGAATCAAGATAGTCATACCTCTTTGTCAGAGAAGTGTTCCATGACATTACCAAAATTATCATCACGGAAGTGTCCACTTTCATGACGATAAATCGCGCGCGTCCGCAGTGCTTTTCGTCAAGGGTGACCGACACGTGGCATCCACCGTGAACGGAACGCCGTTAAGCTATCGAGTCGGGTTTTGGATCCGATAACCTGCTATCAGCCCCGACCAATGGGGATTTTCCACGTGTAAAATCATCATTGGCTGGAGGAAACCGTGTCGGCTCACCGCTGGGGATGAGATATCATCCGCTCATTGGACCGAAGGCGCCTATGATACGGCGACACATGGCACGGCCCAACAGAGGCCCATTCTCGTGAAAAGGCCGCCCGCTTGACTTGGTCAAAAGGTATGGGCCGCCCACGGAAAGCTTCGTTAACGGCCTGTTCGCATATAGCCCATTTACGATCCGCTAACCTGTGGCCCGTTACACCCTATCCGAATTAGGCCCGATGGCGTCATCTGGGCCGCCCAATATGATTCAGCCATTTTAACTTCCGCCCATGTGTGGCCCATGACTTCTTTCGCCCATATGAGGACCTTTGTAACTCTTCGTCCATTAACGGCCCGTGGTGAAACCGGCGTAATGAACAAAGGTATCACTTTATACCCATTAACGGCCCGTTATTCCATTGGGCGCTTCCATTAAGTTATCTTTCGGCCTTCTCAGGGCCCATTGATTCTTGGGCTCATTTGCAGCATTCAGTTACATACGGCCCGTTACTGTCATTTTCTGCTTGTGGGCCAAATTCAGCCCGTCGTTACAGACGGCCCGTTTGTGGACCGTTGATACGTTGGGCCATTTTCATGTAAAAGAAACCCGTTGGGCTGTTTTCATAGAGTTATCAAATACGGCCTATTAACGGCCCGTTATGGTCCATGAATAGTATGGCCCATGATTGGCGAAATGATGATACGCCCCGTAGAAGGCCCATGGATCCCACGGCCCGTATGAGGCCCATGGACGATCTGGCCGTAGAAGGCCCATGGATCGTGACGGCCCGTAGAAGGCCCATGGACCCTACGGCCCGTAGAAGGCCCATGGACCCTAAGGCCCGTGATAGAAGGCCGATGGATCCTACGGGACCGAAGGCCCATGGATCATATGGCTCGCAGGAGGCCCATGGTTACAACAAATTGCAGGTGTGTTGCCATGATTATTTTGGCCTAGTTACCAAAAATAGGCTATTGTGGCCACTAGAAAAAAAGCTGAAAAAGAACTGCAGGACTACAAGAAAACAACTAAACGAGACAATAAGGAAATAAATAAGCAAGCAATTAACGCTAGCCTATTACCGCTTATTACACATATTACATCCACTAGGCATCAAAGTTCACCACCAAAGGCAAATATAGGGAACAAAGCAAGACATTACATACATCGTCACAAAATTGGCCACCAAAGGCAAATAAACGCGGCAGGAAACAAGAGCATAACTGAAACAACTTCAAAAGAGCTCAAGAAACGTTATCCTCGGTATCCACCATGCTTTGGCAATAAGCTTAGCAAGCTGATTAGCTTTGTCCTGTTTGGCGCTTAAAATCCTCCAACGCTTTCGTTGCACTGTAATGCATCCCGAATGCTCCGGGGACTTCCAGCCCTTCCGCTTCTTGTCGCAAGACAACTGATCGATGTCTTTCAACTTGTAGTTGAGACTCAAGAAACCGAACTGATTCGAGACGGTGAGTTTGAATAGCTTGTGCAAACGGTAGTGGCCGATGCTTTCGAACACTAAACCAAGACAGGACTTTGGGGTTGTCTCGTACATCTTCAAGATAGTCTTCCTTAGCTATTTTATCAGCTTTTTGGAGACCAACAAGGATGTGTCACTATCCCGAACCTTATCTCGCATTACTTCCTTTACCATTGCTTAATAAGGCACTCTTCCCCAATATTCTCACAAGATTCTAAAAGAAGAAACAAGCGACACATAACAAGTTTAGCATGTACTAGTATATGAAACTCATTTTGGTGAACCAAGTTCATTAGTAAGGTGGATAGGATTAAACTACCAAGTCTTCTATTGCCAAGTACTAGTACATAATAAAAGCATCAAACAAACATATATCTATGTCCTATGGTCACCGCATTGTCTTGCCAAATCAAAATAGAGACACGGTTCAAATCATATCGATTCAAGACAAAGCAGCAAAGGAAAGAATACAAAGCGTGGAAAACTACACGGCACAACAAGATTTCGGGATGGGTACCACGGGTCTACATGTACAACAACACTATTGGCTCTGTTGTGATGCTAGTAATGTGCGTGATATGAAAGTCAACTGTATACACAATTGAAATTGAAATCAACAGAGCTATTGATAAGAGCAAACCTGTTAAAGAAACATGCGTGACCATACCTGCTGTGCCATTGGAGTTTCGATTGGATCCTTCAATTTAAAAATAAGTTTGTATGATTAAATACAGTGATACAAGAGCAAAGCAATCATAGTTAAAAAGGCGCCGCTTAAGCGAAGCGCTTAAGCGCCCTAGGCTCTAGGAGTTGGCAAAACACATTGCGATAACTACGCATAATCTATGCATAATCGCTAAAGCATAAGCATGCGCTTTTTTGATAAGAAGCGCAAAGCGGTGGCAAAACGCACAATTAACGCCTAGCGCTTTTTGAACTATGATAGCAATGGAATCTTAAATTAGAACAGTTGTTCTTCAGGTTTAGGCACTTGTTCTACATGAATGCAGTACAATAAGACGCAAGAATATAATACTTAAAATAGAAAATGAGCTCATAGACCTTACCACATTCTTGGTTGGGACTAGTATAGAACAAAGGCGTTCCCGGTCATCGTCCGATAAATGTGTCTCGAGGGAACGTAAAGGGAATTTGATGAGTTTCTTTGCGGTGAAGTATGTTTTCTTCAGTAATTCCGATATCGCCACCAAGCATTCTTGAAGATAGCAGAGGTATTAGCACAGGTTACCTCATCCTGAAGTTTCCAAATCGGTCCTTCTCTATAGAGAAAAATGGGAAAATTTCTTTGTATTATAACCATCATGGAGGTAGGATGTATGGGACGGTTAAGTAATTGCCATGAATAACATTACTTACACATAACTCCCGGACAAACACACCGCAATCGGCATTTTCCTTCATCTTGATTATAATATTTCCAAGATGGGAAGATACTTACATACGATTTAACAAACATCCAATGCGATAGATGCTAAACTATGACTAGTCTGGTTGTGCTTCCTCCACGGGTGAATAGGCGTACTAACTAGTGGAGTTCTTGGTTCGCCGTGATAGTATTGGCCCTTTGGGCAATCGGAGCTGCCTTACTAACTGCTTCTTGTTTGGGAGCTCTATGGTGGAGATGGTGTCGTGTCAATGTGAACCAGGTTACTATCGGTAGGGTTGGGGTTAGATTGGGTGAAGCTGGTTCTCATCCATCGCAGATGAGGTACAATCTGCGAGAGTTTGGGTTATTTGTGGTATGGCTGGTTCTTGTGCATGTACAACCGGTGCTATCTCCACCAAGAGGTAGTCTTGTTTTATTTGAAGACCGTGTTTTTAGTTTGCTAGATATCGGCATCACCCGCCCAATTCAAATGTCGATAAACAGAAACATAGTTGAATGTACAAACATTGTATGAGAGATGATGCAATAGATAGTGTGGAAAAAAGAGGGCATGAAATAGTTGACATGTATATTGTTTAACTAAAACGGATAACATGACATAATTTCACATATATGATGTCTATCTAAACTGGATAGCATAGCATAACATAATTCAAAGATATGATGAATAACTAAACAGGATCGCATGACATAATTCACCTACAGGTTATCTAAGTAATCAGGATCGCATCATTTAATTCACATATGTGATTTATATGCTAAACAAAGGGCATTCGCTATGATGTCTGTACTAAGAACATGGTGTTGAATATTGTGTATATGATGTGCAATGCAAGACACCGTATGCATGATATGAGCAGTATAACTGTGCCAAGTTAGAGCATACACCTCAGTGGGGGAATAGGACTGGTCATCTGTCTCTGAATCCATCTCGAGGAGCTATCGACCCAACAAGAGATCTCGCTGGCTGACAGTAGCACTGCCTCGCTCAAGGCCTTGTTTTCACTCCAGTTTTGCATCTCTCACCCAAATGGCTGATTCACAGAAGAGTAGTTTAATGTACAAACATTGTCGACAAATGGAAATGTAATGAAGAAAAGGATGGGCAAGATATCATTCAAATATATGATGCCTGGTTAAACAGGATGGCATTGCACATTTCACATATATTATGGCTGGCTAAAAGACATGAGACTGCATAATTCCCATATATGATATAGAAACTAAGCAATGTGGCATTGCAAAACATGTCTAAACTAAGCAGATGACATATATGATGTCAAAAATAGGCATCTGCAAGGCAACATATGCATGATATGACTAACATCATCATGCCAAGGTAGAGCAAACACCTTGGGGGTAAATAGGAGTGGTCGGGTCTGCGAATCCGCCTAAGAACAGATATCTTCCTCTGGATTACAATGCGGAGAGGGGTGGGGAGGTTTGCCATTAGACCCACCATGGAGCGATGTCTGCATGACATTGTATTGCCAGCGCAAAACTCTTCTTTTTTCTCTACATGTTCAAGCATGACTGTGTACAATATCTGACATGCATACGAAAAAAATATGGTGAGATTATGCAAGGAGAGCATGCAGAAATTTAGAGTGATGGTAACAACCAGTGGATCGGCATTTTTCCGTTGAACCAAAATAGCCCTAATGGATCGACGTGAATGTATAGTAATGAGTGATGCAACAAGCGTACAACCTCTTGTCAGTAGCCATGTCGACCTCAAAGATCATTGGGTTGGTCATTTGAAGCAGTTGAGGCAGAGGTGGCTGTCAAGGGTGTGGAGGAAGATCCGAGGAATCAGAGATCGGCGTCAGGGCACTACTCTGTTGTGATGGATCGCTCGTCGTTGGAGCAGCTCCGTGAGTCAGAAGACATCAAGGCTGAAGCAAAGACAAGATGTACATCGTCAATCTCAAGTGGGATTCTAATAGCATCTCCAAAAGATGATGTAAAATGGATGTAAAGTTAACATCACCAAAAACCACCGACTACAACAGTATGAGGTAAAACTGTTGACTCTGAACTTAAGCGTTTAAACTGAAATTTCATCAGGAATCAATGCTACTATCGAATCGAACGCAATGGTAGCAGAGAGGCACTTGACATGTAGTTTAGGGAGGGCTGCAGGTTCATCTTCAACTGCACCCCCGAGCCGCCACCACCACCGGCCGAACTGCCCGGCCCAGCGCCGCCTCGCCTCAAACAACTCGCCACCCCGCCTGCCAGCCTCTAGGCCCCCGCCCCCACCCAGAACCCTAAGGTAGATAGTGGGGTACCTCTCCGGCAAGCCCATCCCACTGCAGTGCTTCTTCCTTAACTCCGTGAGCCCCCAACCCTAAAAAATCGATCGATCCAAAAGTCGATTCACCAGATCAAGTGTGGCTTAATCGAGCAGAGCAACAAGACGAAGCGAGGGGGAGAGAGCAGAAGCAATTGGGCGGCGAGCGAAGCGAGATCCGGCTGGTATGGACGCCTACCAAGGGGCCTCGCCTTGACCGGGGAGAGCCGCCATGGAGATGTCGCCATGGGCGCCGGCCAAGGTAGCCGCCCATGGGGTGCGGGATGGAGCACCGCCGGGCGCCGGAGGTCGAGTTAAGGAGAAGGTGCGATGCGATGAGTGTACAACCTCTTTGGTGGCGCTGGTAGGCCTCGACTTCGTCCGTGGGGTTGGTGAGGATGCTGCAGTTCCGGTGGAGCGGGTTAAGGCGGCGCTGTGGGGATGGAGCAGCCGCGATAGACGAGGCGATCGTCGGAGCAGCTCCTTGGAGGTGGAGGACGGGGCGGCTGAACTGACGGACGGCGAGATGGACGACGGATCCTCATCCGGGGAGGTGGACGAGGGACGTCAAGCTGTTGCGGTGGACGACGTCGTCGGGGAAGAGGCTCCTACCGGGCAGCGGTGACGTGGCGGACGGAGGAGGGTGGGGTTTTGCGGCTGGAGCGGAGAGGTTATGGCGGCCTGGGATTTCGAATGGCGGAAAGGGAGCGATGGGAGGGGGTGAAGCATGACTTAGGGATGCGCTTGTCCAAAATGTAGGGTGTGTTACAAAAGTACCCCCCCACCGATTTGAACTAGCGGCCCTTTCGGCTTAGGGTTAGAAGGGGGATTTCGCATGTCAGGATTTGGCAGCTGGAGGGAGTTTTCGCTGCTGTAATTTCGGGATAGCAAAGGCGCTGGGTTGTGAAGGCGCCTGTTTTGGGAGCATGATATCTGAATTTTCGGGATATAACAAGACGCTGGTTGAATTTTAGGGACAAGCCTAACGTGTAGTAATATTGTACTTGTACGTACCAAATCAATTCGCACTTCCGTCAACCAAAAAGAAAACAAAAAAATAAAACTATTCACACAACACAAAGAGAGAGTCTTGCCCGCTTTTACTGTACAAATGCTATTCAAAGCTACTCCTCCTTCCATCTATATAGGGCCTAATGCGTTTTTCGATGCTAACTTTGACCAAATATTAGAGCAATGATATATGACATGCAACTTACACAAAGCACACTGCTAAATTCGGCTGCGAAAGGTTCTTTCAATGATATAATTTTCACATTGTGAATGTCATGCATTATTAACTTGTCAATAGTCAAAGGCGGTCTTAAAAATCTCATTACACCCTATATAGATGGAAGGAGGAGTATGAATCCATGTTATGTCCGATTAAATTTTTTCGCTTGTCAGATAATGCATGTAACCTACTCATACCAACATTTTAGTGCATTCCAAATGTCTATACTACCGCTGCAATTCGAACTAAATTTGAATTCGCTTTCTCTATTTCAATAAGAATCTACAATCATGATTGTTGCCAACTTCAACCATCATAGTTTCCTTGCTATCCGCCGATATAAATCGGACGCCTATAATGCAGGATGGCAGGCACATCATAATCAACAACTCTGTTTTTTATAAGAGTAGAGATAAAATATATTAAATGTAGTATAACATGTTCATAACCACACCATGTGTATCACCGTTATATATATTCACACATGCGTTGGTTTGAAACACTATGATAAATTCTTCAAATATCCGAATTCGCTTTTTATAATGAAGTATATATGATCTCTATTCGTCTTTTACACCCACACAACCCTCTTATCTTTGTAGCTAGCGCTTAACTTTCTCTTGTGCATGCACACGCCTCGCATCCCTCTCACCCTCCCTCAGCATTCTCTAGCTCCATCACAAGAAATTGCCTTCTTTTCACTTTAGGTCGTTTCACCCACGGTGTGTGTAGGCCCCCAGCTCCTTCTTTACTAAGACACATCAATCGATATGCCTCTCTAGCCGTGTGTGCCTAGCACAAACACAAGCTTCCCTCTTCTCTTGTCACCGTCCATGCCTCACTCCCACCACTCTTTTCATCGTTCTCGCATTTGCACACTCCTCCCCTCGATATAGTATGCCTCTGCACCACCTCCTACATGCATCCCTCCCTCTTTATCCTTCTCCTCGTGCCTCATTTGCTTCTAACACACACATGCATGTATACCGATCGATCTCCCAACATATACCTAGATCGACTTTAACTACCCCCCATCGATCGACGTACCTCACAAGTTATGTCTCTCCTTTCTCTAACAAAGGGCGACTGATCTTCCTATGTAGTTACGCCTGCTTACCACAACCACATCGCCCCCTCATCATTCGTGCATGCCTCCCGGCCCGCCTCTCACATGCACGTGCACGCATAACAAGCAGCCATCTCCTCTCTTATTGATATTATGGTGTGCCCTCCGCTTGTCTAGCAAGCCTATCCCACCATTTGTTAGAAGCAACTCCACTACCACCCCTCCAACACTCTAGCTTTGTCTCTCTCCCAACCTTATTCCTCTCCTCGCACATATGCATGGATGCCGATCGATCTCCCTTAATACATGAGGCGATCAATCTCCTTAATACATGAGGTAGGCCTCTCCTCCTCCACACATATACCAGCCATTGTACCTCTATAGTTAATTGGGCCTCCCTCTTCCCCCACCACACACCGATAGTCGAAGCGCTGCAGGTAGGTATCCATGCCACAGAGACAAATTGCACATGTCCCATCTCACGCTCCAAAGAGGGCTGCCCACTCTATATCTTTGACGTGGGCACACACAAATTTGATGGCACTCTTTATCGATCGCGTAAGGTACACACACACACACATCATCCCTCTCTTTGATTCTATGGACACCTCAAGCCGATGATACCTCCACTCTCTTCTCGTGGATCGCCTCTCTATATATATGTTCTATCCAGACTCTATTTCACACACATTGCATATGTTCCATTTTTTGATCGATTTCCAAAAAAAAAAAACTCTCAAGAACCCACACACTATATCTCTCTAGGTTTATATCTCTCTCGCACAACCCCACGTGAGGTGGTGTACGTATACAAGAAGAGAATAGGTGCACTGCACGTACTCACGCTTCAGGCTCCACCACACTCACTGCTGGGTACAATGCGGAGCTCATTTATTTACTGAAATGGCAGCCCACGTGCTAATTTGAATGCTCAGAAGCGGTTGTTTACCTAGGGAGGTCGGTACCACGCGCGTGCACGAAACAAAGTTCGACTTGACGCGTTGCCGCTGCTATTTTTAAATAAATTTATAGCGCTCAATGGCACGTGTATACGTAATATAAAACGATTTTTATGGAGAAAAAGGTAGTCCGCTCACTATATACAATCGAGCCCGCTCACTGGTTTGTCGCTTCTTCAGAGTATCTCACACAAGGCTGTGGTGGCCTCTCTCTCTCACCGTTGGTCACCGATCCGCCACATCCTGCTCGCCGGGGAAAGGGAGTGCGGTGGCCTCTCTCTCTCACGTTGGTCACCGATCCGCCTGCATCCTGTCCGCCGGGGGAAAGGGAGGAAGTGCATCGTTTCTCCATTCGACGGCGCCGAGGCAGCACGTCCCGATCTGTGGTACACGCCGTTCTCTCTGACCAAGCTCCGGCGCGGCAGGGCCTACGCCACCTGCTCGCAGATTCCGCCCGCCGCCGCTCACCTAGTTACATCCCGACGACCTCTGTGTATCCCCTCCGCCTTGCTCCATCGCCTGCCTTCCCACATCGCTGCATGTGGATCTTCCATAGTTCTTTGCCCAAAATGTAGCTCGTCCGCCGACTTTCGATATTGCATTCTCGCCCTCACACCGCTTTTAGACAAACGCAACTGTTGTTATCTTCCTTTAGGACAAGGAATATGCTTCTTTTTGTCGTCGCATGTGTCATCAACTGTTATTGGCCAGAATTGTTTCCTTTCTACCTCTTTTTTGCAAACAGGGCTATCCATTTCACCTCGCTATATTAAGTACCTTTTGGTGAACTGCACAAATCACTTTTTTCTTAAGAGTGTTTTGTGCGCTTGTACTATAATTTCACACGGGCATTGTCTCTACATTTTAGGGCGACTGCACAAAGGGAGTTTGGTTTTGCTCTATCCTCCTCATCCAACTCCGAGCCTAATCTTCTCCAACTCGTTAGTCTTAAGAGAGACTGCAAAGGTGACCGGCTTCTATTTGTGTGTTTATTGTTTCATCGCTAGCCCTCTATTATCATAATCACACTTAATATCTTTGGAACAGTGGACGCTCAACTCTATTTTAGTGGAACTGCACAAAATGATCGGAATGTTGCATGCTCCAGATAGCTACTTTTGTCCCAACATGCCTTGTTGATTTAGATGCAGTCGGGGACGTTGTCGCCAATGAAAGCATGGATCAATTTTAACTTAACACCTTCTCACAACTCTGTCTTCAGTTGTGATGTAATTATTAGCTCTGATCTGCTAATAATTGACATGCATTAGCAAGGAAGTTAGTTTTTTATTGTTTCCGAAAGAGCATTGATGGCAAGACACGCGAAACAAAAGCTGAAAGCTCACACCATTGTACAATTTCATGTCGCTGGAATTTTTTTTGTATAGTACGTCAATTATGTAAACAAATGATGGAAGCTTGATAGCATTGCCAGAAGCCTCTTCATCATCCAGTCCATGTGCCATGCACAAAATTATACTCCTTCGCTCCTAAATATTTGTCTTTTACAAATTTCAAACGGGCATATTTTAGAGTGTAGATTCACTCATTTTGCTTCAGATGTGTACTCCTCCGCTCCTAAATATTCTATTCGCTCTTTCTAGAGATTTCAACAAGTGACTACATATGGAGCAAAATGAGTGAATCTACACTCTAAAATATGTCTATACATCCGTATGTGCCACCCATTTGAAATCTCTAAAAGACAAATATTTGAGTAGTCACTGCTGAAATCACTAGAAAGACAAATACTCTGAGTATATTTAAGAACCGAGGGGTAGTGCACAACCGCATGTGAGACTCAGCCAGTCGTTCTTGCCCGCATTAATAGTGAGTAATGAGCAGTCAAATCATAAGCCCCACCTTTCCTAATCGTAAGTTGCTCAAGAAGCAACCATCAATACGCTTCTTCTTGAATCCGCCCATACTACTCCATCCATCACTGCTCATACAAAGACGCCTTAAAAAAAAAAAAAATCTATGGGACCAAGGCGACTAGCGATCGCCTAAAAAATAGTATTGGTAGTTATAGCACGGCTGCCTATTACTAGAGGGAATAATGCGTACACACATGCATGCAGTGCTTCCACCCCTGCACATTACATGCATGCACTTACTCCACCGTAGTAGTACAAAGACATGGAGAGAAAACTATACTTGATTGCGTTACCACGCCCTAATTAATTGAGCATTAAACCAAACGCTGCCTAAAGTCTCTCTCGGTGGTGGAAATGCATTGAGAGAAATGCATCATAATGAAGTGCGCCTATAAATCGTGACGGAGGGAGGAGTAGTATGAAGGTGCAAAACCAAGTATCGCCAGCGTATGGCGGCCGGTCAACGCACATCCTCTTGGCATATCACTGACATATGGGATAGGAGTGTGAGCAAACCGATCTCAATTGATGGCAAAGAGCCAACCCGCCGTTCCTTTAGAGAGACGAGGAGCGAGAACACACAGACGGGGTCGCACGGAGGCCAAGATATATTCGAGCATGGTTGGTTGATCGATATCATTCATTACATGTTGGGCTGCCGCTTTTCCGCCCTTCTCTCGGAATAAACGTGTACTTTATCGTAGATAAAAAATAAGAGTACGTGACGCTCCACCACGCTGGTTCTAGTAGTAGTACTACTCGTACTATCAAGGCTTTTGGCTCTTCGCCTCTTCGTGAAGTCGAACAATGATGGTACTCCGCATGTTGGGTACTACGGTGTATGCCTCACGATAACTGGACACCGAATAGATCGATGCATGTCCACCGAGGGTAGGTTGCATTAGTCAAAAGGCGAAGCGAGCTTCACCTTGTCCTCGCAAGCTTTTCCTCGCTCATGAAGTTGACGGACACACCAAAAAGTAGTGCTAGTCCATACTCCCTCCTTTCCTTAATATGGCTCAATCCTTTTTGCGTGTAAATGAGAGAGCTTTATTCATATATAAGCATTCTTAGGACGATCAGCCAAGACACTGGTCACTAGGAAGCGAGGTACCCCGCAAAAAAGAAGTAGGAAGCGAGGTGTTTCATCAAGCCAGCTCTCGGCCACATTCAAAGTGCAGCAAGCACGGTTCGCACAAAGATGCACCGCAAGGTTTGTCAATTGTTTACATGCTGAATAACAAAAAAAAGGAAATATTACCGAGCACTACTATTTGTAACAGGATATGAGCCAGAATTAAGCGAGAATTGTGGCGAGTGTTTCATGCAATCAACTTCCATTATCACATGCGAGAACCCTCGAAGAGAACCAAATGTGTTGAAGATTGCTTTATCACATTTTAAAATTATAATAAGAGTGCAGACGCTCCTCCATTCGGTTCCTAGTACTAGTATAGTACGTACCTTTATAGACTATAGTAGTAGTACTAGTAAAATTTGCACTTGGCTGTTCGCCTATTCGGGAAGTCGAACAATAATAGCACTATTAGTATATTGTATGCTTCGTAATCTGACACCGAATTAATCGTTGCACGCCCACCGCTCGAGCGAGGGAGAGCTTGCATTAGTCAAAAGTTTCTCCTTTTCCTGCGAGCCACGCGCTGCAAGCTTCTCCCGTCCCCGCAACCTTCTCCTCGTTCGCAAGTTGACGGGACACAGAAAGTAATGCTAGTCCATACCGCCTCCTCTCAAAGTTAATATGGCTTAATTTCAAACGAGATAAATACACTGTCTCACATCAGATATTTGTAAAAAATACGGTCAAGGACTTCATAATGCGCCATTGCGCCAATATATATATATTTTCCGGTGTTTATACAATCACTAGCTCACCTCGACCGAGTATGTGTGTGCATGCACGTGTAGGTTGAGCACTTGAGCGTGACTGTGTGTTCCGTCGTGTGCTCGCACATGCATGCATTAGAGGCGTCAGCGCTGCTTTTTGCGTCCATGTGTATGTGTGTGATCATTGCATACACGTAGGGGAGTATGTGTAGGGGCCACTAAGGAGCAGTCAAATCACACAAGAAGTTAGTCGGAAGAAGCAACCATCATTTCACTCTTGAATGACACGTCGCAATATAAAATGGTTGATATGGAGAGAAAAAGAAAACCACTATATATACACTAGCAGGAGCCTAAGCTACAAGCCTGCTTGCTTAGGTTGCTCTCTTCACAAGCATAGAACGACGGGCCTGATCCCGCAACTGGGGGAAGGGAACAATGTTCTGCGTAGACGCGGTCGACATCGGCGAGGGAGAAAACCCACAGTCGGTGCGTCCCAATCGGGGGTCATCATGTATGGGCCGATGCCGCCGTCTCCAACCGCCTCTTCTAGCTACAAAGCCCGACGTCCTGTGTAGTCCATCTTCCTTTGGAGCCGGCTTGCTCCATTGCCGTAGCTCCATCTCCATGTCGATCTTTTCTCTACTTCTACCGCTTCTACTTGTGATGAGTTTATGTCTCATGAACTAGTGCCAAGATTATTATTCTAATCACACTTCTTCAATATCTTTGCCATCGTGGATGCTCGTGTCGATTTTAGTGGAACTGCATAAAAGCATCGTATGATCCGAGGGTGCTGCCTGCCTTTTCCTTCTCGATGTGTTCTACCTGGCCAGGAAATTAAATCATGTTTAGGGTTTAGGGTTTAAGTCGTAGTGACCCCATCAGTAGTTTTTCTTTCAGACACGCCTCACAACTTTTTTCTTTAGTTGTGAAGTAAATATTGGCTATGATCTGTGAATCATTGAGATGCATCAAGATGCGTGTTAGTTTTCCTTTGTATTTGATGGAATGTTGTAACGGGCAACTTGGAATAGGAATGAAAATGGAGTGGAAAGTTTCCGCTTTTTGGAGAAAAGATGGAAACGGAGAGAAACCAACGCTTCGCTTTCGCTGGATCGCGCCATCGAGCAAAACCAACATTTAAATCACGCCCGTCAGTGTTCGTGTCTCACCCTCCTCCATGGCTCGACCCCACACGGTCGCTTGGCATGCCACTCACCGCAAAACCGAGTATACAATAACTTTCCCGCTACCGCTTGTCGATGGATCGCGCTTACTGGAGTACTAGCACTCATCGAAGAGATTAACGAGTTGGGGGAGGACAGCTAGCTATAGCACGGACTCCCAAGAACTTTTTACATGCATGTTGTAGCCGGCTATTGCGACCTTTGAACGCGGAGCAGCCACGTGCACCCGGAAGCGGCGCGGGCGATGCTCTCTCGGCTGGCTTGCCGCTTCAATGCCAGCGCCAGTGAGAGGTCGCGTCCGCTCTGGCCGGGCATGAATGCGGCACCGACTGCTTTGGCGGGAAGCACGCAGCTGGTGATGAAGAGGGTTCGTTGGTCAGACCGCCGTGGGCAGCAATTCCGTATAAAGCGCAAACAAGAGATGTTGTATGTTAATATTGCTGTGTATATAATTAACAACGTAAATAATGTGCCTGTTGGACAAATATGATTGGAGATGGAGATGGAAATGGAATTTTACGTAAAACGGATATGCATGTCTATGTCTCTGTGTGTGTGCGCGACGACTCTCAGACCGGAAGCGGGGCGTGTTTTGATCGAAGTTTTCTTTCTTGGTAACGTTAGAAAATCAGTTTGTCTAATTCACATCTAGATGTTATTTAAGGATATCACATCTAAGCTCCCACAAGTATATAATGTAGCAACAAGAAACAAAAAACTAGGAAAAAATAGACCACAAACAGTAGTGGATATCAACTTAGATGTGACATAACTATGTCACATCTAGATGTGTCCTAGATGCACCCTTAAAACATTGTCCGCCAGTTTTCGTTCTTTTTCCGAACGCGCAGATTCTATTTAAAACCACTGCTATGGAGGGATTTTTACTCCATTATAGCCTCTTGTTTGATAGAGTTTCGCATCTCGCTCTCTCACCCTCTCCATATCAAAACAAGATGACAAGTTGTCCACTTTATCTCTCTCCTCACCGTGGCACAGATCCGCCGAATCCCGGCCCATTCACAAGTGGGAGGTGAGGAAGTGCAAAGATTGACGCTGAGCCGCTGCCGGGCGACGGAGGAAGCCGATGCACACCGCCCTCCTCGAGCTGGCGCTGCCATGACGAAGATCCTCCGCGCCTTGTTCGCTGCCGTCAGGTGGGATGATCCCCGTCACCGCCTAAACGACATCTCGCCCACCTAAAGTATAACTTCTTGTACCGTCCAGCTCCCTGTGTTGTCAAGGCGGGTTTTCTTCTATGCGACTACTCCCCGCCTCCCCATGCATAGTAGCTAGGGTTCGTCGGCTGGTCCAACATCACCTACTAGTACTATTATAGAGGAAATGTCACTCGAAAAGTTCTCTTGATTTATGCCTCGGTGGAGGTATACATGTTGTTTCGACAAAAAATACATGGTGGTTGTGCGGTCATTGTCCATATGGTGGTAGTACTATCACTGGTTAAATGAAGAAATGCTTTTTTTCTCGGGTATCCTGGTTTAGTTCCCATCAAGATAATTATGATGCTTCTGATTGTTGGTGTACTTTTCATTAATTCTTATTGACAATTGAGATGTCGTTGCTAACCCTTTTTATATTTTTGGAAATAGCGATGCGTGTCTCCATACCCGGCATGTCTTCCTCAATTTTAGTGGAATCGCACAAAATTGGATGGCCATTGTTGTTCCGCCTCACTGTCCTCTACCACGTGGTTCTTCCTTCCTCGAGCTTGATTACTGAGAAGAAATAGATCACAGTGAGGATTTGTCGAACTTCATAGGCGCCTAACCAAACTTGATGCCAAATGGATGATGCATCACCACGGATGACCTATCGATGCTCATGGTTGTGCCTCATGGTTGCGTGGGCTGGTGAAGCTGATCGATTTTCAATGAAAAACAAGCTGTCTTCCATCAGTGTTTTTGCTTGTTACGCACAAAGATGATATCCTTCGCCGAATCACCTTGGTTATGCGTTGGAGACGCAATGCCTTTCACGTTGGTGCAATTTTATCACACAATTGGCTATGAACCAAATGTTTCCTCAAAGAAGGATCAACGTTGGTAATAAGAGCATAAGTTTTGTATTGATTTCTAAGCCTTCTCACAACTTTGTCTCCAGCTCCCGTGAAATTTTATTTCTCCAGCTATTAACTTTGATTTAAAAAATGGTGTGGACTAAAAACCCGGATGGACGTAGTAGCCCTCCATTTTATTTACTCCGCATATTAGATTTGACCAAGTCAAACTTTGTAATACTCTCAAACCTTTCCGATAATTGAAATTAAAATTCTTTATTTGTACACACTCTCACACGCTTCCGATAATTTGCGCATGTGTGGTTGTTCACTTAAGGGAGGGTAGTGTACCACACGTGAAGGACAGGAAGTGCGTACCAGACGCTGTGGGCGTGGATCGTTAGTTCATCGGAAGTAGTACAAGTTTTCTTCATCGTACATTAAATAAAGAGTTTCGTTGCAGACTTACACAATTTAAAACGATTGTTATGGAGAGAATAAGAAAACCACTCCACTCTATATTAGTCTTATACACGACAGTAATATATGGACGCTGATTCAATGACTAAGTGCACCTGCATTTGGATATAAGACAGGTGGGCCCAAAATGTGGTCGCTCACCTATCATACAGCCAAAAGCAGTGCAAAGAAGGCACCAGAGCTCACCAGACTACAGAGTATATATATAAGCTGGAGCCTCAGCCAGCTTGTTTGCTAGGGTTTGCACTCTCCACACGCCACAAGACTACATATATGTTACACACTGGAGGCTCAGCTGCTCATTTGCTAGGGTTTGCTATATTCACAGCCTCTCACCCTCTCTTCACCAGATCTAAACAAGACCGTGATTGGCCTCTTGTCTCTCTCTCCCTCACAAATTGGTGAAGGAGGCGTCCAGATCCCGTCAAGACCGAGAAGGGAGGAGGTGCAGCTGCTTCACTGGCTCGCCTTTGGCCGAGGGAGGCAATCCACTACTGGCTGCGCTGTTCTCTTTCACCCAAAGGCTCGTCATGCGGGAGGGCCACCGACCCCTTCTTCCTCGCTGCCGCACGTAGTGTGGGCAGATCCGCCTCCTCACAGACGCCTTTGCCACATCCCGACGACCCTAAGGTATAAGTTTCTTTTGAACCCTCGTTCCTCTAGCAAGATGTGGATCTTTTTGATCTCAGAGTCGAATCTAGGTCTTGGTTCAAAGAGGAAAGAAGGGTGCGGTGGGTCGGAGCAAGAATCTAGGACGTGGTTCAATGAGGAAAGGAGGGCGGAAAGTAGTATAGACTGCTATCCAACCGCTTTGTAGGTCGAAAAGGGAAAAAGAGGTAACCCAAGACACACATCCGTAAGGAACCGATCTCTTTGTTGAAAAGGGAAAGAAACCGGGGTTCGGGTAGTTTGTGCAAGACTTGATTTGTCCGCCTCACATAGGAAGAAGGTTCAAAGAGAAAAATATGGGACCAACGATATATGCTGCTTGGCTACATACTCGTGATCACCCATTTATACGTGTGGATGCACATGGTGTCAGTATGTCCCATACAGCTATTTTGCTGTTGTTAATCTAAGAATGCCGCCGAAAAATTGAAGCAATGCCATCAAGTTAAAAGTAAATTACATTTTTTAACGAATGTTGTTTCAAGAGAATGTCTCTCATAATATGAATCAATGCAAGCGTTTTAGAAATGCTACTGTCCTACTTTTGTTTTCCATCCAAGATAAGTTAGATGCTTCTTTGTGTCACCGCTTGTTTCATCCTCCTTTATCGCAAGTAATTGTTTCCTTTTTTGCCTCTCGCTAAAACAGGGTATCGATTCAACTTGTTGCTATTGCAACATTTTGCTTCGCCACTCAAACACTTATGTTTTAAGAGTGTTTTGTGTAGTTCAACTTGAATGTCACACCGGTGACTTTGCTTAATTTTTGTGGAACTGCACAAAAGGAGATCGAGATTTGTTTCCAGCCTTTCGTGGCGAGTTGTTTCAAATCTTGGTCTCAACCACATGATGTGCAAGGTGCTTTGAGATGTTGTGCTACTTGTTTTGGTACTGTTTTAAATAAATATTGAATTGAAGCTATTGTATCGTTGTCTTTTTCCCATTAAGTAGTGAACAAAAATGGGACTAACCTGCATACATGATGCTTGTTGCTTTGTTACAACAAATTCAAAGCATCACCCCTTTATAAGCCAAGAATTGATGCCACTCTCGTAATTAACTACTGAATCTTATTTCAAAATTGCAACACTTGTTATGGATTGGCGGGATTACCATTTTTGTGGCCGCATGTTTCATCCTCCTTTATTAGCCAGTAATTGATTCCTTTTTTGCCTCTGTTTAGATAGGGATATCTATTCAACTTGTTGCTATTGCGACATTTTTGCTTTCGCTACGCCAAACACTTTGCTTGATTTCAAAGCAGTAACCGCACAAAACGAGATTGTGTTTTAAATAAATGTGTGCAAAGTGTTGGCAGATTCAGATTTCATCTTGTCTCATCCCATGAAAGGTCAAGACATGCCTTCATCCACATGATTGTGCAAAGGTGCTTTGAGATGTTGTGCTACTTGTATTGGTACTGCTTTAAATAAATGTTGAATTGAAGCTATTGTATTGCTGTCTTTTCCCATTAAGTAGTGAACAAAAATGGGACCAACCCGTACATGATGCTTGTTGCTTTGTTACAACAAACTCGTGATCACCCCTTTATAAGTAGATGGAAGCACATACCGTTGTTGCGCCCACTCTCCCCTCGAACTGTTTATGCTTTTCGTTAATCTAATGTCACTGTAAAATTAAGCAATGCCACTCTTTAATTAATTAACCATCAATCTTAGTTCAAAATTGCAACACTTGTTAGAATGGTACTATCCTGCTTTATAGTTCTTTCTACATGTTTAACCAAGGTATTGTTAAGATAATGTCTCTCAAGTAAATGAATCAGTTGCATTGTTTTAGGAATGGTACTTTTCTCGCTTTGTCGTTTTTATACATGTTGAAACAAGGCATTGTTAAGATAATGTCTCTACCAATATGAATGAATCACACTGATGGAGAATTGCTACTCTCCTGCTTTGTTTCCCATTAAGATAAAGTAGATCAGTAGATTCTTTTCTTCTGGGAGTACAAGTCATCAACCGTTATTTCTCAGTAATTGTTTCCCTTATACCTATTGTTGCTTAAAGGGATATCAAAATTGCTCGGTTTTATTCCGACTTTGATTTTAGTTGAACTGCACAAAAGGAGCCAATGTGTCCAAGGCAAACCGTCAGACATCGGGTCCAGCTTGGTCGCTCCACTTTGCGTAAAGAAGCGATCACTGCTTGTGCTACATTACGTATGAATGACCGAGAAGCTTTACAGAGTATTATTAGACACCGGTGACATGACTAGTCTGCAGAGACCATTGGCAATTTAACAACACGGAGTGCCCCGCAAAAGTGCCCAAACAAGTATAAGAAGCGACAGGACTCCACGATCATAGGCATTACATATTTTGAATGGGAAAAGCTTGTCAAAGTTTAATCATTGATGTTAGCAAGAAGACGTTAGTTTAATATATTAGAATTGGAAAACCTTGTCAAAATTTGCTCATTGATGTTAGCCAGAAGACATGCATTTGATATTTTTGAGTGGGACGCCTTGCCGTGAGCAAGGCCGAGTGTTTTTTCCTATTCCTGTGTTCAGTTTAGAAGTAAATAGTTACTCTGCTGAGATATTCCTGTGTTAAGAGTTTGTTCTGAATATTGTCTATGTAATGCCAGGCCTTGTGTTTGCTTGCAAAGTTGAGCTTGGAATGTTGTGGCATGCGGTATCACGAGCTGTTCACCGTGCCTCCTAAGAATAATGCTTCGTATTGTTTTGCATGTCGATCTAATGCCAGTGATTTGCTTGTTAAGAAGATCATCCTCTTCTGTTGTTTCCGTGCTTAAGAAGTTCATCGTCTGATGTTTCATTCATAGCCTATACGACAAGTCGTAGGTTAGACGTGAAACCGTATGATCTTCCGACCAACTCATGATATTAGGCCGTGATTGATCATCGCTTTTCCAACCGAAACCGCTTGTAAACCGACACTTGTAAATTAAAGCAGATGGTCTCGGCGAAGGCGCTTTTGGTTGGTCGATTTCGACTAGTAAAATATCGGAAGTACTTCACACACGATAAAAACGCTGAACGACACTCGGACGATTGCTATTCCACCGTTAGTCATGCGTTTCAGCCTTGCCCATGGATGGCATGATACGCATCGCCGTGCATGTATCGCCCGGTAATGTAGTCCATATAGCGTGCTCGTAAAATATACACCGGTCTCTCAAATTACACGCCAGAACCCGCCGGTTTTACTTATAGACCTCGGCCTCGGTTTCATTACGCTTTGCATTTTACGCGTTGTTTTCGATGACGAGTAAATTACACTTGTATGTTGATACAGGTTTGAAATAAACCAGAGCTCCCAAGCGCGGCCTTACCGTTTCATGTCGTCTCAGTTTCTCGAAGGTGCTCATAGGTGTCCGATGATCCTGGCTTCCTGAATGAGCAGCGGGCGCTGTATCAGACCATCCATCCGCAGGCTCGCGAGGCCCTCTCCGTTGTCCTTTGAGTTGTTGTGCTCTCCGTGGCGCCGAGCATTGTTAACATCACAACGAACATGAGGATTCAGAGATGACTTTATTTTGACCGGATGACACTAGGGACCCACTAGGGCCATAGCCTTACGTGACGCAAGTGCCTCCTTATTATGTACAACTATTTTTTTGCTTTCTCCTGGTTTCGACATCACGGTCCCACACCATTGTCAACCTATGTAGTCAATATAAACGAGAGAATTGCACAAGGTGCGGCCGACAATTTGGGACCAAGCAGCTTCGGGCAAAGGTCGAGGATATACCTCATGGGTGTAAACCGCCGAAGTTAACCCGCCGGACTTGGCGGTTTATTTGAGGTCCCGCTGGCACTTGGCGATATTCATCCAGTGACCCGCCCGGACTGGCACTTACCAAGAACCCGCCAGGACGTTGTAACTCACCAGTGACCCGGTGGACGGGTCGAGGGAGCGACAAGACCGTGGTCTGCCGTCTGGCGGTTCATGAAGGCCGGTTCAACTATTGTGGGCGGTTTAAGAGGAAAGGCATGAGGAATATTTACTTTACAAGGAGTTAAGACCAGGACTTGTATCCGTTTGCATTAGAGATAGACTAGTCCTAATCCTAATAGGACTCCACATGTAACCCGCCCTTCAACATATATAAGGAGGGCAGGGCTTCCCAAAGAGGGACAAGCTACAAGCAAGAAGAAACAATCTTAGGGCTAGACACAAAGAGGAGAGCCGGTTTACGGCGACTCCCTCGTGATGATAATGAGACCTAGCCTCAAACAGCATGTAGGGTTTTTACCGGATGATGTTTTCCCGGGGCCCAAGTCGCCTAAATCCTCGCCTTGTGTTGCGTCTCGATTCCGCTCAACCCTCTCAAGCTACCACATAGATGCGTTGGCCTCATGACTAAGTCCCGACACTAAGGACATCTGCCATGACAATTCCACGACAGTTACGCCGCACCGTGGGGCTCGCAAGACGGTGGTGTTGAGTCCTTGAAGGATCTCTCCAAGGATTGAGAAATTGCATGGCGATTTAAGTCTACTACCGATGAGCGTAATCACAAAGTCGTTGATTGGAAGTATAGCTACTACATCTATTTGGAAGAGTCAAAGGTTATCATCGAGTCCCAAAAGACATTGATAGAAATTGTGCTTATCGGCTCGTGCATATACAAGTAAAAGAGAAATTCCAAGTCGTCGGGGCTCGAGCAGCATGTCATGATCCGGATTCGAATTCGATCACAACCTGGATTCAATCGCCAACGCAGTGTCCTCCGAGGCTCCGACCTTGAGTCCCTCTCTGCACGGCCATGTCGTTCCGCCCGTCAGCCCCGATCACGCCCGCAAAGATCACCTGCAAGCCGGACACCACAACTCAGCTGTCTTCATGGTCTGCCACACGGCGCCCGTCGGCGCCTCTCGCCACTCGCCACTGACGCCTCCACTCAGATTGCTCACTGTCAAGTTGCCACCTCTGTTATGGTTGCCCTGGGTCACCAAATGCCTTGCCATGTCCTTCTCCGCCTCCACAAGCAGAGGGCCGCCTTACTACGCTGGCGTCCAAGGCTCCCGCCGCCTCTCGCATCACCAGATCACTCGCCTGATTGGCCTCCCACGCCGAGTCGCATCCTCACCAACCTGAGCGGAGCTTCTCAAGGCTCCTCACATACCACGGCTCGGCCTCGCCCTCCTCTCAGGCCTTTTGTGGACCGCGTTTCTTCAGCTTCGTAAGGCGGCGCTGGCATTGCTTCACCTCGCCCACGGCGGCTTCTCCACGCCCAACTGCAGCCGCTGAGTCGCCCCCATGGTTTTCAAAATTGCCTCCAATGGTCGTATTTAGCCGCCCTATCGCCAACTCCACCGCGTCTTTCAAAGTTGCCGCCGCCGCTTAGCACACCCTCCTCCATCGGTGAATCGACACCTTCGCTGAAATCGAGGTACCTTGAACCGACAACCGGCCCGTGAGTCGCCGCCAAACACACGATCGAAGTCGCCATCGAGCACACTTCCGCCGGATCACCCTGCTTCCGCCGAACCGCCGAGCGCCGAGTCTCCTCTGCTGCTTTTCACGAAGCGAGCTACAGTCTTGCCGAGTCACCGAATCCGAAAGGCCGGGTTTGCCGCCATGTCTCAACCCCGCCAGCCTCGCTATTACTCCGAAGGTCGCAACTCCGCGGGTCATACACGCCTGATGTGTCGAATCGACCGCCTCCGAGGTCAGTTGCCTCCGTGATGCTTGCTGCCTTCGGTGCTACCGGTTCGTGATCTTCGGTCGATGCGCCATGAATCGCTGCGCCAAGTCATCGGGTTACCTTCTGCTCATGAAGCTACCGCTTCGCCGGATTACCACCGCATGCTTTCAAATTGTTGCTCGCTGGTCACCTCATCGACCTGCTAGTCCATCCCGCTTGACTTACCACGGCCCGTGCCGGGTCATGTTCCTCGCTCATGTCCGGGCGCTGAGTTCCGCTTATCGAGCCACCGTCTCCGCGCACCGTTTGCTCCCTATGCCGTAATGCCGCCGGATCGCTGTTCACGCCGCCATGCATGCCGCATATGGTCTGGTTCGCGCCTACCACGGACTCCCTAGCCGCTACCAGCTGCCCGGATCGCTGGTCGTGACTCAAGGCCACCGCACTCTTGGACTCACTTCCTCCGTTTGTAAATCGCCATGGGTCCGCCTCGCCTCTTCTACCGTCGTCACACTTCGCTGTGGTTCTGCACATTTTAAACCGCCCGTCTGTGGACCCAGCTGACCTTCCTATGGTCTCGAACCGCCATTGCCCCTCTCTTCAGGCCGCTTGCCTCCAACCCACACGGCCATGGCTTTGACCCTGCCCCACCTTCTAGACCCACCTGCTTCCACCCTCTTTTGGCTCGCCACTCCCCGCTTCACGGCTGTTTTGCTATGCCGTCATCGTTGTCTTCGCAAGTGCGGCTGAAGACAGGGGAGGAGATAGGGTGTTGGCTGTCCGTAGGAAGATTGGAGTAAAAGTCAAGGGCTGTCAAACCAAAAAGAAGAGGCAAACATGACCCGGAGGGTCCGTCTGAATCGACCGTGCAGAGTGTTTTTAAGCCGCCATCATGATTCATGGCGAATGGATCATTCATCATCCAAAGTCATTTGCCATCTGCAAATTTCAGGTTATATCCATCTAAGTTAATTTTATTAACTCATATTATTATTATCACAGAACAATTACTTTGGTGTATATATTTTACGCAGGGAGATTGTTAATCATAAGGCAATCATCGGTACGGAACTCGCGCCAATATTATTGTGCGCCAAAGATCCCGCCATGTTGCATTGTTTAAATGAGTGCAAGCTGCCGCCTTATGACCTACTCTATATCAACATGACGCGCTAATTCGCTTTTGCCCGAAGATATAATGCGCTCAAGGATGACTCACCGAGATTGATCTCAGCCTTTATTGAAGTGGTCATCAACTCTGCGGTGGATAATTACCGCCCGACATATCGTGAAATCCATCCAAAGATATTTTATATTGTTTTCTTTAAAGAGCAATTACTTTGGCCTGCAAAGTTGTCTAATGCAGGACCCTAAACCGCCATATTGGTGCAAATTTAAAGGCCGCCGTAAAATTTCCCGCTTAAAAGAGGGATTCCGGTTTAAAATCCGCTCAAGGGGAAGATATCTCCCACAAAGCTTTGAAGCTCTCAAATCCGGTTCAAAAATCCCGGTTCAAGAAGGATTTTTCTCTTACAATAAGTTAAAAGGTGCCAAAGAGGACTCGCTGCCATGATGCTTGCGCGGTTCAAACATGGGTATCATGCCTTATTGGCTTATCATATTATTGATCACTTGGGGGCTTGGTCATGTCCGAACCATAGCCACGCCTCTTGATCGCCTAGTGCCACAACATCGCTTGGGGCTTGGTCGTGTCCAACCAATGCAACACCTTTTGATAGGCGAAGCCACCGGATCACTTGGGGACATGGTCAAGTCTGAACCACCACGCCTCTTGATCGCCTAAGGCCATAGAGTCACTTGGGGCTTGGTCAAACCCAACCATTGCCACGCCACTTGATCGGCATAATGCCACGGTTTCAGCTTGGGGACCTCGCTGACTTGAACCATGGCTACACCTTATTGGGAGCTTGGTCGTGGTCCGACCATGGTAATACTCATCCGATCGGCTCAAGAAAACCTCATTTGCAATGGTTTTATTTTGCCTTTGCTTGAATTCTGTTCTTTTTGCTAAAGAACTTTTACTTCATATGCGCTTTTAAACCGACATTGTTAATCCGGGTTCAAACCGCTAATTACAAATTGGCGAACACGGTCAAATCCTAATCCGGAGACTATCCGCCCGATTTGATGTTACCATCTTATTATGGAGTAAACCGTGTTCATTAACCCGGCTTGACTTTCAATTACAAATTGTCAAGACATGATCAAATCATAATCCGGAGACTATCCACCCGGTCTGGTTTGACTACGAAGTCGCCAAGATATATATGGTTAAACCGGTGTTTATCACAACCCGCATGCGGTTTTATCATAAACCGGATACGATGAAAGGAGTTATCATTACTCAAGATCGGGGTCATCACCCTTACTACAAAAAATTGGTAAACCAATGATGTGATTCAATGTCACAGTATGATATATTTCATTGATTATTCTTAAAGTGCAGCCTTGGTTATAAACCTGGGTTATATGTTAAGCATTATGACTCTGTCCGGTGGTAAACCGCCAGACACTTTAAACTTGTTGTATGCAGAGACAGGTTGAATAAAGCATGATGATAAATTATCCGTGTTTATTAAACCGCCTGGCTTTAAGACGATAAGTCGCCAAGATATGATGAGAAATTATCCGTGTTTGTTAACCCGGCCTGGTTTTGGACTATAAGTCGCCAAAGATATATTTGGATTGCGCCCATTGGAATCATGCGCTTATAAATCATTGGGTTATATTATTCAACTAGCCAAACTTGGCTGAATTTTCATTATGATATTAAATGAATAAGGTTTTTCATACCAGATTATATTATCTTGAATAGCCAACATGGCTAGATTTTTATTATGGTTATCAATAACCAATATTATGATTGAGGTTTTCAAAGTCGCTTCAGCGCAATGGCTATTATTTCATCAATGGGTATGATTTATTCTACAACGGAAGGAATAGTCTCGAGTTGCTACAGGCTTACGACCCGACACTTGGGGGCTACATTATTTAAGTTGAGATTATATCAAATATGCAAGTCCCATGTCGCTGCAAGCATGCACCATGACACTTGGGGGCTAATGCAAAGTAATTTTTTGTTCATATTATTGAAGACCCGACTCATCATATTATAATGAGTCGGCCCTTGGGGCTACCAATTGCTCCTGCCAACAGCTTGAAGGTACAAAGCTTTTTATTCATTATATTGAAGGGTCCATCGTCATTGGTAAAGCACAAGGCTCTTAACCTTGTGGACGTGGATTCAAGTCCCATGATGGGGGTTACATCATATGATGTTATTTTCATCGGTATATATTAAGTCCCAGCTCAATATTATCTTATCGAGCCGGCCCTTGGGGGCTACACATCATTGCTCAAATCTACATGATTACACCTACAAAGTCCCCGCTCATTATTGTATAATGACCCGCCTTGGGGGGCTAAGCACTGGTGGAAGTTTTATGAGTATAAGACAATTATAAGTCCTGTGTTGCTCGCAAGCATGACAACCCGGCACTTGGGGCTACATAGTATGGAGTATTCAGTTTTACTAGTCACCGGGATGAACAATATGGATTTCTTTGAAAGTGGCAGTATTTATATTGAAGCAAATTCTTAAGCCACCACTTTGTTCTACTCAAAGACTTGGGGCTACAGTATTATATTATTATCGAAGAAATATTTTCAAATTCTCTGATTGAGCAAACTAGGTTGACAAGCGCCACCAATCATTATGACCACAATGGCTGCAACCCGCGTCATTAATAATCATGAACCGGCGCTCATAATAATCATGAACCGGTGTTCGCAACAATCATGACTCGAAATTATCAAGTTTTTATAACCCGACAGTCTTTGGCAATGATAAAACTGCAAGTTCTGCATCTTCAAACCGTTGAATATCGATGAGTATTTCAAGACCAATATTTCTTAAACCGCGCTTTGGAAGCCGATTCAAGTGGATTATTCTTCATAATATTTTTTCTATAAAAAGCCAACATCAGCAATTTGAGTATGAATCTGGTTATTGACCCGGATTTTCTAGAAGGAGGAAATGACAAAGGACTTAAGGACTATCAAAGCCGTCTACAAGAATTCTTAACCCGGAGCACAACCTCGCCAAATTTGTTCTCGTGTTTATTTTGCAGCATAAGTTTACCATGGATAAATCCAAGCTAAACTTGGGGGCTAATGTCGGGATATACCTCATGGTGTAAACCGGCCGAAGTTAACCCGGACGGATTCTGGCGGTTTATTTGAGGTCCCGCCGCACTTGGCGATATTCATCCGGTGACCGCACCAGACTGCAATTTACCAAGAACCCGCCAGACGCGTTGTAATTCACTGGTGACCCATGGACGGGCCGAGGAGCGACAAGACTCGTGGCCCGTCTGCCCCATGGTTCATGAAGGCCGGTTCAACTATTGTGGGCCATTTTAAGAGGAAAGGCATGAGGAATATTTACTTTACAAGGAGTTAAGACCAGGACTTGTATCCGGTTTGCATTAGAGATAGACTAGTCCTAATCCTAATAGGACTCCACATGTAACCCGCCCTTCAACATATATAAGGAGGGCAAGGCTCCCAAAGAGGGACAAGCTACAAGCAAGAAGAAACAATCTTAGGGCTAGACACAAAGAGGAGAGCCGGTTTACGGCGACTCCTCGTGATGATAATGAGACCTAGCCTCAAACAAGATGTAGGGTTTTTACCGGATGATGTTTCACGGGGCCCAAGTCGTCTAAATCACTGTCTTGTGTTGCGTCTCTCGACTCCGCTCAACCCCTCTCAAGCTACCACATAGATGCGTTGGCCTCACGACTAAGTCCTGACACTAAGGACATCTGCCGTGACAATTCCACGACAGACAGTATTTGTGTTTTTGAGGCGTGAGCACTGCAGAGTTTTTCTTGGCGATGATTTCGTTGTTGTTCAGAGGAGAGCAGGGTATTAATCAAGGCGGGCTATGGCGTCTGCCCTAGCCCAGGCCAGATACTAATTTTTTCAAGATGAAAATGGCTAGCCCAAATTTATCGCTCTTTTGAGGAATACCGGGCAAGGTCAACTTGTTATTCTCCTACCGGGCTGCAAATCTTTCCTAGGAGGGATGCATTAGGCTTAACAGAAAATGGGCTTTAAAAAATAATAAATGGGATGTAATTTAAAAACTGGGCAGTAACTATAAAAAAATGCACCAAACACGAAATTAGTTTATAAAATATTATTTATGGATTTTGAAAATTTTAAATTTTCATTGTTGCGTGCGCAATGTTTCGTTGGATTTTTACATAATACAAATTTATATTTAATCTGACTAGAAATTTCGGGATAAAAATATTTCGGATCCCATCAAAATGTGGAATTTTTTTATTGAAATCTGTCTTCAACGGTTGGTTGAAATTATTAATCGTTGTCCTAGCTAGAAAATGGGCCGATTTCTTTTAACAAACTGTAAATGGGTTGTTGTAAATTCCATTAGAATTCAAAATGGGTTGTACATTCTTACAAAACACAAATGGGCTATAAGTTCTCCGCCACACACTTGTGGGCCTACTAAGTGACGCCGTCCTCTAAAAAAATAAGTTGACGCGGCGTATGAAAGGCTTTGTCAACTTATTATAGTCAACACACGGTTCTAGTAAAGCGGGTAGTTGGATGTCTATCCAACGGATGTCGTGGCTTCTTCTTCAATCTCAGATATTCTTAGCTTCGACCGCCAGAAAAATGATTCCTCCCTCGACATCCGGGGCGATCGTTTAGGAGGGCTGACACTGTAGGCCTACTAAGTTGGAGCGTACCAAGGGCTTTGTCAACTTAGTCAATATAAACGATTCTAGCTTCAAGTGACCGTATTTATGTTCATCCAACGGCCGTAGTGCTTCTTCAACCTCGGTCTTCTTGGTCCAAATCGCCCAAAGCAGCGCCTTGGGGTCGTGCCGGGCCTTGCCACTCCTC